>BTHU01000023.1:41514130-42114130 GCA_036184795.1 Tokudaia tokunoshimensis
TAGTTTATTGCACTATATTTATATATATAATTTCTCAACTATGCAAAAGATAAGGATGTAACATTAATTCTATGAGGGGCTTCAGGAATGAAAAAGAACAAAAGCAGCTTTGCTGTGAGCAAACTTGTTAGAAAGATAGTAAGAAAGAAGATACAAGGATTTTAAGAGGAGATCCCACCCAGCTAAGATTTTTTTGTTTGTGCTTACAAGGACAGACAGATTCCTGAGTTAAAATCTAGCCTGAGACAGAGCTAATTTAGGTACAGGTGAGGTAGAGGTAGAAATGGTCATTTTAGGCTGGGGTACCACCCATTTTTGTTTAACAGAGGCAGAAAGATCTCTAAATTCTTCTCCAATAGTAAAAGAAATATAACTTCATTTATCTCATCTCTCATGTTTTACAAGACTGAAATCTAGTATTGGCAGATTTCTGCTCAGAGGGAGTATAGTGAGTCTATTAGTTTATATACCTATAGTTTTTCTAAATTTGTCTTCATCTTCATTTCTATATAGTGAAAGAGGATTATGTCTTCCCTTGAGGGCACCTGTAACTTAATCATACCTACTTGAAAAACATAGAACAATTTCCATAATTAATGTGCATTATATTAATAAGATAAGCAGTATCTATTTCCCATGTAAGATACATTATTTTAAGGTTTCTGGGTGAATATTTTTAAATTACCTTCTTGATGACTATAATAAAAATTTTAATTGATAACTTCATACATTTATATTGTGCTTTTATCAAATTTGCCTCATTACCTCTATTCCAATTCTGCCTTTAGCTCCCCCCATTACATTTCCCTTCGATCTTCATGAACTCTCTTCTATACAAATGATTACACTTAGTGTGGCTTGTGTGTATAATCTCTTTCTAAAAATCTGTGTGTGTGTGTGTGTGTGTGTGTGCGCTAAAGCATCTATGTCCATGTCTGTGCCTGTACATATTACTATATATATGTATGATATGCATGGAAATTATAAATGTCATTATATATCTTAGTTATAGTAATTAAAATAAGCAATTGATTTTAATATAAAAGTTAAATACTACTTGCAATATATGTATATATATATATATATCTTAAAGTTATAATTTGAATTTTCAAATGATTCTTTATCTCATATTTGAAATAAAATTCATGATTTAATTATCTTTTATGACAATTAAGTAATTTA
This sequence comes from Tokudaia tokunoshimensis, assembly GCA_036184795.1. Lineage (NCBI taxonomy): Eukaryota > Metazoa > Chordata > Mammalia > Rodentia > Muridae > Tokudaia > Tokudaia tokunoshimensis. The sequence continues at coordinate 41,515,313 of BTHU01000023.1, forward strand.
CAAACCAATATACTATTTATTCTCTTTGTAAATTTATATTGGCCACCCTTCTAAAATTCTAGTCTCCCAGTATTTTCTTGTTCCTAAGGAGTGAAGATCAGATAGGCACTGTCTTGTAAAGGATAAAGTAAAAAAGTAAAATTACGCTACCCGCTACATATTTTAATCTTTATGCAATATACATCCATGATAATTATTTATAAATCACAAGGAAATCTCATGTTTCATCACAAGGAACATGAAAATGGCAACTAAACTAGAAGTCCTGATTATAATATTTTACTGTGGTAACTGAAATCACAATTTATTTTCCAAAATCTACATACACTTTGAATACATAATGCTTTCAGGTTTGCTAGTACAATTAAAAGGCACTACTAAGTAACATGTAGGCAAAATATATAAGAAATCTAACAATATTTGAGAAAGAATTGAATTAATATCATTTTATATTTTCTTAAGATGTTTCCCTTTAATATTCAGTTGCTTAAACATACCTGCCTAGGCAAATACAAAATTAAACTTTGTAAAATATACTAATTTTACAAATTTTTGAAATCCTTTGGATTGTAATAAATTATGGGTCTGTATATAGCTAAGTTTTTAGCCTAAAAAACACTGAGTGCACTCTAAAAAGAAACTTTCAAATAGCATATTATATGTATAAGTAATTGAATTGAATCATGGCTAAAATAGTGTGATTATTTTCAACTCTCCAAACTCTTAAGAGAAAATACATTAACCGTAGCAACTTTATTCTCCAGATTAAACTTAAATTAGGTAAAGTTGTCATTAGACAAATTGTAAAATAAACCTACACAAATGGGTTCAGATGAATAATAATGAGGATAATCAAACTTTGGAGTACTACAAATGTATTTTCTGTGTAAAAAGCTAGTACTGCTCATTGTGGCAATAAGTATCGTCTGTAATGCATTAGTATGTTTTTCATTTTTCATCAGAGACAAAGAACAGAGTGTTCTCTAAATGAATATATGGATGCTAGTATATTTGGATTCCATTAAAAATAAGGTTATTTAAACCTAATTCACATCACCATATAACACCTAAATTGACTAAAAGCCACATAACCCAAAGTAGTGAAAAATTAATTATCTGTACGGGAAAGATCTCCCTGTACCAGAAAAAACAAAGTAATGTTAACCTACTACCGTCAATAGCTAATGACTACAAGGAAAGTCAACCTATAAATAAACAGGTAAGGCATTGTATAGGAATAATATCAAGAAGATGAGGAATTTAATAATATTCTTAACTGCACCCCTCCCCCAAAAAAAGCTGACCTCTGTATTTTGTTCTTTTCTTCTGTGGTAAAAATATTTTAACCACCAACAAGGTGATAAATGTTAATTTTGGCGTAGTTTAAATAGTTTAGCTATCATGGCAGGATTACATAGTAGCCAGAACTTAAGTTGACTGATCATACTGCATTTGCAGTCAGGACCAAGCTAAGATGATTGCTAATATTAAATTCATATTTCATATATTTTTATATAGTTCTGTTTAGTGGTGCTAATATTTTTAAACAATTTATATATTAACATTTTTCTTCTCTGAAAGTTCACAGTAACTCACACTCATTTCCTCATCTTCATTGTCCCTTCCTAGCCATGCTGTGGCTTTATTCCTAGTTTGACTTTGCAAAGGTCTTGGGCAGGTAGGCTCAACTACTCTTAGAGGATATGTACATCAACCAGGTCATGTATGGAAGTCAACATTTCACGACATTTTCCCTTCTGCCAACAATTACATTCTCATGCCTCTTCTGAGGTGTTCTGTAACCCATGGATAGAGAAGGCTTATATAAATATTCCACATATGACTACCCATAGTAACCTATATTTAGCACTTTGACTTATAAGTCTCTTAAACAAAGAAGTTTTGCAGATCACAGATAAGAGGAAGACATATCTGCAAATACAAAAATAAATATTTAGAAGACAGACAGACACAATGTCTACTCAGCAAACAGGAAACAGTAGGTTCCTCATTAGAAACTATGGCTTCCACAGACATGGACTGTGGAAGAGATCTCAAAAGGAATCAGGAAATAGATAGTTATAACTATAGCAATGAAGCCACCATCCTGTAAGTGGGTACTTCTTGCTAGGCTTCTCAACATTGTAGCCAGCAAGGGTCCCCTGCAGGGTAGGAGTATTGTCTTTTCCCTCACCAGCAGTATGCACAGCATCCGTCATCACTACAAAAGTCTGCAAGCAGTGAGAATATTTCCTGGTTACTGTGAAATTGAATTCTCTATATCCTAAGACCAATGTTTATGGTATCTTCATCAATAGCATCTTATCATATACCACTGATAGAATTTGATTTACAATTTATCAAGGCTTTTAAAGCTTATGATTTTGGCAATGCAGTTCAGTTTGTGAGATTATATTTTATTTAAATTTTATCTGTCCTCACAAATCATTGTTTAAGACCTTTATTTTTAGATTTATTATATATCCTAAATAACCAAAAATAAAAAAGCAAATATGACAATCATGGGTATTGTAAAACACATTTTAAATTATACAGCATTTAGTAATAATTCAAAGTAATATAGCATATATTACTTTGTAGTATACATTATTTAGAAAAACAAATAAATTTATAAACATGTATATATGGAAAATATTATGGAGACATTCATTTATTTATAATAGTTATATAAATGCATATCAGTTAAACAGTAAACAGGCAATTCTCGGAGTAGAAGATGAGAGAATAACATAGAATAATATATATTTTACTATTTATACCTCGATATTAATTAAATCTTTTATGTACAAGTAGATTTGAAACAGAGAAAGAGGAAAGAGTAATAAAATATCCCTTGTAATTTAAATAAAGGAAAGCATATAGGAGGAATTTCAAGGTATGAATAAAAGTTGAGTGGTTGATTCCTTTCAAGGGCACAGAAGGAGAACTAAATATGTTAGCATGTGATACATAAGGTTGTTTGTTACTATTAAAGAGCTAGATTTGTATGGACTCAGACTTAGAACTAGAATCTTTCAGTGAGAACAGCCTACATCTCTTGACAATCTGTTCCTGGTGTTTTTCTTTGTATCTATTCATTATCTTTGCCAAAAAGTGAGGGTTCCAACTTGTTTTTCTTAGCTCATGCTTCTTCAGAACAATATGTTGCCTTTTATGATGCAGGACACCATTCTGAATCTTAATTCCAATGGTCCTAGGACTCTTACCTTCTTTGTTTGTGTGATTCCTTAGGATATATTAGGAGACACTCAGGGTGTAAAGGATGGCTGCAATCAGTCAGACAGAATGCTAGAGAGGTAACTGAGAGTTCTACATCTAGATCTGCAGGCAGTAAGAAGTGACAGTAACACAGTGGCCAGGCTTGTTCTTCTAAAACCTCAAAGGCCCACACTAGTAACACATACTTTTCCAAAAATGCCACAGCTACTCCAACATGACCATACCTCCTAATAATGTCACTCCCTGTGGAGATATGGAAGCCATTTATTTCAAACCACCACAATAATTTATTTATAGATATTAAATAGCTTCTGAATTCAGCTAGTCTTTTTGCCAAAGCATAGTAGCTTCTGTCAATGTATAAATCCATGAATAGTGTTATTCTTCCTGTCTCCAGTTCTTCTTGGTCTACAACAAGAATAATGCCAGTGACTCAAAAGCAGAGAGAGTGTTCTGTATGTCAAAACACATACCTTCATTGGAATATCATGCTTGTCATTTCCACTAATACAGACCACATAATACTCCCATTCTTCACACAGAGCATAAAAGGTATTTCCATGGCTTTGAGCCTCTAATGTAAAGTACAGTAACAATGAATTTACAAATTACAATGAATTCTACACATTTTCTACTTTACTCACTTTCTGATATGCAGTTGCTATAAATGAGATATTTAGCTTCATCTTGACATGGCCCACCCCTTAGGAGTCTGCATGAAGAAGTAGTGCTCAATATTATTAAACATGTGGGAAATATAACCCAAAAGCATGTCGACATTTCATGTCACAAGTGTCAGAATGACTGACACTAAGCCAACAAATGACAACAAATAATGGATAGGATGTAAGTGAAGTGGACTACTTTTTAATGTTGATTAGGGAAAAATTTATCATAGCCACTATGAAAATCATTTTGAAGGTTTCTCAAAAAATTGAAATTGGAAGTATCATATGACCTAATTATATAACATCTGGATACATATTAAAATTTTTCTGTATTATCTTGCTTCATAAATTAGAAAAAATAATTTTTATAATAGCACTGTTTACAATAGTAGAGTTCTGGATTAAGTATAAAGTATCTTTCATTTGTATGATGGAATTGTCATTTCATAAGCTTACTGATGAATAAACTCACCCTTTCTTACTCTTTTGGATCACTGACTCACTGCTTCAACCCAGCCTTTTTGGCTCAAATGCCTCTCCATGCTGATTGATTCAAACTGGCTTCTCTCAATTTCTCACTGAATTGTTCTGTCTGTCCTCAAACTCTAGCAATCTGTTAATCTTCTGGCACCTTCTCACTCTCTGGCTTATTTTGTTTTTACCTGTAAACAACCTGTCTCTGGAAAACTTTCCCGGTAAAAGTGTCTCACCTCTCTCCTCTCCTCTCCTCTCCTCTCCTCTTCTCTCTCTCTCTCTCTCTCTCTCTCTCTCTCTCTCTCTCTCTCTCTCTCTCTCTCTCTGTAGTTACTCCATGTTATATACTCACATGTGAGGATTTCTAGCTATGAACCACAGATGACACAGACCATGTAGTTTTTGTCTTCCTGAGCCTGTATTACCTCGTTCAATGTAATTTTTTCTACACCCACTGGTTTACATGCAATTTCATGAGACTTCATTTACTCACACATGAAAAGCTTTACATTGTGTATATGTACCACATTTTAATTGTTCTTTCTGCTGAAGGAAATTTCTGGCTATTTCCATTTACTGGCTATTTTGAATACATTGTCATTGAATATTGTTGGTAAATTGTGAGGTAGGATGTTAAATCTTTTGATGATATGCCAAGAAATTTTATACCTGGTCCATATGGTCGATTTATACAAACATTATAGGTATTCAACCATCAATGGTTATATCTGTATTATAGCTTCTGTGTATGTATCCAGGAATATTTTGGAAGGAAAGTTGTATAGATCATGAGAGCCGGATACAGAAATTCTACTGTGATATGGTCTTGGTTGGAAATGGCTGCTTAAAGAAGACTGAAAGAACAGAAGTATGTGGACCAGGTAATGTAGCAGGGAGAAGATTCTACAGGGTCTCAACACTAGGCAAAGAAAGACAATCAACTAAAGACTGTAAGGGGGACAATTAACCATTTCAAGGGAGGAATCTCCTTATTTTTTGTCCAATTCACAATGGTTAGTCTTAAAACCATATATGTACTAGCAACAAAAATGAACCCAGCAGCTTATAATCATATATTTGTGGGATCACACACATAGACATATATATCAGTAATTGTTGGGGGCTGACAGGCCAACTGCCAGCTACATAGACAGGCCACCCCTCCCCTCGAGTGAAACTCCTGACCTTCCTGACAGAACATCAAGACCAAGATAAAAATCTGTGACCTTCGCGGGGAAAAACCGCAGAATGTCCCAGGCACCTGGCTCAGGGCTTGGCCCATAGCTCACTTCCCCCTAGCTCCCCCTCCCAACTTCTTCATTCAGGGCTTGGCCCATAGCTCACTTCCCCCTAGCTCCCCCTCCCAGCTTCCTCATTCCTACTGCTTAAAACTTGCTGCCTGTGTGACAATAAATGAGACCTTGACAACGGAACCTTGCTTGGTCTCCTTTTCTCCCCCCACCCCCTTGACCCTCAGGTAGCGCCTCTTCGGGACCCTGAATAACTAGACCTGCTGGACGGGTCAAGTAATGACTGAAGAAAAAGAGATTATCAGCTTGAGAGTTTTGAGGAGGACACGGGAGAACTTACATGAAGAATTTTTTGAAGAAACTTTAGGGAAAAAATCAATGCAATTTGATCTCAATTAAAATATATTTAAAAAGCAGAAAATTATATATTTTATTAAAATTTAATGAAATATTTTCTGAAAAAAAGCAGATGTAGTAGAAGTTTGTTATATTAACTGAAGTAAGACAAACATTTTTTCTTTGACACACAATATTTACCATCTGAAAGCAAGCAGAAGAGTCACTATTTCAGAAAAACAAGAGAGCCATCAGGATGGCAGAGAGAAGATAAGGCAGGGAAAGGTCAGGTTGGTAGATATGGACCAGATAAAATGACATCTGTATATCCAATAATTATAATCAAAGATATTATTTTTCAATTTAATTTTTAACTCTGAGGGTAAGACCACCTAATATATCAGCAGGAGGACTTGGGTTCAGTTCTCTGGTAATTATATAGAAGTTGTGCATGTGCACTTATTAGTGCAACCAAAATGTCAGGGCACAGAGAAAGACAGATTCTAGGATTCCCTAACCAGAAATCCCCACACATATCTGATGCTTCAGGATCAATGAGAAACAGTTTCTAAATATTTCCAATGGATACATCTACAAAAACACTCCTGTATCTAAGGTGTATGAGAACACTGTGAAAGCAGTGGCAAAAATATTGTAAGAGCCCGAAGATCAGAGAGTTTGCAATGAGATTTTGTAAATTTGTAATGTTCCAAGCAACACCAGCATGCCTACTTGAACATGAGTTGAACAATGCGAAAACTAATAGACTTCCAATAGTAGACAAAGGCCTCTCAATCCTACACAAAGAATAACAAGTAACTGAGGAACAATGAGAGGGGGATAAATAGTCCTCTGCATAGAAGAACACACTAATTTGTTATTGAATACCAAATCATCAGCTCTGAAAACATACGTACAAGTAGCATTATATAGACTGAAATATATTTAGAAATTTATATGTATATAAGATATATAAATAATAATTCAATAACAATTAATAAAAATAAAGGTCATAGATTTTGAAAGAGAACATGGAGGAGTATATGTGAAGTGGTTAGAGGTAGAACACGAAGTGGTTAGTTTTGGAATTATATTAAAATCTAAATAATAAAAATGAGAAAATTAGATAAAGATACGTAGAGCGGTGGTTTTCACACTTCTTAAGGTTACCATTGTTTAATACAGTTCCTCATGTAGTGACCCCAACCACGAAACTATTTTCATTGCTACTTTATAACTTTGTTTTTCTATTGTTACAAATTATAAAGTGAATATCTTATATGTGACCTCCAAAGACATTGCAACCCAAAGGTTAAGATCCATTGTTAGAAAATAATGAAAATTCCTGATACTGGCTTTGCCTCTGTGTGTGTGTATCTATGGAAAAGCATATTTGCAAATATACATACAACATAATACACACACACACACACACACACACAGAGAGAGAGAGAGAGAGAGAGAGAGAGAGAGAGAGAGAGAGAGAGATAAAGACTTCCACATGAATATATAGTGAAGTATTTATCATAGATACCAAAACCAGTAAGCAACAAATACATTTCTTAGTAGGTTAATGTATAAGCCAACTGTGCTAAAGTCATACAATAGAGTACACTTCAATTCAAATAACACATGGTACAATAACTATAAAAGACATACAGAGAAATTAACATCATGACATTAAAATCACCAGTCTGAAAAGCATATGTAGAATATAATTTCAACTAACTGTGACAGTACAAACTAATTCAGGAACTTCAAGATTGCAGAGGACAGATGGAATAATTTATATGTAAAGTGTAGTATATTTTTACACAGATGAAACAATTTTGAAACTATTCTAATATTAGGTATAAAATAGTATGCATCCATCAAATCCCATGACACTTAAACTATGAAGGGTGAATTCTAGTATTAGGTTTTATTTTACTAAAATTGGTGCTGAAAATTTAAAATATATATTAATGTGTTTATGATGTTAATAGTGTGAACTTGGTTTGAGAAAAGAAATACAGGATTCTCTTGAATCCATATTTTTAAGTACCTAACGTTGCTAGAAATTTTATTATTACTATATCATAGATTAAAATGCCAAAATTAATTTTCCATATATTTTAGTGATTTTTATCTGTTTAGGAACAACTTTTTTTTGTTGTTTCGGTACTTGCTTCACTATAAAGTTGCCTAATCCGGGCGGTGGTGGCGCACGCCTTTAATCCCAGCACTTGGGAGGCAGAGGCAGGAGGATTTCTGAGTTCGAGGCCAGCCTGGTCTACAAAGTGAGTTCCAGGACAGCCAGGGCTACACAGAGAAACCCTGTCTCTAAAAACCAAAAAAAAAAAAAAAAAAAAAAAAAAATCCGGGCGGTGGTGGCGCACGCCTTTAATCCCAGCACTTGGGAGGCAGAGGCAGGTGGATTTCTGAGTTCGAGGCCAGCCTGGTCTACAGAGTGAGTTCCAGGACAGCCAAGGCTACGCAGAGAAACCCTGTCTCGAAAAAAAAAAAAAAAAAACACAGTGTCTAAAGTTGCCTAATCTGGAAGACACTATGGAAACAAGATGGGATTTGAATTCCTGGAGATCTTTCTGTCTCCACCTCTTTAGTGTTCAAATTATAGATGTGAGTTATCACATTTTCACTTTGATTCTTTTATAATATATTAAAAAAATCATGAATGTCACACATTCCCTTAGTTTTCTGTCTTTTCCTATTACATGTTCTTTACAAAGTCTCTGAAACTAGGTCGTCATAATACCTAATAATAATATGGTAATGATAAAGAGCTAGAAGAGCATCTGTGTGAATTTTCATGTCATTGACCTCCTTTTTCAAAAGCTTTTTGTAATTTATAAAAGGGTTATACAGTACCATAAATCAGCCTTACATAATTTCTCCTTGCACCTAATTTATCCCAACACCCACTCTCTGTTCCAATCCATCACTCAAATTTCTCCATTTTATTCTTCTTTTTGTGTTACTTCAGATCTCATTTTGCAGTGTACAAAATAGCTTGAAGTTTTATAACATGGAGAGATGAGTTTCTCAGAATTCTAATAACAAATTATTTTTTTGTTGAATTGTTGAGTTAGAGACTGTGGCCAACCACAGCATCATGAGCGGCCCTAAAAATAATCATGAATAAAACATGAGTTTTGCCTTTAAGTAACTCACAGTTAGAAACAGGAGATGCATGAGAAGAAACCATACTGACACAGTCATCAACACCTCAGTGTGAATTCATTTTAGATACTTTTCTCAGACATATTGAATAGTGACAGGTGGCCTGAGCATAAGAATCCTGGGAATTGGGTTGGGAAAAGGAATTCCTTAAAGGGAGGAGGGAGATCAGGGACAATGGTATTTACCAGCACTAAATATTGGCTCTCCTATCTTTGAAGTTACATTATCATTAAAGCAAGCACTCTATCTTAAAATCCTATTTTCTACTTTGTACTGCAAATTGCAATGCCAAACCTTCTTGTGTTACTGTAAATCAGGAGGAAAGAGTCATACTTGTATCTCTTGAGCTTTAAAGATAATTTTGATTTTAATATTATTTGTTGACTCTAAAAAATTCTAAGTTTGGATTACTTTCCAAAATTGTTCTCAGGAGTACTTTGATATTCATGTTTCTATTTTATTGGCAATTTATTGTTGTTGTTAGTGTTAAAAACAAAAATTAAATTTAATCATTTATTGATGTTAAAAAAACATTTAAAAAATAATAATTAAAGAATTTTTAACTTTCCCTACCTAAAATGAAACCCAATTGTATGGATATCTCAATTTGAAAGTTGAATGCCACTGTATTTTAAGCTTTCTTTTTACTAATTTTATTAGTAAGGAATGCTTTCAACAATATTTTAATTCTATTTGCTCAAAAATATGACTCCACGATTTATAATAATTGGATAACTTAAAATGAATTTAACGTGACAATTTAGATAAGCATATGCATTTTCAATGTTTTAGTGAAATATTCATATTTACATTAATTCCATAATTTATGTCATTCAAAAATGTACATTTTGTGTGATAATAGCTTTAAATCCAAGTTTGTATATCACAAACTTTCTAAATCATTGTTCAGAAAACTTACGGATAATAAGTTGGATATGTATATTAGTTGTTTAAATGATATTAGAGAACTACAACCTGATCTCACCTTTTTAATTATTCTCAACATTTTTAATATATTTTTTTTCAGTATACCAAATTTTTTTCATGTTGTTTTACATTATTTCCAACCAAATAAGATCCAGTGAGGGAAAAAATTCTTGAGATGAAATATCTAAGTTGCACTTATTTGAAATTCAGTGACTTTGTGTGTTAAATATTCCAAATTTTTAGTTTAGAACTAATCAAGTAAGTTGACAGAACACTTGCCTTATTGCCAAAGTTTTTGATGTTGTTTTGTTTGTTATAAGTTAAAGCATAATTTTACTAGTAAAAATAATTAGTGATGAGACAAATAGGCATTGAAGAAAGAAGATATTAACATAAATGATTCTAAAGAAAAGTAAGGAGCTATTTCTTAAGGACTTAATTTCTAGAATGACAAAATGTTATTTAAGAGTGATAAAAGAGAGTTTAGGCCTCCTATACTTCTACCCATCAAAAATGTTGAACATTATTTTACATATATAAATTGCAATTTCTTTTGAATATTTTTGTGTGATATAGCCTTTTGACTTTTTTTCATAAATATTTGGGAGGATACCTGCCAGATGATATTGCAAAAAATGTTTAAAACTGCAAAACTATCTTCCATTATTACTTCTTTGGTTCATGACTCCACTTTTGATCATATACTTTATTTAAAAACAATTAAAATAAATATAAAGTTTATTTAAATTCTTATGGATAATGATATTTCATTATTGTAAGTTGAAATTTCAGAGTTATATATTATGCTAGATATATTTTAAGCATATATGTATAATCTCTAAAACATTGTAGATTTATCAAAAAAATTAGTTTTATTACAATTGTGTAAGGTTTTTTGAGTGGTGTCTCCTTTAAGTGTTTTTGCTTTTATTTGTTGATATTTTCCACAAGAAGTTCATGTCTAAACCTTAATTCACAAAGCAATAGTATTAGAACGGGAGTCCTTTAGGAATTTACAAGGTTATGTGACAGAATGTTTATTAGTAGAACTAGCCCTTTCAGTGACATGTAGCTATAATCTAAAGACTTGGACTTTATGATAACTGCAAATTCAAGGCCAATATGGGTTGCAGAATAAATCTCTCATGAACACTAAGGTTGAGGGTGTAATTGACTTATAAAAGACTAGTTTAATCCCTGATATTTGTGAAAGGAAAATTAAAAGATACAAATGAAGCCTGTAAGAAGGCAGGGAAAAGTACCCTTTATGAAAAAGCATAGACCTCAACAGTTATTAATTCTTTCACAATCTTGATTTGGAATATAGAACTATAATACTCTTGCTCATGAATTATACAATCTGAGCTATTTTGTAGTGGACATAGTTTACTGGGACATTTATTTTCATATTGCTGAGTTTCAGAAATTTTATCTAGGACAGGGGATGTAATTTAGTTGACTAACATGCACAAATAATTTGTTTTGATCCCTACGGATGCATGAACTACACATATGCCTGTAATTCCCATAGCTTGAAGAATTCAATAAGAAGATTATAAGTTAAAGAAGCTTCTTGTTTACATAGACAGTTTGAAGCCTACCTAGGTTACCAAGAACAAAAACAAATAAAAATAATTAAAAAAAAAAAGCCGGGCGGTGGTGGCACACGCCTTTAATCCCAGCACGTGGGAGGCAGAGGCAGGAGGATTTCTGAGTTCGAGGCCAGCCTGGTCTACAAAGTGAGTTCCAGGACAGCCAGGGCTACACAGAGAAACCCTGTCTCAAAAAAAATAAAAGTAATTTTATTGTACTTTAGATATAAGTCCTGTATATGTATTTTACTAGAATTCCAATGAGTTATTAACCTATCATTTCATTCATTATGATTGATATTCACAAAACAAATTAATTTCAGTTTCAAAAAATTCCAGTTACCATATTTTGGCTTTTGATTGTGCCCTTTCAAGTTATTTTCTTGTTGTTGTTGTTGTTAAGAAAGTATTTCTTTATATAGCATTGGCTGTCCTAGAGCTAACCCTATAGACTAGGCTAGCCTTGAACTCTCATACTTCCCCATGGTTCTGCTTTCCAAGTGCAGGAATTAAAGGCACGCACCACCACTGCCCAGCTATATTTCTATTTTTTTTTTTTACTGGATATTTTATTTATTTACATTTCAAACATTAACCTCTATCCCATCCCCCTCCCTCTGCCTCTTTGAGTGTGATCCCCACCCAATCACACACTACTGCCTCCCCTACACTGTGGCATCAAGCCTTCACAGGACCAAGGGCCTCTCCTCCCACTGATCTACTAAAAATAATTCTTTGCTACATATGTGGCTGTGATCTTTGAGCTCCAGGGGTTCTGGTTGGTTAAAACTGTTCTTCCTATGGGGTTGCAAATCCCTCCAGCTCTTTCAGTCCTTTCTCTAAAGAAGAGTATATAGCCTCGTGCACAATGATATAATGTAAAGTTTGTATTGGAGAACATATACAAAAGTCAGTTTAAAATAATTAAAAATATAAAGGTCTATCTGTAAATGTAAAACTTGTAGATTAAGCCTCAGTGACATTGCTTCCGGGGTATAACATCTAAAGGATATACAACATAATACACTATTAATAGAAATAGAGGGATATATTAATGGGATAAATTATATTCCACAACAATTTACCTACATAAACCTAGCATGTCATTGTTGATCTGAAGGGGTTTGCAGCGTCACAGGGGGAACAACATATATATTAAATCAAAATTGTAAAATGTACAGAACGTTCTTTTTTAATTTAAATTATTTTATTTCTTTACATTCCTTTCAACATTAGGTAATATCTGCCATACAGTTTTCTTCATTTTGATAATATTAGCCTGGACTTTGGGGCAGTCTTGTTTTTAAATTATGAATCAAGATCATTGACAATAAATAATTCATTCAGAGGTGATTTTTTTCAAAAGAAATTTTTTGTAAATTTTATTTTATATTACTCATGAAGTAAAAATATATAATTTAGTTAATGCAAAATTATTGTTTTGTTTACACTTGGTTAATAAAAATCATTCTAGGCCATGTGGTCCTTTCTGATGGGGCAGACTCTTAAGCTGGTTTGCTCCAGTGAAGACACCATCTCCTGATCATCGCTAGAGAACCCACTGCATTCTCAGCAGGTGAGATCCCACTGCACTCAGAGCAATTGAGAACCAACCAGTTGTACTCTGAGCAGGTGACCCAATAGTCTGAAGGCCTCCCAGGAGTACTACTGCATCCAGGGCAACAGATCAGAACCCTCTCTATTCCTATGAATAGCCTCACCCTTCCCCCTCCCCTGTCAGAAGGCCCCACAGGTAGTCTGCTACAGCCAGTGCTACAGTCATACAAGGAGAACTGAAGCAACACAGGGTCAATAGAAGCAGACTCCAGACAATCACTCAGACCAGCAAACACCAGGAATATCCAGATGGTGAAAGGCAAGTGCAAGACGATAAGGAAGAGAAGCCAATAAAGGTGGGCGTCATCAGAACCCAGTTCTTTCATCACAGCAAGCCCTGAATACAACACACCTTAAAATCAGGAAGCTGACCTAAAATCCTGTCTCATGGAGATAATAGAGTTCTTTAAGCAGGATATCAATAACTCAATGAAAGAAAGGCAGGAAAGCACAGATAAACAGGTGAAGGAATAGTATAAAGTGATTCAAGACCTAAAAGTTGAAGTAGAAAAAACTAAAAAATCACAAATAGAGGCAAACCTGGAAAAGAAAAACCTAGGAAAGAGGTCAAGAATTACAGATGTAAGTATCACCAACAGAATAAAAAAGATAGGAGAGAGAATCTCAAGTGTAGAAGATTCCATAGAGGAGATAGACATAGCAGTCAAAGAAAATGCAAGATGAAAAAGTTTGTAACCCAAAACATCCAGGGAATCCAGAAAACAGTGAGAAGACCAAACCTAAGGATTATAGGTATAGAAGAAAGCAAAAATTTACAAGGTACAAAGGGCCAGTAAATATCGTCAACAAAATTATAGAAGAAAACTTCCCTAACCTAAAGAAGAGATACTCATGAACATACAAGAAGCCTACAGAACTCCAAACAGACTGGACCAGAACAGAAATTTCTCCTGTTACATAATAATCAAAACACCAAATGCACCAAACAAAGAAAGAATATTGAAAGCAGTAAGAGGAAAAGATCAAATAACATATAATGGCAGACCTAACAGAATTACACCAGATTTCTCTCCAGAAACTATGAAAGCTAGAAGATCCTGGGCAGATGTTATACAAACCCTAAAAGAACATAAATGTCAGGCCAGGCTACTATACCCAGCAAACTCTCAATTACCATAGACAGCGAAAACAAGATATTCCATGACAAAATCAAACATACTTAATATCTTTCTGCAAACCTAGCTCTACAAAAGATAATGTGTGGAAATTATTAACACAAGGAGGGATATTACATCCTCTAAAAAGCATGAAGGTAAAGACAAAGTTAAAACAGGATTAGATAAACCATCTAAATGCTCCCATATGCCCTGAGGAAATAGAAACAGTCATTAATAATCTTCCAAACCAAAAACAAACAAACAAACAAAAAACCAAAACAGAACCAGATGGGTTTAAATTCTATCAGATCTTCAAAGAGGACCTAATACCAACATTCTTCAATCTATTCCACAAAATAGAAAAACAAGGAACACTACCCAATTTATTCTATGAAGCCACAATTACACTTATACCTAAACCAAAGACCAAACAAGAAAAGAGAACTTCAGATCAATTTGGCATATGAACATTGACACAAAAATATTCAATAAAATTCTTGCCAACTGAATCCAAGCATATCAAAACAATCATTCACCACTATCAAGTGGGCTTCATCCTAGTAATGCTGGGATGGTTCAAAATATGGAAATCCAACAATGTAATCCACTATATAAAAAAACTCAAAAGAAAAATCACATGATCACTTCATCCAATGCTGAAAATTTATTTGAAAAAATTGAGCATCCCATTATGTAAAATGTCTTGGAAAGATCAAGAATTCAAGGTCTATACCTAATCGTACTAAAAGCAATATACAGCAAACCAGTAGCCAATATCAAACTAAATGGAGAGAACTTCAAAGCAATCCGACTAAAATTGGGGTCCAGACAATGCGGATCACTCTCTCCCTACCTGTTCAATGTAACACTTGAAGTTCTAGCTAGAGCAATTAGACAACAAAAGGAGGTCAAAGGGATACAAAGTGGAAAGGAGGAAGACAAAATATGACTATTTGCAGTTCATATGATCGTATACTTAAGTGATCCCAAAAATTCCACCAGAGAACTCCTAAAGCTGATAAACAACTTCAGCAAAGTGGCTGGATATAAAATTAACTCAAACAAATCCATAGCCTTCCTTTACTCAAAGGATAAACAAGCTGAGAAGGAAATTAGGGAAATGATTCCCTTCACAATAGTCACAAATAATATTACTTACCTTGGTGTGACTCTAACCAAGCAAGTGAAAGATCTGTATGACAATAACTTCAAGCCTCATTTGATATGTGAAATGTGTCTTGGGTATTCCAAGCTTCTGGGCTAATATCCACTTATCAGTGAGTGCATACCATGTGTGTTCTTTTGTGATTGGGTTACCTCACTCAGGATGATATTTTCCAGTTCCATCCATTAGTCTAAGGATTTCATGAATTCATTGTTTTTAATGGCTGAATAGTACTCCATTGTGAATATATACCACATTTTCTGCATCCATTCCTTGGTTCTTTCCAGGTTCTGGCTATTACAAAAAGGGCTTCTATGAACATAGTGGAGCATATGTCCTTATTAAATGCTGGAGAATCCTCTGGGTATATGCCCAGGAGTGGTATAGCAGTCCCAAGAAGGATGAAGAACAAAATATGGATACTTGGGTCCTTTGTAGAAAGGGGAACAAAATACCCACAGAAGGAGATACAGAGACAAAAGGTGGAGCAGTCTGAGGGAGAGACCATCTAGATACTACCCCACCCATGGATTCATCCCATATACAGTTACAAAACCCAGACACTATTATTGATGCCCACAAGTGCTTGCTGATTGGAGCTGGATATAGCTGTCACCTGGGAGGTTCTGATTGTGCATGTGAAATACAGAGGGGTTCACTCTCAGCCATCCATTGAACTGAGCACAGGGTACCCAATGGAGGAGCTAGAGAAAGGACCCAAGGACCTGAAGGGGTTTGCAGTGCCACACAAGGAACAACATGAGACACTCAGTATTCCCAGAGCTCCCAGGGACAAAACCATCAACCAAGGAATGCATGTGAGTTACCCATGGCTCCAGATACATAGGCAGCAGAGGATGCCAAAGGAAGGAGAGTCCCTAGGTCCTAGAAAGACTTGATGCCTCAGTGTAGAGAAATACCAGGACAGAGAAGCGGAGGAAGGGTTGATTGGGGAAGGGGAGATGGCTTATGGGATTTTCAGGGGAGGGGGGAACCAGGAAAGGGGACAACATTTGAAATGTAAATAAAGAATATATCTACTAAAAAAAAAGAACTTCCAACCTCTGAAGAAAGAAATCAAATAAGATATCAGAAAATGGAAAAATCTCCCATGCTCATGGATTGGCAGGATTAATATAATAAAAATGGACATCTTGCCAAAAGCAGTCATCAGATTCAATGCAATCCCCATCAAAATTTCAAAGAAATTCTTCATAGAGCTAGAAACAGCAATTTGCAAATTCATTTGGAATAACAAAAAACCCAGAATAGTGAAAACTATTCTCAACAACAAAATAACTTCTGGGGGAATCATCATCCATGACCTCAAGTTCTACTACAGAGCAATAGTGATAAAAACTGTATGGTATTGGTACAGAGACAGGCAGGTAGATCAATGGAATAGAATTGAAGACCCACAAATGAACCCGCACACTTTTGGTCACTTGACCTTTTACAAAGGAGCTAAAAACATCTAGTGGAAAAAAAGACAGTATTTTTAAGAAATGGTGCTGGATCAACTGGAGGTCAGCATGTAGAAAAATGCAAATTGACCTATTCTTATCTCCTTGTACAAAGAACAAGTACAGGTGGATCAAGGACCTCCACATAAAACCAGATACACAGAATCTAACAGAAGAAAAAAATAGGGAGAAGCCATGAACACATGGGCACAGGGGAAATTTTCCTGAACAGGACATGAATGACTTATGCTCTAAGAATGAGAATCGATAAATGGGACTTCATAAAATTGCAAAGCTTCTATAAGGCAAAGGATACTGATAATAGGACAAAACAGCAACCAACATATTGGGAAAACATCTTTACCATTCCTACATCTAATAGAGGGTTAATGTCCATTTTATACAAAGAATTGAACAAGTTATACTCCAGAGAGTCATATAACCCTATTACAAAATGGGACACAGAGGTAAACAGGGAATTCTCAACTGAGGAATCTCGAATGGCTGTGAAGCACCTAAAGAAATATTCAACATCCTTAGTTATCAGGGAAATGAAAATCAAAGCAGCCATGGGATACCACTTAAGACCATTTAGAATCGTTAAGATCAAAAACTCAGGGAACAGCAGATGCTGGCAAGAATGTGGGGAAAGACCAACACTCCTCCATTGCTTGTAGGATTGCAAACTTGTACGACCACTCAGGAAATCATTTTTGCAGTTCCTCAGAAAATTAGACATTGTACTACCTGTGGACCTAGCTATACCACTCCTGGACATATACCCAGAAGAGGCTCCAACATGTAATAAGGACACATACTCCACTATGTTCATAACACCCTTATTTATAATAGCCAGGAGTTAGAAGGAATCCAGATGTCCTTCAACAGAGGAATGGATACAGAAAACGTGGTATATTTACAAACTGGAGTACTATTTAGCTACTAAAAACAATGAATTCATAAAATTCTCAGGCAAATGGATGGAACTAGAAAGTGTCATCCTGTGTGAGTTAACCCAATCACAAGGGAACACACTTGATATGCACTCACTGATAAATAGATAATAGCCCAAAAGCTCAGAATAAACAAGATACAATCCATAGACCACATGAAGTTCAAGAAGAAGGAAGATCAAAGTGTGGATGCTTTGGTTGTTCTGAGAAAGGGAACAAAATACAGGAGCAATTATGGAGACAACATGTGGGGCAGAGACTGAAGGAAAGGCCATACTAAGACTGTCCTACCTGGGTATTCATCCCATAAGCAGTCACCAAACCCTCACACTATTGTTGATGCTAAGAAATGCTTACTGAAAGGAGTCCGATATGGCTATCTCCCTGAGGGGCCTTGCCAGAGTCTTATAGATACAGAGTCAGATGCTAGCAGCCAACCATTGAACTGAGTGTGGATTACCCAATGGAGGAGTTGGAGGGAGGACTGAACGAGCTGAAGGGTTTTGTAGCCTCATGGGAAGAACTATGATGTAGACCAACCAGCCCCCGCCCCCGGGTTCCCAGGGACTAATCCATCAACAAATGTGTATACATTATGCATGGTTCCAGCTGCATTTGTGGTAGATGAATGCCTTATTGGGCATCATTGGGAGAAGAGTTTCTTGGTCCTATGAAGGCTGGATACTTGCCCCAGCATGGGAAAATTAGGGGGGTAGTACTGGTAGTGGGTTGGGTAGAGGGGCATCCTCATGGACACAGGGGGATGGAGGAGGGGTTGGGGGTTTTCTGGGAGGGGGAAAACTGGGTAAAGGAATAACATTTGAAATGTAAATGAAGAACATATTTAATAAAAATTTAAAAATATTCTAAAGTTCATTTTCCTAAAGCCTTAGCAGCAATCATTGTTTATTACTCAAATTTCTGTTCAACAGAGTATATGAAATGATAATTATAATTACCCAAGAGTCTCTAGCTGATATGCACATTGAATCTATTTCATCACTCATAGTCCAATAAAGCTATGTCCATAGAATAGTACCGAAGACTGGGCACAGTGGGTGGATGTGAATCATACAGTTTCAAATCCCCTAAAGTATTAGGCAAGTGTGTTATACGACTGTATTTATTATCTGTGCACCACAGTTACCATACTTTTTTACTTTACAAGTGTCACACCTACTATGGGTCCTGAAGATTCTCCTTGTTAATCTTTTTTTTGTTGTTGTTGTTTTTTTGTTTTTTTTTCTCTTTTTTTTATTATTTATTTTATTTTATTTTATTATAATTTACATTCCAAATCATTTCCCCTTTCCCGTTTCCTCCCTCCCCGAAAGTCCCATAAGCCCCCTTCCCTCCCTCTTTTCTCCATTCAAACCCCTCTCGTTTCTCTGTCCTGGCGTTCCCCTACATCCAATCTTTCCAGGACCAGGGGTCTCTCCTTCCATCTTCTTAGAAATCTACTGATATGCGGATTGTGTCTAGGGTATTCCGAGATTCTGGGTCAATATCTCCTTATCAGTGACTGCATACCATGTGTGTTCTTTTGTGATTGGGTTACCTCACTAAGGATGATATTTTCAAGATCTGACCATTTGCCTAGGAATTTCATGAATTCATTGTTTTTACTTGCAGAGTAGTATTCCATTGTGTAGATATACCACATCTTCTGAATCCATTCCTCCGTTGAGGGACATCTGGGTTCTTTCCAGCTTCTGGCTATTATAAATAAGGCTGCTATGAACATAGTGGAGCATGTGTCCTTATTGCATGCAGGTAAAGCCTCTGGGTATATGCCCAGGAGTCGTATAGCCGGATCCTCCGCGAGTGTCATGCCCAGTTTTCTGAGGAACCGCCAGACTGCTTTCCAGAGTGGTTGTACCAGCTTGCAATTCCACCAGCAGTGGAGGAGTGTTCCTCTTTCTCCACATCCTCGCCAACAACAGCTGTCTCCTGTGTTTTTGATCTTAGCCATCCTGACTGGTGTGAGATGGAATCTCAGGGTTGTTTTGATTTGCATTTCACTAATGACTAAGGATGATGAACATCTCTTTAGGTGCTTCTCAGCCATTAGATATTCTTCAGGTGAGAACTCTTTGTGTAGCTCTGTACCCCATTTTTTAATAGGGTTACTTGCCTCTCTGGAGTTTAACTTCTTGAATTCTTTGTATATATTGGATATTAGCCCTCTGTCGGATGTAAGGTTGGTAAAGATCATTTCCCAGTTAGTTGGTTGCCACTTTGTCTTTTTGACAGTGTCTTTTGCCTTGCAAAAACTTTGTAATTTAATGAGGTTCCATTTGTCTATTCTTGATCTTAGAGCATAAGCTATTGGAGTTCTGTTCAGGAAATTCTCCCCTGTGCCCATATGTTCAAGGTTCTTCCCTAGTTTCCCTTCTATTAGTTTCAGTGTGTCAGGTTTTATGTGGAGATCTTTGATCAACTTAGAATTGAGCTTAGTGCAAGGAGATAAGAATGGGTCAATTTGCATTCTTCTGCATGTTGACCTCCAGCTGAGCCAGCACCATTTGTTGAAAAGGCTATCTTTTTCCCACTGGATGGTTTTAGCTCCTTTGTTAAAGATCAAGTGACCATAGGAGTGTGGATTCATTTCTGGGTCTTCAATTCTGTTCCATTGATCAACATGTCTGTTACTGTACCAATACCATGCGGTTTTTAACACTATTGCTCTGTAGTACAGCTTGAGGTCCGGGATACTGATTCCCCCAGAGGTTCTTTTACTCTTGAGAATAGTTTTAGCTATTCTGGGTTTTCTGTTATTCCAGATGAATTTTTGAATTGCTCTTTCTAACTCTATGAAGAATTGAGTTGGGATTTTGATAGGGATTGCATTGAATCAGTGTATTACTTTTGGTAAGATGTTCATTTTTACTATATTAATCCTGCCAATCCATGAGCATGGCAGGTTTTTCCATCTTCTGAGGTCTTCTTCAATTTCTTTCTTCAGAGACTTGAAGTTCTTGTCATACAGATCTTTCACTTGTTTGGTTAGAGTCACGCCAAGATACTTAATATGGTTTGTGGCTATTGTGAAGGGTATTATTTCTCTTACTTCTTTCTCAGCCTGCTTATCCTTTGAGTACAGGAAGGCTTCTGACTTGCTTGAGTTGATTTTATATCCGGCCACTTTGCTGAAGTCGTTTATCAGCTGTAGGAGTTCTCTGGTGGAGTTCTTTGGGTCGCTTAAGTGTACTATCATATCGTCTGCAAATAGTGATAGTTTGATTTCTTCCTTTCCAATTTGTATCCCTTTGACCTCTTTTTGTTGTCTAATTGCTTTAGCTAGAACTTCAAGTACTATATTGAAAAGATATGGAGAGAGAGGGCAGCCTTGTCTAGTCCCTGATTTTAGTGGGATTGCTTCAAGTTTCTCTCCGTTTAGATTGATGCTGGCTACCGGTTTGCTGTAAATTGCTTTTACTATGTTTAGATATGGGCCTTGAATTCCTGATCTTTCCAAGACCTTTAGCATGAAAGGATGCTGAATTTTGTCAAATGCTTTCTCAGCATCTAATGAGATGACCATGTGGTTTTTTTCTTTGAGATTGTTTATGTAGTGGATTACATTGATGGATTTCCTTATATTGAACCATCCCTGCATCCCTGGGATGAAGCCTACTTGATCATGGTGAACGATCGTTTTGATGTGTTCTTGGATTCGGTTGGCAAGAATTTTATTGAATATTTTTGCATCGATATTCATAAGAGAGATTGGCCTGAGATTCTCTTTCTTTGTCGGATCTTTGTGTGCTTTTGGTATTAGTGTAATTGTGGCTTCATAGAACGAGTTGGGTAGTGTTCCTTCTGTTTCTATTTTGTGGAATAGTTTGAAGAGTATTGGTGTTAGGTCTTCTTTGAAGGTCTGATAGAATTCTGCAGTAAAACCATCTGGACCTGTGCTTTTTTTGGTTGGAAGACTTCCAATGACACCTTCTATTTCTTCAGGGGTTATAGGATGGTTTAGATGGTCTATTTGATCCTGATTTAATTTTGGTACTCTGTATCTGTCAAGGAAATTGTCCATTTCCTCAAGATTTTCTAGTTGTGGTTGCATTTTCTTTCTGCATTAAGATGGTTCGTACTAAACAAACTGCTCGCAAGTCCACCGGCGGCAAGGCCCCGCACAAGCAGCTGGCTACCAAGGCCACCCGCAAGAGCGCCCCGGCCACCGGAGGCGTGAAGAAGCCCCACCGCTACCGTCCCGGCACCTTTGCACTGCGCGAGATCCGGCGCTACCAGAAGTCCACCGAGCTGCTGATCTGCAAGCTGCTGTTCCAGCGCCTGGTGCGCAAGATCGCTCAGGACTTCAAGACTGATCTGCATTTCCAGAGCTCGGCAGTCATGGCGCTGCAAGAGGCCTGTGAGGCCTACCTTGTGGGTCTGTTTGAGGACACCAACCTGTGTGCCATCCACGCCAAGCATGTCACCATCATGCCCAAGGACATCCAGCTGGCCCGCTGCATCCGCAGGGAGAGGGCATAGATATATCCTCCCCATTTCTACAAAAGACTCTTTTCAGAGCCCCTCAAAAAAAAAAAAAAAGATTTTCTAGTTGTGTTGAATACAGGTTTTTGTAGTAGGATCTGATGATTTTTTGAATTTCCTCAGTTTCTGTTGTTATCTCTCCCTTTTCGTTTCTGATTTTATTAATTTGGATACTATCTCTGTGCCTTCTGTCTGGCTAAGGGCTTATCTATCTTGTTGATTTTCTCAAAGAACCAACTCCTCGTTTTGTTGATTCTTTGTATGATTTTATTTGTTTCTACTTGATTGATTTCAGCCCTGAGTTTGATGATTTCCTGCCTTCTACTCCTCTTTGGTGTATTTGCTTCTTTTTGTTCCAGGGCTTTCAGGTGTGCCATTAA
The DNA here is from genome assembly GCA_036184795.1 of Tokudaia tokunoshimensis. Lineage (NCBI taxonomy): Eukaryota > Metazoa > Chordata > Mammalia > Rodentia > Muridae > Tokudaia > Tokudaia tokunoshimensis. The sequence goes on from BTHU01000023.1 coordinate 41,538,179, forward strand.
GCTGTTAGTGTATGCTGTCTCCCGTTTCTTTTTGGCGGCACGCAGGGCTATGAATTTTCCTCATAGCACTGCTTTCATTGTGTCCCATAAATTAGGGTATGTTGTGCCTTCATTTTCAATAACTTTCAAAAAGTCTTTGATTTCTTTCTTTATTTCCACCTTGACCAAGTTATCATTGAGTAGAGCATTGTTCAGCCTCCATGTGTACGTGGGTTTTCTTTTGTTTTTGTTGCCATTGAAGACCACCCTTATTCCATAGTGATCTGATAGGAGGCATGGGATTATTTCTATCTTCTTATATCTGTTGAGGTCTGATTTGTGACCAATTATATGGTCAATTTTGGAGAAGGTACCATGAGGAGTTGAGAAGAAGGTGTATTCTTTAGCTCTAGAATGAAATGTTCTATATATATCTGTTAGTTCCAGTTGGTCCAAGGCTTCAATTAGATTCACTGTGTCCCTGTTTAGTTTCTGCTTTCCTGAACGATCCATTTCAGAGAGCGGGGTGTTGAAGTCACCCACTATTATTGTGTGCGGTGCGATGTGTGCTGTGAGTTTTAGTAAAATTTCTTTTACGAATGAGGGTGCCCTTGCATTTGGAGCATAGATATTCAGAATTGAGAGTTCTTGATGGTGGATTTTTCCCTTGATCAATATGTAGTGTCCTTCTGTGTCTTTTTTGATGACTTTAGGTTGAAAATCAATTTTATCTGATATTAGGATGGCTACTCCACCTCGTTTCTTGGGGGCCATTTGTTTGTAAAATTGTTTTCCAGCCTTTTACTCTGAGGTAGTGTTTATCTTTGACATTGAGGTGCGTTTCCTGCATGCAGCAAAATGCTGGGTCCTGTTTACGTATCCAGTCTGCTAGTCTATGTCTTTTAATTGGGGAATTGAGACCATTGATATTAAGAGAGATTAAGGCATAGGGATTATTGCCATCTGCCATTCTTGACGCTATCTTTATGTTTGAGTGGTTATCTACTTTTGGGTTTGATTCAAGAAGGTTATTATCTCATTTTTTCCAGGGTGTTGTTTCTCTCCCTGTATTGGAGGTTTCTACCTATTATCCGTTGCAGGGCTGGATTTGTGGAAAGATATTGTGAAAATTTGGTTTTATCATGGAATATCTTGGTCTCTCCATCTATTCTGATTGAGAGTTTTGCTGGGTATAGTAGTCTAGGCTGGCATTTTTGCTCTCTTAGTGTTTGCATGAGATCTGTCCAGGATCTTCTGGGTTTCATAGTCTCTGGTGAGAAGTCTGATGTGATTCAGCTAGGTCTTCCTTTGTATGTTACTTGGCCCTTTTCTCTTACTGCTTTTAATATTCTTCTTTGTTTAGAACATTCGATGTTTTGATTATTATGTGACGGGAGGTATTTCTGTTCTGGTCCAGACTGTTTGGAGTTCTGTAGGCTTCTTGAACGTTCATCGGCATCTCTCTCTTTAGGTTAGGGAAGTTTTCCTCCATAATTTTGTTGAAGATGTTTACTGGCCCTTTAAGTTGCAAATCTTCACTCTCATCTATACCTATAATCCTTAGGTTTGGTCTTCTCATTGTGTCCTGGATTTCCTGGATGTTTTGGGTTACACGTTTTTTGCATTTTGCATTTTCTTTGACTGTTGAGTCAATGCTTTCTATGGAATCTTTAGCACCTGAGATTCTTTCTTCCATCTCTTGTATTCTATTGTTGATGTTTGCATCTATGACTCCTGATTTCTTCCCAAGGTTTTCTATCTCCAAAGTTGTCTCCCTTTGTGATTTCTTAGTTGTTTCTACTTCCTTTTTTAGTTCCTGGATGGATTTGCTGAGATCCTTCACTTGTTTGTTTGTATTTTCCTGTATTTCTTTAAGGTATTTTTGCATTACCTCTTTCAGAATTTCTTCCTGATGACCCACGTTCTCCTGCATTTCTCTGAGCGATTTTTGTGTTTCCTCCTCCTGGGAATCCATCTATTGATCCTTTGTCTCCTGCATTTCTTTAAGCAGTTCTCGTGTTTCCTTTGTAAGGGCATCTAACTGTTGATTCATTTCTTTAAGCAATTGTTGTGTTGCCTCCTTATGGGCATTCGTCTGTGTACCCATATTCTTCTGCATTTCTTTATGCAATTTTTGTGATTCCTTTGTGAGTGCATCTACCCGTTGATTCATCTCGTTAAGCGATTTTTGTGTTGTCTCCTTGTGCGCCTCCATCTTTTGATCCATGTTCTCCTGCATTTCTCTAAGCGACTTTTATGTTTCCTTTGTAAGGGCTTCTAACCGTTGATTCATGGTCTCCTGTAATTCTTTATGAGATTTATTTGTGTCCTTCTTGTGATTCTCTAATAGCATCATGAGAAGTGATTTTAAATCCAGATCTTGTCTTTCGGGTGTGGTGGGGTATCCAGGACTTGCTGCTGTTGGAGAGTTGGGTTCGGATGGTCCCATATTACTTTGATTTCTGTTAGTAACATTCCTACGTTTGCCTTTTGCCATCTGGATACCTCTGATGTTAGTTGGACCTGCTGCCACTGGCTGTTGGTTGGACCTCCTGTGAGCCTGCAAAGCTATTTATGCCCCCCCCCCCCCGGATTACCAGGATTCCCCTGGCACTGATTTCTGGGGCCTGCCTGCTCCTGAGTGACTTTGGAGCCCTGATGTCCCTTGCCCCAAGTGATCTTATATTGGGGAGTCCTTGCACATCCAAAGGCTCAGCCTAGTGGATTCCTGGAGCAGAGGTTGCCAAAGGGAGGTTGGTAGGCTCCTGCCCTGTGCAGGGGTGTGTGATCTCTCCTGGGGGGGGGAGGGGGCATCCCTCTGCCAGGCAGAAGTCCCACAGCAGAGCTAGCATGCTGGTTACTGCAGATCCGCCCAGCTCTTGGGAGCCACGTGCACACAATCCACCCAAGACCCAAGTGATATTATGCCTGTCTGTCTCAGAGTCTGGCTGTCCCAACTTCCCGGCCACTGGAGCAAAGATGGCGGAGTGCACTCTGCACACTCTCCGTGGTGCTGCTCACCCTGCAGACGCGATGGCCTGCCAATCTGGCACCCAGACGACCACAGCGCTGACCCGTTCTTGGGCGCAGACGGAAGCCCCAACAGGCCGTGTCCCAAGTGATGTCAGATTGGGGGAAGAGCCTGGGTACCTGTCTCTTCAGTGCAGTCTGCGGGAACAGAGGTCGCGGAAGGAAAGCTGGTAGGCTCCTGCCCAGTACGGGGTCCCTCTGCCTGGCAGAAGTCCCACAGCAGAGCTGGCGCGCTGGTTACTGCAGATCAGCCCAGCACTTGGGAGCCGCATACACACAAGCTGCCCAAGACCCAAGCGATATTATGCCTGTCTGTCTCAGAACCTGGCTGTCCCAACTTCCCAGCCACTGGAGCAAAGATGGCGGAGTGCACTCTGCACACTCTCCGTGGTGCTGCTCACCCTGCAGACGCGATGGCCTGCAGATGTGGCACCCAGACGACCACAGCGCTGATCCGTTCTTGGGCGCAGACGGAAGCCCCAACAGGCAGTGTCCCAAGTGATGTTATATTGGGGGGAGAGCCTGGGTACCTGTCTCTTCAGTGCAGTCTGCGGGAACAGAGGTCGCTGAAGGAAAGCTGGTAGGCTCCCGCCCAGTGTGGGGTCCCTCTGCCAGGCCTCTCCTTGTTAATCTTACCTTTAATTACTTTGTCATTTATCACTTTTCTTTTGGTAAATTTTATATATGCCTCATACTGTGGTTTATGCTTCCCAGGCTGGCAAGCTCTCAATTTTATATTTTAGGATGAAATTGATTGGGATTGTTCAGGGTTCATGGATTTAATGCACACAGAAAAGATCTTTGCAAAAATAATTTTTGATTTCCAACCTGAAGCAAATTCTGCAATTTAAATTATGAAAACACAAAGAACAGCAATGTAGAGCTTCTAGGGTGAGTTTCACCAAAATTAGAGAACAAGCAGTAAAACACAAAAATAAATTGTCAAACTCAATGAAATAAAAGGATAATTTAGTCAAACTCAGAGCTTGAGATCAACAAGGTAGAAACAAAGTGTTTGTCCTTTGATAAAATCAACAAGATAAACTGTTAGTTAAACTAACCAGAGGGCACAGAAACAGTTTCCAAATTAACGAAATCAGAGAGGAAAAGGGAGACATAACAACAAAAAAAATAGGAAATTAAAATATCATCAGAGCCTTCTACAAAAGCCTATACTCTACAAAACTGGAAAATCTAGTTGAAATGGATGATTTTCTATATAGCTACCATGAACCAATGTTAAATCAAGATGAGGTAAACTATTTAAACAGTAACATAACTCCTAAGGAAATAGAAATAGTCATCAAAACCTATCAATATCCCTCCCCAAAAAAATATCCCAGGAACAGATGATTTTTGTGCATATTTCTCCCAGACCTTCAAAGAAGAGCTAATTATGTGTCAAGAAGCATTTGTAAGCACCCCAAAACCACCAAGGAGCCAATTCAGATGTAATAGCATTAGGATCTCTTTATTACAAGCTGCAACTAGGCTCTCTCCATTAACCTAACCCTGACACAGCAAGATGGGAAAGGAAGATCCAGCAGCCTAGAATTCTCACCAGGACAAGTCTTTATAGGAAAATGGAGCAAGTGGGGAGTGATGGAGGGGCTGTCCAGTCTGGCAAGCATCTAATAGAATGGCTGTAAGACAACAGGTGAGTTCTCTAAAGCAAGACAGAATATAATCACAAAGGGTTTGAAAGTACATCTGAAATAATCAGACTTATTTCTGATGAACTGTTGCTATGAAATACCTAGGGAGTAAAGATAGGTAAGGCCAAGCCATGTCATCCTTCTTGGTACATGGTTACAGCTTAGATTCTGCTCTAGTTCAATGTTTCAGGATTTATTTTTTTGTTAAGATGGAGGCCAGTGCAAAGATGAAATATGTTTGGCTTCTCACAAATACCAGTACTCCTAAAAGTATTTCACAAAATAGAAACAGAGGTAACACTCCCTAATTCATTCTATGATGTCACAGGTACACTAACACCTAAAGCACACAAAGACCCAACAAAGAACTAGAATTTCAAACCAATCTCGATTCTGAATATCTATGCAAAAAATACTCAATAAAATTGTCACAAACTGAATCCAAGATCATGTCAAAACTATCATTCCCCACAATCAAGTAGGCTTTATCTAAGGAATGCAGGGATGGTTCAATATATGAATATCTATCAACATAATACGTTATATAAACAAACTCAAAGAAAAAACCTACTTGATAATCTCATTAGATACTGAAAAATTGTTTAAAAAAAATACAACAAACCTTCATGTTAAACGTCTTGGGGAGATCAGGAATTTATGGCACATTCCTAAACATAGTAAAAGCTATGTACAGCAAGCCAATAGCCAGCACCAAATTAAATGGAGAGAAACTAGAAGCAATTCCACTAAAATCAGGAAAAAGACAATGTTGCCCTCTCTCTACCAATCTATTCAATAAAGTACTCAAATTTCTACCCAGAGCAATTAGACAACAACAGGAGAACAAGGGGATAAAAATTAGGGGAGGATGAGTGCTGGGGGAGCACCCTCTTGAAGGCAAGGAGGAGGAGGAATGTGATGAGGAACTATGAGAGAGGGTACCAAAGAAGGGGCACCAGGAAGTACAATGGAGCTGAGTCCTTTGTTCTAGGACATAAACAGATTAAGGGAGTGGAACTTTGGGGCAAGATCCTATGCAGCTAAATTTAGGTCCAGGCATGGTGGTACATACCTTTAATCCCACTAGATAAAGCCAAGCAGATCTCTGAGTTTAAGGCCAGCCTCTGACAGGGCAAGTTCTAACTAAAGAAAAGATTAAGTTCAAGTATGTTAGTAGTCACCTTTAATCCTAGGAGGCTGAGCCATGCAAATCTCTGGAGTTCAAGGTCAAATTCAAGGTCTACAGAGCGAGTTCCAGCACAGCCAAGTTTAGGAAGTGAGAGAATTGGAAAACAGAAACCCTGAAATAGACTAAGATGGGGACCAGATTCCAGCCCCAGCAAGCAGCAGGACTCAGCAGTTTCAGCAATGTGGCTCTGGCTTTTGAGTCTAAAATAGAATAGACTACTTGGACAACTGATGCTGGTTAGATGGAGCTAAGGACTTAGCAGTGATTAAGAAGAGACCAGCATCACTGAGGTGAAATCTTCTAGAAAGTGTTTTATGAGAGCCAAGTGTTCCAGAGATAGCCAAGATTGTACCTCATGCTGCAGGTGGTCTTGGTAATATCTAAGAGTCACCCAGGTAGAACTGGTTTTGAAGGTTTGAAGGGGTTAATGAGAGCATCTGAGTCTTGGCACTGTGAGAGGCTAGGAAAGGCCATTTGTGAAGGTCCAGCCTCAGTTGCAGTTGGTAGTCCAGACTTGAAGTAGTCATGCAAAGAAGTTACAGCTTGGCATCATGAAGGAAGCCTATAAGAGGCTATTGATGATGCCTAGTTGCAGTGGAGGACTCCAGCATATTGAAGGTGTCAGTACCATGGGATGACCACCAAGAACAGGATCATCAGTGGAATGGTCAACCAGAGGCTACAGAAGACAGAGCTGAAGATGTGACCTAAGCCCTTTGAAGGAGCCCAGATTATCATGTGTGGATTCCAAGTATTGGAACAAGAAGCTGTGAAGTTGAAGTTGTCTTGGAGAACCTAAAATGTTACAGATACCATAGCCATGGAATACCTGCCCAGGAAAGCTGATAACAAGAGTGAAAACATCCCAGGAGAAAGAAGATTGTTGTAGTCCACAAAAATGGAAAATGTGTTGAGATCTGAAGACTGCTTTAACATCAGCCATGGAGATGCAGAGCTTAGAGTTTGACCAGCTGGTTTTCTTATTGGCTTTGGCGATTACAATTAAGTGATTGGATCAATCTCAGAAGAGACCTTGAACTTTGGACTCTTAAAATTTTTGAGACTGCTATAGATTATAAGGACTTTGGAAATTAAACTAAAAGTACTTATTTATTATGGTATAGCTAGGTATGGCCCCCATAGACTCAAGTATTTGAACAAGCCTATGGGGCCAGGGAGTAGAATGTATTATGCTATAGTTAGGTATGGCCCCCACAGACTCATGTATTTGAATAAGCCTATGGGGCCAGGGAGTATATGTTTGGCCCAGGGAGTGGCACTATTAGGAAGTGTAGCCTTCTTGGAGTAGGTGTATCACTGTGGGCATGGGCTTTAATACCCTCATCCTAGCTACCTGAAAAACAGTCTTCTCCTGTTGCCTCCAGAACAAGATGTAGACCTCTCAGCTCTTCTGATATCATGCCTGCCTCGATGCTGCCTTGTTCCCACCTTGATGATATGGACTGAACCTCTAAACCGGTAAGCCAGCTCCAATTAACTATCGTACTTGTAAGAGTTGCCTTGATCATGCTGTTTGTTCTCATCAGTAAATCTAAAACTATGACGGGTAGCAAGACTCTTTGCCCATTTATATGTCTCAATAGTCTGCAGTAATATATTACGCAAAAAGGTAATTGAGTTTAATGCTGCCTGCATATAACCCTGCTATTTGGAAAATGAAGGCAGTAGAATAATAACTTCAAGGTCACTGTTAGCTATATAGTAAGTTCAACGCAAAGCTGGGCTCCATTAGATTCTGTTGCAAAAACAAGTAAATAAATATATAAAGTATTGAACAGAAAACTGAAAAAGAAAAGAAATATTGCTTATTTTCTGCTTTTCCTAATTTATAAAAATCTTAGTTTTAGTACAGAAAAACAAGCAAGGTAGAAAGAAATTAAATGAGAACTGAGCTATAACACAAAAAGGCAAGAACAATTCAACAGGACACATTTAAAGCACTGGGGGAAATTTTCAAAGAAGTGAGAATTCAATAGTAATCAGATTAGATATACAGCCTATACAATTCTTAGCACCTGACAAAATATGATATACTACAGGAAGGAAATAGAGTGCCTACTTAACAAAACTTTCTTTGTTCTTTTGTTTTTTTATTTGCCCAGCTTAACAAAACTTCTAAGTAGCTCTAAGAAAAGCAGAGAATTAGTGAACACAGGTGATAAATATATTTTGTACTCCATGCTAATACAGTGTCAGTAGCCATCAATAAATTAATGGAAAAAAAAGGCGTTCATATTTTCTTCTCCTTTCCACACAAGCCCACTGCATTTTAAAAACTCTCCTACTTTTCTGTATATCTCTTAATTCCCACTTAATGCATATGTATTACAGACATACATGTACATAGAGAAAGTTGTCTTAAACTGAAGAAATACTGAAGAGAGAAAGGAACCCATTTTACATACCCACTCTGATCTTATCCATTTTACATATGGTTTGCTTTAATATCAGTACATTAGATTGAGTATATATATAAAACTAGGTGAACCCTTCAAAGTGTTATTGCACATTTAGAAGAAAAAGAATTAACAGAGCCTGGATTGCACAATGCAAGAATATCCATAATAGAGAGATTTTACTTAAATAAACTATTTCATGGGGATTATTAATCACAAAATCACAAGTGGGCAGAAATGTATAGGAATATATGGCTTGCTATAGGAAAGGAAACAAAACATTTCCTGTTTATTTTTTTAAATGTAAAATGATAGATTGAGATTCCTAACTGTACTAAGAGAAGAGATGAGTGATGCAGCTCTTTTTGTAAACACTTAAATTACAAGAAAGAAATGGCACATGTGAGTGAAAGACATGAAGGTCTCTAGATAGCATGTATAGTGTGCCAAGAAAATAGATTTATAAAATTAAATGTGTGATTACTATGGACCATTCCAAGAATTAACTGGGATAAAAAAGTTTATTCGTGATTACTCAGAAACCACTTCAAAGTAAAAGCTTTCTAGTTTCAAATACTGTATGCAATTGTTTAGCTATAGTTACTGAATTCATCAAGTCTGGGTTATCGAACCAAATGAGCAAAGTGATTGTGCAAGGGCTTAGAGAACTTCCTTGTAATAATAACCTTGCTGAGTAATCTTTTCTCTGAAGTTCCCAGTTGAACTGTCAAACAGTTTGCCAATTCTAAATTATGTTCTGACAGCTCTGCATGTCTAATTTTGCTTTCTCTCTTTTTGTTCCCCATCTGCTATTCTACAATAAACAAATTTAACTTTAATTCCATTTCACTGTGGACTTCCAAGAGAAGTCAACTCCCGTAAAACACCACATTACTTTTTGCATATATCCAAAAGCAGAATCACAAGGTTGGTCTGTCAAAGAATAATATTAAAATATTGAAAACAACACCCATCTACACATGTTCCTTTGTGAGAACTTTAAAAAAACAAGACATTACTTAAAAAACTAAAACATTAATGAATGTCTAATTTCAGTATTCCCATTATGACTTTATTTAGAAAGACCTTCAAGTAAAAATGTGGGCATTAGAGGCACTAATTTATTGTGACCAATGGCCTTATTGGAAAAGGAAATGGAAGGTATCCTGATAGTAAAAATCAGCTGAAATCAAAGTAATAAAGTAGGTATCTGGACTCTAAAGAAGGAGGCCCCAGAGAAAATTAAAGCATCATATTTGTCTTCTGTCTTCTGGATTTGTGAGAAAACGATTGCTATTTCCACATTCACAGAAACTAGGAAGCTAACCTATCACATAAATGTAGAATAAATACAAGTAATATTTTTATTGAACTTATTACATTTCCATTTAGAATGGTAAAATAGTTTTCAAGCAGATGAGAAGAACTTGTAGATATTTAGTGATACTGCAAATTAACTTTTGGGATAAACTTCTACATTTAAATTAAAACATGACTAGTATGTTACAGTATAATATTGTTTTGCTCTACTACATAGAAATCATTCACATGTGTAGGACATAAATTGTAAAATTTATACTTTTATTCAGAATATATTCATATAATAGTATAATAGTAATTAGTGTATCAAGAAGGTAATATCTTCTAGAGAATTAAATTATACCTGGAGTATTTTGTTAGTTATGGTTCTAATATGTTCTTGAAAGGAAATATTATTTGTGTTGTTTTCCTATTTTAAAAATAATCTCTATTAATCACTACCAATATCTCACAAATTCAAAATTTACTTTGATCTCTGAAATTCATCTTTTGATTTTAGATAATTCATTCCATGAAACCGCAGTTATTCTTATACCTGAACCATAGAATGACCCAACCAAGAAAGAGAATTTCAGACCAATTTTGCTTATGAATATTGATCCAAAAATACTCAATAATATTCTCCTAAACCAAATCCAAGAAAACATCAAAAACAACATTTACCACAGTCAGGTAGGCTTCAATCCAGGGATGCAGGAATGGTTCAATATCTGAAAATCCATCAACATAATACATTGTATAAACAAACTCAAAAATCATAGGATCATCTAACTAGATGCTAAAAAAAAGGACAAACTCAAAGGAAAAAAAACCCACATGATCATTTCATTAGATGCTGAAAAATCATTTGACAAAATCCAACATCTCTTCAGGTTAAAAGTCTTAAAGAGATCAGGAATTCATGGGACATACCTAAAAATAGTAAAACCGGTATACTGCAAACCAACAATCAACATCAAATCAAAGATAGAGAAACTAGAAACAGTCCCACTAAAATCAGGGACAAAACAAGGCAGCTCACTCTCTCCCTATCTATTCAATATAATACTTGAAGTTCTAGCTACAGCAACAAAAGGAGACCAAGGGGATACAAATTGGAAAGGAAAAAATTCAAGGTATCACTATTTGTAGTTGATATGATAGTATGTATAAGAAAGCCCCGAAATTCAACCAGAGAACTCCTACAGCTAATAAACAACTTACCACAAGGACATGTGCTTGACTGTGTCCTCCAATACATATGTAGTAGAAGGTTTACTTGTCTTTGAATCACTGAGAAAAGATGCACAGAATCCTGTAGAGAGTTGATGCCCAACTTAATGGTCCAGTAAACATCTTCAACAAAATTATAGAAGAAAACTTTCCTAACCTGAAGAGATTCCCATGAACATACACGAAACCTACAGAACACAAAACAGATTGGACCAGAAAAAATTGTTCCTGTAACATAATAATCAAAACACCAAATTCACAAAACAAAGAATATTAAAAGCAGTAAGGGAAAAAGGTCAAGTAACATATAAAGGCAGACCATATCAGAATTACACCAGACTACTCAACAGAGACATTAAAAGTCAGAATATCTTGGTCCGATGTCATATAGATCCTAAAAGAACAAAAATGCCAGCTCAAGCTACCATACACAGCAAAACTATCAATTGTCAAAGGTGATTAAAAAAAAGATACTGCATAATAAAACCAAATTTAAACAATATTTTTCCACTAATCCAGACCCAGATAAGAGAAGAAAAACTTCAACAAAAGAATGGAAACTATACCCCACAAACACCCAAGAAATTAATATTCTCACAACACAAACATTATTTGATCTCTAACAACAAAAATAAAAGGAAACAACAATTTTTGGTTCTTAATATCACTAAACATCAATGGACTCAATTACCCAATAAAAAGACATAGACTAACAGGCCGGATACATAATGAGGACCCAGCATTTTGCTGCATGCAAGAAACATAGCTCAGTGACAAAGACAGGCACTGCCTCAAAGTAAACAGCTAGAAAAAAAAATTCTAAGCAAGTGGTCTCTTGAAACAAGCTAGAGTAATCATTCTAATATCAGGTAAATTAGACTTTAACCCAAAAGTTGTCAAACAAGATGGGGAAGAACACTTCATATTCATCCAAGGAACAATCCACCAAGATGAACTCTCAATTCTGAACATCTATGCCCCAAATGCAAGGGCACCCACATTTGTAAAAGAAATATTACTGAAGCTCAAAGAATACATTGTATGTCACACAATAATAGTAGGACATCCCACTCTCAGCAATGGACAGATCATGGAGACAGAAAATAAACAGAGACACAGAGACACTAACAAATGGATTTAATCAATATCTACAGAACATTTTACCCTAAAACAACAATATAAACATATATATACACATACATTCTTCTCAGCACCTTATGGCACCTTCTCCAAAACTGACCATATAATTGTACACAAAATAAGCCTCAACAGATACAAGGACATTGAACTAATCCCATGTATTCTATTGAACCACCATAGACAAATGCTGGTCTTCAATAACAACAAAATAGCAGAAAGCCCACAAGTCCACATACACATGGAAATTGAACAACTCTCTACTCAATGGTAACTTGGTCAAAGAAGAAATAAAGAAAGAAATTAAAGACTTTTTTAGAATTTAATGAAAATGAAAGCACAACAAACTCAAACATATAAGACACAATGAAAGCAGTGCTAAGAGGAAAACTCAGAGCTCTGAGAGCCTCCATAAAGAAATTGGAGAGATCATACACTAGCAGCTTGACAGCACAGCTGAACCCTCTAGAACAAAAAGAAGCAAATAAATCAAAGAGGAATAGATGGCAGTAAACAATCCAACTCAAGACTGAAATTAATCAAGTAGAAACAAAGAGAACTATATAAAGAATCAACAAAATTAGGCACTGTTACTTTTAGAAACTCAACAAGATAAATAAACCCTTAGCCATATTAACAAGAGGGCACAGAGACAGTACCCAAATTAACAAAACCAGAAAAGAAAAGGGAGACAAAACAAAAAAACAAAAAAAAAAAACTGGAAAAATTAATAAAATACCAGCTTCTACTACAAGAGACTATACTCAAAAACCTGGAAAATCTAGATGAAATGGATGATTTTCTAAACAGATACCAGGTACCAAGTTAAATCAGGATCAGATAAACTGTATAAAAAGCCTAATAACCCCTAAGGAAATAGACGCAGTCATTAAAGTTTCCGAAACAAACAAACAAACAAACAAACAAACAAACAAAATTCCCAGGGCCAGATGGTTTTAGTGCATAATTCTATCAGAAGTTCAAAGAAGTCCTAATACCAATACTTCTCTAATTACTCCACAAAACAGAAACAGCTGGAACACTATGTAATTTGCTCTGTTAAGCCAAAGTTAAGCTGATACCTAAACCTTACAAAGACTCAACAAAGTAAGAGACTTTCAGACCAATTTCCCCTATGACTATCAATGCAAAAATACTCAATAAAATTCCCCCAAACTGAATCCAAGAAGAGATCAAAATGATCATTCACTATGATCAAGTACACTTCTTTCCAGGAATGCAGGGATATTTCAATATACAAAAAAAATCCATCAATGTAATCCACTATACAAACAAACTTAAAGAAAAAAATCTACAGGATCATATCATTAGATAATGAAAAGGCCTTTGACAAAATAAAACGCAGCTTCATGTTTAAAGTATTAGAGAGATCAGGAATTCAAAGTCTATAGCAAACATAATAAAATCAATATACAGCAAACCAATAACCAACATCGAATTAAACTGAGAGAAATGTGGAGCAATTTCACTAAAATCAAGGACAAGACAAGGCTGCACACTCTCCCCCTGTATACAAAGTATAGTACTCAAAGTACCAAAGCAAGAGCAAATAGACATCAAAAGGAGATCAAAAAATACAAATTGGTAAGGAGGAAGTCAAGATATCACTATTTGTAGCTGATATAATAATATACATAAGTGACCCCAAAAATTCTATCAGAGAACTACAACTGATAAACAACTTTATCAGTTTTATATTCAGCGAATTGACTGGATATAAAATTAACTCTAATAAATTAGTCTCCTTCCTCTACTCAAAGGCTAAATGGGCAGAGAAAGAAATTAGGGAAATTACACCCTTCATAATATTCACAAATAATATAAAATATATTTGTGTGACTCTAACCAAACAAGTGAAAGATCTGTTTGACAAGAATTTCAAGTCTCTGATGAAAGAAATCAAAGAAGACAAACAAAATTAGAAAGATTTCCCATGCTCGTGAACTGGCAGAATTAACATAGTAAAGATGGCTATATTAATGAAAGTTATCTAGAGATTCAATGCAATCCCCATCAAAATTCCAACTCAATTCTTCACAGATATAGAAAGAGAAATTCCCAAATTCATCTAGAATAAAAAAAAAAAAAACTAGGATAGATAAAACCATTTTCAACAATAAATGAACTTCTGGGAGAATTACCATCCCTGACCTCAATCTATACAACAGAGCAATAGTTATAAAAACTGCATGGTGTTGATACAGAGACAGGAAGGTAGATCAATGGAATAGAATTGAAGACCCACACACCTATTGAAGACCACACACGACCTTTGACAAAGAAGCCAAAACCTCCAGTGGAAAAAAGACAGCATTTTCAACAAAATGTGCAAGTTCAACTGGAGGTAAGTCTGTAGAAGAATGCAAATTGATTCATTCTTATCTCCTTGTACAAAGCTAAAATGTATGAGGATCAAGGACATTCATATCCAATCAGATGAATCTCATAGACGAGAAAGTGAGGTAGAATATGGAACACATTGGGACAGGGGAATAATTCATAAACAGAACACTATTGCTCATGCTCTAAAATCAAAAATCAAAAAATGTGACCTCATAAGATTGAAAAGCTCCTGAAAGGCAAAGGAAATTGTTATCAGGGCAAAACAGAAACCTACAGATTGGAAAAAGTTCTTTCCCAACCCTTCATCTGATAGAGCGCTAATTTCTAAAATAAATGAACAACTCAAGAAGTTAAACTCCAGAGAACCAATTAACCCTATTAAAAATGGTGTACAATGCTAAACAAAGAATTCTCAACTGAAGAATCTAGAATGACTGAGAAGCACTTAAAGAAATGTTCAACATCCTTAGTCATCAGAGAAATACAAACTGAAATGACCCTGAGATTCCACCTCATACCAATTTAAAGGGCTAAGATCAAAAACGCAGGTGACTGCAGATGCTGGAAGGATGTGGAGAAAGATGAACATTCCTCCACTGCAGATGGGAATACAAGCTGGTAAAACCACTTTGGAAAACAATCTGGAAGTTCCTCAAAAACTGGAAATTATTTCTACATAAAGACTCAGCTATACCCCTACTAGGCATATACCCCCAAAATGCTCAAACATATAACAAGTAAACTTGTACCACTATGTTTATAGAAGCATTATTCATAGTAGCCAGAAGCTAGAAACAACCCAGATGTTCCTCAAAAGAAGAATGGATACAGAAAATGTGGTACATTTACACAATGGAATATTACTCATCTATTAAAAAATGACTTCGTGAAATTCACAGGCAAGTGGATGGAAGTTGAAAATATATGGAGTAGTACAGAGGGTCAGGAAATTGAACAGAAGTATATAGCAGTAGGGGATGGGAACAGGGATAGCCACTAGAAAGTCCCAGATGCCATGGAATTGAGAGGCTCCCAGGAATCAACTCTGATGACATTAGCTAAAATATGCAACAAAGGAGAGATAGAGCCCAGAGAGACCACCTCCAGTAGATAGGCATGGCCTCCATTTGAGGGATAGTGTCACCTACCCATCTCAAAATTGTTAACCTAGAAATATTCCTGTCCAATGGAAAGACAGGAACAAAAAATGTAAGTAAGAGACTGAAGGAAAGGCCATCAAGAGACTGCCTTTCCTAGGGATCTACCCAATCTGCAGACACCAAAACCTGACACTATTGCTGATGCCAATAAGTACTTGCTGCCTAGATCCTGGTATGGCTGTTTCCTGAGAGGTTCTACCAGCACCTGACCAATACAGATGCAGATACTCAACAGCCAACCACGGGAATGAGCCCAGTGATCCCAATGGAAGAGCTAGGGGAAAGAGTAAAAGAGCTGAAGGGAATTTCAACCAACCCATAGGAAGAATAATATCTAGTAACCAGACCACTCAGAGGTCCCAGAGACTAAACCACCAACCAAAGAGCATAAATGGAGGGATCCACGGCTCCAAATACATATGTAGCAGAGGATGACCTTATCAGTGGAAGAAGAGGCCCTTGGTCCTGTGGTAGCTTGATGTCCCAGTGTAGGAGGATGCTAGAGAAGTGAGGAGGAAGTGGGTGAATGGATGGAGGAGCACCCTCAAAGAGGCAAAGCAAAGGGAGGAGTAGGGGGATTAATTTGGGGGATTTTTGGAGGGGTAACCGGGAAGGGGGATATCATTTGAAATGTAAGAGAATAAAATGATTAATAAGAAATAAAAACCAAAATAAAAATTGATGGATTTCTGATTTTATCTAGTTCCTTCAGACATTGAATTTATCAGTTCCTAAATGTCACATTACAGAATGGACAGCAGAGAGAGGGCAAGTTGGAAAAATGCAGAGTGGAATCATGGGAATCACTTGGATCTGCTGCAAGTGACATGCCAATGATAGCCAAGAGACTATAACTACTAAGAAACAAGATAGAGTTTTAAAGGTTACACAGACTTTTACAGCTGAGTTTCAGATGCCAATTTATACAACTGATAGAGACCATGTGTATATATGTATGTCTATATTAATATTATATATATGGAATTATTATATGAAATTATTAAAATATAAAGTTTAAAAATTCTTAGCACCATTGATATGGAAGAGTCACTGTGATAAAGGAGCTCCTTACAGATGCCTAAGATGACCATTCAGACAGACCTTGAGACCTTCCTCCCTGAGGTCATGGGCTATGAACATGATGTACATGATAGTAACACCTATGCTGATCCCCATCATCTACATTTTGAGGAACAAGACATGGAAGAGGTCCTGACAAGAGTCCTTTGTAAGAAGAAAATTCAATTCTCTCTGTGGTGTTTGTATTGATAATTTTGAAAATTTTTACCACATGGACTGTCCAAAAAAAAAAAAAAAAAAAGAAAGAAAGAACATTCTAAAAAGAACAAGTCTTTATATTAAACTTTTTATTGCTAATTTTATCTGCTCATATATTTACCTTTAGTTAAATATTAAGACACGAAAAGATCTAATAAATAGTTGGATATATATGTGAGCTTTTATGAATACATCTGTTCATGTCTGAGCACTGTTTTGTTCACTTGTCTCATTGACTTAGTTTTTTTCACTTTTTTTTTTTTTTTTTGGGTTTTTGAGACAGGGTTTCTCTGCATAGTCCTGGCTGTCCTGGAACTTGCTCTGTAGACCAGGCTGGCCTCAAACTCAGAAATCTACCTGCCTCTGCCTAAAGACTTTTCTATTACTCGAAAATTTAAATTTAATACATGGGGAACTGTAATCTATTGTAATTCTTATAAATCATTCATTAAACTCATTGTGGCCACCAAGCAATTAACATTAATTCTTAGACACCTTTTAATTGTAAACCAAAATATGATGTACTCTCAAAGTAGTCATCTACACTATTATTTGAAGAAAGATTTTTCTTGAATGGCATTATAAAGTTCATATTTAATATATATATATATGTGTGTGTGTGTATAGTTTTCAAATTTCCAGATTTGTAACTTAAAATTTGACCATATACATCTAATTCTCACCTCCAATTACGCCCAGACTCTCATATCACCTCTCCTAACTACATGTTCTCTATTTGATTTAACCCACTGAGAATTAGAAAGCCAAAACTATATTCACATCTTAATGATTCATTTTCTATCCATATCTCCCTGTAAAGAAATGATTCAGTTATAAAATGCAAAAGGTTTAGATAAATGCATTTATTTTTGTGATGTATTTTCATAAGATTTCTTTATTTAACAAATTTTATTTCTTCAAATGCTTCCAGGTACAATGTGTAATAAACTAATTTGACAGGCAAAACCATCTATATATCTTTGGAGGAAGTATGAGAAAATGGAAACCTATCATACTTGATATTTATAAATATTAAAATTAATACCACAGATCATCCATAATCAACTTGGGAGTCAAGTAGAAGAAGCTGTTTCCATAGAAACATTGCTTTGGGGAAGCATCTTTGTTACTTCTTTCTTTACAAATGAAAGAAATAAAGCAGCCATGAAAGGAATCAGTCTCTGCTACAACAATTAAAAATAGAAATGTAAAATGGAGAAATGAATTGAAACAAATTAAAATACCAAGTACTATATATCTGGAATGATTCTAAGTATTAGAATACTAATTTTAACCATTAGTCAACCTTTATTTGCATCTACTAGAGTTCTGCATCATGTACTTCAATAGGCTAAAGATATGATTTCAAAAGTTTCAACTATAAAGAAATTATAAATATATAAAGAGATATATTTGGGTTCTTGTTTTTTAAAACCCACCAATTTATTGGATTTAATCTACTGCCCTGAGGACTTTTGGCTTTGTTTGGTTTTTTTTGTTTGTTTGTTTATCAGTTGAGTTTCTGCTGTGTTTTCCCCTTTAGGTTGAATAATATTTGTTTGTTTGTTTCTATCTTTTTGGAGTTTTTATTATGCAAATGATATTTCCTATTGAACTTTCTAATTTTGTTTTTAATTCAACATTGTGAGTTACATTTTTGATTTCTACATTTTTTTTCTTTCTAAGTCTCACCTAAATTCTTACATTCTCCATTTTGCAACCGGCCTTTACAGAAACTATCATAGCACTAAATGGTCTGTTGTTCAAGTTGATTTGTTTTTGCTGTTGGGATCAAATTGCTTCAATTCCCTTTCAGTATACTCTCCATTCCTAATTTCTCTTACATACTTAAAGATCATTAAGCTTCTATTTTTACTGAGACTGTTTGGTTTGTAATCTTTGCATCTCAATTTCTACCTTGTCTTCCTATTCTTGATTAGTTTATGTTGCCACAACAGAACATGTGAAGTTTGGTAAGACTTATGGTAGTTTACAGAGCTCATAATTTGGGAAAATTCAAAGAACATGACACAGGATTTAATGATCTTTTGAATATATCATAATATTTTTAATTAATTAATTTATTTCTTTTTTTTTTAATTTAATTTTATTTTATTTTTTTAATTTACATTCCAAATCACTTCCCCTTTCCCGTTTCCTCCCTCCCCGAAAGTCCCATAAGCCCCCTTCCCTCCCTCTTTTCTCCGTTCAACCCCCTCTCATTACTCTGTCCTGGCGTTCCCCTACATCCAGTCTTTCCAGGACCAGGGGTCTCTCCTTCCATCTTTTTAGAAATCTATTGATATGCTGATTGTGTCTAGGGTATTCTGAGATTCTGGGTCAATATCCCCTTATCAGTGACTTCATACCATGTGTGATCTTTTGTGATTGGGTTACCTCACTAAGGATGATATTTTCAAGTTCTGACCATTTGCCTAGGAATTTCGTGAATTCATTGTTTTTAATTGCAGAGTAGTATTCCATTGTGTAAATATACCACATCTTCTGAATCCATTCCTCCGTTGAGGGACATCTGGGTTCTTTCCAGCTTCTGGCTATTATAAATAAGGCTGCTATGAATATAGTGGAGCATGTGTCCTTATTGCATGCAGGTAAAGTCTCTGGGTATATGCCCAGGAGTGGTATAGCCGGATCCTCCGGAAGTGTCATGCCCAGTTTTCTGAGGAGCCGCCAGACTGCTTTCCAGAGTGGTTGTACCAGCCTGCAATTGCACCAGCAGTGGAGGAGTGTTCCTCTTTCTCCACATCCTCGCCAACAACTGCTGTCTCCTGTGTTTTTGATCTTAGCCATCCTGACTGGTGTGAGATGGAATCTCAGGGTTGTTTTGATTTGCATTTCCCTAATGACTAAGGATGATGAACATCTCTTTAGGTGCTTCTCAGCCATTAGATATTCTTCAGGTGAGAACTCTTTGTGTAGCTCTGTACCCCATTTTTTAATAGGGTTACTTGCCTCTCTGGAGTTTAACTTCTTGAGTTCTTTGTATATCTTGGATATTAGCCCTCTGTCGGATGTAAGGTTGGTAAAGATCATTTCCCAGTTAGTTGGTTGCCGCTTTGTCTTTTTGACAGTGTCTTTTGCCTTGCAAAAACTTTGTAATTTAATGAGGTCCCATTTGTCTATTCTTGATCTTAGAGTATAAGCTATTGGAGTTCTGTTCAGGAAATTCTCCCCTGTGCCCATATGTTCAAGGTTCTTCCCTAGTTTCCCTTCTATTAGTTTCAGTGTGTCTGGTTTTATGTGGAGATCTTTGATCCACTTAGAATTGAGCTTAGTGCAAGGAGATAAGGATGGGTCAATTTGCATTCTTCTGCATGTTGACCTCCAGCTGAGCCAGCACCATTTGTTGAAAAGGCTATCTTTTTTCCACTGGATGGTTTTAGCTCCTTTGTCAAAGATCAAGTGACCATAGGAGTGTGGATTCATTTCTGGGTCTTCAATTCTGTTCCATTGATCTACATGTCTGTTACTGTACCAATACCATGCAGTTTTTAACACTATTGCTCTGTAGTACAGCTTGAGGTCCGGGATACTGATTCCCCCAGAGGTTCTTTTACTCTTGAGGATAGTTTTAGCTATTCTGGGTTTTCTGTTATTCCAGATGAATTTTTGAATTGCTCTTTCTAACTCTATGAAGAATTGAGTTGGGATTTTGATGGGGATTGCATTGAATCTGTGTATTACTTTTGGTAAGATGCTCATTTTTACTATATTAATCCTGCCAATCCATGAGCATGGCAGATTTTTCCATCTTCCGAGGTCTTCTTCAATTTCTTTCTTCAGAGACTTGAAGTTCTTGTCATACAGATCTTTCACTTGTTTGGTTAGCGTCACGCCAAGATACTTAATATGGTTTGTGGCTATCGTAAAGGGTATTATTTCTCTTACTTCTTTCTCAGCCTGCTTATCCTTTGAGTATAGGAAGGCTTCTGACTTGCTTGAGTTGATTTTATATCCGGCCACTTTGCTGAAGTCGTTTATCAGCTGTAGGAGTTCTCTGGTGGAGTTCTTTGGGTCGCTTAAGTATACTATCATATCGTCTGCAAATAGTGATAGTTTGACTTCTTCCTTTCCAATTTGTATCCCTTTGACCTCTTTTTCTTGTCTAATTGCTCTAGCTAGAACTTCAAGTACTATATTGAAAAGATATGGAGAGAGAGGGCAGCCTTGTCTAGTCCCTGATTTTAGTGGGATTGCTTCAAGTTTCTCTCCGTTTAGATTGATGCTGGCTACTGGTTTGCTGTAAATTGCTTTTACTATGTTTAGATATGGGCCTTGAATTCCTGATCTTTCCAAGACCTTTAGCATGAAAGGATGCTGAATTTTGTCAAATGCTTTCTCAGCATCTAATGAGATGACCATGTGGTTTTTTTCTTTGAGATTGTTTATGTAGTGGATTACATTGATGGATTTCCTTATATTGAACCATCCCTGCATCCCTGGGATGAAGCCTACTTTATCGTGGTGAATGATCGTTTTGATGTGTTCTTGGATTCGGTTGGCAAGAATTTTATTGAGTATTTTTGCATCGATATTCATAAGAGAGATTGGCCTGAGATTCTCTTTCTTTGTCGGATCTTTGTGTGCTTTTGGTATTAGTGTAATTGTGGCTTCATAGAACGAGTTGGGTAGTGTTCCTTCTGTTTCTATTTTGTGGAACAGTTTGAAGAGTATTGGTGTTAGGTCTTCTTTGAAGGTCTGATAGAATTCTGCACTAAAACCATCTGGACCTGTGCTTTTTTTGGTTGGAAGACTTCCAATGACAACTTCTATTTCTTCAGGGGTTATAGGACGGTTTAGATGGTCTATTTGATCCTGATTTAATTTTGGTACTTGGTATCTGTCAAGGAAATTGTCCATTTCCTCAAGATTTTCTAGTTGTGTTGAATACAGGTTTTTGTAGTAGGATCTGATGATTTTTTGAATTTCCTCAGTTTCTGTTGTTATCTCTCCCTTTTCGTTTCTGATTTTATTAATTTGGATACTATCTCTGTGCCCTCTGGTTAGTCTGGCTAAGGGCTTATCTATCTTGTTGATTTTCTCAAAGAACCAACTCCTCGTTTTGTTGATTCTTTGTATGGTTTTATTTGTTTCTACTTGATTGATTTCAGCCCTGAGTTTGATGATTTCCTGCCTTCTACTCCTCTTTGGTGTATTTGCTTCTTTTTGTTCCAGGGCTTTCAGGTGTGCCATTAAGCTGTTAGTGTATGCTGTCTCCCGTTTCTTTTTGGCGGCACTCAGGGCTATGAATTTTCCTCTTAGCACTGCTTTCATTGTGTCCCATAAGTTAGGGTATGTTGTGCCTTCATTTTCATTAACTTTCAAAAAGTCTTTGATTTCTTTCTTTATTTCCACCTTGACCAAGTTATCATTGAGTAGAGCATTGTTCAGCCTCCATGTGTACGTGGGTTTTCTTTTGTTTTTGTTGCCATTGAAGACCATCCTTATTCCATAGTGATCCGATACCTTAAAGAAATACAGGAAAATACAAACAAACAAGTGAAGGATCTCAGCAAATCCATCCAGGAACTAAAAAAGGAAGTAGAAACAACTAAGAAATCACAAAGGGAGACAACTTTGGAGATAGAAAACCTTGGGAAGAAATCAGGAGTCATAGATGCAAACATCAACAATAGAATACAAGAGATGGAAGAAAGAATCTCAGGTGCTGAAGATTCCATAGAAAGCATCGACTCAACAGTCAAAGAAAATGCAAAATGCAAAAAACGCGTAACCCAAAACATCCAGGAAATCCAGGACACAATGAGAAGACCAAACCTAAGGATTATAGGTATAGATGAGAGTGAAGATTTGCAACTTAAAGGGCCAGTAAACATCTTCAACAAAATTATGGAGGAAAACTTCCCTAACTTAAAGAGAGAGATGCCGATGAACATACAAGAAGCCTACAGAACTCCAAACAGACTGGACCAGAACAGAAATACCTCCCGTCACATAATAATCAAAACACCGAATGTTCTAAACAAAGAAAGAATACTAAAAGCAGTAAGAGAAAAGGGCCAAGTAACATACAAAGGAAGACCTATCCGAATCACATCAGACTTCTCACCAGAGACTATGAAAGCCAGAAGATCCTGGGCAGATCTCATGCAGACACTAAGACAGCACAAATGCCAGCCTAGACTACTATACCCAGCAAAACTCTCAATCACCATAGATGGAGAGACCAAGATATTCCATGATAAAACCAAATTTTCACAATATCTTTCCACAAATCCAGCCCTGCAACGGATAATAGGTGGAAACCTCCAATACAGGGAGAGAAACAACACCCTGGAAAAAATGAGATAATAACCTTCTTGAATCAAACCTAAAAGTAGATAACCACTCAAACATAAAGATAGCGTCAAGAATGGCAGATGGCAATAATCACTATGCCTTAATCTCTCTTAATATCAATGGTCTCAATTCCCCAATTAAAAGACATAGACTAGCAGACTGGATACGTAAACAGGACCCAGCATTTTGCTGCATGCAGGAAACGCACCTCAGTGTCAAAGACAAACACTACCTCAGAGTAAAAGGCTGGAAAACAATTTTACAAGCAAATGGCCCCAAGAAACGAGGTGGAGTAGCCATCCTAATATCGGATAAAATTGATTTTCAACCCAAAGTCATCAAAAAAGACACAGAAGGACACTACATACTGATCAAGGGAAAAATCCACCATCAAGAACTCTCAATCCTGAATATCTATGCTCCAAATGCAAGGGCACCCTCATTCGTAAAAGAAACTTTACTAAAACTCAAAGCACACATCGCACCGCACACAATAATAGTGGGTGACTTCAACACCCCTCTCTCTGAAATGGATCGTTCAGGAAATTAATTTATTTCTTATTAGATATTTTCTTTATTTACATTTCAAATGTTATATCTTTCCTCATTTCCCCTCTGAAAACCCACTATCCCACCTTTTAAGAAAAGCAGAAAGTTAGTTAGTCTTATGCAGAAAAGGATAGGCCTAGGAGAAACTGTAGCCAGCATTTTGCCTATATTCTGCTTAATTTTAAAATTATGGAATTAAACTTAGAATCACAGAATAAATGAATTCCTCCAAGGTGAACACTGGACTTGTCCAACTTTCATGAATACAGCCAGGCCTTCTGTGTAGCCTTCCATTGTTTTGGCCATTGGTCCTAGTCTATCTGTATAGTGAGAAAGAAGCATGTTCTGTTTCCTGTTAGTGATTCAGATCGTCTAGGACAACATCCATGATTTATCATCAATGCCATTTTATGTTTTATTACTTCAATACCATAAATCTTGGGATCTAATTCCTGGTAAATGAAAATTGAAGAAGAAAATCACACATAGATCACGTTGCACTTACTACCCGCAGTGTGTAGGTAGTAAGAACTTTCTTTCTTTGTTTCATTCTTTGTTTCTTTGTTTGTTTCTTTCTTTCTTTCTTTCTTTCTTCCTTCCTTCCTTCCTTCCTTCCTTCCTTTCTTTCTTTCTTTCTTTCTTTCTTTCTTTCTTTCTTTCTTTCTTTCTTTCTTTCTTTCTTTTCCCATTCAAAGTTTGACCACCTGTGAAAAGGGTTTGGTTGATTTGGAGGTTGTTGTGAGGCTAAGAATTAGATTTGTTTATAATCTAATAAAACCTCTGTTGTGGAAATATCAAAAAGGATCCTGCCATCTCTCCTGTCCTGTCAGGCCTCAACACTATCCCAGCTGGGTCTCACCTTGGTGTGTTCTCACCGCTGAGCTATTATTCTGTTGCAGACAGCTCCCACAGCATCTCAGCTGTGTTCCCTCTCCACCATTGGTGGACCCACACTCCAATAACGAAGTAAAACAAAACTCTTAAAGATTAATTTACCAATCAGATTTATATAGATAACATTACAATTTACAAGATGTCAAAACAATAATTTAAGAGCCAAATGATAATGATAAAAGTTTTATCCAAGTATTTCTAACCTTATAATAACTTAGCTATTTGTGGCTAGTAAATGCCACACAGGTCCATGTCCAAAGCCATCTCAGTTCTCTTCTCTTCTCCTCCTGCAACCTTTGTCCCAACTCCTAGCTTTGCCTCCCTTTTCCTGTCTAATCACAGAGCTTCCACTACCCTAATATGATTGGACATGGAAAATGCTGCAACAAACCTCAGAAAAACTAAGCATTGTAGACCTGTTCAGTTAAATGCAAAGATATTATTTAGGTTCTTAAGGTGCAAAGAATAGTTTCTGTTCCTTTACCTCATAAGTAGTCTTTGGAGTTTTCTAGTTGCTTATAAATAGTTATTAGTTTAAAGAAACTTACTTGTGTTAGCAGTTGAAGGTCTTCCAAAGCAGTATTCCATAATCCAGGCTTATATGAGCTCCAATTTGTATTTATGAGAATTCACGAGAATGATATTGAGACCCAAGCTCTAAATCAGGGAGGAAAAATAACAAGTATGAGTAAAATAAACTAGAGATCAAAAAAATAATTTGAATGGTTAACTTAGAATTGCTAAAATCAAATTAAGCATATTATACATTAATAAAAGTGGTGAGTAAAATGTTATGCAAAAGAGTCTATCCTTATGAACAATAAAACTGGAAAAGGAAATATCTAAAGCCAACCTGAAGTATTTCTAGTGATGCTATGTGGAAAGAGGGGAAAAAAAACATATCTTTATTTGTGTCTTTAAAAGTTCCAACAAGCAAGGAGGTAGTGAAGAAAAATAATTACAGGCAAATGACTTTTATAGTTGGCAATAAACTATGTAGTAAAACTGGTACTTGATTGTAATAAAAACTCAAAAATTAAAACAAATTTTAAAATTGCTTAGAATACAAAACTCTGGGATTACTAATTTTTCTTACAAAATTGTATCACCCAAATTATATATGAATAATAATCAAATATTACATTGTAATTATTTTAATAATTGAAAAGTCTATAAACTGCACCTTAATTTCAATTAGTATGCTTACAAAATATATACTTTCATAGAAAAAACATGTTGATAAATTTTTCTATTTACTTCAATTTACTGTGTTTAAAACTTATTTCAGTACAACCTACAATTGATATCACATATTAATAACTTCAGGCCAAGATATTGATCTTAGGCTTAAAATCATCAGAAAAGTTTAGAAAGTGCATATATAAACTTTTTTTCTAGAACAACACTAATAAAAACTAAGTTTACTTTCTATATTCTTTATTAATATTCCAAATGATTTCCCGTTTCCCAGTTCCCACCTCTCCAAAAGTCCCATAAGCCCTCTTGCCTCCCCCTGTTCCCCAGTTAACTCCCTCCCACTTCTCTGTCCTGGAATTCCCCTACACTGCTGCATCAAGTCTTTCCAGGACCAGGGGCATCTCCATGCTTCTTCTTGGGAATCAATTGATATGTGAATTGTGTCTTGGGTATTCCGAGCTTCTGAGTTAATATCCACTTATCAGTGACTGCATACCATGTGTGTACTTTTCTGATTGGGTTACCTCACTTAGGATGATATTTTCCAGTTCT
Source organism: Tokudaia tokunoshimensis (assembly GCA_036184795.1). Lineage (NCBI taxonomy): Eukaryota > Metazoa > Chordata > Mammalia > Rodentia > Muridae > Tokudaia > Tokudaia tokunoshimensis. Next base: position 41,564,433 of record BTHU01000023.1, read on the forward strand.
GATCATTTGATTAAGAATTTCATGAATTCATTGCCTTTAATTGCTGTGTAGTATTCCATTGTGTAAATACACCACATTTTCTGTATCCATTCCTCCATTGAGGGACATCTGGGTTCTTTCCAGCTTCTGGCTATTATAAATAAGACTGCTATGAACATAGTGGAACATGTGGCCTAATTGCATGACAGGGAGTCCTCTGGGTATATGTTCAGGAGTGGAATAAAAGGGTCCTCCGTGAGTGTCATGTCCAGTTTTCTAAGGAACACCAGACTGCTTTCCAGGGTGGTTGCACCAGCTTGCAATTCCACCAACAGTGGAGGAGTGTTCCTCTTTCTCTACATCCTCACCAACACCTGCTATCTCCTGAGTTTTTGATTTTAGTCATTCTGACTGGTGTGAGGTGAAATCACAGGGTTGTTTTGATTTGCATTTCCCTAATGACTAAGGATGCTGAACATTTATTTAGGTGCTGCTCTGCCATTCGATTTTTCCAAAGGTGAAAATTATTTGTTTAGCTCTGTTCCCCATTTTTAAATAGGGTTATTTGGCTCTCTGGAGTCTAACATTTGAGTTCTTTGTATATATTGGATATTAGCCCTCTGTTGGATGTAGGGTTGGTAAAGATCTTTTCCCAATTTGTTGGTTGCCGTTTTGTCCAATTGACAGTGACCTTTGACTTACAGAATCTTTGTAATTTTATGAGGTCCCATTTGTCAATTCTTGATCTTAGAGCATAAGCTATTAGTGTTCTGTTCAGGAAATTTTCCCCTGTGCCTATGTGCTCAAGGCTCTTCCCCAGTTTCTTTTCTATTAGTTTCAGTGTGTCTGCTTTTATGTGGAGGTCCTTGATCCACTTGGAATTGAGCTTAGTGCAAGGAGATAAGAATGGGTAAATTTGCATTCTTCTGCATGTTGACCTCCAGTTGAACCAGCACCATTTGTTGAAAAGGCTATCTTTTTTCCACTGGATGGTTTTAGTTCCTTTGTCAAAGATTAAGTGACCATAGGAGTGTGGGTTCATCTCTGGGTCATCAATTCTATTCCATTGATCTACCTGCCTGTCACTGTACCAACACCATGCAGTTTTTAACACTATTGCTCTGTAGTACAGCTTGAGGTCTGTGATACTGATTCACCCAGTAGTTTTTTTTTTTACTGTTGAGAATAATTTTAGCTATCCTGGGTTATCTGTTATTCCAGATGAATTTGACAATTGTTCTTTCTAAGGCTATGAAGAATTGAGTTGGGATTTTTATGGGGATTGCATTGAATCTGTATATTGCTTTTGACAAGATGGCCGATTTTACTATATTAATTCTGCCAATCCATGAGCATTGAAGATTTTTCCATCTTCCGAGGTCTTCTTCAATTTCTTTCTTCAGAGACTTGGAGTTCTTGTCATACAGATCTTTCACTTCTTTGTTTAGAGTAACACCAAGATACTTTATATGGTTTGTGGCTATCGTGAAGAGTATCATTTCTCTTACTTCTTTCACAGCCTGCTTGTCCTGAGTATAGGAAGGCTACTGACTTGCTTGAGTTGATTTTATATCTGGCCACATTGCTGAATTTGTTTATCAGCTATAGGAGTTCTCTTGTGGAGTTCTTTGGGACACTTATGTGTACTATCATATCATCTGAAAATAGTGACAGTTTGACTTCTTCCTTTCCAATTTGCATCCCTTTGACCTCCTTTTGTTGTCTAATTGCTCTAGCTAGAAGTACAAGTACTATATTGAAAAGATATGGAGAGAGAGGGCAGCCTGGTCTATTCCGTAATTTTACTGGCATTGCTTCAAGTTTCTCTCCATTTACTTTAATGTTGGCTACTGGTTTGCTGTAAATTGCTTTTACTATGTTTAGATATGGGCCTTAAATTCCTGATCATTCCAAGACTTTTAGCATGAAAAGATGATGAATTTTGTCAAATGCTTTTTCAGCATCTAATGAAATGACCATATGATTTTTTTCTTTGAGATTGCTTATGTAGTGGATTCCATTGATGGATTTCCTTATATTGAACCATCCCTGCATCCCTGGGATGAAGCCTACTTGATCATAGTGAATGATCATTTGATGTGTTCTTGATTTCAGTTGGCAAGAATTTTATTGAGTATTTCTGCATCGATATTCATAAGAGAAATTTGTCTGAAATTGTCTTTTTTTGTTGGATCTTTGTGTGGTTTTGTTATCAGTGTTATAGTGGCTTCATAGAATGATTTGGGTAGCGTTCCTTCTGTTTTTATTTTGTGGAATAGTTTGGAGTATTAGTATTAGATCTTCTTTGAAGGTCCAATAGCATTCTGCACTAAAACCATTTGGTCCTGTGCTTTTTGTGGTTGGAAGATATTCAATGACCACTTCTATTTCATTAGGGGTTATGGGACTGTTTAGATGGTCTATTTGATCCTGATTTAATTTTGGTATTTGGTATCCGTCTAGGAAATTGTCCATTTCCTCCAGACTTTCTAGTTGTGTTGAATACAGGCTTTTGTAGTAGGATCTGATGACTTTTTGAATTTCCTCAGTTTCTGTTGATATATCTCCCTTTTCATTTCTGATTTTGTTAGTTTTGATAATGTCTCTGTACCCTCTGGTTAGTCTGGCTAAGGGTTTATCTATCGTCTTGATTTTCTCAAAGAGCCAACTCCTAGTTTTCTTGACTCTTTGTATGGTTCTATTTGTTTCTAATTGATTGATTTCAGCCCTGAGTTTGATGATTTCCTGCCTCCTACTCCTCTTGGGTGTATTTGCTTCTTTTTGTTCCAGGGCTTTCAGGTGTGCTGTTAAGCTGCAAGTGTATGCTCTCTCTCTCTCTCCAGTTTCTTTTTGGAGGTGCTCATGGTTATGAGTTTTCGTCTTAGCATTGCTTTCATTGTGTCCCATAAGTTAAGGTATGTTGTGCCTTCATTTTCATTAAATTCTAAAAAGTCTTTGATTTATTTCTTTATTTCTACCTTGAACAAGGTATCATTGAGTAGAGCATTGTTCAGCTTTCATGTATATGTGGGCTTTCTGTTGTTTTTGTTGCTATTGAAGACAACCCTTTCTCCATAGTGATCTGATAGGAAGCATAGGATTAGTTCGATCTTCTTATATCTGTTGAGGTGTGTTTTGTGACAAATTATATGGTTGAATTTGGAGAAGATATCATAAGGTGCTGAGAAGAAGGTATATTCTTTTGATTTAGGATGAAATGTTTTATATATATATGTTAAATCCATTTGGTTCAAAACTTCAATTAGTTTCACTGTGTCCCTGTTTAGTTTCTGTTTTCCTGATCAGTTAATTGCAGAGTGGATTGTTGAAGTCACCCACAATTATTGTGTGAGGTGCAATTTGTGCTTTGAGCTTTAGTAAAGTTTCTTTCACCAATGAGGGTGCCCTTGCATTTGGAGCATACTTGTTCAGAATTGAGAGTTCTTGATGGATTTTTCCTTTGACTAGTATGTAGTGTCATTCTATGACTTGTTTTATGACTTTAGGTTGAAAGTCAATTTTTCCCGATATTAGGATGGCTACTCCAGCTTGTTTCCTGGGACGACTTGCTTGGAAAATTGTTTTCCAGTCTTTTACTCTGAAGTAGTGTTTGTCTTTAACACTGAGGTGCATTTCCTGTATGCAGCAAAATGCTGGGTCCTGTTTACATATCCAGTCTGTTAGTCTATGTCTTTTTATGGGGGAATTGAGACTATTGATGTTAAGAGATATTAAGGGATAGTGATTATTGCTTCCTGTTATTTTTGATGTTATTTTTATTTTTGAGTGGTTATCTTCTTTTGGGTTTGATGAGAGAAGGTTACTATCTTGCTTTTGCCAGGGTGTAGTTTTCCTCCTTGTATTGTTGGTTTCCACTTATTATCCTTTGCATGGCTGGGTTTGTGGAAAGATATTGTGTAAATTTGGTTTTATCATGGAATATCTTGGTTTCTCCATCTATGGTGATTGAAAGTTTTTCTGATTATAGTAGTCTGGTCTGGCATTTGTGTTTTCTTAGAGTTTGTATGAGATCTGCCCAGGATCTTCTAGCTTTCATAGTCTCTGATGAGAAGTCTGATGTAATTCTGATAGGTCTTCCTTTATGTGTTACTTGGCCTTTTTCTCTTAGTGCTTTTAATATTCGTTCTTTGTTTAGTACATTTGGTGTTTTGATTATTATGTGACAGGTGATATTTCTGTTCTGGTCCAGTCTCTTTGGAGTTGTGTAGGCTTCTTGTATGTTCATGGGCATCTCTCTCTTTAGGTTAGGGAAATTTTCTTCCATAATTTTGTTGAAAATATTTAATGGCCTTTTAAGGTGCAAATCTTCACTCTCATCTATACCTATAATCCTTAGGTTTGGTCTTCTCATTGTGTCCTGGATTTCCTGAATGTTTTGGGTTACAAGCTTTTTGCATTTTGCATTTCGTTTGACTATTGAGTCCATGCTTTGTATGGTATCTTTAGCATCTGATATTCTTTCTCTATCTCTTGTATTCTGTTGTTGATGTTTACATCTATGACCCCTGATTACTTCCCAAGATTTTCCATCTTCAACCTTGTTTCCCTTTGTAATTTCTTAGTTGTTTCTACTTCCTTTTTTAGATGCTGTATGAATTTGCTCAGTTCCTTCACATTTTTATTTTTGTTTTTCTTTAATTCTCTAAGATAAGTTTTTGTTTCCTCTTTCAGGACTTCTGCCTGCTGACCCAAGTTCTCCTGTATTTCTTTAAGCAATTTTTGTGTTTCTTCCTTATGGGCTTCTATCTGTTGGCCCATATTCTCCTGAATTTTTTTAAGTGATTTTTTTGTTTCCTTTGTAAAGGCTTCTACCTGTTAATTCATGTTCTCCTGTACTTCTTTAAGAGATTTATTTATGTCCTTCTTGAAATCCTCTAATAGCATCACAAGATGTGATTTTAAATATAAATCTTGCCTTTCTGGTGTGTTGGGATATCCAGGACTTGCTGTTGTCAGAGAGTTGAGTTCAGATGGTGCCATAATGCCTTGATTTCTGTTAGTAACTTTCCTATATTTGCCTTTTGCCATCTGGTTATCTCTGGCGTTAGTTGGTCCTGCTGTCACTGGCTGGTGTTTGAACTTCATTTGAGCCTGCAAGGTTATTTCTGTACCCGTGGCTAACCAGGTTTCCCCTGGAACAGATTGCTGAGGGGCTGCCCTACTCCTGGGTGCTGTTGGAGTTCTGGTGTGCCTTGCCCCAAATGATGTTATACTCGGGATATCTTTGTGTACCTGGTTGTCCCTGGCAGAGGCTGTGGGGCTCCCTCCAGGCACGGGTCACCTTTTAGGGAAAATATCCCACTGCAGAACTGGTGCACATACGACCACAGAGCTTCCCAGCTTTTGGGTTCAGGTGGAACCCTAGCTGGCTGTGTCCCAAGTGATGTTATACTCGGGATATCTCTGTTTACCTGGAGTCCCTGTCTGGTCTGTCACCGGAGCAAAGATTAAAACTAAATTTTTTTATTTAGTAATTTGAAATGTTATACCGATCAAATTTCTGTGCTGTTTCTCATTTCTAGTTCTGTACTCAGCAGTTGAGAGCATTTATTTCTCTTGCAGAAGACCTACCTTCTGTTCCCAGCAACCACATGGTGGCTCATAAGCACCTGTAACTCTAGTTCCAGGGAATCTAGTGCATTTCTTTGCCATATAAATTCTCCTGCCTCTATGCAGTGTGTGTGTGTGTGTGTGTGTGTGTGTGTGTGTGTGTGTGTGTATGTGTGTGTGTTTGTGCACACACACTTATACACTGAATACATATAAAAGAAAATGTAGTTAGCAAACAATCTTCAAGTTACAGATGAACATTAATAAGTCAGGATATCTGAATTTAGTACATACTTACTTGTGCATATTCAGTTTATCCTAAATTTTACTCAGAGTGATCACAATAACAACATACAAAGACAATATCAAGTTGAAAGCCAATATTTGATGTCTAAATTTAAATTATATTGTTAAAAATGAATTGAGAACTTGAAGGTTGAACAATTTCACATTTAAAAAAAGCCTACCTACATTCATTATTATTTCATAAAATTGTATCTTACATAGAAATATTGTACATGTTGCAGAAAGGTCTATTCTTTCAGTATTTTGGAAAAAATGCATACATGTTGGGATTAGGTAGTTTAAGTATCTGTTCTATGTGCTGTTCTTAGGGTTTCATTTTTCATGACTGGATCCTGTATATATAAAAAATCCATTATCATTCTTCTGCAACCTCTCCTTCCACCGTCATCAGGTCTGTTGAGTCTGAACCATAAAGGTTAGCTTCCATTGCCCCACTCATCTTCCCTACTTGCTGACTCCTCTGGAGAAAACCAATCTGCCCTGATAAACCTGATAGCCAAGGAAGACATCCATTCTCCAACCACTTTTCCTCCCAGTTTTTCAGACATGTTGAGAAGAGCCATACATGTAAGTATCTCTCCTCCCACCCATCTTCCTTGCTCACTGAGTCTTCTGGGGAATGCCAAGCTGCTCTGTGCAGCCTGCTAGCCCAGGTGCATGGCTATTCTCCTACTGCCTTTCCATCGACCTTCATCTGACATGTGGCTCCTAAAACATGCAGACCTGTAGACATGGAATCATACAGACCAAGGGGGCCTACCACAATAGGACCATGGAGGTTGACCCCCATCCCAATACCTAATAAATTGGGGATTCAATGGACCAAGCTATCCAGATGGCTAAAGGTGTTGTGGGAAATATTTAAAAATAACTTACCGGGCTGGAGAGATGGCTCAGCGGTTAAGAGCACTGACTGCTCTTCCAAAGGTCCTGAGTTCAAATCCAAGCAACCACATGGTGGCTTACAACCATTCATAATGAGATCTGACGCCCTCTTCTGGAGTGTCTGAAGACAGCTACAGTATACTCACATATAATAAATAAATCTTTAAAAAAAAAAAAAAGAACTCACCATCTCTCCTGCCCTGCCAAGCCACAACACCATGTCCTAGCAGGGTCCCACTTGGCATGTTCTCACAGCCTAGCTATTCTCTCCCAGCTAGCTCCCACAGCATGCTTTCTCACAGCTCCCCAGCTGTGTTTTCTCTCTGCCATGAGCCCCTGTAATCAGTGAACCCACATTCCAGTAACCTAGTAAATCAAAACACTTAAAGTTTAATTAACCAATCAGATTTATGTATAAATAATATTACAATTTACAAAATGTTAATATAATTTTAGAGCCAATTGATAATGATAAAGCCTTAACCCAATTATTCTAAACTTTTGATAGCACCACATTGGACTCCATTCTCTTGCCCTCTCCTCCTGTGACCCCTTCTCTCTTCCCCACTCCTCACTCTTCCCCCCTCCCTTTTTCTGTCCAATCGCAGGCCTTCCACTGTCCTAATGTGATTTTGCAGAGAATATCCTGCACTATAAAGGCCCTGGAAAGAACACAATTATTTTTCAAAAATGTACTCTTAATAATGGTTTTTAAATGCTTTAACCTCCCTTCTAGCCTACCACTCATCAGAGTTAGTAGAAAAGAAAGTATTGGATATCAGTATATAAATTAAAGGCTTGATTGTTAACATTTTAAAAATAGTGGCTACAACACCCAGGTCAATTATCTGTGCTGAAGCAGGGGGAAACTCAAAAAGAATAAACATGTAATCCAATTGCATGAGTTTCACTCCCATAGTAGATGCATTCTTTATAGGATGCATGTTAACAACTTGTCTTTTGGATAACAATTATCAATTTTGCCTAAAAGGCTTGGCATGTAGTAGACCAACTATCAATACTCTGCAATGACAAATTTGATTGCTGTTTGAAACAAGGAACAAATGTTTCATCAGGTTCTTAAGACATTTCTTTTAAAACACTTAACACACCAATATCTTTATCGGAGGATGTAAAAACTTTACTTGGAGATGAAAAAGGTCATTCTACATTAATGTTCCCTTTGCCAAGGAATGGCAGTGAATACATAATATAAAACCTTCTGCACATGCTTCAATTAACCTAGGATACAATTAATACATTACCTTTGAATCTTTTTAGGGGCAACAACTACTTAAAAAATTTTTAAAACCCGTTGTTAAGAGAAAAGGCCTATAATAAAATTCTATGAATATACACTGAAAGGTTTAAAATCCTAACTTCTTGTACTGAAGCAGAGACGAAACATTTTTTTCTCACATAAGGTAAGGTTATCAGCCATTTCTTGAGGAAAAAAACCTTCTGCAAATGCTTTTACAATTATCAGAATCCCTAAAGCGAAAAAAAACCTTTTAAATCTATAATAATTTTGTAGGTCAAATTTTAATGTCTTTCATAATTTCTACATAGCCTCATTGATCTTTCATAGATCTTAAATTTGAACTATATTTTAAACCACACCTGGATAAATCTCCAGTGTAAATACCTTCTAATCTGAGCCTATTGTCTAAAGCCAGGCCCACACCGGCCTGTGTAAGACCTTAGCCTGTTCTATAAGTACCGCGCGCTAACCGATTGCGCCACTGGAGAAAAGAGGGAGGGAAGGGGGCTTATGGGACTTTCGGGGAGGGAGGAAACGGGAAAGGGGAAGTGATTTGGAATGTAAATTAAAAAAATAAAATAAAATTAAATTAAAAAAAAAAAAAAAAAAGACCTTAGCCTGCAGCCAGCCAATATGGTAATTTGAGGGCTCCCGTAAAGACTCTACTAAAATCACACTAAAATCTCCTTTTCAATCTTGAGAAAAAAAATTTACCTTTACAACTGTATCTAATAAACTCGTGAAAAAGTAGCAACAGGCTTATACTGGCCACAGCTGTTTTTAAACTTTATCACTCTAGAAGTTATCTTTGAGAATCATGAGCCTTTAATTAGACTGAAAACTGCAGTTTTTATACATAATTTTTAACTTTCTTTGTAATATTAGAAAATACCTACAAGTTTGAAAAGTAAAGCCCAATTTTAAACCATCTATTCCTTTTAAAATCAATGGTAAACACATTACTTGTACACTTTAAAGTTTGTCTGCCAGCTCTCATGTTTGAATGCATGACAGTGTAACTTAAAATATCTCATTAAGAAAACATTATTTTAAATCTTATCTCTTATAAGACTAATCTCTTAGGATCAGATCCACATAAAATATTACGCCAATCTGGACGTATCTTAGAGGCCTGTATTTCCTGGGTTGGGTCATGCCACGTGTTGCTTAAGATGGCTCCAACCCTGAATTACCAGTTTTAAACTAATTTTTTGTTACCGACATTACAGCCTTTAAAAAACTTATGAGCCAATATTCTATAGTCTAAACATTTAAGCATACTTATATCTTTAACATCAATTAGAAACAAGAATAAAGCAACTACGCAAGTCTTATAAATTTAAATCAAAAACATTTTTTCTTTTCTCTAGCTGTAATTTTAAGAGAAAAAGCACTTTGGACCCAATAACCACAATTATATAGCTTTTTCTAGGATAAATAACCATAAACTGAGACTGCATTAAGAGATGAACCACCAGCAGATGAAGTTTTTACCATTTTTTCTTTTCAACATGAAACATAGAACAGCCATTCAAACACCAGAAACAAATTGACACGGGTACATATTGGTGCACCAAGGATGAACAAAGGACATACACCGAGGACATGTAAATCAAGGGAAGCGTCCTTTCTATTTCTCCTTGTGCCTAGGAGACTTTTAAAATCCATTTTCTTTCTGTCTTTCTAGTGTTTCTAAAATCTGCTTTTCTCTCCTTTTTTGTTGTTGTTTTTTATACTTTTTATTTTATTTTATTTTATGCCCTAATTTTCTCTCGCCTGGAGTTCGGTTCTAGACCGCGGCCAACTAGCCTGACAAAATTCCCGGTTTCACATCACTGTCACCCCTAGTTGATCTCTGTGTCAGGCTACACTGATTCACCTAGCATTGCTGTATCCCTTCTTTTTGCCCCTTGCAACCATAGCCTTTACTCTATGTTGCTTACCAGGCCCTGGATACTTAACCTTTATTTCTTTTCCGTGGAGCTCCACCAACAGACAGTGTTCCTCAGTAGTTCTCTCCTTTTCCATGCCCCACGTTCGAGGCGCCATCTGGATCGTCCCGGGAATTGCTCACGAGCAGGTTCTATGTGAAGGGAGAGCTGAAGAGTGAAACTATGGGGGTCGAGAGAAAAGAACACACAGAGACATTAGTGCATGGCTGTACAAAATCTTTCTATCTCTCTTTGGGGACAAGAGCGACAATATATATGCTGTGGGCGTGACCCTCCCTCCCAAAGCTGTGAGTCTTCTCAGCAGGTCTCTGGCAGGCTGAGCTGATGTTGCCGTAACAGATCTCAGTCAGATGTTAATTTCACAGGGTTTGCTACACCGCGGGAGCTGGAGACTTTCCAGGAAACTGTAGTGCCAGAGGGGTTCTGACATCTCTGTCAGGTGGGAGGAGGTGTGGCTGGAATTCCTCAGCTCCATGTGGGTGAAATGCAGACAGCTGAATTCTGCCTAGAGGCTATATGGCATTACAATGGCTCTCTACAGAAAGGTTATTAGGATACAGGGGAATTGGTCCTGTTTAGAAATTGTTCTTTGGGGATGAGTCCAATCTATGTTGTGATCAGTCCAGTACAGTAGTATCAGAATAGCAAACATGAATAAGCAGCAGTGGCATGAACCAGCACAAACAGCAAGGCCTCTGCTAAATTGGCATGAATCAGGAGGAGAGACTAGAACCAGCAGGAGGCAGGAGAAGTTCTCTGCTGTGCCTTTCTATATGAAATGAAGATCAGGGAAGACAAAGACATTAGAACAGCAAAGTGTTGCAAAGCTAGGTATGCAAGCTCTGTCACAGTCAACTGAGTCCTATTAATACTCCTTTCAGACATCATGTGTCTTCCCATGGGTATTACCTCCCACAGGTCTTGCTTCAGCAAAACTCCATGTGAGTCTGTTTTAACAGAACTCCATGTGAGTCTATTTTAGCAAAACTCCATGTGAGTCTGTTTTAGCAAACTTCCATGTGTGTCTGTAACATCTGACATATCCAGAAACGTTCACTTCAATTTGCCAATCAGTGAGTCAGAAGAACCAGCAAGTAGCTGCCAGAACACTATGAGAATTTTTTGGTGCATTTCTCTCTATAAAGTCATAACAAACAATGACTAATAAACAATGGTTAGGGATACCAATACCATCTAGTATGGTTCACTGTGTGATGGATTATATTTATATTTCTTCTTAACATCATGTGTACTTTCATGTGTTGGCTTTAGCAAAATATCCTTTCACCTGTGTCTGCTTCAGAAAAACACTCCTTCACAGGTCTGCCCCAGAAAAACACCATCCACACAATATACTTTCCAAAGAAACCAGAAGTTTCCACTTCACCTGGATATCTTAACAAACCCAAAGAACAAGAAAATGATCTTAAATTCAATCTTCTACAGATGATGGAGGCTTTTAAAAGGGAAATGAATAAATTCCTTAAAGAAACAGAGAGAAATATAATTAAACAGGTAGAGGTCTTGAAAGGGTAAACAAATAAATCCCTTAAAGATTTTCAGGAAAATACAATTAAACTGGTGAAGGAAATAAATAAAACTGTGGAATACCTGAAAGTGGAAATAGAAGCAATAAAGAAAACAAACTGAGGGAATCCTGAGGATGACAAACCTAGGTAAGATAACAGGAATAGCAAATGAGAGTATCACCAACAGGATACACGAGGTAGAAGAGAGAAATTCAGGCACAGAAGATACAATTTAAGAAATTGATCAATCAAAGAAAATGTTAAATCTAAAAAAAAATTCTGACATAAAACATCCAATAAATTTGGGATACCATGAGAAAACTTAACCTAAGGAAAATAAGGTGAAAGGTCCCAGTGCCAAGACCCAGAAAATATTTTTAATACAATCATAGAAGCAAACTTTCCCAACCTAAGATAATAGATGGCTAAATATACAAGAAGTTTATAGAATACCAATTAGTCTGAATCAGAAAATAAAGTCCTCCCAGCACCTAATAATCAAACCACAAAAATCTACAAAATGAAGAATATTAAACATGGAAGGGGAAAAAGGCCAAGTAACATTCAAAGTCAGACCTATTGAAATTACACCTGACTTCTCAACAGAGATTCTAAAAGCTGGAAAGACATGGACAGATATTTTAATACCTCTAAAAACAAAACCACAGGTGCCAATTTAGAGTAGTATATCCAGCAGAATTCTCATATTACCAGAAATGGAGAAAACAAGAAATTTTAAGAAAAATGAAAATTGAAACAATAACTATCCACAAATTTAGCACTACAGAAAATAATAGAAGGAAAACTCTAACCAAAGGATGTTATCTATATTCAAGAATACACAGGAAATAAGTAATTCAATACCAGCAAAACAAAATCACACACACACACACACACATGCACACACATGCGCACACAATTACTACTACCACCAACATCAAAACAACATGAAATAACATTCACCGGATATTAATATTTCTTGACCTCCATGTACTCAATTCCCCAATAAAAAAACAGGCTAACAGAATGGAAGTGAAAAGAGAATTTGTCATTCTGCTGGATACAAGAAATATACCACAACCAGAATGATAGACATTACCTGAGAGTAAAGGGCTAGAAAAAAAAACTTTTCCAACAAGGTGACCCAAGAAGTAACCTAAGTACCAATCTGAATATATAATAAAATAGACTTTCGACAAAAATTAATCAAAAATTCAGAGAAGGACACTTATATTCATCAAATGAAAAATCTACTAATATGATATCTCAATTCTGAATATATATGCCCCAAATACAAGGTTCCACACATTAGTAAATGAAACATTGCTAAAGCTTAAATCACACATTGAACCCTTATTAATAATGAGTGATTTCATCACCCTACTTACACCAACTGACAGTTCATCCAGACAAAACTGAACAGAGCAATAATGAAACAAACAGACATTATGAATCAAATGCTCCTAACAACATCTATAGAATATTTCACACAAATATAAAAGAATATGCCCTTTTTCATTACCTCATGGATCCATCTCCAAAATTGATCATATAGTAAGTATTGATCAATGTAATGTATTGAACACCAATAAATAATCCCACATACTAATGCACACTTGATTTTTGAGAAAGAAGCCAAATACCATGAAATGAGAAAAAAATTCAATAAGTGGCATTGGTCTAACTGAATGTCTACACATAGAAGAATGAAAATAGAGTCATATTTATCATCTACAAAACTCAGGTCCAAATGGATCAAGGACCTCAATATAAATCCAGATACACTAAATTTGATAGAACAGAAAATGGGAAATACCTTTGAACTCATTGGTACCAGAGACAATTTCCTGAACAGAGTATCAATGGCTCAGACTATAAGATCAACAATTGATAAATGGGACCTCATGAAACTGCAAAGCTTCTGTAAGGCAAAGGACACTGTCAATATGACAAAACATCAGCCTACATATTGGGAAAACATCTTCACCAGCCTTATATCTAAGAGAGGGCTAATATCCAAAATCTATAAATAATGCAAGAAGTTAGATACCAACAACCCAAAGAAACCCAAATTAAAAAAATAGGGTACATATAATTCTTAACAGAGGAATCTTGAATGGCTGAGAAGCACACTTAAAGAAATGTTCAAATACTGTCATCAAGGAAATGCAAACCAAGTGTCCATCTGGCACTGCTCAGAATTGCTAAGGTCAAAGACACAAGTGATAGCAAATTCTGGTTAGTATGTAGAGCAAAAACAATACTCCTCAATTGCTGCTGAGAGGGCAAATTTGTGTAACCACAGTGGAAATCAATTTGGTGGCTTCTCAGAAAACCAGGAATAGTTCTACCTGGAGACACATATGCAAAGGATGCTCTACCATCTCACAAAGACACTTGCTCAACTGTTTTCATATCTGTCTTATTCATAATAGGCAGAATATGGAAGCAACCCAGATGTCTGCCAAATGAAGACTCGATAAAGTAGGATACATCTGCACAATGGAATACTATTCAGCTATTAAAAGCAAAAGCATCATGAATTTTGCATACAAATGGATGCAACTTGAGAATATCATCCTGATTGAGGTAGCCCAGTCCGAAAAGGACATGCATGGTATGAACTCACTTAAAAGTGGATATTAATCATGTAATATAGGATACCCATGCTACACTCCACAGATCCAAATAAGCCATAAAAGAGAGAAGGCAAAAGTGAGGCTGCTTGAATCTAACTTAGAAGGGGAAAAAAGAGAGTCATAAGAAGCAGATGGAGGGAGACAACTAGAAGGGAGATGAAATGGGGATATTCATGACCAGAGAAAAAAGAGATAGTTGGTCATGAGAATGAATGGAAATCTGCAGCTGACAGGGTGAAGAGTTGGAGGGAAATTCCAGGACAAGACAGTAACCTGGGAATCAATGAGGGTGACCTTAGCTATGACTCACAGTATTGGGAACCTAAAGAGATTCCCTCCTTTAGCTGGGCAGGAACCCCTGTAGAGCAATAGTTACACAAGGCAACCGACCCCCAACTTTTGACCCCTACGTTTTTCTTTCTACACTAAATGTATGCACCATGGATAAAGCAGACTGAGGAAATGGCAAACCAAAAATTGGCCCTTCTTGAGACCCATTTCTTGAAGTTAATTTCTTCTATAATTTTGTTGAAGACATTTACTGGCCCTTTAAGTTGGAAATATTCACTCTCTCCTATAACTATGACACTTAGGTTTGGTCTTCTCATTTTGTCCTGCATTTCCTGGATGTTTTGGGTCAGGAGCTTTTTGCATTTTGCATTTTTTGTGCTGTTGTGTCAATGCTTTCAATGGTATCTTCTCCATCTGAGATGCTCTCTTCTATCTCTTGTATTCTGTTATTGTTGCTTGGATCCATGACTCCTGACTTCTTTACTAGGTTTTCTATGTCCCAAGTTGTTTCCCTTTGTGATTTCTTTATTGCTGCTACCTCCATATTTAGATCCTGGATGGATTTGTTCAATTCCTTCACCTGTTTTGTTGTGTTTTCCCTTAGTTCTTCAAGGGCTTCTTCCTGTTTACTTGGGCTCTCCCGTATAAAATTAACTCAAGCAAATCAGTAGCCTTCCTATACTCAAAGGATAAATAGGTTGAGAAAGAAATTAGGGAAATAACACCCTTCACAATAGCCACAAACAATATAAAGTATCTTAGTGAGACTCTAACCAAACAAGTGAAAGATCTACATGACAGGAACTTCAAGACTCTGAAGAAACCTCAGAAGATGGAAAAACTCCCATGCTCATGGATTGGCAGGATTAATATAGAAAAATGACCATCTTGACAAAAGCAATATACAGATTCAATGCAATCCCCATCAAAATCCCAACTCAATTCTTCATAGAGTTAGAAAGAGCAATTCTCAAATTCGTCTGGAATTAAAAAAAAAAAAAAAACCCAGGA
This sequence comes from Tokudaia tokunoshimensis, assembly GCA_036184795.1. Classification (NCBI taxonomy): domain Eukaryota; kingdom Metazoa; phylum Chordata; class Mammalia; order Rodentia; family Muridae; genus Tokudaia; species Tokudaia tokunoshimensis. The sequence continues at coordinate 41,579,857 of BTHU01000023.1, forward strand.
TAGCGAAAACTATTCTCAACATTAAAATAACTTCTGGGGAAATCAGTATCCTAGACCTCAAGTAGTACTACAGAGCAATAGTGCTAAGAACTGCTTGGTATTGATACAGTGACAGGCATGTAGAACAATGAAATAGAATTGAAGTCCCAGAAATGAACCCACACACCTATGGTCACTTGATCTATGACAAAGGAGCTAAAATCATCCAGTGGCAAAAACAGCCTTTTCAACAAATGGTGCTGGTTCAACAGAAAGTCAGCATTCAGAAGAATGCAAATTGATCCATTCTTATCTCCTTGTACTAAGCTCAATTCCAAGTTTATCAAGGACCTCCACATAAAAGCAGACACACTGAAACTAATAGAAAAGAAACTGGGGAAGAGTCTTGAGCATATGGGCAAAGGGGAAAATTTCCTGAATAGTATGCCAATAGCTTATGCTCTAAGGTAAAGAATTGACAAATGGGACCTCATAAAATTACAAAGTTTCTGTTAGGCAAAGGATACTGTCAAAAGGACAAAGCAGCAACAAACAAATTGGGAAAAGATCTTTACCAACCTTACATCTGACAGAGGGCTAATATCCAATATATACAAAGAACTCAAGAAGTCAGACTCAAGAGAGCCAAATAACCCTATTAAAAAAATGGAGTACAGAGCTAAACAAAGAGTTCTCACCTGAAGAATACCGAATGGCAGAGAAGCACCCAAATAAATATTCAACATCCTTAGTCATTAGGGAAATGCAAATCAAAACAACCCTGAGATTCCATCTCACACCAGTCCGAATGGCTAAAATCAAAAACACAGGAGACAGCAGTTGTTGGCGAGGATGTGGAGAAAGAGGAACATTCCTCCACTGCTGGTGGGATTGCAAGCTGGCACAACTACTCTGGAAAGCAGTCTGGTAGTGCCTCAGAATACTGGGCATGACACTCCCAGAGGATTCTGTTATACCACTCCTGGGCATATACCCAGAGGCTTCCCCTGCATGCAATAAGGACATATGCTCCACTATGTTCATAGTAGACTTATTTATAATAGCCAGAAGCTGGATAGAACCCAGATGTCCCTTAACAGAGGAATGGATTCAAAAGATGTGGTATATTTACACAATGGAATTCTACTCTGCAATTAAAAACAATGAATTCACGAAATTCCTAGGCAAATGGTCAGAACTTGAAAATATCATCCTTAGTGAGGTAACCCAATCACAAAAGAACACACATGGTATGCAGTCACTGATAAGGGGATATTAACCCAGAATCTGGGAATACCCAAGACACAATTCACATATCAACAGATTTCCAAGATGAGGGAAGGAGAGACCCCTGGTCCTGGAAAGTCTGGATGTAAGGGAATACCAGGACAGAGAAGCTAGATGTGGTTGAATGGGAAACAGCGGGAGGGAAGAGGGCTTATGGGACTTTCAGGCAGGGAGGAAACAGGGAAAGGGGAAATCATTCGGGATGTAAATAAAAAAATGTTGAAAGTAAAAAAATATTAAAAAAAAATAAAAATGGGGTATAGAGCTAAACAAAGAATTTTCACCTGAGGAATATCGAATGGCTGAGAAGCACTTAAAGAAATGTTCAACATCCTTATTCATCAGGGAAATGCAAATCAAACCATCCTGAGATTTCACCTAACACCAGTGAGAATGGCTAAGATCATAAACTCAGGAGACAGCAGGTGTTGGTGAGGATGTGGAGAAAGAGAAACACTCCCTCACTGCCAGTGGGATTGCAAGCTGGTACAACCACTCTGGAAATCAGTCTGGCGGTTCCTCAGAAAACTAGGCATAATTCTACCAGAAGACCCTGCTGTACACCTCTGGGCAAATACCTAGAGGATTCTCCAGCATGTAGTAAGGACACATGCTCTACTATTTCATAGCAGCCCTATTTATAATAGCCAGAAGCTGGAAAGAACCCAGATGTCCCTCAACGGAGGAATGGATACAGAAAATATGGTATATTTACACTGTGGAATTCTACTTAGCTGTTAAAACCTATGAATTCATGAAATTCTTAGGCAAGTGGGTGGAACTGGAGAATATCATCCTAAGTGAGGTAACCCAATCATAAAAGAACACACATAAGTATGCACTCACTGATAAGCAGATATTAGCCCAGAATATCAGAATACCCAAGAAACAATTCACATATCAAATGATGCCCAAGAAGCAGGAAAGTGAGTCCCCTGTTCCTGGAAAATCTCAGTGCAACAGTGTAGGGGACTAATAGTACAGGGAAGTGGGAAGGGGTTGATTGGGGCAGAGGGAGAGGGAAGAGGGCTTATGGGACTTTTGGGGACGGGGGGGGGGATCCAGGAAAGGAGAAATCATTTGAAATGTAAATAAAGAATATATCTAATTAAAAAAACAAAAAGCAAAAAAACAATCAAACAAAAGAGAGGCCCATTCCATGGGCAAGCCCCAATCCCTGACGTTATTAATGATATGCTCTTAATTTTGCAGACAGGAGCCTTGTATGGCTATCCTATGAGAAACTGCACCCAGCAGTGAACTCTTACAAATGCAGACACCCACAGTCAAACAGTAGATGGAGCTTGAGAACTCTTAGAGATGAATAGGAAGAAAGATTGTGTGCCTGAATGGGATAGGAACTCCACTGGCAAACCAACAGTGTCAACTCTCCTGTACCATTTGAGCTGTCAAAGATTGAACCACCAACCAAAGAACATACACTTCCTAGACCTAGGATGTATATAGCAGATGTGCAGCTTCATCTCCCTGTGGATTCCAAACAACTGAAGTCAGAAATATCCTAAAAGATATTGCCTGTAAATGGTATGTGTTCTTCTAACTGGGTTGTTTTGTCTGGCCTCAGTGGAACATGATTGCCTAGCCTTGCAAAGACTTGATGTGCCAGGATGGGTAGAGACCCAGGGGATACCCACCAGCTCAGAGGAGAAGGGGAGGAGGAGATAGGAGAAGGAATGTTGAAGGGCTTGACTGGGAGTGGAGCAGTAAGAGGGATGAAAAGGGAATAGGTAAAAATAAATAAATTATTAAATAAATAAATAAATAAATAAATAAATAAATCCACTATCATTTCCAAGACACCTTTTGCTATTTCAATGAAAAATGTAAATAAAAGTCGCATCATTTGTCATGTTGAAACCATAGAATTAATGTTCTCCCATTCTTTTCACCATTTAGAAATATCAGTTTGTCTGTCTTTTAATTTCTTGTGAGTGATAATCTTATGCTCTGACAGCTCCCCAAAACGTATGAGGATGCTTTTTTGGACCTTCCTCTCTTTTCTTCCCTTAATTATTTAGCTTATAATAACGGTCAACATTTTTTTTCAAGATTTAATCATAAACTGTTATACTCTAGATTAAGTGCATCTATAGTTTAAGTTTGTGCAATGTTTCCTCCCAGTGGTTTTTATTACTGTTAATGCTCTATTTCTAGTACAAAGTCTACATTTCTTGATTGTCACTCTTTAAGGGCAAAAATTAAGTTAATGAGCAATTCAGTTTTGAGAATTTCACTGTTATTCTGTAAATTCATTGATAATAGTAGACAAAAACATAAGTAAATATAATTAGAAGCAAAATTGTTATAACTAATAAGCTTTTGTTTCAGTGGGTTACAAAGGAACATGAAAATGTGAACAAAAATGATGTTCATCTTTGTGATACTTATTTGATACACAATTTCAAAAGAGTTAAATAAATGGAAAGTCTAATTTTTGTAGGAACATATTTGTATTAAAAGAAAACAAATGAGAGACCTTGCAGACTAGGAGAAGTCCAGATCGGCTATCTTTCACATAAATATCCACACACAATATGGATCCCTCAACCCAATCACCAGACCTTCAAACTCCTATTTATTGTGCCTCAGCCTCCAACAGAGGCAGCAACTCCCCACTCTATCACAGATCTAAAGGACTGAAAAATCGAGGTAGACTGTCAGACCACCAAACTACCCCACTCTCTCAAATGGTTCTGACGATAACTCCAGGCCCCCACTGTTGTAATCACCATATCCTAGCCTAAGACTAGGGCAGAGAACCTTACTCTAACAAAAACCAGCTAATTAACCAGATGTGCATCACCCAGGTTGGGGATAAGACTCTTCTCTACCAGAAAGCACAAAGACTTGGAGAAGTAGTATGCTGCTACATTGCCAAATTCCCTTACTATCTCACTATTTGGGCATCCTTGAACTATAACCCCCAGTCCTGAGTCCTTCTAGTGTCATGCCTCAGGCTTCAACCATAGCAGAGACTCCCTGCCCTACCAGAGACCCATCTTGCAGAGATATTCCCTGATTTACTACAGACATCTCAGAGTGGGAGAAATCCTGGAAACCTGTCTCCTCCAAAACTTACACAGAATTTCACTATCTCAGTGTTCCCACACCCTATCACCAGCCACATGCTCTTTTACTTGGTATGTCCCAGCTTTCAACAGGAAAATAGACTTACTGCTCTACAAGAGCTCACACAGACAGTGAGAAGCTGAGGCCACACAGAACAAAAACTGCCCGGAGCCAGCCCTGGCAGAGGTGTTCTTTCTTCTTTGTTCTTCTTGAGGCAGCAGAGGGGGGAAGAGCATCAGCGGGGGTAAGACTCTGTCTTATGAAATTCTGAGGGTAAGACTTTGTCTTATGGAGAATTTAGGGTTGCTGTATAATAAAAAGTTTACTTATCTAAGTCTAAGTTACTGTGCTAATGTAGCTAACCTTGTCTTCTATAAACCTCTGAGGCCAGAAACTATAGTTTCTGGCATTTAGCACCTCTTCCTCAAATGGCTATGGATTAGGCAAATTGCCTTTGTACTGTGTCCACAGGAACTGCTGGGCTCTATCTTTCAGCCCACTAGTCACAATTCGCAGGGAGAAAAATGGGACACTTAGAGAAGTGGTTAATGAGTTTACTAGTAAATTGTAAAAAGTTTCCTATGAAAGCTATCTAAGCGGGAAAAGAAGAAAGATCATAAGTGGAGAAAGGGAAAATTCTTCTAAGTGGGGAAAGGTAAAAAGTGTGAGAGGGGGAGAGAGAAAGAAAGTGAAGAGATGAGATGAGATGAGATGTTTCTCTCTTTTGTCTTCAGTACTTATACATCTTCCAGAATACATGATCACATGTTACAAAATTTATCACAACTTCACACAAAAATCAAATCATAAATTGAAACAGAAGTTTACAACAGAGAATGTTTACATGCATATCCATTAGGAGTAATTATCTAGCTAAATATCTATCATTTATCTTCTCTACAGATTCATAGAAAGTTTAACACCATAACTAAGTTATAAGTGAAGTTTTGTATAGATAAACCCAGTCAATATTTTGTCTTCTGTCCTAGCACCTATAATAAATCATTAGTTCCCTTTTATGTCCTTTGGTTAATTATTTTACAACCTCTTGGAATGTGCTCTGAGTAGGGGAAAGTCTGGTTGCCATCTAAGAGCAATTAACTTGTGACACTTGGGAGACTGGCAGAGTTCTCATTGCAGTTTTGACTATCAGAAAAGGACCTAGTAGCAGTCCCATTATAAAAGAGCTTAATAATCATAGATATAATTTTAGGAATTCTTGTAGGATCATCCTTAAAATGTAAGTCATCTATTTGTGTATATAGCATCACTATAAGACAGTACATCTTTGTGGATCTGCAGAGATCTGCTCCAAAGGGGTGTGCTATTACTTATTGATTATTATATATGCTTAATAATAACAGGAAAAGCATATTAATAGCAGGAATCTTTCCTAAAATCAGTCCCCAACAGCATTGCTGAATGAGGGCTCACCTGTTGCAGATTATATAATAATCTGAATCAGGCCATTTCAGGATGATCACTTGTTAGTATATGAGCTTGTCCCATTATGGTTCCTGACCAAAAACCAGAGATAAAACAGAAATGAATGCAAAAAACACCCACCCAATGAAACCAAACACAAAAAAACTGTACCTAGACTTTTAACTACCCGATACTAGATGCTTAGAGACCAGCATGAAAACACAAGAAACAACAGCCTATGCATATTGTGACTACCATAGTTGAGTTGTAGTACTATACCAACAAGCCATTATTATTTCAAAATAACAGAAGGAGAAAAAAATACCTAAACCCAACTTTATCAAGATGATTGAGATCCATAAGGAAGAAATGAATAAATTCCCTAGGGACATTCAGGAAAACAAAAGCAAACAGTTGGAGGAAATGAATAAATCACTTAAAGAAAGTCAAGAAAAAAAACAGTTGGAGAAAATAAACAAACAAAAAACTGTTGAAGAAGTAGAAACAGTAATAGAAACAATAAGGAAAACACAGAGCAAGAGAATACTGGAAATGAAAAATCAGGATTCTTGAGCAGGAATCATGAACAAAAGCATCACCAACAGAATACTAGAGGCAGCTTCTGGCTATTATAATTAATATTGCTATCAATGAGCATAGTGAAGCATGTGTGTGTGGAGCTTCTTTTGGGTATATTCCCACGAGTGGTACAGCTGTGACCTCATGTAATATTATATGCAATTTCATGAGGAACTGCCAGACTGATTTCCAGAGTGGTTGTACCAGTTTGCAATACCACCAACAATAAAAGAGTGTTCCCCTTTTCCAACATCCTTGCCAACATCTGCTATCACCTGAGTTTTTTATTTTAGCCATTCTGACTGGTAGTAGGTGGAATCTCAGGGTTGTTTTGATTTGCATTTCCCTGATGACTAAGGATGTTGAATATTTCTTTAGGTGATTCTTGATCATTCAAGTTTCCTCAATTGAGAATTCTTTGTTTAGCATTGTACCCTGTTTTTAATAGGTTATTTTATTCTCTAGAGTCTAACTTCTTGAGTTCTTTGAATATATTGGATATTAGCCCTCTATTAGATATAGGGTTGGTAAACATAAGAACCCAAATGTCCTTCAACAGAGGAACAGATACAGAAAATGTGGTACATTTACACAATGAAGTACTACTCAGCTATTAAAAACAATGAATTCATGAAATTTGTAGGCAAATGGATGGAACTAGAAAATATCATCCTAAGTGAGGTAACCCAATCACAAAAGAACGTATACACTATGCACTCACTGATAAATGAATATTAGCCCAAAAGCTAGGAATACCCAAGATATAATTCACAGACCACATGAAGCTCAAGAAGAAGGAAAACCAAAGTGTGGGTGATTCAGGCCTTCTTAGAAGGTGGAACAAAATACACACAGGAGCAAATATGGAGACAAAGTGTGGAGCTGAGACTAAAGAAAGGTCATCCAGAGACTGCCCTACCTTGAGATCCATCCCATATACACTCACCAAATGCAAACACTATTGTGGATGCTAAGAAGTACATGGTGACAGGAACCTGATATAGGTGTCTCCTGAGAGGCTTTGCCAGAGCCTGACATATACAGAGGTGTATGCTCACAGCCAACCACTGAAATTATAGCGGGGTCCCCAAAGGTTGAGTTAAAGAAAGGAATAAAGGAACTAGAGGGGCTTGCAAACCCCTAGTAAGAAAAACAATATCAACCAGCCAGAGCTCCCAGGGTTTAAACCACCAACCAAGGAGTATACATGGAGGGACTCATGGCTTCAGCTGTATATGTTGCAGAGGATAGCCTTGTTGGGCACCAATGGGAGAAGACAGCCTTAGTCCTATAAAGGCTCAATGCCTCAGTTTATGGGAATTTGAGGGGGGGATGGCAGAAGTGGGTGGGTAGGGGTTTTGGGTGGGCAAATTGGAAAGGGGATAATATTTGAAGTGTAAATAAATAAAATATCCAATAAAAAAAGAATACTAAAGATGGAAGAGAGAATCTCTGGGGTTGAAGATACAATAGTTAAATCTTAAATAAATGAAAGTAACATATAAAGGCAGAACAATTAGTATAAAAACTTACTTCTCAAGGGAACTCTAAAAAGCAGAATTCCCTAGACATATAGATGTCTTTAATATTCTAAGAGACCATACGTGCCAACACAAACGCCTATACCCCATCAAGGATAAGTTTTGGCTTGATCAGGATCAGTCTCTTCTTGATAAGAGTCCTGAGGAAGGGGTGTTTGAGAGTGTCAGAAGAAACTACTCAAAGTGAATGGGATCGACAAGCTGACAGCTTTGTGTTCTGGTCTGGAGAGCGCTCTCCAGACAGCAATCTGCTCAAGACAGCTCTCTCTTGCTAGAAAAAAATCAAAAACCTCTCTGGATAGCTCATCTCTTAAAGAACAAAGCCCAGTTTTCTATTTAGATATCAATTCAATCTTAACCCATTCCCCCCATTCCCTTTTAATCATCCCACAGATCAAGATTTTATTACCCTAGCTCCTTGACTCATAGAAAAGACAAGAAGCACATTTTTTAAACATAGAAAATTAATTCAGAGATGTGTTTACATTTTTAAGCTAGACAATAAGATATCTGGGTAGGTTCTATCTCTGAGATCATCATTTCTACCACACCTGGACCTAAACTCTGACCCAGGCTGACCTTGAACTCAGGATACTGCCTATCTTTGATATCAGAAAGAATAAATTTAGGTAAGTGGGATCTTACCCTTGAACACCACTTCTGAAATCTCTACTACCTTCCATGATATCTTTCTGAAAAGCTTACTCATAGTAGACCTGACTCTGTTCTTTTAGGTTCATGAAGCTCCTCCTGTAATTCACATTGCATCCTTATATTTTGCTTACTTGAGAAATCCTGTTTATATATTGTTTGAACCCATGTTTTCAGAGTTCTTTCCCACAGCCTTTAGGCTAAGGAACAATGGAGCCATGTTTGCCTCCCAGACTCATGCTGTTTCTAATTAGCATGAAGTCATTAACATTGGCAGGGACAGCATTACCCTAAGGAGGAATATGACAATATGTTTATTATTATGCAAACAGGCCTAATGCCTAGCAACCATTAAAACCCCTGGAGGCACATACTTGACAGCAGTGCTCCAGGGGTATGAACTATCATGGCATGCATTGTGCATGTAGCTTAACCACACCCACAAAACCACAGAGAATAAAAAAATCTCATACCAGAAAAATCAAAGGAAGAGAAACACACACGTGTGCACACACACACACACACACACACACACACACACACTACCACCACAAATAGTAAAATAACAGGAATTATCAACCATTAGTCATTAGTATCTCTAAGTATTAGTGAATTAAAATGCCTAAAGAAAAGATGCAGACTAAGAGAATGGATACAAAAACAGGATTTTTGCATCCTTATATGTATTGTAATGCATATAAGAAATACACTTCAGAATCAAAGATAGACATTACATCAATTTGAAAAAAGATTTTCCAAGCAATGGACCCAAGAATCAAGCTGGTGTAGCCATTCAATATCTGCAAAAGTAGACTTCCAATCAAAATTAATAAAAAGAAATGGTGAAGGAACTTTATATTCTTGGAAGGAAAAGTTCTACAAAATGATGACTCAGTTCTAAATATCTATGTTCCAAACACAAGAGCAGCCACATATGTAAAAGAAACAATACTAAAACTTATATCACACTTAAAAGTTCATATATTAATAGGGGGAGATTTCAATACCCCACTCTCACCAATGGACAAGTAAGATTTTGATGGTCACTCAAACAAAAACTGAACAGAGAAATAATGTTGCTAATGAATCAAATGGATCTAACAAAATCTGACTGAGATATAGAAACAACTTTGAATCTAGACTGACATTGGCTGCTGAATAAAATTAACTCATTAGTTTAAAGAGAAAAATCAATATTTTATAAATAATTTATAAAACTATTATTAAATAATAATTATAACAATTATTATTTATAATTATTTTATAAATAATTTTATAAATCATTATTATATTTCATCATATAGATTAAATTTTTGAAATCAATATATAGTTATAAGACTGGAAAAGAATTTGTTTTAATTTTTATTCTGAAATTGCCTAATAAACAGTAATATATTTTTTAAATATGTCAAGGAAAGTAGCTTTATCTCTGTGTTAATAAGCATTCTCTAGAAACAGTCTGTATTTCCTACTTCAGAAAAGTAATTTTATTTTATTTATGTGGTGCTTACTGGAGGGTAAAAGTTATTAAAAGGTTGTGCTTGGTCATGTCAAGAAAATCTATAGATGACAACTAAGGATTACACTTTTAGAAGATGTCTTTTTTTGCAGTACTTAAATTTGAACTGGAATTTTTTAAAAATGACATCTGAAATAAAGTGTTATTTTAAAATACAATGTTAAATAGAATGTTGTCTTGAAGTATTGATGAGTAAAATAATGTCATAATTTTATTATGTAGCATTGTTTTCTCTTTAAAAAATATATTTCATAGGCCCACTCCCTAAACCCTCTAACTCTAAAGGAAAATATGAATTAAAAAACAGAAACCCTAAAAATAGGTATTTGTTCTTAAACCTGAGCATGTTTTTAGAACTATGACATTAAATATTAGTCAACTATTACATTTTAGGTCATGCCTTTCAGACCAAATATATTCTAAAGACAAATTAAATTCTAAGATAGTTGATCCTATGAATGATGAGCTAATTTAGTATGGTGTGGACAGATTCAGAAGTCAGTAGAAAAACTAAAACATATATTCACCATAACTTTGCTTTATTAAATGAAAAAGGTAATACATATGAGAAATCATGGAGGACAAGACTAAAATATCTTCTGGACATAATAGGGCTATTGTATTCAGGAACTTAGAACAACTATGGTTGTCTACACAAGATCAACCAATCAACATGCAAGTATAGATGGGAAGAGCCTCAGTAGTCACCACCACTAACTGAGGTCCTATTGACAGCTGATAATTTCTATGGAGGAATTTGTTTATTTAGATATTTTCATTATTCTGACATTAATTGTTCCATTATCTCACTACATATATTCTCATGCAGATTCAGGAATAATATTTAATGACCCAGAGACCAATTGCTGTTATGGTGATTTAAGGAAATCTGCTGACCTGCTCCATAGTAAAATTGCTAAACATAACATAATTTTGGTTCTCTAAACGGAATAAAGTGCATGTGTGTATGTGTGAGTGTGTGTGTGTGTGTGTGTGTGTGTGTGTGTGTCTGTGTGTTTGTGTCTCTGTGTCTCTCTGTGTGTTCTATGTAATACTTTTATCTATGCCAATACTGTTATGGCTAGACTGTTCCATAACTTAACTATAATGAATAGTGTTGTAATAATCACTGAAGTGCAAACATCTCTATGACATGTCAACCTAAAATTCTTTTGATAAATATATAGGTGGTTAGTTACATCTGGGTCATACATAAGATTATCTTGAGTTTAAAAATTACTCCACTTCAGATAAGATAATGGCTTTACCAGTTTATATTACCAACAGCAATGTATACAGGTTCATTTTTTCTCTGAAATATCACCAGCAGTTATTGATTCTTTTCTGATTTCAAGATTTTACATTATCTTCATTTTTCAGTCTTGCACAATAATGTATTTTTTTCTGTGGTCTCTGAATGGTTTGTCTTACCTAGATTTCATTGAGTTTCCAAGTTGAATAGGAATTTTTCAAACAGAAGTTGAAAAATGATTAGCCATTGGTAATTGAAATTTTTCTGCTCCTTTATCTCTCTCATACTTTGTGCTGTTCACATTATATTTTATGTTGACATACTTAATAATGTCCTTTATTTCTCTGTGACTTTTTTCAGTTTTCTTAAGTTTCTTTTATTTATTAAGGAGTTTTGATTTATAAATCTCTACAGATTCATTTTCTGGTGGTGTTAAATCATCTGCTAAATTTCCTTGGTATGTAATATTTTTTAAACTTAATTTTATTAATATTCCCTATTTGTTGATTAATCAATATTTATTTACATGAAATAAATGTAGGCACATCATTAATCCTGCATCAATTTGTGAACCTTTATAACTACTATTTTGACATCTGCTATATCCATATCTAATCACACCAAAAAGTCTCTTTCAACTCAATTTATGTTATTGTTTCTTTTCCGGGCTAATAAATTTCTTCTTTTGTGAAATAATTCTTTATAAGTAGATTAAAAAACATTAATATATTTGCCCCTATATATGTTTTGTTACTATTAAGTAAAATAAGGCACAGCATAAGCTGTTAGAACTTACTGTGCGTATTGTTTATAAGAAAGTCAAGAAACATGAAGTAGATTAATGTTTGCCTACAGTTTTGCTAATGAAGCCTAGAAAAGGAGGTACAGAGTGAAAACTAATGTTTGTGAGTTTTTGTTTAGCATATTACAAATTTTGTACCATTCTGATATTAAGTTAATAAATATCTGAATACTCCAAAATTATTGAATTGCAAAGTTAAAAGGTTTATTGCATACTATACGACTGTATATGAAGATATATATGGTCTATACTGTCAACTGTAAACAACTTAACATTTATATACAAAGAAATACGTGACTCCACTTCAAATTTATTCAGTGTTACTGTTTTAATCTGTCAAGTAGATGAGAGAACTTAGCAAAAACGGCAATATTTTCTGACTCTAAAAGTAATGAGCTATGGGTATTGGATACTGGTTGTATTCTCAATGTAGAGAAGACAAGTATTTTGAGGTCAGGAATGACAGGTTATAAAATTAAACTTAAACATACAGTTTATAAAGATAACTTTTGTTCTCAAAAGTCTATGTTACGCTATTTAAAATTCATCTATAGTATATATAAACAGTTGGAATTCTGAATTTTCAAAAGCTGGTAATATAATCACTTATATATTTACCATGCAACTTAAACTGTACACCTCACAAGATTTTCAGTTGAAATTTCACAAGTGGCAAGTCTCTCAGAAGTTTGCAGTTAATACTGGCTCATTAAATGTAATAGCAACTAGGAGTTGAGGAGATTACCACTGCTTAAGAAATCTTCTTGGAGTTCTGTTCAGGAAATTCTCCCCTGTGCCCATATGTTCAAGGTTCTTCCCTAGTTTCCCTTCTATTAGTTTCAGTGTGTCTGGTTTTATGTGGAGATCTTTGATCCACTTAGAATTGAGCTTAGTGCAAGGAGATAAGGATGGGTCAATTTGCATTCTTCTGCATGTTGACCTCCAGCTGAGCCAGCACCATTTGTTGAAAAGGCTATCTTTTTTCCACTGGATGGTTTTAGCTCCTTTGTCAAAGATCAAGTGACCATAGGAGTGTGGATTCATTTCTGGGTCTTCAATTCTGTTCCATTGATCTACATGTCTGTTACTGTACCAATACCATGCAGTTTTTAACACTATTGCTCTGTAGTACAGCTTGAGGTCCGGGATACTGATTCCCCCAGAGGTTCTTTTACTCTTGAGAATAGTTTTAGCTATTCTGGGTTTTCTGTTATTCCAGATGAATTTTTGAATTGCTCTTTCTAACTCTATGAAGAATTGAGTTGGGATTTTGATGGGGATTGCATTGAATCTGTGTATTACTTTTGGTAAGATGCTCATTTTTACTATATTAATCCTGCCAATCCATGAGCATGGCAGATTTTTCCATCTTCCGAGGTCTTCTTCAATTTCTTTCTTCAGAGACTTGAAGTTCTTGTCATACAGATCTTTCACTTGTTTGGTTAGCGTCACGCCAAGATACTTAATATGGTTTGTGGCTATCGTAAAGGGTATTATTTCTCTTACTTCTTTCTCAGCCTGCTTATCCTTTGAGTATAGGAAGGCTTCTGATAGCTTATACTCTAAGATCAAGAATAGACAAATGGGACCTCATTAAATTACAAAGTTTTTGCAAGGCAAAAGACACCGTCAAAAAGACAAAGCGGCAACCAACTAACTGGGAAATGATCTTTACCAACCTTACATCCGACAGAGGGCTAATATCCAAGATATACAAAGAACTCAAGAAGTTAAACTCCAGAGAGGCAAGTAACCCTATTAAAAAATGGGGTACAGAGCTCCACAAAGAGTTCTCACCTGAAGAATATCTAATGGCTGAGAAGCACCTAAAGAGATGTTCATCATCCTTAGTCATTAGGGAAATGCAAATCAAAACAACCCTGAGATTCCATCTCACACCAGTCAGGATGGCTAAGATCAAAAACACAGGAGACAGCAGTTGTTGGCGAGGATGTGGAGAAAGAGGAACACTCCTCCACTGCTGGTGCAATTGCAGGCTGGTACAACCACTCTGGAAAGCAGTCTGGCGGCTCCTCAGAAAACTGGGCATGACACTTCCGGAGGATCCGGCTATACCACTCCTGGGCATATACCCAGAGACTTTACCTGCATGCAATAAGGACACATGCTCCACTATATTCATAGCAGCCTTATTTATAATAGCCAGAAGCTGGAAAGAACCCAGATGTCCCTCAACGGAGGAATGGATTCAGAAGATGTGGTATATTTACACAATGGAATACTACTCTGCAATTAAAAACAATGAATTCACGAAATTCCTAGGCAAATGGTCAGAACTTGAAAATATCATCCTTAGTGAGGTAACCCAATCACAAAAGATCACACATGGTATGAAGTCACTGATAAGGGGATATTGACCCAGAATCTCAGAATACCCTAGACACAATCAGCATATCAATAGATTTCTAAAAAGATGGAAGGAGAGACCCCTGGTCCTGGAAAGACTGGATGTAGGGGAACGCCAGGACAGAGTAATGAGAGGTGGTTGAACGGAGAAAAGAGGGAGGGAAGGGGGCTTATGGGACTTTCGGGGAGGGAGGAAACGGGAAAGGGGAAGTGATTTGGAATGTAAATTAAAAAAATAAAATAAAATTAAATTAAAAAAAAAAAAAGAAATCTTCTTGGTCTTCTAGAGAGTGCAACCCATGTTATATTTATTGCTTATACTCACCTTTATCTCTAGCTCCACCTCCACCTTATGTACTCTGTAAGTAGCTACAATCATGTTTTCATATTACTATGCACAAGCATGTACATAATTAATAGTGTACATAATAAAAAATAACATTAAAAATAATACCTGCCCATACCTTATAATATCTAAACTAAAAATCAATTGCTCCATTTTTCTTAAGATATATTCCTTTTTTTAATTTTCTTTTATAACTTGCTTGGTCTGTAGGTTACTTGAATGTTTATATTTCAGAATTGACCACTTAGTATTAATAAACAATTGGTGTGCTTGTCCCTGGGGAACAATATTTCTCCCACTCTCTAAATTCCTCAGTTGCCTTATTTCTTCATGTAGGGATGAGGTCTCATGGTTGTCTGTATTTCCAGTCCCTGACCCCCATTACTTTTTCTACTGATGTTCTTCTCCAGCTCATATTTAGGCAGTAATGTTGGTGATATTTTATGGATGTAGCTTCTGGCAGTAGTACAAAAACTTCTCACAGAAAAATTCCTGGTAATTTGGCTCTTACATTGTTTCTGTCCAATCTTCTGCAACATTGCTTAAGCCATAGTCTATAACTCTGCATTTTCATTGATTATGTTTTTCTGTTTTCTCTCCATCTGTTGCAATGAGAATTTTTCTTGATGAATGTTCAGGAGGACACTTATCATTAGGCATGAGGACAAGTGTTTAAGATGTAGGTAGGGATAATGCAGTCAAAATAATTTGGTAGTTGTAGGTTCTCCTTCAAGATTTACTGGCATTGCTCTTGGTTTTACCCTAGAGGTAGAATGAAAACACTATTGGTCAAGGCACCATGGATTTTAGAAACAAGACCCAGAGTCCAATGAGCTAGAGTTTACCTGAATGCAGCACTGCTAAAGACTATCTTTCACAGTATGAGAAGTCAACCTGCAAGTTTCCACAGCAGAAACAACTAACAATCCTACCCAATTTGATGCCTATGGATCACAACAACTACCAATATGTTTCAGTACTTCTAAGAGTGCAGTAGTGGCATGTATAACATTGCAAGATAACTGGATTTAAGTTCTGCTTAACAAGAGAGGACTCATGCCTGGTTCTGGAAACTCATTCAGTTACTCAAGTCTACTGAAATCACGGATCTTAGAGGAAATCTTATGACTATCTGCCCTTAAACATAAATTTGAAAATTTCTTTTAAGAGGAAAGAGATAAAGTGCATAGCATTGTCAAACACAGGAAAAGATGGATGGCCAAATATATTCTTTATGAGTTTTTATTTTAAGGCTCAAGAAAATAGGCAAATGGTCAGAACTGGAAAATATCATCCTTTGTGAGGTAACCCAATCACAAAAGAACACACATGGTATGAAGTCACGGATAAGGGGATATTAACCCAGAATCTCGGAATACCCTAGACACAATTCACATATCAATAGATTTCCAAGAAGATGGAAGGAGAGACCCCTGGTCCTGGAAAGACTGGATGTAGGGGAATACCAGGACAGAGAAACAAGAGGTGGTTGAATGGGGAACAGGGGGAGGGAAGAGGGTTTATGGGACTTTCAGGGAGGGAGGAGCCAGGAAAGGGGAAATCATTCGGAATGTAAATAAAAAAATATAGAAAATAAAAAAAAAAAAAGAAAATAGGAAACTAAATCTATTGCAATTTTCAGTGAACTTTGAGCTTTTTAGTATAAATAGATATTTTATGAAATGTGATAATTTATTTTTACATTTCAAATGCTGTCTCCCTTCACTGCCTCCCCTCTGCAAACCCCCTATCCTACCCCCTCCCCTATACTTCTATAAGGGTGCTCCCTGATCCACCCACACCTGCCTTACCACCCAAGCATTCCCCTACACTTGGGCATCAAGACTCCACAGGACCAAGGATCTGTCCTTCCATTGATGCTGGACAAGGCCATCCTCTGCTGCATATGTAGCTGGAGCCATGGATCCCTCCATGTATATTCTTTCGTTGGTGGTTTAGTCCCTGGGAGCTCTGTGGGGTCCAGTTAGTTGATATTGTTGTTCTTCCTATGAGGTTGCAAACCCCTTAAACTCCTTCAGTTCTTCCCCTAAATCTTCCATTGGTGTCTCTAGGCTTAGTTCAATGGATGACTGTGAGTAACTGCATCTGTATTGGTCAGGTGTGGCAGAGTATCTCAGGAGACAGCTATATCAAGTTCCTTTCAGCAAGTCTTTTTTGGCATCTGCAATAGTGTTGGGGTTTGGTGTCTGCAGATGGGATGGAGCACTAGGTGGGGCGGTCTCTGGGTGGCCGTTTATTTAGTCTCTGCACCATGTTTTGTGCATTTCGTTGAGACAGGAACAATCCTGGTTTAAAAATTTTGAGATGGGTGGGTAGTGCCATCACTCAACTGGAGGCCATGCCTATCTAGTGGAGGTGGTCTCCACCGGTTCTATCTCCCCTCTGTTGGGCATTTCCACTAATGACATTCCTGTTGGGTTCTGGGAACCACTCACTTCCTTGGGATATGGAACTTCCTAGTGGTCACCCCTCCTGCCATTCACCACCCTCAACTTCTACCATTTTTATTCATTTTCCTAACCATCTGGACTTCTCTCCTGTCTATTCCCATACCAGATCCTGCGCCCCTGGCTTATTTCCTTAAATGGATTTACTTCCAGACCATCTATTTTCATGCAAATGCTGTGATTTTGCATTTCTTTATTGGTGAATAAGTTCCATCCTGTGTCTGTCCAATATTTTCTTTATCCATTCATACCTACTGAAGAGCATCTACATTGGAAAAGTGACCTATGGTGACAGAAACCACAACAGTAGATGACTGTTGTGAGACTGACTCCATTTCCTGGGTATTGTCAATAATGTAGCAATAAATGTGGACATGCAAGTGTCTCTGAGTTATGTTGACTTTAGAGTATTTTGGGTATATATCGAAGAGTGGTCTAACTGACTAATGTGTTGGGTCTACCTTAGGGTATTTCTTTTGAACCTCCATTTACATAAGTGGTGATACAGCTTGCCTTCCAACCAACAGTGTGTTCCACTTTTCCCACATTCTCACTTGCCTTCTTCATTTATAATCTTCATAATAGCTATTCTGGTGGGGGTAAGAGGGCATCTAATGCAGTTTTAACCTACATTTCCTTAATGGTTAAAATAATGATCATTTTTCATTCATATGAGTGTTGTTAAGTTGATTAAACAAAATCATAATATTAAAATGATAAATACTATAATTTTTTTGAGGGCTATTAGTGATATACATGAAAAAGCCTATTAGGAGAAAGAAACATTTCTAGATTAAAAGTTTAGATTGAGAATCTTACTTCTCTTTCTCTTTATTTATTTTATTGAATATTTTCTTTATTTACATTTCAACTGTTATCCCCTTTCCACATCTTCCCTCTGGAAAGCCCCTATCCCATCCTCCCTACACATGCCTCTATAAGGGTACTCCTCCAACCACCCATCCACTCCTGACTTCCAGCCCTGGCATTCCCCCACACTATGGCATCAAACTTCCTCAGACCCAAGGGCAGCTCCTCCAATTGTTGTCCAACAAGTCCATCCTCTGGCACATATGCAGTCAGAACTATGTGTACTCTTTGGTTGCTAGTTCAGTCCCTGGGAGCTCCAGGGGCTCTGGCCAGCTGACATTGTAGCTCCCCCCCATAGGAATGGAAAACACTTCAGTTCCTTCAATCCCTTCTCCAAACTCCTACATCAGGGACCCATGCACTCAGTCCAATGATTGGATGCAAGCATATTCCTCTGTATTTGTCAGGTTCTGGAAGAACCTCTCAGGAGAGGTTCTGTAAGAGGCTCCTGTAATGAGGCTCCTGTAAGCAAGCACTTCCCAGCATCCAAAATAGCAGCCCAGTTTAGCAATGTATATGTGATGGATCCAAAGGTGGGGCAATCTCTGGATGGCATTTCCTTCAGTCTCTGCTCCACACTTTGTATTCATATTTCCTCCTGTGAATATTTTGTTCCTGCTTTTGAGAAGCACTGGAGAATCCACTGTGGACTTGCCTCATCTTGAGCTTATATGGTCTGTGAATTATATCTTGGGTATTCTGAACTTTTGGGCTAATATCCACTTGTATTAGTCAGGGTTCTCTAGAGTCACAGAGTGTATGGTTAGGGAATTTGTTGATGACTTACAGTTTGTAGTCCAACTCCCCAACAATGATTAGCATGGAAGTCCAAGGATCTAGCAGTTGCTCAGTCCCATGAAGCAAGCAGTCAAGGAAGAGTCAGAGAGTCTTCTTCCAATGTCCTTATATAGGTCTCCAGCAGAGGGTGTGGTTCAGATTAAAGGCATGTGCCACTGCACCGTTAATCCCAGATGACCTTGTACTTGCAAATCTCCTTGTCTTAATCTTCTGGAATTTATAGTCACTAAGCTTCAAGATCTCCATGCCAAGATCCAGGTCAGAAACTTGTATCTCTGAGCATCCAGATTAGGATCATAGGTGAGGCTTCCAATTCTTGATCAGTTCACTTCAGATATAGTCAAGTTGACAACCAGAAATAACGACTACACCACTTATCAGGTAGTGCATGCCATGTGTTTCCTTTTGTGACTGGGTTAACTCACTCAGGATGATATTTTCAAGTTCTATCCATTTCATGAAGTCATTGATTTTAAGAACTGAGTATTGCCGGGCGGTGGTGGCGCACGCCTTTAATCCCAGCACTTGGGAGGCAGAGGCAGGAGGATTTCTGAGTTCGAGGCCAGCCTGGTCTACAAAGTGAGTTCCAGGACAGCCAGGGCTACATAGAGAAACCCTGTCTCGAAAAACCAAAAAAAAAAAAAAAAAACAAAAACAAAAACAAAAGAACTGAGTATTATTCCATTGTGTAAATGTACCACATTTTCTGGATCCATTCTTCTGTGGAGGGACATCTGGGTTGTTTCCAGCTTCTAGCTATTATGAATATGACTGCTATGAACATAGTGGAGCATGTGTCCTTAATACTTGTTGGAGCATCTTCGGGGTATATGCCAAGGAGTGTTATAGCTGGGTCCTGAGGTAGTACTATGTCTAGTTTTCTGAGGAACTGCCAGACTGATTTCCAGAGCGGTTGTAACAGCTTACAATCCCACCAACAATGGAGGAGTGTTCCTCTTTCTCCACATCCATGCCAGCATCTACTATACCCTGAGTATTTGAACTTAGTCATTCTGACTGGTGTGAGGTAGAATCTCAGGGTAGTTTTGATTTGCATTTCCCTGATGACTAAGGATATTAACCATTTCTTTAGGGGCTTCTCGACCATTTGAGTTTCCTGAGTTGAGAATTATTTGTTTAGCTTTGTATCCCATTTTTAACAGTGTTATTTGATTCTATGGAATCAAACTTCTTGAGGTCAATCTTTGTCTTTGGACCTTTTAATTTCAAAAATGCATAAAATCATTTGCTTTCTAGTAAACATAGTATCCTAAGGGTCCATTCATATTTTTCTGGCCTTATGGAATATAATTAAAAATCTATCTAATAAGTTCTTTGTCAGTCAACAGAAACATTTTCTGTCAATTCATTAAACATGATTATATTTTTCTCCATATCTTACTTTCTGTTCTTGTTTTCAAGGTTTTTCATCTGTGTTCCACAGTGTAGTCACCCTGAAATTGGATTTTCTCCTTTCTGAGTGTTGAGTTTTTCTTGCTGATGAGTATGTTAGTCCACTTTATATATTCTATGTCATATAATATCGTTTCCTTACCTTATCTCAAGATAGTTTTTGGGCAAGCATTTCCTTGGATGCAAAATACATATTAATCAATGAATGAAAACCCTTCCCCCAATATTTGCTTATTGTCTCTCCTGATATTGTCCTTCAACATTTTACTTATCTAGCTTATAATGAACATAGACATAGCCCATAATGACTATTCAGACGTTTAGCATGTGTTTTTTTGGATATGTGCTTTCCTTCAATCATACATAATTTTCATTTTTAATTCAAAAATTAAATTCTGCATAATTGTGGGGTGTAACATGATACTTTAATGTGTGTATGTACTTTTGTTTCTATATGGTTATTTTCCATTATATTTATTTCCATAAAGAAATTCCACTCAGCTCTTTGATAGCACAATTTACAACAGAATTTTAATGCTTTGTCTTAGATATATGACTTCATCATCCTCATTGGAATACTTTCAGGAACTGTTGAAATATTTAATTACTATTATCAGTCTTCTAATATCTAGGATGATCTTGTAGTCAGGTCTTTAGTTATTGTTGTGGGTGATTATCTTGACTCAGATAATTGGGAAGGGAAGACTTACCCAACATGGTTGACAACATTCACTGGATTTGGATTCTGGACTACATAAAATCAAGAAAGTGAGCAGATCATACTGACTCTTCTCTCTGCAGATACAACATGATTAGCTACCTCAAGCTTCTGACATTATGACTTTCATGCATAGTTGGTGGTAGCCCAGACATGTGAGTCAAGTTAAACCCTTCCCCCAAGCTGCTTTTATCAGAATTTTGACACAGAGACAGAAAAGCAAATTTCAAAAAGCATTGTCCACTATGTTTTGCCTGCTGCCTTGCTGCCTGGTTCCACACCATGATGATTACAGATTTACCCTCTGAAACTTTAAGTCCCTTATTAAATACCTTTAAAATATGTTTCCTTTGTCATGGTATCTATTCACATCTATAGAAATGTAACTGAGATAGGTTATACCTCAATAAATGTGAATACCTCAATAACCCTTGGAGAGACCACAACAAATATATACTATAATTTCTTAAGAAGGTTAACTCTGTTCTCCACAGACAGAGGGAATGCTATCTTAAAATGGAAATATATTCTTCAAGACAGCTGATGACTTGGGGAAATAAATAGAAATAGACAACTAAAAGTAACAGACATTACATACCATTATAAATTATGATTTTTCTTGATCTAGAATTAATTTCCTTACTGTAAATGTGTCTGTATTCTCTGGAGTCAAAAACATAGTTTGGGAGGGCATATCTTCCAGAATATAATGTGCTACTCATATTATGTTAAGTAAGCACACAGTCAGAGTATTTTCTAAATATTGATGTTTTTATAACAGCAAACCAGTGCTGCTCATAGTCTAAGCTACAGAAGTTTCTTTTCTTCCCAGTGGCAAGGAATAATATAGAGTTTCACTAGTGTTCAGTGTGGTAAGAATAATTGACTGATGAGTGCCCATCAATGAATGAGAACTCTACATCAGCCCTTCAAATGTCATGGGACACCATGTGAAGGAAGCAGAAGACTGTAACAGCTAGAGAATGAAATGTTGGTGCTATGAAATGTTGTGTTCTAGATATGACACATCTGGTGTAATCATTATCTCAATATAGGTGTACTTAACTGTAAACACCTGCACATAAAAGAGCTTAAAAAAGTGAGAGGATAGAAGAAAATACCTAGCAGGTGGGGAAGGGGAATATGAGAAAGTAGTGGGGATGAATATAATCACAAGGCATCAGATATATGCATGAAATATCTAAATATACCTGTTCTTTATACATGTCCTCATCTAGTACAAATAAATAAAACATTTAAAACCTATGATTATATGATATAATTGTACTACTGTAACTTACTATACAAAATGTTTTACTTCTGTCATTTGCAATTTCAAGTTTAAGTTTCAATTTGCTAATTACTAATGATTTTTGCCTGCAACTGTACTAACAAAGTGGTAAGTCATTTAGAGTTGTTATATCTCAGTTTTAAATTGTTTTTAAGATTAAAGTTTGGTTTTATTTTCTGTATATACATATGAGTAGATTCATATGTACTAGTGATTATGGGTGGAGGGGGAAAAAACATTGTTCCTTGGATCTGAAGTCATAGGCAGGTGTTAGCCACCCAACACAGATACTGAGAAGCATTTTCAGATCCTCTGGAAGAGCAGTGTTATGATTAAGCTTAGTTGTCAATATGATTACATTAAAATACAACTAAAACCCAAGGTCCTGGCCACTCTTGTGATGGATTTTTTTTGAATAGATTATTAGAAGCGACTAGAAGTCACTTTCTGATTTTAACTGAAATAAAAGTACATGGAAGAAGAAAATTCTACATGTTGCTTGATTGACCGCACTCTCACAGCCAAGTTCATCTGTCCTGTTGCTTTGGAATTCCTTCACCAATGTTAGAATTAAGTAATTAAAGCTTCTAATGTACTGAAAACTCCTAGCTCTTTAGGAATTTTCTATGCCTTCTGAAACAGAAGGATTGATGAAACATTCAGCCTCTAAAATAATATGTATAAATAGTTTATGCATATATAAATATATAATTATATATATTATATCTATAAACATAATTATTTATTATATAACATATCATTGTAATTATGCATATATATTCAAAATATTAGTTATGTTTCCTTAGATAACCCTCACTAATACAGATCGCGATAAAAAGAATGGATATAAACAAAAAAAATCACATCGATGATTTCCTCTACTGAGCTGGATCACCAAGTTCATGAAACAAACATACTGACAAATCTCATCATAGCCTGGAGAACACTGGAAGCCCATGATATGAAATATTTCAAGGACTTATTAAAATCACTTGATTCAATACTATTCATTAAAATCTTGTAAAGGTCAGGTAATTTTTTTGTGACTCTATATAAAACTTCTGCTTGTCTTTGGAATAGTAAGGAAAAATACGATGCAGGTTGGTTGCTTCCAGAATGTCTGGAAAAACTAATAAGAAAACCATGGGCTCTATGATATAATTAATCAACTCCAGAATTGATTAACCTTACATTTTCTAAGTGTTATCTGGAAGAATATTTTCTCTCTAGCAACCACAGAAATGAAACTCTAATGTAATTTGTCACATTTCAAAAATAATACGTACATACATACATACATACATACATACATACATACATATCCCAGTCCCAAAGGTACCCAGTTAAAGTGAGGACATTGAATGGAAAGGCATAGGATTATTCAATTATGATTGAGATCTATGGGAAGACCCTAACAAAGCTGGTAATTGTGTAACTTCATAATCTAAAGGTTTTATCTCACTTGAAGCAGTAGTCTTTCTACCATGGCCTGAGGGAATGAGAATGAATTCTTCATTGTCTAAAAATTCTGCCAATTATTGTTATCTCCAGACCTATAACCAGGCAGGAAGTTAAACAGCTCTATAGAAGAAAAGATAGCATATGTGGTTCATAAAGCAGTACACTACATGACTAAAGAGCTTAATGAGTTTGCTAAGTTATTCAAACCTCAGTCTGGGGAATATGTGTGGGAACAAATTAAAGGGTGTGAGATAATGTTGGAAAGAACTTGAAACTGGATCAAATTGGATATATTAGTATTGACATACCAAGTGGATATTTATGGTCAAATAGAGAGACTTGCAATATTAAACACATTTCTAGAAGTTTACTTGATTGGTTGACTATGTATTTGTCAAAAGATGACCTACTGAGCAAAAGCTAGAAATACCAGGTAGCACTTGGTTTAATGTTGATTAATGGATTTTAAGCCTTCAAGGAAATTGGAATGTTGGGTGGAATCATTTAAAATCAACTACTCCACAATGGGAGGTCCCAGAAAACTTACCCTTTGTTAATTCTGTAAGAAGCAAAATGAAGAAAAGGGTAACAGTAGTTTTAAAGACCAATATGATTTCTCTCCTCCTTGTCCCAAATCTTAGTTTTGAAGAAACTGTTGTTCAGTAGTAAACAGAATGAGTTAAATTGTGTTCTAGGAAACAATATAATTGCAAAAGTCAATCACAATTACATACTTACACTAGTGGAAATTACAGTTAATACAATGTATGTGAAGGCATGGCTTAAAAAGATTTTTGGTATCTGTTAATAATGGAGTTTCTAGGAATAAAACAATTAAGGAGCCAACTAAGTTTTGTTTAATCTGTATACTGTGAAATCTCTAGAAAAAATTAAGGAAAGGCAACTTGGATCAAATCAATTATTCCAGACCATCAAACAATCTCAAGACTTAAGACAAATTTATTGACCTAAAAATCCTTAAATAAAAGGAAAAGCCAAGTCTTCTTGACAAAAACCTTGCTAAAATATGTATGAGTTTTACTAATAGTCTTTTCTGTGGTCATGGTCTGTCTTTACAGCAGTAGAACAGTATCTAAGACAGAATTTGAACCAGAGACTGGGGTGTTTGTGTGGCAGGCCTGACCATGTCATCTGCTAAAACTCTAGACAATAGCAAGTCTAGTGATTGAACACTTCAAGTGGGATTTTGTGGGCCATTCTAGTGAAAGATTGCTGAGTGCAATTTGGATTGTGATTGCCCAAGCAAGAGGGTTCAGAGGAGAAGAATATGATCATCTGGACTACAGCCCATTCTTGTGCTAATTTGACAAAGGCTCTGGTTGCTTTTTGCTATTGTCTTAAAAATTTAATCTGAAGTTAATTTATTGGAAGAACAACATATGTTCGCCTGTCTGTCTAGTTCTCCCAAAGACTAAACCACTAATGAGTGGGACAGGAGAGTGATGCTGGGTGGGGGAGCACCCTCATACAGGAAAAGGGGAGGGAGGAGGGAGGATGTGGGACCAGGGGATTGGTAGAGGGGTGACCGGGAAGTGGAATATCATTTAATAAAAAATTTAAAAGAGTTTGGGATTAATGGCATTGACAGAAAGTTCAAGACAGCCTATTATTACTATGTCAGATGGTTATCAGTGATCATTCTTAGGCAGATCTTCAATCTAAAGGAGAAAATAGGAAAAAAACCTACAAATGTACAATTCAAGACTAGAGAATACATTTCTTTGCTTCTATTCTGTATGCCTCCTATCTTGGTATTTTTGTTTTGTTTTGTTTTCTATATAATTATAATCCCAAGTAAATCACTAGAGAAATGTAGTTAGAATGGAATATACAATATGTTCTTAATCTTAGGCAGAAAATGGAAATATTTACCCTTTAGTAAATGACATACTTTCATCAGATGTACAATTACAATAACATCAACAAATATTTTGTGAAAAACTCATTATGTTGAGGTGATGATTGGAAAATAATTCTCTTAAATTTAAGTTGCACTGCATCACGAAGATTGTAATTTAAAATTTGAGGTCTCTTAATAATTTCAGCTACCATAATAAACATTATGGAGACCCCTTATAGTCATATATATTTGAGATAACTACAGATTCTCACAGAAAAATTGGAAAAGTGTAAAATGTGGACTAATACAATACAATCAGAGACAATTTGGCTCCAAGGTTATTGATTATTTAGAGTGCATTCTATAAATTCTTTGTACTCTATCGATTAAAATGTCAAAACTTAAAACTTTAGAGACCACTGAACTGATTTTTTTAGGTGGATAATGATGGACTACTCTGGATGACTTATCTACAAAAACAAGACCATTTTGACACAGATCCCTATAGTGTTAATACTCTACAATAACATGAAATATAATTCAAGTATATTGAAAATGTATTTTCCTCCATGAAACCTATATATATCCTAATATATTAAGGTAATCTCTACAGTTAAAAACTATACAAAGTAAGCTTGTAAAGTAATTTTTCATGGATTTTGTTTCTACTTCAAAAAGATCAGTGAGTTGTGATAGATAATTTGCAAAGATAATGTATTTTGAAATCATATTAAATATCATAAATGTCCAATACACGTTAACAATTACTGATATTTTACTATTGAGTTGAGGATTTGATTTATATTAAGTGCATTGCCTAAGGCATACTGCGTCCTCAGTAAATGTTACCAATTATATTACCCAGTAAATTCTGTAAAATAAAGAGCTGATATTTAAGTATTAAACTAATTTATTTCAGCTTGTACAGCTGATAATAGTGAGGTAGAGAATTAAACACAAGTTTCATAATTTGAAGTTACTGGTATTTATATTACATAAAACCTACTCAATTCTTGCAGCCTTTCTGCATTATTTCAAATAGGTTAGGTATTTAATTAGGGTTCAAGATGGTTTTGTCATCCTGTACTGTTTAAATTAATAGTCTTTACAATCCAAACAATTCTTCCAAAAATAATTGGAATTCTTCCAATTCTTCAGTGGAATCATTAAAGCTCTTTTTAAATAGAATTTTCTTCCAGATTAATTTGTAAGGCCTAATTTAAGTGTAAAACTTTTATGTGAAAAATGTTTCATGTATTTATATTTATTCATCAATAAACATAGTTAGCCTTGATTAATATGTGTTCCCATTTTCAAAAATATTATTTGTAATTATGTGTTTATGCATGTTTGTGCATTACCTGCAAAAGTCAGAGAGGGTATTGAACCTCCTAGAGCTAGTGTTATAGGTGATTGTGAGCCTCCCCACAAGGAAGCTGTGAAATGAAGGCTTATCTGTGGCAACAGCAGCAAGCACTCCTAATCAGTGAAACATCTCCTTTACCCAAAGTATTTGTTCTCTACATGTGTTCAGGGTATTATTTATCAAATATCATGGTACAGGTAACTATTTTATCAGTCAAAAGACTGAGATAAGTTAGGAACATCTTAAAATCATCCTCAAGGGGAAAGATAACACTTTTAAACTTATGTATGTAAGAAACAATGTTTTTCTTTATTTGGTTTAATAAATATATCTTCAGCAGAAAAACTATTTAATTAAAATAAATTTCCCAAAACTAACGGAAAATAAGTAACAAAGCAAATATTTTTATTTTCTTTATATTTAAGTGCATTTTCCTGTATCACCATTAGTAGGAATTTGTTAAAATTCAAAAGTTTGGGTCATGTCACAGTTGGGTAAAGTCAGAAATTCTGGAGTAGCCTCTCTCCAAGGGCAGACATTCAATGGAAGTACATTATCAATTATAGTGAAGTATACATGTGGATTTCATTGCTTGTTAATGTTTATGTCATTTCCCTTGATTTGGTAAAGAAATGAAATCTTATTATAGCATATGTATTATATTATCATTAAAAGTTGATTTTCTATCTTAAAGTATACAGGTCTCATCATGTATGTGTACATAAATACAAATATATCATTAAACTTATATCCAATGTTTAGTTACTAAATACTTTACAGATTTGTAAAAATTGGTTCATTCTTATGTTTTTGTAATCCAGTAAGTTTGAACTAAAATTTTACAATATGCCTCTCACATTTCCACAAAATAAAGTTAATTCTAACTGTGTCATTGTTACACTCAGTGTTAGTCCTTTTACAAACTGCAAAAAGAAAGACTGAAGGGAAAATGTACATGAGGACATATTGGATTTTATGGTATTGGCTTCATTTCTTTGTATCTGTGATACAAAGTACTATAGTTACTGGGACAGAAATACGTAAAACAGTGTTTGGTAACAAATTCAACTTGACGCAACAAGGTATATCCAAAGATATATGTCTCAGCACCAACACCAGGCTTAAAAGAGATAATTTTCACCAGAAATAGATGAAATTAACCTCCGTGTGGTTTCCGATGAAAAAGAAATGAAAAACACTGCTGAAGTGGCCAGTCACATTTTGTTCTATAGGTAACATTGTCATAAGCACAAATATATGATCTTTGAGGGATAGCCATTCATGACTGCTGAGAACATGTGCTTAAAGTTATGTAGGAAGAAATCAGTAGAATTTTAAGCTATTTCTGTTAACTGAGGATCTTTAAGAAACTGCATGCTTCTTCCTTTCTCCTAAGCTCCGTAAGATCTGTGGGTTGTATCGTGGTCATTGTGAACTTTTGGGCTAATATCCACTTAATAGTGAATACATACCTTGTGTGTTCTTTTGTGTCTGGGTGACCTCACTCAGGATGATATTTTCTAGTTCCATCCATTTGCCAGCAAATTTAGTGAATTCACTGTTTTTAAAAATTGAGTAGTACTCCATTGTGTAAATGTACCATATTTTCTGTATCCAAACTTCTGTTAAGAGAAATCTGGGTTGTTTCCGTTTTCTGGCTATGAGCTCAGGGACCCTGGTGGGGGAGAAGAACTGGAGGAACAGAGGGGCATTTCAACCCCATAGAAAGAACAATGTTGGCTGGCCAGACCTCCCAGTGCTCCCAGGAACATCTAGACCACCAACCAAGGAGTGTACAGGGAAGGATCCATGGCTCCGGATACATATGTAACAGAGGATGGCCTTGTCTGACATCAGTGGGAGGGGAGGCCCTTGATCCTGTGGAAGTTTGATGCCCCAGTATAGTGGGAGGCTGGAGAAGTGGGACAGGAGTGGAAGGATGGGTGGGGGAGCAACCTCATAGAGGCAAAGTGGAAGGGAGAAAGGGCAGATGGAATGGGGTGATTGTGGAAGGGTAGCCAGGAAGGGGGTTATCATCTGAGATGTAAATGACAGGAATGATTAATAAAAAAAAAGAAAAGTAACAAAAGAAACTGAAATGTTGTCAAAGGAACAATTTACAAAATAAAGCACTGTGAATACTTGCAGCATTGAAATAAGAAGCAAATACTTTAAATCCTGGCTTAATTTGAGGAATTGATCTTATGGTTAGGCTAGAAAATACAAAGGAGCAAAAATTAACATTGCCTAGTCTTTCTCCCAAAATATTATTTTCTTAGGCATATTAATTTTTCATAATCACTGTCTTCTTTCTATTTAAGTTTTGAAGGACAGATATATTTATTAAACCACATCCATTCAGCTTACAATGATACCTGTGTAAAAGCTGTTGATAGTGCACAACAATATTTAGGACACCAAATAGAGATGATTGGTTATTTATTCACCTATTTATTTTTCCAACCATAACTTAAAGACTTAAATAATCATTTTTATAATTTTTAAAACTTTAATATTTATGCATTCCAAATATAATATTATATGTAAATTTTTGTTCCTGGCCTATTTCATTTTACTTAATACCCCACAGGTTCATCCTTGTTTTTAAGAATGGCATTTTTAACATTTAAGCCTGACTATTTTATGATGTCCAACTACCATATTTGTTTCTTAAGTCGCATTATCTTACTGAGCAAAGTCTGGTCAGGATGCTAGGGACAGTAACTGAAATAAAAGCCACTGAATAGCCCTTCCTGCTTACTGGTTTACTCATCCTAGATTAATCAGTCTGTTTTGTTATATCATTGAGGGCCACGAGATTTAGAGTAGCACCACTTATAGTAAGCAGGGTACTCCCACATCAAACTTCAATCAAAAAATGCGCCACTGACTTGACCTCAGGCCAGTTGAATTTCTCTCTTCCAAAATGATTCTAACTTGTGTAAAGTTGACAAAAAAGAACATGAATGTATGTATTAAAAGTTAAAGAATACATAAAAATACAAAACATAAAGTGATCAATGAAAAGGACAACTCAAAGCAATTCACACAAAACCATGAAGTAATAGAAGATAATTCATAAGGGTACTTGTTTCCATTAAGTATATCTATATTAATTTGGAAGAATTACCACCATTGTCTATATAACTATCTTTTCTTGCTCAAATAAATCACTGTAACATTGAAGTTTAAAGATTAATGGAAAAATATCTCTTAATCCCCATATAATTCTTGACTATTTCTTTGAATTTGGCTTTTCTATAACCAAAACATAAACTATTTCTAAATTTAACAAAGTTAAATTATATGTATAGGCTCCATTTTATTTATTCAGTCATTATTATAGTAAAGATGGTGTTGATTTTCTTATTGATGGTTGCCATTACTGTTTTGTTAAATAATGCTGCTATAACATATGCAAATAGAACCTATATTTATCCTTGCTTTAAAGAATTTTAGCTGGGTATGGTGGTTAATACCTGCAATCCCAACCCACAAGAGGCATTCAGGCAGGTGGATCTTTTCTTGTTAAATGTTAACACAGGTTAAGTTGCGAGTTCCTAGTCAAGCTACATCTAAAAAGTGAGATTCTGAAAAAAAAAAAAAAGGAAAGAGAAAGAGAGAGAGAGAAGGAAAGGATGAGAGAAAAAGGAAAGGATGAAAGAAAAGCAATAAGGAAGAAAGAATGGAAGTTTACTGCATAGATCAATGGATGAGTATTTAGTTTAATATGATAATTCTGTTTATAGGCATGTCTGTGCATTTTTGTATACTATCACTTTTTCAAATTTTTGATTCCCATAAATAGTATATTGGGGTCCCCTTTCATTGATAGCCTCCCTAATTTTGCTATATCTTGCCTTTTATATGCAATAATACTTATCACATCATTTGCAAACTATTCTTTATTTCAGGTTCTGTTTCCTAATAACTGACACAACTGAACATCTTTAAATGTTTGCAGCTATCAGTGAAGATTCTTTGTAAGAATGTTTATTCAATTTTTTGTTAATTTTGATTTTGATTTTTAATTTTATGAATTTTTTATTAGATATATTCTTTATTTACATTTCAAATGCTGTCCCATTTCCTGGTTCTTCCATCCCCCGAAAATCCCATAAGCCATCTCCTCTTCCACAATCAACCCTCCCCTGCTTCCCTGTCCTGGTATTCCCCTACACTAAGGCATCAAGTCTTTCCAGGACCCAGGGCCTCTCCTCCCTTTGGTGTCTAACAATACCATCCTCTGCTGCCTATGAGTCTGGAGCCATGGGTAACACCATGTGTACTCTTTAGTGGATGAATTGTTCCCTGGGAGCTCTGGGAGTACTGGTGACTCATATTGTTGTTCCTTTTGTAGTGCTGCAAACTCCTTCAGCTCTTTGGGTCCTTTCTCTTGCCCCCCATTGGGGATCCTGTGCTCAGTTCAATGGCTGGCTGAGAGTGTCCCCCTCAGTATTTGTCATGCACTAGCAGAGCCTCCCAGGTGATAGCTATATCTAGCTCTGGACAGCCAGCACCAGTGCACATCCACAATAGTGTCTGGGTTTTGTAACTGTATATGGAATGGATCCCAAGGCAGGAGAGTCACTGGATGGTCTTTCTCTCAGTTTTTGTTCCAAAGTCTGTCTCTGTATATCCTCCTCTGGGTATTTTGTTCCCCTTACGAAGAAGAACCAGAGTATCCATAATTTGTTCTTCCTTCTTTTTGAGCTTCATTTGGTCTGAGAATTGTATCTTAGGTAGTCCAAGCTTCTGGGCTAATATATACTTATCAGTGAGTGCGTATCATGTGTGTTATTTTGTGATTGTGTTACCTCATGTTATTAGTACAGTGACAGGTAGATCAATGAAATAGAATTGAAATCTAAATGAACCCACACACCTAGGGTCACTTGATCTTTGACAGTGGAGCTAAAATCATCCAGTGGCAAAAACATAGCCTTTTCAACAAATGGTGCTGGTTCAACTGGAAGTCAGCATGCAGAACAATGCAAATTGATTCATTCTTATATACTTGTACTAAGCTCAACTCCAAGCGTATCAAGGACTTCCACATAAAACCAGACACGCTGAATCTAATAGAAAAGAAAGTGGGGAAGATCCTCGAGCTGCAAACATTTAAAGATGTCAGTTATTAGGAAAAAGATCCTGATATAAAGAATAGTTTACAAATGTTGTGATAGGTATTATTACATATAAAAGGCAAGATATAGCAAAATTAGGGAGGCTTTCCATTTAGTTTGATGTTGGCTACTGTTTTGCAGTATATTGCTTTTAGAGTGTTTAGATAAGGATCTTGAATTCGTGATCTTTCCAGAACTTTTAGCATTAAGGGACGCTGAATTTTGTCAAATGCTTTTACAGCATCTAATGAAAAGACTGTGTGGTTTTATTTTTTAAGTTTGTTTATGTAGTGGATTACATTGATGGATTTCCATATATCGAACTAACCCTGACTCTCTGGAATAAAGCCTACTTGATCGTGGTGAATGATCATTATGATATGTACTTGGATTTGGTTGGAAAGAGTTTTATTGAGTATTTTTGCATCGATATTCATAAGGGAAATTGGTCTGAAGTTCTGTTTTTTGTTGGATCTTGATTGATTTTGATATCAGCATATTTGTGGCTTCATAGAACAAGTTGGGTAATGTTCTTTCTGTTTCTATTTTGCAGAATAGTTTGAAGAGTACTGGTGTTAGGTCTTTGAAGGTCTGATAGAATTCTGCACTAAAACTATCTGGTCTTATACTTTTTTTGGTTGGAAGACTTTCAATGACCACTTCTATTTCTTAGGTGTTATGGGATTGTTTAGATGGTCTATTTGATCTTGATTTAATTTTGGTATTTGGTATCTGTCTAGGAAATTGTCCATTTCATCCAGATTTTCCGGGTGTGTTGAGTATAGGTTTTTGAAGTAGGATCTGATGATATTTTGAATTTCCTCAGTTTCTGTTGTTATTTCTCCCTTTTCATTTCTGATTTTGTTAATTTGGATACTGTCTCTATATCCTCTGGTTAGTCTGGCTAAGGGTTTCTCTATCTGGTTGATTTTCTCAAAGAACCAGCTCCTGGTTTTGTTGATTCTTTTTATGGTTCTCTTTGTTTATACTTGGTTATTTTCAGTCCTGAGCTTGATGATTTTCTGTCTTCTACTCCTCTTGGGTATATTAGCTTCTTTCTGTTCCAGAGCTTACAGGTGTGCCATTAAGCTGCTACTGTATTTTCTCTCCAGTTTCTTTTTGGAGGTACTCAGGGCTATGAGTTTTCCTCTCATCACTACTTTCATTGTGTCCCATGAGATTAGGTATGTTGTGTGTTCATTTTCATTAAATTCAAAAAAATCTTTGATTTCTTCCCTTATTTCTTCCTTGACCAAGGTATCATTTAGTAGAGCATTGTTCAGCTTCCATGTGTATATGGGGTTTCTGTTGTTTTTGTTGCTATTGAAGACCACCCTTACTCCATAGTAATCTGATAGGAGGAATTGAATTATTTCAATCTTCTTATATCTGTTGAGGTCTGTTTTGTGACCAATTATATGGTCTATTTTGGAAAAGGTACCATGAGGTGCTGAGAAGAAGGTATATTCTTTTGATTTAGGATGAAATGGTTGGTTTTGATATCAGAATAGTTGTGGTTTCATAGAACAAGTTGGGTAGTGTCCCTTCTGTTTCTATTTTGTGGAATAGTTTGAAGAGTACTGGTGTTAGGTCTTTGAAGGACTGATAGAATTCTGCACTAAAACTATCTGGTCTTGTGCTTTTTTTGTTTGGAAGACTTTCAACGACCACTTCTATTTCTTAGGTGTTATGGGATTGTTTAGATGGTCTATTTGATCTTGATTTAATTTTGGTATTTGCTATCTGTCTAGGAAATTGTCCATTTCATCCAGATATATATGTTAAATCCATTTGGTCCAAAACTTCAATTAGTTTCACTGTGTCACTGTTTAGCTTGTGTGTCCCTGATCGGTCCATTGAGGAGAGAGGAGTGTTGAAATCACCCACAATTATTGTGTGAGGTGCAATATGTGCTTTGAGCTTTAGTAAAATTTCTTTTACATAAAACGGGCCCCTTGCATTTGGAGTATAGATGTTCAGAATTGAGAGTTCTTCTTGATGGATTTATCCTTTGATGAGTTTGAAGTGTCCTTCCATATCTTTTTTTGATGACTTTAGGTTGAAAGTCAATTTTATCTTATATTAGAATGACTACTCCAGCTTGTATCCTGGGACCATTTGCTTGGAAAATTGTTTTCCAGACTTTTACTCTGAGGTAGTGTTTGTCTTTGACACTGAGGTGTGTTGCCTGTATGCATCAAAATGCTGGGTCCTGTTTAAATACCCAGTCTGTTAGTCTATGTCTTTTTATTGGGGAATTGAGTCCATTGATGTTAAGAGATATTAGGGAGTAGTGATTGTTGCTTCCTGTTATTTTTGATGTTATTTTTACGTTTGAGTGGTTATCCTCTTTTGGGTTTGTTGAAAGAAGATTACTATCTTAATATTTCTAGGGTGTAGTTGCTCTCCTTGTATTGGAGTTTTCCATCTATTATCTTTTGTAATGCTGGATTTGTGGAAAGATATTTTGTAAATTTTGTTTTATCATGAAATAACTTTGTTTCTCCTTCTATGGTGATTAAAAGTTTTGCTGGTTATAGTAGTCTGGTTTGGCATTTGTGCTGTCTTAGAGTCTGTATGAGATCTTCCCAGGACCTTCTAGCTTTCATAGTCTCTGGTGAGAAGTCTTGTGTAATTCTGATAGGTTTTCCTTTATATGTTACTTGGCCTTTTCCTCCTAAAGCTTTTAATATTCTTTCTTTGTTTAGTACATTTGTGTTTTGATTATTATGTGACACTAGGAATTTCTGTTCTGGTCCAGTGTGTTTGGAATTCTGCTGCTTCTTGTATGTTCACAGGTATTTCTCTCTTTAGGTTAGGGAAGGTTTCTTCCATAATTTTGGTGAAGATATTTACTGGTCCTTTAAGTTGTAAATCTTCACTCTCTTCTATGCCTATAATCCTTAGGTTTGGTCTTCTCATAGTGTCCCTGATTTGCTGGATGTTTTGGGTTATAAGCTTTTTGCATTTTGCATTTTCTTTGAATGTTGAGTCAATGCTTTCTATGTTATCTTTAGCATCTGAGATTCTTTTATCTCTTGTATTCTGTTACTGATGATTGCATCTGTGACTCTTGATTTCTTTCCAAGGTTTTCTATCTCCAAATATGTCTCCCTTTGTGATTCTTAGTTGTTTGTACTTCTGTTTTTAGATCCTGGATGGTTTTGCTCAGTTCCTTTACTTGTTTGTGTTTTCCTGTAATTCCTTAAGGGATTTTTGTGTTTCCTCTTCCAGGACTTCTGCCTGTTGACACAAGTTCTCCTATATTTCATTATGTGATTTTTGTGTTTCCTCTTTATGGGCTTCTATCTGTTGACTCATGTTCTCCTGTATTTCTTTAAGCAATTTTCTTGTTTCCTTTTTAATGACTTCTATCTGTTGACTCATATTCTCCTGTACCTCTTTAGGGGAGTCATTTATGTCCTTCTTGAAATTCTCTATCAGCATCTTGAGATGTGAATTTAAATCCACATCTGGTATTTCTGGTGTGTTGGGGTAACCAGAACTTGCTGTTGTTGGAGAACTTGGTTTAGATAGTACCATGTTGCCTTGGTTTCTGTTGGTGGTGTTCTTGCATTTGCCTTTTGCCATCTGGTTATCTCTGGTGGTAGCTTGTGTTGCTGTCAATGACTGTTGCTTATCTGTGCTCCTGAGAGACCCTGTGTACTCCCTGTGTATACCTGAAAGACCTGCTGTCTTTTGGTTGTATTTGAGTTTGTAGCTCTGTGGCCCCGATCAACTCTGGGTGCAGGTGGCAAATGGAAGAATTCTGTCCCAGGCTGTTCCTAGTCTCTCGTGTCCTCAGGGTTTCTGGCTGTTTCCTCTGTGCAGCAGGGTTGGTCCTACTTGTGCTGTCAGGCCTCTTTGCACTCCTGAGTGGTTAGCTACCTCCGTGTGTCACTTGGATATGGTACACTGCAGCAGACAGTGGTCCCAAGCTGGAGAAGGAATCTGGAGGTTTTCCACCAGAAGGTTCCAAATGTGCTCCTCTGGCGAGGGTGGTTCTACAAGTGCAGGTATGCCCCTCCACACTGCTGAGTGGTTAAGCTGACTCCCTGTGCCACTTGGGTATGGCGTGTTGTGCCAGGGGATGGACCTAAGCCAGAGATAGAAGCTGGAGGACTTCCGCCAGAGGTTTCCTGGTGTGAACCTCTGAGCTGCAGGGCTGATCTCACCTGTGCTGTCTTTTCTGTGCAGCTGAGTAGATAGCGAGCTTCCTGCACCACCTGGAGATGGCACCCTGTGGCAGAGGATGATCCCAAGCCAGAGACAGAAACAGGAAGGCTTCTGCCAGAGAGTTCAGGATGAGATCCTCTGAGCTACAGGGCAGATCTCAACTGTGCTGACTGTGTTCTCTGCACCACTGGGTGGATCAATTGTATGAATTTTGAACATGTTTTTGTTAACTCCTCTTTTTTAAAAATTACATTTGTTTTCTTTCTGTAGTCTCTTGGTTATGCTTCCTGATGTCTGCAGTCCAAAGTATTGCTTCACTATCCTCTGTAGCAGTGATTTTGTGGACATGTATCATTTTATCCTGTTAGTATCATGCAAAGTTTTGAATTTTGATTTCTCTTTCAATTACATCAGACAGTTTTGCTGGGTAAGGTATTCTCAGTTCATCTCTGTGTTCCTTTGTACTTGAAGCAAAATTCTCCAAGATCTTCTTGCTTTTAAAGTTTCTATTGAAAGTTCAGCTGCTGATCTTACGGTATTTCCAATTTATTTCACTTGGAGTTTATCTCTTGAGGCTTTCAAATCATTGTCTTTGTTCTATTTATTTAGTGTTTCCACTATAGCAAGTCATGAGGATTTTCTTTTCTGGTCCTCTCTTTTTTGGTATTCTGTATGCTTCTAGTATCTATATAGATACATCTTTCCCTGAATTGCACATTTTCTTTTACAAACTTGTGGAAGAAACAGTCTATGGGATCTCTTTGAACTGTTTTTTTCATGGTGTCCAACAGTTCTGACACATCCCTTTCATTTTTTTAAAAAAAATCATATTCATTGCTAAAGTTGTCATATTCCCCTATTTCATCTTCAAAATTTCTCCTTGATATGTTGTACTGGTAAGACTTTCCCCAGAGTTTTTTCACAGGGTTATGTAGCTTTTCCCTCATATCTTCACTTCAACTTGAGTTCTCTTAAAGCCTTTTATCTCTTTACTGGAGTCAGTCTTCATTGAGATGTCCATGTCTTCATTCAAGTCATTGAACTGGCAGATGAAATTTTCATTGTTCTTTTAACTTTTGCGTCCTAGGCAATTCTTATTGAGAAACATTTCTGTAGGAATAATGGTTTTGAAGAAGTACATAATGCATTGGTCCTTGATATTGTTCATGTTTTTGTGATGAGACATGGGCATGTGCAATTCTTTTATTAGTTGTATGCCTGATATATGAATCTAGTCTCTTTCAGTCTGCACCATGACTTTCACAGTTGAAACTGGGATTGGAGTGTGGAGATTTGTTTGTAAATTTCTGAAAGATAATTTGTGTTACTTTATACTTTGTGGATTTCATTCTTGATGCAAGTAAGCTTTTAGTTGAATAACATTTATTTTTCTTTATATTCTTTTAATATCTATTCTGTTGAGGTCACATAAAAATATTGTCATATCTTCACAAAAGAAATATGATAAATAACATTCTATATAGAAACAGAATAATATTTGTGATACCATGTTCAAATGAAATGTACTCTAAAATTAGTCTTTGGATAAAGGTTATCATTAAACTACAAATACAATTAAGCTGAGATTCAAGTATTAGTTTTGTTTCTATCACTATTGAGGAGGAAATTGTTTATGTGTGCAACAATTTTCTGTCATAATCTATAATTCTTGGAGATTAACTAGAGATGTAGACACAGGAACCTGGACATAGGAAGTATGTAGAGACCATAGAGGAATGTTGCTTACTGGATTACTATCTTATACTGTTTGGTTTTATTATTCAACTCAGGATCATCTGATCAGTGATGATACAACCTACAGAAAGATCTGCTGTTTTACGTGTATCCTTAATCAAATATGGCCCAGAATTGCATAAAGGCCAGTCTGGCCAAAGCAATTGCTCACTATATGTTTCATTTTCCCACATGACTCTTGCATGTGTGTAGATATTGAAAACCTTACCAACACAATGATCAAAAGGGAAGAGAAAGATTAAGTTAATTTTCTTGGTGGCTTATGGGACTTTCAGGGAGGGAGGAAACGGGAAAGGGGTAATCATTTGGAATGTAAATAAAAAAAAACTTAGAAAAAAATTTTTCTTCCTAGTCCAATCTTGGAGATAATTGATATAAAAAAAATCTTTGGATTCAACTGAATTGTGTTGCTTAGTTAAAATTGTATAGAACTTTTCTAAGGTCAATGGCCTTGCAAGCCCCAGGGAGCTGGTTACATTTATTTTCAGGATCATATATTATTTCCCTCCTGATGAGTGGTCTTAAGTCCAATTAGACAACTGTTGGTAGTCATCAACTATTGAGTGCCACTTCACTATTATGTATAGCTTACTATGCTGGTAATTATCATAGTTCCTAGTTGCTATAATGGGTAGGACTATTTAATTACTTCCCTCCTTTGGCAGCTTATCCAGTAGTTTCCAGATCCATAGGACATAAGCAACATGAAAGAGACTTTTAGGTCAGAAGCAATAATGTTTGTTAATCCTATATAAAATGAGAGTAAAGATCATTGCTCAAATTATTTGTCCAAATTAATCAAGTGTTATTTTCTATCAGATAGGGATATATCTCTAAAGTGGTATTTGAAAAAATAGCATTGAACACAGCAAAAGATGGACTTTATATAGTCCCAAAACCTGCAAGACTTTGGAGTCTTCAAAGTTTGGAGGATTTCCAGAGAAGTTTTTGTTACATAGGAACTTAGCTGACATTTTTAAATTATTTAGCATACCATCTTATCAGGGTATATTCACTGTGTGATGCCACATACATGGCAGGGAAAAGAGCACATCACCTTTTAAAAATAGGTTAAAGTACTGTCAATTTGAATTCTGCATCATACAGCAGTGATCATTTCATGGATTTCTTTAAGGAATTCATTAGTTTCCTCTTTAAGGGTCCCCGTAAACTTCAGGAAGGTGTTTTTAATACCCTTTTCTTTTTCTTCAATTATCTAGAAATATTCCAAGAAAACAAATCAAACAATGTAATGAAATGAATAGAACTCTACTAAACTTCAGAAATTGAATCAATAAAAAAAATACAAACTAAGGAAAATCTGGAAATGAAAATTTGAGAAATTCAAACAGGATTCAAAAGAAAGGACAAAGAAAAGGTGGTATATTTTTAAAAATGGCGTATTACTAGGCTGTTAAAAAATAAATCAACCCTACATCCGACAGAGGGCTAATATCCAAAAATTAAGGCACGACATACCCTAATTCATGGGACACAATGAAAGCAATGCTAAGAGGAAAAATCATAGCCCTGAGTGCCTCCAAAAAGTAACAGGAGAGAGCATACACTAGCAGCTTAATGGCACACCTGAAAGCCCTGGAACAGAAAGAAGCAAACACACCCAAGAGGAGTAGAAAGCAGGAAATCATCAAAGTCAGGGCTGAAATCAATCAAGTAGAAACAAATAAAACCATACAAAGAATCCACAAAATTAGGAGTTGGTTCTTTGAGAAAATCAACAAGATAGATTAGCCCTTAGCCAGACTAGGCAGAGGGCAGAGAGACAGTATCCAAATTAACAAAATCAGAAAGAAAAAGGGAGAGATAACAACAGAAACTGAGGAAACTCAAAAAATCATCAGATCCTACTACAAATGCCTGTATTCAACACAACTAGAATATGTGAAGGAAATGGATAATTTCCTAGACAGATATCACATACCAAAATTAAATCAGGATCAAATAGACCATCTAAACCATCCTATAACCCCTGAGGAAATAGAAGTGGTCAGTGGAAGTCTTTCAATCAAAAAAAGCACAGGTCCAGATGACTTTAGTGCAGAATTCTATCAGACCTTCAAAGAAGACCTAACACCAATACCGTGGGAAAAAAAGAAAGTTAGAGTTGTAAAGAGGGTTGAGGCAAGAGAAGACAAGGTTTTGATTAAATAGTACAATTTGAGGGTAAACAGCAATTAACTTTAAACAGCAATCAATTTATAATCTAGATAGACATTGTTTTTCTATCACATAATTTCCCCCAAGTTCAACAGTCATTTGGGTGTGGCAAGAGAGTTCATCTATAGCTAGGTCTCAAACCTGTAGCATGTCTACAGATTTCAGCTCCTGTCTTGGGGTGTCTTCAGTCAGATGGGGTGAAGGCAGCCCTGTTGTTGCATGTGGGTCTCAGGAGGTGGCACTCTCTCTGTTGGATGCATGGCAGCAGGAAAGGTATAGAGATAAACCTGTAGGAAAACAACAGAGGAGCAGAATCCCAGCTGGAGAATGTCTACTTTGGTTGGTTGAGGAAGAAAATACTATGTTAGACCTGTAAAGGAAAATTGCTTGTTATTTAGTAGAGTTAATTTGATCTGTGGAAGTATAAAAGAAATTTTAGAAAGGTTGAAAAAAATTTTAGGCGTGTATAGGGAAAGGTTCCTCAGAAAACTGGGCATGACACTCCCGGAGGATCCGGCTATACCACTCCTGGGCATATACCCAGAGACTTTACCTGCATGCAATAAGGACACATGCTCCACTATGTTCATAGCAGCCTTATTTATAATAGCCAGAAGCTGGAAAGAACCTCAACGGAGGAATGGATTCAGAAGATGTGGTATATCTACACAATGGAATACTACTCTGCAATTAAAAACAATGAATTCACGAAATTCCTAGGCAAATGGTCAGAACTTGAAAATATCATCCTTAGTGAGGTAACCCAATCACAAAAGAACACACATGGTATGCAGTCACTGATAAGGGGATATTGACCCAGAATCTCGGAATACCCTAGACACAATCCGCATATCAATAGATTTCTAAAAAGATGGAAGGAGAGACCCCTGGTCCTGGAAAGACTGGATGTAGGGGAACGCCAGGACAGAGTAACGAGAGGGGGTTGAATGGAGAAAAGAGGGAGGGAAGGGGGCTTATGGGACTTTCGGGGAGGGAGGAAACGGGAAAGAGGAAGTGATGTGGAATGTAAATTAAAAGAATAAAATAAAAAAAAAATTAAAAAAAAAGAAAAGAAAAGGAAATAAGTATTTAGATAAAGGAGCTAGAAAATCTTAGGTTGAAAAGCATTGTTTAGTTGTTCCGGAGCTGAGTCTCAGGTGGGGGGAGGGGCCTGGCTTTCCATGAGGCAGCAGGCTCAGAGAGATGATTTCCCCATTTGTTTTTTCTTGGAAAGGAGATGAAAAGTTAACCTTAAAAAAAAAAAAAGCATTAGTGAAGGTAGCTGCAGTTTAGAGAGGCAGGAGGACCCCAGGGGAGGGAGTTGGCCAAAGCGCACGGGTTTGGAACAAAAGGTTAGGTCAGGGTCCTGCCAGGGTTTATCGGAATGCTGGTGGGGCAGACAAGGGAGACTGCAGCGTCACTTCAGGGACCACCGTGAGACCGGAATGGACCTGGGAGGTCTGCCGGATTCCGCCCCAGGGGTGAAGAGAGTGCAGCTCGGTTGGTTCTCAGCTCTTGTGCAGAACTGAGAACGAGGGGAGGGTGGAAGGTGGTCTGTTACAGGATGAGCATCCAGCCATGAGAGGCTCCGAGACTCCATCTGTGTGTAAAAAGAGCCACCAACCCGATTTGGGCTGGAGGGAAAGGGAGGGCTGTGGGGATTGGGCGTGCACACTCTGGGTCTGTCCCTGTGTGGGTGGATTTGCTCCCCACGTTAGGCACCAGCTGTGGGAAAAAAAAGAAAAGCACAGGGCCTGGCGCGGGCAGACACAGGCGTGGGGGGGGGGAGGGGGAAAGGTGACACGTGCCAGGCCAGACCAGCAGCGTGTGGACTCGCTCTCAGGCCAAGGTAGCATGTATGTTCAGAGGACGCAGGCAGACATGGAGGTTCCACAGGGGCGGGGAGGGGGGTTGGGGAAGCAGGCAAGATGCACACATGCCTCAGCCTAACGAGGGGAGCGGGCAGTCACACTGCCGGCCGGTCCCGCGCATGGGCACGCACAGGCTTGCAAAAAAATGCCACACAGATGGCATTCTGGTGTGGATCTCTCTGCCGGTTACCTGTGCTCAGACTGTCCACATGACTGAATCTCAGAGTCTCAGATGGAGGGTACCAGCTAGCTCCGTGTGGCAAATTTAATAAGAGGCGGCCCATAGCTTTGATGTTTTATTATTAAGAAAATAGAGAAAAGAGATAGAAAGATAAAGAAAGAGGAGAAAATAGATAAGAAAAGCCATGACCACGTGGAAAGGGGAGAAAATGGAGAGACAGAGAGATAGACAAAGAAGAGGGCTTGGGGAGAACAAGCAGGAAAGAGAGAGAGAGAGCATGCACTGATGGGTACTATATATAGTGAGTTGGGTGGTCAGGTAACCAGTAAGCAAGGAGAGTGTGACTGCAGGCAGGTGACTACCTAGGCGGAGTCAGGCTAGAACCTGGGGCATGGCCACATGTCTCATCAAGGTCCCACACAATACTCTTCAAACTATTCCACAAAATAGAAACAGAAGGAACACTACCCAACTCATTCTATGAGGCCACAATTACGCTAATACCAAAATCACACAAAGATCCCAAAAAGAAAGAAATTCAAGCGAATCTCTCTTATGAATATCGATGCAAAAATACTCAATAAAATTCTTGCCAAAGAATTTTAGCCAAGAACACATCAAAATGATCATTCACCACGATCAAGTAGCCTTCATCCCAGAGATGCAGGGATGTTTCAATATAAGGAAGTCCATCAATGTAATCCACTACATAAACAAACTCAAAGAAAAAAACGACATGGTCATTTCATTAGATGCAGAGAAAGCATTTCACAAAATTCAGCATACTTTCATGTTAAAGGTCTTGGAAAGATCAGGAATTCGAGGCCCATATCTAAACATAGTAAAAGCACTTTACAGAAAACCAGTAGTTAGTATCAATTTAAATGGAGAGAAACTGAAAGCAATCCCACTAAAATCAGGGACTAGACAAGACTGCCCTCTCTCTCCATATCTTTTCAATATAGTACTTGAAGTTCTAGCTAGAGCAATTAGACAGCAAAATGAGGTCAAAGGATACAAATTAGAAAGGAAGAAATCAAACTATCACTATTTGCAGATGATATGATAGTATAATTAAGCGACCCTAAAAACTCCACCAGAGAACTCCTACAGCTGATCAACAACTTCAGCAAAGTGGGCTGATATAAAATCAACTCAAGCAAGTTAGTAGCCTTCCTATACTCAAAGGATAAGCAGGCTGAGAAAAAAAGAAGAGAAATGATACACTTCATGATAGCGACAAACAATATAAAGTATCTTGGTTTGACTCTAACCAAACAAGTGAAAGATCTGTATGATAAGAACTTCAGGTCTCTGAAGAAAGAAATTGACGAAGACCACAGAAGATGGAAAAATCTTCCATGCTCATGGATTGGCAGGATTAGTAT
Organism: Tokudaia tokunoshimensis; assembly: GCA_036184795.1. NCBI lineage: Eukaryota > Metazoa > Chordata > Mammalia > Rodentia > Muridae > Tokudaia > Tokudaia tokunoshimensis. The sequence continues at coordinate 41,623,616 of BTHU01000023.1, forward strand.
AGTAAAAATGACCATCTTGCCAAAAGCAATATACAGATTCAACGCAATCTCCATCAAAATCCCAACGCATTTCTTCATAGATTTAAAAAGAGCAATTCAAAAATTCATCTGGAATGACAGAAAACCCAGCACAGCTAAAACTATTCTCAAGAGTAAAAGAACCTCTGGGGGAATCAGTATCCCGGACCTCAAGCTGTACTACAGAGCAACAGGGTTAAAAACCGCATGGTATTGGTACAGTGACAGGCATGTAGATCAACGGAACAGAATTGAAGACCCAGAAATGAATCCACACTCCTATGGTCACCTGATCTTTGACAAAGGAGCTAAAACCATCCAGTGGAAAAAAGATAGCCTTTTCAACAAATGATGCTGGTTCAACTGGTGGTCAACATGCAGAAGAATGCAAATTGACCCATTCTTATCTCCTTGCACTAAGCTCAATTTCAAGTGGTTCAAGGACCTCCAACATAAAACCAGACACACTGAAACTGATAGAAAGGAAACAAGGGAAGAACCTTGAACATATGGGCACAGGGTAGAATTTCCTGAACAGAACTCCAATGGCTTATGCTCTGAGATCAAGAATTGACAAACGGGACCTCATAAAATTACAAAGTTTCTGTAAGGCAAAGGACACTGTCAAAAGGACAAAGAGGCAACCAACAAACTGGGAAATGATTTTTACCAACCCTATGTCCGACAGAGCGCTTATATCCAACATATACAAAGAACTCAAGAAGTTAGACTCCAGAGAGGCAAGTAACCCTATTAAAAAACTGGGGTACAGAGCTAAACAAAGAGTTCTCACCTGAAGAATATCTAATGGCTGAGAAGCACCTAAAGAGATGTTCAAAATCCTTAGTCATTAGGGAAATGCAAATCAAAACTATCCTGAGATTCCATCTCACACCATTCAAAATGGCTAAGATCAAAAACACAGGAGACAGCAGTTGTTGGCAAGAATGTGGAGAAAGAGGAACACTCCTCCACTGCTGGTGGGATTGCAAGCTGGTACAACCACTCGGAAAGCAGTCTGGCAGTTCCTCAGAAAACTGGGCATGACACTCCCAGAGGATCCTGCTATACCACTCTTGGGCATATACCCAGAGGCTTCCCCTGCATGCAATAAGGACACATGCTCCACTATGTTCATAGCAGCCTTATTTATAATAGGCGGAAACTGGAAAGAACCCAGATGTCCCTCAACGGAGGAATGGATTAAGAAGATGTGGTATATTTACACAATGGAATATTACTCTGCAATTAAAACAATGAATTTATGTAATTCCTAGGCAAATGGTCAGAACTTGAAAATATCATCCTTAGTGAGGCAACCCAATCACAAAAGAACACACATTGTATGTGGTCATTGATAAAGGGATATTAACCCAGAATCTCGGAATACCCTAGACACATTTCGCATATCAAATTTCCAAGAAGATGGAAGGAGAGACCCCTGGTCCTGTAAAGACTAGATGTAGGGGAATGCCAGGACAGAGAAGGGAGAGGGGGTTGAATGGGGAACAGAGGGAGTGAAGGGGGCTTATGGGACTTTTGGTGAGGGAGGAAAAGGGAAAGGGGAAATCATTTGGAATGTAAATAAAAAACTTAGAATATACAAAAAGAAGCCATTAATATTTCTTGACCACTGGTAGTACCACCATATACAAAAACTTAATATCTTGAAGCAGTATGAAGGAAATTTTACGTGTTTCTTCAACTATTTTGACCAGCAAAGCCTTTCCTAACACTGCTCTCTTGATACACAATGAAATAAGTGTTTTGTAGAATACCATTCTTACCAATAGCAATGAGAGTGATATATCTATTGGACAGCTAGTTAATATATACAATTAACAAAGATTCAGTTTTGCTTTCATTAGCCCCCCCAACTCTTACCAAGCACAATAAGTGTGGAAACATTAGTAATTAAATATTATATCAGTAAATAATATTGGAAGGTATGTTTTCTAAATTTGAATCCTATCTAAACTTGAGTTTTGATTCTGATTAAATGCTATCTCCTACAGAATTTGTACTGGTCTCATATCTGATTTCAGTTTCTTTTTCTACTCTCTAACGAATAGTATTAGAGAAAATATTATCTCTGTATGCTCCATCAAATGGCCTGAGCAATACTATTGTTTGTTTAGAACGGAGTTTCCGATAATTATATCAAGAAATCAAGTTGTTTGCTATCTGCAGCACACACAGCTTCATGAATTAAAATACCTTTAAATATGTGTGCGTGAGTGTGTGTCTGTTGCTTAAAATAATGGACTAATTTGTTTCCGACTTGTTTGAGTGCCACTCTCTAAGTCATTATAATTTGGATGTTGTGCCATTAAAATAAGCACAAATATAGTTACCTTTAGCATAGTGGTTCTCTCTGTAACACAGAATGAGTTTGAACATAATATGTAGCACAGTATTCCCTCAAACTCATGACAATTTCCCTGACTCAGCCTCTTAAGTATGAATAATAATTCTCAATATCATGTTAATGTTTTATGAATATGAAATAACAGAAATTTAAGTTCTAGGTTTATTAATTTCACACATGTATAATCCATTTCTGTTTATTATGTTGTGAATATTGTCATATAACTAGACTGGTTTTTACACAATTGCCTAATGTGTAAGGAGTTTAAAATACACAATTCTTATTTATATAAGACATATTTAACATCTAGGATTTTTTTTTCCTTTAGGAAAGTTTCTTTTAACTAACAACATACATACTTCTCTAAGACGCTTTTTAAAATTCCACTCCTAATTACACTCTCCCCTCACTGAAAATCTTCTTCACACTTTGATATCATAAGACATTCTGCAAATATGTCAGTAACATCCCTCCATTTTCATAAAGATGGATTTCAGATATATTTTTATTAATGAGAAAAATTTTAAATCCCAACATATTGACAATAATCTCATTTCTCTAAAGTTCTACATAATGTAATTACTAAGGTCAAATGGTTTCACCATCCTTAATCTTCCTAATATATTGAAACAATAGTAATAATAACATACAGAAGCTCAATGAAACAACATATAATTTAGCTGCTGTTAAAGTCCAAAAATAACAGAAATTCATATGTCTAATTACAACAGACAATCTACTTTGTATTAGAGCTAGTTTTGAAGAAATGTCTATCTTTATAGTTTTGCATAAACTCAATGAGGGCAAAGTGTACCTATGTGAATGTGTTTATTAGCATTAGGTACACATGTATGCGTATATACAAGTGTACTGATGTCAGAAATAAATTTAAGTGTATGTCCATAATGTCAACCTGACTAAGCTAGGACTTCTTGGATTTTATTGCTGCTGTACATGGAAGGTTAGCTGGTTTGCAAGTTTCTAGGAATTTTCCTGTTTCCACATATTGTCTTCCTGTCTGAACACTAAGAATAATTCTTTGCTATTTTGTCCAGATCAGAATGGATTCTGGATATCAGAAGTTGATGTCCGTACATTTATAAGAAAAGCACTTTATTCACAGAGCAATTTACCAGCCCTGATTACAGATTTTTGTATAAATTTATATCAATAACATTTAAAGTGTGGAGAAGCCCTTGGACAGTCATTGATTGTCTTGCTTATTTATTTTTGTTTTCTGAGCTTTTCTGAGTCTCTCTCTCTCTCTCTCTCTCTCTCTCTCTCTCTCTCTCTCTCTTTTTCTCTGTGTGTATGTTGTATTTATTCTTAATACCTAAAATATAACAATTCCGAAGTTTTTCATTACAACATACAGTTAATATAAAAGCATGAAGATGTATGCAATATATTTAAATATAATGAAATATAATATATAAAACAATATGTATCATAGCAGTATGAGTATCTGTAATTACTGATATTTTCTTTTCGCTCTTTTATTTAAAGTATTTTTTTCATTTCTTATTTTACTGAAAAGAGATTCTTACAGCGTTCAACACATCCCAAGCACAGTTTTCCCTCCCTCCACTCCTTTCCACCCTCCCCACCTTCACTGTGAACAAGATCCATTTCCACTCCATTTCCCTTCAGAAAAGAGAAGGCCTCAAAGAGACAACAGCAAAACATGACAAAATAAGAAAGATAAAATAAGACAAGGCAAAAGTCCTCACTCTGAGGTTGGACCGGGCAACCCAGTTGGAAGAGAAAGAGTTCCAAAATCAGGCAAAAGAATCAGAGACAAACTTGCTCCCACTATTATGAGAACCACAGAAACACTAAGCTAACAACCATAATGTATGCACAGTGGACGAGATGAAGTTCCATACTTGCTGCTTCAGTCTCTGTGAGCCCATAAGACACTTGCCTAGTTTACTCAATAGACTATCTTCTTTTTTTGTCCTCTAACCCCTTCCTTAGGTCTCCCTTTATCTGCAGGGGGAAGGACCCAATGGAGATCTCCAAATTAGACTCTCTCCACAAAATGTCTGGCTGTGAGATTTGCACACACTCCCAGTTGCTGTCAAAGGAACTACTGCCATGATTACTGCTGGACAAAACACTGATCCTAGTTCTCTTAACTATCCAGTCACTGGTTCCTTGCCATCTGGGTAGTGTACAACACAGCCTCCCTCTCATGGTGTGAGCTTAAACAAGATATTGGTTGACCATTCCCAAACCTGTACCACCATTTTGCCAACATATTTTGCAAAAAGGAAAAATTGTAGAGTGGAATTTTGTGGTTAGGTCGATTTCCACAATTCTCTTTCAGTAGCCTGAATAGTACCTTCTTAAACCAAAGAGTCTTGAATGTAGAGGGGAATGCTCTAACATGATCTCACTACTTTTAATGATTTCTGGGCTCTTGCTTTCAGATTTCAGATAATTATCAAATATACTAGCAACTACCTGGGTTGTTTAGAGATCTCCATGTTACTCCCTTGGCAAACAAGCCAATCGAATGTAACCCAGGTTAGCACTAGAAGTACTGTCTGGCTACAAAAGATGGTTATTTCAGACTCTGTATCTTCCATTTCTAGAAGTCCTCACTAGCGTGGCCCTCACAGATAATAGGAAGTCAAAATTGCACAAGATTTCTACACACAGCATGCCCTCCCCCAAAATTCTCCCCTATTCCAACAGACTCTTTTTGCAGTATCTCCCACCATCCATCTCCTGACATGATCCCTAATGCACCCATCCCACCCACTCCCAATCCACCTGCAAAATATAATCTATTTCCCCTTCATAGGCAGATCCATTGGTCCAAAAAGAACCCTACTCTTTACTTAAACTCTCTGGGTCTGTGGACTATAGCTTGAATATAATTTACTTTATAGCTAATATGCACATATAAATGAATGCATACCAAATTTGTCTTTCTGGGAATTTTTTTCTAGTTCTACCTATTTTCCTGCCAGTTTCTTGATGTCTTTTATTTTTTAAACAGCAGAGTAAATGTTCCACTGTGTAAATGTATTACGTTTTCTTTATCCAGTCTTCTGTTGAGGTAAATCCAGGTTGTTTCCATTTTGGGTCTATTATTAATAAAGCCATAGTAAACATGTCTCTTTGTGGTAGAATAGAACAACCTTTGGGTATATTCCTAAATGGTGTAGGTGGGACTTGAGGAAAATTGAATTCCAAGGAACAGACTTATCTCATAGAATTACGTTGGGATTTAGATATGAATTTCAGTAAATTTCAAAATTGCTTTTGGTAGGATGGCTATTTTTACTGTTAATTGTATCAATCCATTAACATGGGAGATCTTTCTATCTTCTTATATCTTTTATTTAATTCTTCAAAGACTTGAATTTTATTTCATACTAGTCTATCTTGTTTGGTTAGAGTTACCACCAGGTGTTTAATATTATTTGAGAATATTCAGAAGGGTGATGTTTCTCTGATGCATTTTCCATTACATTTGTCATTTGTATGTATGTGGGCTAATGATTTTTGAATTAATCTTGTATCAAATTACTTTGCTGAAAGTGTTTTTCAACCTTAGGACTTTCCTCATTGAACTTTTAAGGTCAACTATGGATGATATCACATAATCTGCAAATAAAGATACATTGACTTTCAATTTGTATTCCTTCGATCTCTTTCTTGTCTTATTGCTGTAGTTAAATCTTCAATTCCTATACTGAATCAACAAAAGGGAATGAACATGCTTGTAGTATTCTTCATTTTAGTGGAAATGCTTTTATTTCCCTTCCACTTAAGTTGTTGTTAGCTACAGGCATTCTTTAAATGACATTTATAATGTTAAGGTATAACACTTGTATCTCTATTATCGAGGAATTTTATTTTGAAGGGATTTTGAATTTTCTCAAAGACTTTTTAGGCGTCCAAAGAGATGATCATGTGTTGTTGATTTTTCTTTTTAATTTATTTATATGATGGAGTACATTTAATGATTTTTACATGTTGAACCATTTCTACACTTTTTGGGATGAAGCCTACTCGATCATGGTAAATGATGTTTTTGATGTGTTCTTGAATTAGGTTTGTAAATACCATACTGAGAAGTTTTGCATTAGTGTTCATAAGAGAAATTTGACTGCAATTTGTTCTTTTTTTCTGGGTATTTATATGATGGGAGTGTCAGGGTATCTGAGGTCTTATAAAATGAATTGAGCAATGTTCTTAATGTATCTATTTTGTGGAATTATTTGAGGAGTACTAGCATTAACTATTTTTGAAATTCTGGTAGAATTGTGCAATAAGACAAAATGACACTGGGAAAATATTTTCTTTAGGATTAAATGTATGCTCTTTAAATAGGTGCTTCTATTTCACTAGAAGATATAGGTCTATTTAAATTATTTTCTCATCTTGATTTAGCTTTGCTAAGTGTTACTTACGGAGAAAATTATCTTTATCTTTTAGATTTTCCAATTTGGTGGCCTATAGGTTTTTAAAGTATGAGCTTATGATCGTCTGGATTTTCTCTTGTCTGTCATTAAGTCCAATTGTTTTATCTGCTTTTGCTAATTTAGATATTCTCTCTCTGAAGGGTGTCATTTCGCTAATTTCTTTCTCAGCCTGTTTATCCTTTGAGTATAGGAAGGCTACTGATTTGCTTGAGTTAATTCTATTTCTGGCTACTTTGCTGAAGTTGCTTATCAGTTGTAGGCGTTCTCTGGTAGAGTTTTTTGGGTCACTTAACTATACTATCATATCATCTTCTAATAGTGATAATCTGACTTCTTTCTTTCCAATGTGTATCCCTTTGACCTCCTTTTGTTGTCTAATTGCTCTAGCTAGAACTTCAAGTACTATATTGCATAATTATGGAGAGAGAGGGCAGCCTTGTGTATTCCCTGATTTTAGTGGGATTGCTTCACGTTTCCCTCCATTTAATTTGATGTTGGCTACTGGTTTGCTGTATATTGCTTTTACTATGTTTAGATATGGGCCTTGCATTCTTGTTCTTTCTAAGACCTTTAACATAAAAGAATGCTGAATTTTGTCAAATGCTTTTTCAGCATATAATGAAATGAAATATGATTTTTTTCTTTAAGTTTGTTTATGTAATGGATTACATTGACGGATTTCCCTATATTGAACCATTCCTGCATTCCTGGGATGAAGCTTACTTGATCATGGTGAATGATCATTTTGATGTGTTCTTGGATTCGGTTTGCAAAAAATCATGTGTCCCATGAGCAACTGGGACTAAACAATATTTATGGACTACCCAAACATTTGTGTACCTGGGCTTGGGCTGGGTACCCCACTCATTCATGGTCATCACTGATTATCCCTATCACTTGCTTGGGAGAGATTTTCTTTTAAAGACTGGAGCTCAGATTTACTTCCTTCCTCATGGGCCTCGATTGAGGGGGCCCATTGAAGAACCTCTTCAGATCCCTACTGTTAGACTGGCAGATAAATACAAATCCCTTGAGACCAAAACTCAAAAGACAAATAATATTGCTTCGTGGCTGGAAAAGTTCCCACTTTTTTTTTCTTGTGCTGAAATGACTGGGCTAGGACATGCATATCTGCAGGCCCCTATGTATGAGGAGCTTAAGACTCAGGCTGATCCTGTCTTTGTGCATCAGTATGAGATGTTTTGGAGAAGGTATTAAGCCCAACGTTGACCAGATACTCCAAATGGGAGTCCTATGCAAGTGCTGCTCTGCTTGGAACACACCCCTTTTGCCTGTAAAGAAGCCTGGTACTCAGGACTATTGCCCCATTCTAGATATCAGAGAGGTAAACAAAAGAGTCCTAAATATACAACCCTCTGTGCCTAACCCATATACCTTTTTGAGCTCTCTGCCACCATCTGATACACAGTCTTGGATCTAAAGGATGCCTTTTTCTGCTTGGCACTGGCCCCAAAGAGCTAAGAGTACTATTCCTTTGAGTGGAAAGACTCTGAAAAGGGGCTGGCTGGGTAACTGACATGGATGCGGTTTCCCCAAGGGTTTAAGTATTCACCCACCATCTTTGATGAGGCGCTCCACCAGAAACCACAAGTAACTCTTTTGCAATACATAGACGACGTCCTCATTGCCATGGAGACCAGCGAACAGTGCCTGAAATGTACTAAACAATTGTTAAAGGAACTGGGAAGCTTGGATATCAGTCCTCTGCAAAGAAGGCTCACATCTGCCAGAAGCAGGTAGCTACCTGGGATATCGCCTGGAGGATGGGCAGAGATAGTTTTCCCTGACCAGGAAGGAGATCATACTACATATCCCCCCAACAAAGACTCCATGCCAAGTACTAGAATTTCTAGGATCTGCAGGATTTCGTAGATTGTGGATACTGAAATTTGCACAAATTGCCAGTCCATTATACCCTGTCACAAAAAACATCCGTACATTCTGTTGGGAAGGAGAAGAGCAAGCTGCTTCTGACACAATCAAGTTAGCTCTGGTGTCAGCTCAGGCACTCAGACTTCCTGACATCACAAGCCCTTCCAACTGTTTGTAGCAGAGAGCAAATGGATCACAAAGGGAGTGGTGATACAGATACTGGACCCTTTGAAAAGGCCAGTACCCTACAACTCAAAGAAACTTGACTCAGAAGCTTCTGGCTGGCTGCCCTGCCTCTTTATGTTGGCAGTTGTGGTGAAAGACACAGAAAAGCTGACTATGGGACAGAATCTGTCAGTCACAACCTCCCACAAAATAGAGAGTTTGGTACAGCAGCCCCCAGACAAATGATTAACCAATGCCTGTATGACCAGCCTGCTTGCCTTGTGCGAATGAGCAACTACTAGATCCTTAGACTTCCTTTCACAGCTGCTGCTGACCATTATTGGGGAGTTGGACTACAGACTGCAAGTCCCTTACTATATAGAGACTACCCATAAGTTCTGTAACTCTAGAGAACCCAAATACATTGACCTTTCTGATGCGGAACTCATGTAGTTCACAAATGACAGATTAATACAATTCTACCTGCAAACTATAATTGTATCATGTGTTTATTTTGTTGTTCACCCTATCAAATTAAGAGTTCGAGTATATATGTATGTTTCTCTTCTTCTAATATCTTTGAGTACCCTAACTGAGTCTTAGCATGTATTAGTATCTCAAAGGCAAGGAAGTGAATCTTTAGCAAAAGTTCAAGTAGATGCTCCAGGGAAGCAGAAGATGGAAAACAAGGAGTGAACTTTAGAGAAGGCATCTTATGTTCTTTATTTCTGTTTCACTTTACATACATTCAAATTTGGGGGAGGATCAGGAGATGATAGAGTATGATCTACATTTTAGTGGGTTAGAGCAGCAGGTAATTAGATGAGCCTACAAGAATGCAGGATTTATGGAGCTTTCCATGCTTGCTGCATATAAAGTGAAAAAGAAAACTTTTCTTTATGCAATGGGATAAAGTAAGTGAACATTAAATTGAAAGGGAGGGAAAAGGGGAAAGGAGGAAAGAGGGAACAATTGGTAAAGGAAATAGAGATACACATAAGAGAATCTCTATTGAAATAAAGAGGTTGTACTACAGGAAATAGAAAAATTCTATAACTAAAGATTGATAAATTTGTAAAATTCATGAGATTTTCAGCAAATATCAATATGAAAACCAGTTGTACCTCAGAACAAGTAAAATCCTTACATTTTGCAAATGATATGGTTTAAACATTAAGGTTATAACTATTAAATCTAATTGAAAAATAACAGCTTCCTTAGAACATACATGGTTACTATTTATGTTATCCATACTTGTAGTCAAATACCATTCAAAAAAAGAAGAGAGACTGTAGACTCTAGTAATATAGAAAATTTTACTTTTATAAAAATCAAAAAAAGAATGAGTTCTTAGTTTACATAAATGATTGGATGGTGTATATATTACTGTTTGGAAGATCATCTCAATAGAGTAATTAGTATAAATTACTGAAAAATCAGAATTGATCCATTTAAATGAATCTACTCTGAACATATTCTCTATCTATTCAAGACTGTAATCTGTAATGACAGATTACCATTTCACCTTTTCTGAGATTGGAGAAATAAATGTTGAAACAATAACAAACCATAGTACAAAAAAATCAATAAAAGAAAATACAAGCATATCCTTTATAGGACAAAACGAAAGACAAAAGTTCCTATTATTTCTAATGTTGAACATTATTTTAAATAAGGAAAAGTAATTTATGTGGAGACCCATCATATACGTAAAATGAATTAAAGGATTCCATCTTTCAGTCACAGTGTTTATTTTTTACTATATCTTTTGTTTTGGGGTACTACAATATAATCACATAATTTCTCCTTTTCTTTTCCTTCCTTTAAACCGTCCATTATACCCTACATTTTTTCTTTCAAAGTCATGTTCTATTTTTTTCAGTAATTATTAAATGCATATATATATATATATATATATATATATATATATATTCCTAAATGCAACCTTTCATCTGTACAATATTATGTAAGTATGTTTTCAGAACTCACTCATACTATTTTTTAGTGGCATATGTATTAAAGATAACATGGTAAATAGCAAGTAAAAATACATAAAAATTCACTAAAAAGAGTACATAGATAACACAAAAGTCAACATAGAACACTTAAAAAATAAAATCAAAATTTGGATGAAACTTATATAATGGAGAAGAAACAATTGGAAAGGAAAAGTGAAGTACAGATGTATATACCATTCTATACTTTGTTAAGTATGAATAGACTTCATTCACGTGTAGAGTTGGGGAAGCCATGCTTCTGAGACAGACTTTATATTCTGTCATAATCATATGATCAAAAGTTTAGATAAAGATTATATTGATAATTACATTCATTTGATTAACTTTAAATACTATAAAACTTAAGCCCAAAATGCAAATTTGCTTTATAGTATGGTAAAATATTTAATCCCAGTTATTTTGTTTGCTATTCTCAGTAGTAAAATTTTCTGATATCAATTTATTCAAAACATTGCTTCAAATACTCACTGTGGCATAATTCCATAAGAACAGGTTCCTTTTCCTTATAATTCAGTAATACACCCTAGAGTCCACAATCTTTTCTTGTAGAAAAAGGACTTTTCATGCTTGCTGCAGCAGTATTATACTAAAATTGGAATGATACAGTGAAGATGAGCATGGCCTATGTACAAGGATGACACACAAATTGTGAAGCATTCTATATCTTTGGAGCAAAACCACAGAAGTTCTAAAAATGTAAGTAGAGACAATAAAGGAATCACAAACAGAGAAAACCCTGAAGATAGAAAAATCTAAGACAGCAGGAATCACAAATGCATGTATCACAACAAAGAATGCCTTCTCAATAATCCAGCCTGACAGAAGAAAATAGAAGGAAAACTCCAACACAAGGAGGGAAACTACACACATGTAAAAGCAAGAAATTAATCTTCTCATAACCAACCCAAAATAAGAGAACCACACAAATATAATTTCACCTCTAACAACAAAAATAAAAGGAAACAATAATTATTGATCCTTTATATCTCTCAAAATTGATGAACTCAATTCCCTAGTAAAAATATATAGACTAACAGAATAGATATGTAAACAGGACCCAATATTTTGCTGCATATAGGAAACGTACTTCGGTGTCAATGAAACATACTACCTCAGAATAAAAACATGGAAAATAAATTTTCCAAGCAAATGGTCCCAAAAAAATAAGCTGGAGTAGTCATTCTAATATCAAATAAAATAGACTTTCAACCAAAAGTTATCAAAAATGGTGTGAAAGGACACTTCATATTCATGAAAGAAAAAAAAAGTCAATCAAGATGAACTCTCAACTCTGAACATCTATGCCCCAAATGCAAGGGCACCCAAATTTGTAAAAGAAACTTTACTAAAGCTCAAAGAACACATTGAACCTCACACAATAAAAGTGGGAGACTTCAACACCCCACTCTCATCAATGAACAGATCAGGGAAACATAAACTAAACAGAGATACAGTACAACTAATGAAAGTGATGAACCAAATGGATTTAATGGATATCTTTAGAACATTTCATCCTATAACAAAAGAATATACCTTCTTCTCAGCACCTGTTTGTACCTTCTTCAAAAAAAATGATCATATAATTGGACACAAAACAAACCTGATCTGATACAGGAAGATTGAAATAATGCCAGCCATTTTATCAGAACACCACAGAATAAGGATGATCTTCAATAACAACAAAAAGAACAGAAAGCCCATATACACATGAAAGTTGCACAACTCTCTACTCAGTGAAAACTTGGTCAGAGAAGAAATAAAGAAAAGAATTAAAGACTTGTTTTAGAATTTAAAAATTAAGGTACAACGTACCCAAAATTATGGGACACATTGAAATCTGTACTTAGAGGAAAACTCATAGCTCTGAGTACCTTCATAAAGAAATTGGAGAGATCACAGATTGCAGCTTGACAGCACATCTGGAAGATCAAGAATAAAAAGAACCAAATACACCCAAGAGGAATAGATAACAAGAAATAATCAAACTCAGGACTGAAATCAATCAAGAAGAAACAAAGAGAACTTTACAAAGAATCAACAAAAGTAGGAACTGTTTCTTTCAGAAAATCAACAAAATAGATAAATCCCTAGCCAAACTAACTATAGGGCACAGAGACAGTACCCAAATTAACAAAATTAGAAATGGAAAGGGAGGCATAACAACAGAAACTGAGGAAATTCAAAAAATCAGATCCTACTCCAAAAGCCTATGCTCAACAAAAGTGGAGAGTATAAATCAAATGGATGATTTTCTAGAGAGATACCAGGTACCAAAGTTAAATCAGGATCACATTAAAAATCTAAACAGTCCCATGACCCCTAATGAAATAGAAACAGTCATTAAAAGTCTCCCACACTAAAAAAACTGCCCAGGTCCAGATGGGTTTAGTGCGGAATTCTATCGTATTTTCAAGAAGACCTTATACCAATACTTCTCAAACTATTCCACAAAAGAGAAACAAAAGGAACACTATCTAATTTGTTTTATGAAGCCAGGTAAGCTGATATATAAGCCACACAAAGACACAAAAAAGAAAGAGAATTTCCCTTATGAATATCTATACAAAAATACTCAATTAAATTCTCAAAAACCGAATCTAAGAACACCATAAAGCAATCATTCATCATGATTAAGTAGGCTTCATTCCAGGGATGCATGGATAGTTTAACATATGGAAATCCATCAATGCAATCCACTATATAAGCAAACTCAAATAAAGAAGTAAAAACACACTAGAGATATGTCTCAGTGGTTAAGAGCACTGACTGCTCTTCCAGAGGTCCTGTGTTCAATTCCCAGCAACCATATGGTGGCTCACAACCATCTGTATTGGGGATCTGAAGCCCTGTTCTAGTGTGTCTGAAGACAGTGACAGAGTACTCACGTACATGAAATAAATAAATGAATCTTTAAATACACACACACACACACACACAATCATCTCCTTAGATTCTATAAAAAACATTTGACAAAATACAACACCCATTCATGTTAAAAATGGTGGAGAGGTTAGAGATACAAGGGGCATACATAAATACAACTAAGGTGACCTACAGCAAGCCAATAAGGAACACTAAATTAAATTAAGATAAACTTAAATAATTCCACTAAAATCAGGGACAATACAAAGCTGCCTATTCCATCCCTATTTATTCAATAAAGTAGTTGAAGGTCTAGCCAGAACAATTAAACAACAAAAGGAGGTCAAAGGGATACATATTTTAAAGGAGGAAGAAGTCAAGATAACACGATTTGCTGATATCTTAAGCTACCCCAAATAAAACCACCAGAGAACTCCTACAACTGATAAGCAACTTCAGCAAAGTGGTGGGATATAACATTAACTCAAAAGAATCAGTAGCCTTCTTCTACCTAAAGGATAAACTGGCTGAGAATAAAATTAGAGAAATGAAACCCTTCACAATAGGCACAACTAATAAAAAAAATATCTTGGTGTTACTCTAATTGAGTAAGTGAAAGATCTGTATGACAAGAAATTCAAGTCTCTAAAGAAAGAAATCAAAGAAGAAAAGCTCATGGACAGGCAGGATTATTATAGTAAAAATGGCCATCTTACCAAAGCAATCTGCAGATTCAATGTAATCCACATCAATATTCCAACTCAATTCTTCATAGAAATAGAAAGAATAATTCTCAAATTCATTTGTAATACAAAAACCTCAGGATCACAAAAACTATTCTCAACAATAACAGAAATTCTGAGGGAATCATCATTCCTTACATCAAGCTATACTACAGAGCAATAGTGATAAAAAGCTTAGGGTATTGATACAGAAACAGGCAGGTTGATCAATGGAATAGAATCAAAGTCCTCAAAATAAACCCACACACCTATGGTCACCTCATCTTTGAGAAAAATATCCAAAAACATTCAATGGAAACAAGACAGCATTTTCAACAAATGTTTCTGCTTCAACTGGTGGCCATCATGTATGAGAGTGCATATTGACTCCTTATCTCTGTGTACAAATCTGAAGTCCAAGTGGATCAAGAAGCTCTACATAAAACCAGATATACTGAATCTACTAGAACAGAAAGTGGGGAAGGGCCTCGAACACATGGGCAGAGGGAAAGTATTCCTGAACAGAAAGAACACCCAGTAACTTATGCTCTAAGTTCAACAATCGATAGATAGGATCTCATAAAGTTGCAAAGCTTATGTAAGGCAAAGGACACTGTCAAAAGGACAAAATGGCAATGTATAGACTGGGAACATTTCTTTACCAACTCTCAATCCAATAGAGAGATAATAACCAAAATATTCAAAGAACTCAAGAACTTAGCCTCCAGGGAACCAAATAACCCTATTAAAAATAGGGGACAGAGATAAACAATGAATTCTCAACTGAGGAATACCAAATGGCTGAGAAGCACCTAAAGAAATTTTCAACATCCATAGTCATCAGGGAAATGTAAATCAAAACAACCCTGAGATTCCACCTCATGCCAGTCAGAAAGTCTAAGATCAAAATCTCAGGTGACAGCAGATATTTGCAAGGAAGTAGAGAAAGAGGAACACTCCTCCATTTGCTATTGGGATTGCAAGCTGGTAAAACCCCTTTGGAAAACAATCTGGGAGTTCCACAAGAAACTGGAAATAGTTCTTCCTGAAGATCCAGCTATACCACTCCTGGGCAAATACCCAAAAGATACTCCAACATATAAGGACACATGCTCCACTATCTTTATAGTAGCCTTATTCATAATTTCCAGGAGCAGCAAACAACAAAAGTGGATACAGAAAATGTTGCACATTTATACAATGTAATACTACTCATGTATTAAAAACAATGACTTTATGAAATTTGTAGGCAAATGAGTGGAACTAGAATACATCATCTTGAGTGAAATAACACAGATACAAAAGAACACTTACAGTATGCTCTCACTGATAAGTGGATATTAGCTCAAAAGCTCAGAATACCTATGATACAACCCACAAACCGTTTGGAGGTTAAGAAGAAGGAAGACCAAATAGTGGACACTTTAATCCTACATAGAAGGGGGAACAAAGTAATTACAGGCGGTAGAGGTAATGAGGGACTTTCGAGGGAGGAAGAAGTGGCAAGGAAAAAAGTGGGGCAGGATCAGGTGTGGGAGGAGAAAGAGGAGAAGTACAGGGCATCAGGAAATTGAATGGAGGTATATAGCAGTAGGGGGTGGGGAACTGGGTGTAGCTACTATAAAGTCCCAGACACTGGGAAGCAAGAGGCTCACAGGACCCAGCAGTGATAACATTAGCAGAAATAACCCCAAAAGGGAAGATAAAACCTGTAGAGATCACTTTCAGCAGATAGGCATGGTCTCCAGTTTAGGATTGGGGCCACCCACCTAGCTCAAAATTGTTAATGCAGAATTGTTCCTGTCTAAAGGAAATGCAGGGACAAAAAAATGGAACAAAGACTGAAGAAAAGGCCGTCCAGAGACCACGCCAACTAGGGATCCATCCCCTCTACATGTACCAAACTCCAGCACTATTTGCTGATGCCAAGAATTTCTTGCTGACAGGAGCCTGCTATGGCTGTCCCCCATGAGGTTGTTCCAGCATGTGATAAATACAGATGCAGATACTACTGCTAACCATTGGACTGAGCCTGGGGACCCCAATGGAAGAACCAAGGGAAGCAGTGAAAGAACTGAAGGGGTTTGTAACCCCATAGGAAGATCCATATCAACTAACTGGACTACCCAGAGCTCCCAGGGACTAAACCACCAAGCAAAGAATATGCATGGAGGGATATATGTCTCCAGCTATATATGTAGCAATGGATTGCCTTATTTGCCATCAATGTGAGAGGAGGACCTTGGTTCTGTGGAGTCTTGATACCCCAGTGTTGGGGGATACTTGAGCAGTGAGGATGGAGTAGGTGAGTGGATGGAAGAGCAACCTCATAGAGGCAAAGGGGAGGGGGATGGGATGGGGGTTGTATGGAGGGGAAATGGGGTAGGGGGATGTCATTTGAAATGTAAGTGAATGAATTGATTAATAAAAAAAAGACTGCTCAATGAGTACTGACTAAATGACTAAAGAATGTATTTATTTCCAAAGAATCTAGATACAGAAACAGCAGAGTTCACAGGAATGCCTTTATATAAAACTAAATATAAATATAAATAAACTATGAAGTTAAACATTAGAATTTAATATTTCTTACTAGAGAAAGCCTGAAGGGAATTCATGAGATACTTGTAATAATATTCCTCAATCTCAGTTCTTAATTCAATATCTAAATCTTTAATAACGTCAGTGTTATAGTCTCAAACAAGGTATTTAAGGATTATATGTATTTCCATAAAATCAAAACAAATATTTCAGTGAATGACCTAATTAAAACATATATACACAATTTAAGTTGATTTAAAAGAAAATTTTTATTATAAATGAAAGTTTCATAACCCTCATCATATTAGCCTTTTTTTTAACTCATTAGCTTCTGTGTACTTAAGACTAGCACAGAAAGTAAACTGCATGAGTTTTAAAATTATATCTAGTATTATTATTTTGATGACTTTAGTTATCTCTTTGGGAATCTCAATTTTTCTTATTTATAAAATAAATAATAGTAGCAATTTATTTTGAGTGAAATTTTGATTAGCAGATTTTGAGTGAAAAGTAATATGTTGCAGTGATATGGGTTAGAGAGATGGTTTAGAAGTTAAGAGTACTTGCTGTTCTTTCAGAGGGCCAGGGTTTGGTTTCTAGCACTGACATGTGGGTCATAGCCATTTGTAACTCGAGATCACCTAATTCCAAGCCCTTGGATTTCATGAGTACCTGAATTCATGTACACATAAACATATACACAGAAACACACACATATCATTTTAAAATTGATAAACAAAAACTATTATATTAAACAGACAGCACTTCAATGAACTAAGTACTATAAATGACATCATATCACAAATATAAAGTTGGTATTTTCAAGATTGAATTTCAGAGAGTTGATGAAAGGGCATTGTGTGGTCCATTGAATGTGAAATTTAAATTAAAATTTAAATCCCAGGATTTTACATATCCCAGACCTATGAAAAACCCATTCATGAAATATGTATGTGTAAAGTTGAGCCCAGTCTCAAAAGTGGTGTCTGCTCAAATCAGCAGAACTGAAGGGGTAGAATATTTAACATGTTTGGAACCCACACAATTACAGCTAATCCTCAGATACCAGATTTTGTCATTGCTTACATCTGCCTATTCCTTGCTATGATGATTCTTATATTTGTGAATAAGAATATTTATCTGGTGATATTATATATTGAAATTATGGAACAATTAAGAGTATAGATTATTCTGTGGCATTACATGATGGAAATATGTAAAAGTTAACACCCAAAGTGTGAGACAAGATGTGGACTTTGGATTTTTTAAACTATTGGATTCATTAAAGGCTATGGAATTTGATTGTATTTTGTTTCATGAGATGAATATGAGAGTTTTGTGAGAAGTGGAAGGTTATGTCTTAAAGTCATGTGCTTGAATATAAAATTTTAAAAGGCTTGAAGTTGTCATGGTTAATTTTAATTGTCAACTTTACAGAATCTATAGACTCTTGGGGGCTGGGTTGCTCTTTGGGAATTTTTTTTTTCATAGTGTTGAGATAAGAAAACTCACCCATTGTGAGCTGCAACATCCCTGGGGCTGAGATCTTAGACTTTATATAAAAGCAAGTTAAGTGAGCTTAGCAAAAGGAGTTCATGCTTATTTCTTCCTGAGTGTCGATCTAATGTGACTATCTGCTTCACCTATGGGTGATTTGACTTCCCTGATACGATGAACTGTAATTAGAAATTGTAAAGAAGAATAAATCTTCCATCCTCAAGCTGATTTTGTCAGGGCCTTTTGTCATATCAGTAAGAAAATTAATTAAGACAGTTGTTTACAAATATTATTTTATATGTACTACAATATATCCATTTCATATATATGTGTATATGCATGTGTGTGTGTGTGTGTGTGTGTGTGTGTGTGTGTGTGTGTGTGTGTGTATCCCTTGACAAATGTTAAAATTCTTAGATTGTATAATGTCATGGCTTATATATAAATATAAGAAAATACATGTATATACACATTAAATAAAATACCATTTTGTGATTTAAATAAGAATTATCTTTCAAAACTTCTTATGTACCTTTCAATCAAAACTATGTTTGGCAACATTTTATGATATTTAAAAGTTACATTATACTTCCACAATTCTGTTGCTGTACATTTATTTATAACTGATCACATGCAATTTGTCACCACATGCAATTGGTCAAACATTCATGGGCCTTGTCTCTAGACAAGAATCTCAATATCTCTCTCTCTCTCTCTCTCTCTCTCTCTCTCTCTCTCTCTCTCTCTCTCTCTCTCTCTCTCTCTCTCTCTCCATCCCCCCTCCCCTCTCCCTCCCTTCTCCCTCCCCATCCCAGTCTCCTAGTAGCCTGTCAGTCTTCATCTACGAATGAGGTCTTGTGAAATTCACCTCATCCACCATGTAAGAACAGTTCTCATGGTGACATGCTATCCCAGGGAAGAACACACACAGTCGACTTTTTTCTGAAGAATTCATGAAGGCAAGGATCTCTGTCCCCTGCCTGAAACAGAGCCAACAAGAGATCACCACCACAGGGAGAAGTGAGAAAGTAGAGGGCCCTTAATGGAGGGCCCCCAGAGCTATGCCTCATTTAAACTGGGGCCCAGCCTTGGATAGCAGAGGACATACTGCTACTGGAGCTGTTGAGTTTTTTTCTGTTGAAAATGACACAGCATGGAACACCAGCATGGACAGTTGTGAGTAACTGAGGCTTGGAGCAGAGATGGACGCTAGACAGCATCTCTTCATCTTAGAGATAAGGGCACTGCCCTACCCGCCTCTGATAGATAATTACAAAGTACTTTGAACAGCTTCAAGCCCACAGCTTAATAAGACAGGTGTGGCTGTAGTATAGCCTTGCTCTTTGAAAGTTCTGAGAGTTGATTTTTATCAACTGATGAACTCTTCCCAGAGCCTCAGGCCTGAGTAAGGCAGGATACAAGGTGTGAGATGCAGGACCCAAGATTTTAGATCAAGGTCACAGAATATTGCATACTGAGCAGAGATAAGGCCTCCTATAGTCAGCCCAATTGTGTTCATTCTTCTCACACTGAGCAGCCAGGTGAAAAAGGACATTTGACTGCTCCAGCCAGAGAGACCCAAGCTCAGGATGTTCCAAAAGATGAGAGTGGGAAATGGGAGGTGGGAATATGCTGAGAGGAAGCTGGAATATGGGGCCAAGGACTGAACCAGAGACTGATCCAGAGAGCACATGTCAAGCTGGCTGCATGTAAAGTAGGTGTATGCTCCACCTTGACACCAGGATGTGACTTTTATACCTATAAATTTGTAGTATAGCAATTGCCTCTTGGTTTGAAATGACCATTGCTAAATTGAAGCAGAACAGGTGCAGTCACCTTCTCTGGATCTTCATGATACTATGTTCATTTTACATCATGAAGGGAGCGAGGAAGTCATGAGGTTCAGGAAACCTTCTGATATTATGTAAAAAGCAAAGCCAGGGATTGGACTTCTTGGTGGTGCAGCTGCCTGTGCACTCTGTGTGTTCATGTGAATAACACTAATGTACTAATGATTCACTAACCAAAAATAAATTCACTTCATCCATATTGGCATGTCAAAGGATGATGTCTTTGTGCAAGTCATGTTTGCACAACTGTGTTACTAAGATTTTACACATGCAACTCCCTGCCATATATAGAAGATACTATCTTATACTATCTTATAGCAGATGTCCTCTTTCTCTGTAGGGGTTGTGTTGTACATACGCACACACACACACACACACACACACACATATATACACACACACACACACACACACACACATATATATATATATATATATATATCACAATTCTTAGTAGATAAGGAGTACAAATTTTATGTTGGGAAGTAGTAAATAATGTACAGCTCTTTTGATTAATTTGATGCTGTGGTGTTATTAATTGAACATATTATCATTTATTTAATTATTTTCAACATCTACTTTGTAAAAGATTAAGGGTTGATTTAGGTACGAATTCATTTCTTTGCTGTTTATTATTTCATAAATTGTATTCAGGGAAATGCAACCAATTTTTTAAAAAGATTATTGACAGGGTAATTTGTAAGTTCAAATTTTAAATTAGGTTGAATTCTCAAGGCATTGTAAAAGTGTCTGTACACCCAAGCTAAAAAAACTAATAACAATTCAGTCAAGGACTCAATGGAGGTGAATAGAGCACTTACAAAATGGGAGAAAATATTTTGAAATTTACTTATCTAAAATGAGCTTGCTATGTATAATATACAAAGACCTTCAGAAACAACAAAAACATGATTGAAATTAGACAGTAGATCTAAATAGGCAGTTTTCTATGAGGCACAAAAACAAAACACATATATTACAAAATGCTTGATGGCAGTAATAATCATACAAAGAAAATAAAAACAAATAAAATTGCATATTATCTAAAAGAGTAGATGTACAAGTTTTATTAAAACCTTATAACAAAAGGAACACTCACACCTCATTGTTAGAAATATAAATTAGCACAATATTTATTGAAAATATGAGGGCCACTCAAAATTAAAAAACAGAACTCTCAAAGAATACAACTTCACTCCTACTTATATTCACAATAAATAAAATATGTTGGCATGTTAATTTCTGTGTTTTCTGTAACACTATTGGGATAAAGTAGATACAATCTGAATGTTAAATAATCAATAAGCAGATAAAGAAAATATGGTATGTGTACATAATTGAGTAGCATTCTCATATAAAAATAACATCTATTATTTTCAGCAGCTTGAATATAACTGAAAGGCATCATATAAACTGAGTGTACATTAAGTCAAGAACCACTTGGTTATGTTCATATGTGGAATCTAAACTAGTTACTTCTTATACAATTTGAGAATATAATGGTAGTGACCAAAAGGAAGAAATGGGGAAGGGGTGATTGACATTTACTTATTTATAATTAGACAAGTGTAAAGAAGTCTAGTATGCTATTATTATGTAACTGTTTATCTATAAATAATGTGCTACAACATACAAAACAACTACAGTAAATTATTTTGTATACATTCATCATTTTCTCTATCCAGAAAAAAATTAACTTTGAATAATTCAGTGTGTTTCCTTGAAATCTTTTTTTTTATTTTATTTTTTTAATTTACATTCCAAATCACTTCCCCTTTCCCCCCGAAAGTCCCATAAGCCCCCTTCCCTCCCTCTTTTCTCCATTCAACCCCCTCTCGTTACTCTGTCCTGGCGTTCCCCTACATCCAGTCTTTCCAGGACCAGGGGTCTCTCCTTCCATCTTTTTAGAAATTTTGTCTTTGCATCCTGTGTACATAACTTTCATTGTAACATAAAGCATATTTTAAAACTTATTTTAAAATCTGTTTTCCAAAAATATTTTTATTAAATAAAATATCGTTGTAGTTTTTGATTTCAACAATAAAGACAAAAGAGAATTATACAAATAATAAATGTGTGAAAAATGCTTTACTTAATTTAAATATTTTATAATGTATTCATGTATAGATGCATCACATATATGTACTGCTTTGATGTTTGTACATACCAGTACCAGTAAAGAGTAGTTGAATTATAGTCATTGGTATGACAAAGTTTGTATATTTCCATGAAACAATAAAAAAAATACAAATGCAAGACACATATCTGAAAGCAGTATGCATGAAAACCTGACGGAAGGCACAGATGGAACTATGGTAAGTGTTCTGTCTAATTGCAGGGAATCCTTTTTTCATGGGTGAAGCGGTCTGAAATGAGTTTAAATGTCTTTCATGTAAGAATGACTGGGACAACAGAATTTGATTGTCAATTGCCCTATATCTCTAGTGAATGGAAAGGTTATCTGACAGAAAAATCTCAAAGATCTAAGAGAGTCTTCATAAAGTGGAAACATGTCCAATGGCATTGTCCTGAGGGTGAAGTAAGTGAATGACATAAAGAAATGCCACTAAAACTTCTCATATGGAGAATTATTTTGAGATGTTGCATAGTTTTTTTGGGGGATGCCATTGTCGAAATTTTATTGAAGGAAGAAATCCCCAAATTTTAATTATCCTTAGAAAGATTTTTCAATTTTAACTATTCTCTTGTTTTTATCATTTTGCCTTTTGAGAGTAGTCAGATGGATAAACAATGTAATTAGTTTAATTTCCTTTAAGACTGGATAGGCAAAGACTTCTTATGTTAGATAAAATATTTAAGACAGGATTTTCTACAACCAATTAGGCAGCATTACTTCACAATTTGATTTATGCTTCACATAATTAGTACAAATAGTTTCAGTGAGGCCAACAGTATTCTCATGAATCAAACTATAAACTGTATTTGGAAGCCTATACTATAGGTTTTAAGAAAGTCAGTGTTTAAAAAAATAGCTCACACATCAATAGTTTTAAAATATAGTTAATATTACTGTAGAATGAATATTTTCTAGTGGTGGTAGGAGCAAAATATTTTGATCATTTTGTTTACATATTGAAAATCATTGCTGAACAAATTAAATAATAAAACTGTAAAAGAAAATGAACTAGGGAAGTTTATATTAGAAACAAAATAAATGTTTGTAAGTCTTTAGAGAGATATGAAATGGCAGTAGAAATACTTAATATTTAATACATTCAAATACCTGCTGTTAAACTTGTTTTCAAAGAGAAGTGAAAAAGAACATTTGTCTATTAGTTATTTTGATATACACAAATCTTTGTCATCAACTATAGTAATTGTTGATCACTTACACTACTATATCTCTTTATCTACCCTCAGTCCAAATGTTTTAATGCCTGGAAACCAATTTTCTACCCACTAATTCTATGAGAAAAAAAGTTTTTCATTTACACAGGTACCTGAGATTATAAAATATTTCTCTGAGCCTGATCTATGTCACTTGACAACAACATTCCCTTCAAAGGAAATACCAGAATTTGATGACTTTACTGATGTCTTCTCCACAGTAATGAACCAAGGCACTAATATATCTAAATACTGATGTAAAGCTTTCCCTTCCTCTTACTCAAATTTAAAAACAGCATTGTTAGGAGAATAATCATGAGAGAATGCTGGAACTCAGCAAGAGAGAAAACAAAATGAGGGACATCTCAATAATCTGTTGTGGAAACACAGATGAATACAGAAAAGCAGCAACTAGGACCCTGGATTTTAGGCAATGAGGCTCCTCCTTTTCTCTATTGGCAAAAATGTACCGAAGATTAAGCACTGTCAATCTGGTCACTGAATCCTAGCTACCTGCAAGTCCCTTTAGCACTACGGAATTGAAGTTCTTTTAAGAAAATTTCCTAGAAGCTCAGGCCATCTGAAAGGCAAATATGTGGGCCTGTCATACACATGGATCTTGCTGCCTACCCACATTGGAAACACTCCTGTAGTCAAATCACAGGATGTTCTCCACACATATTAGTATGTAGCATGTGTCCCCTTCTTCAGTTCCACCTTTGTCATACAGCATCATATGATGAACCCAGTACGAGTCTCAGGTCCCTTTGTGTCAAAAGATAACTTTACTCTCATCTTGAAAGGAGAGCTATTACCAAATTTATATTTATCTAGGTGTCAGAAACTTCTGCAACTCCCTGACCTAGAACTCAGTACACCTTCTACAATTTAAAAGATGGTTCTCTCAGGCTCATAAATTGAATTTTATTTAGGAGATCAACTGTGATTCCAGAAGTTATGGAACAATATGATTCTGTTAAGATGGCAGGTGTTACCCTCAGGATTTGAAAGAAGGTGAGACATGCTATATATCCCATATATTATAGTCACTCTCTTACACATCAACTTTCACTGGATTTGAGAAAGTGTGTTTTGTCAATAGTAGTCCATATCTTTCTGATCTCTTGACTTTTCAGCCATCAATAGCCAGAGCATGCCAAAGGACATCAGGAACCATGCCACGCCACACAGCAAACCTCAGATTGTCTGCATTCAGAAACAGCAGGAGCATGAAGTCATGACTTACACCTTCCTAGAGGACATGTATCAGTGGACATTGACCCATCTTAATAGCAACATAAGCCACATCTGTATCATTGGTCCTGCTTTTGAATCTGTGGAAATCCTAAAGGAAATGATTAAGTCTAGAATGAAAGAGACTTGTCTGATCATTTCCCATGGAACTCCTAAATATCTTGCAGTGACCACCAAGAATGTGTGTGAAGCCTTGGAAAGCCTCACATCTAAACCCAGTCTATCAGCCTATTGTTGTGGTTTTGGTAGGACAAACTTTTCCTTAACTGCAGGAAAAGGAGAACAGTTCCAACTTCCTGATGTTAGAGCTAAAAATGGTGGCACCTTGAACAATAAAATGGGGGTGAATCTTTTAAATCTTTTGAAGACCCCCCTTTATGTCAGTAGAGGATATCCAAAATTTGAAGTTTGGAATAGAGTAGAATGCAGACAATTGTGTCTTTCATCTGCATGATGGATGGAAGGAGCAACTTCTAGTTCTCTAAATATATGTATGCTTGCTGATAACTTCTAAAATATCCTCAAAATTTTCTTGCTTATTCTACAGTTAAAAACCACTGGCTTGATGCTCATAGAGGCAGGGAGAGGGGAATGGGATAGTGGGTTTTTGGAAGGGAGACCTGGAAAGGGGATAACATTTGAAATGTAAATGAAAATATCTAATAAAAGAAAAAAAGCACTAATTTGGGTAATTAATACCTGTTGTCTAGCAGTAAGGAATTAAGTATAAAAATTATTGCTATCACTCCCTTCTCTCTCCAGGAAGTCAGAAGCTAGGCTGTGTAACTCTATGTGAACCAGAGAGGAAGGAAAAAGAAAAGAATTAAGATGTTTTATAGAGGCAAATATACATAGACACATATACATTCATACATACATTTTCATGCATCGATTTCCATTTACACATTAACACATTCATATTTTTGTTGTGCCCAAACACCTCTCCATGAGTATTCATGCAAGCTTATATACATACACATATACCACACATGTACATACAAACAGATATATACATTTAGATATATGAATGGATGGATGGATGGATGGATGGGCAGGACTCCCCAAGCCAAACCATTCTATCAACAATTTTATTTATTTTTTCCTATGGCCATTTTATACCTTCTTGAATAAAAAGTTCTTTAAAAATTACCTCAGAGATAAAATGCTACAAAAATTGGAGTTACAGAAGGATATTGATATTAAGTTCAAAGCAGTGCTTCATTCTATGTGCGTTTTATACATTCAAAGCAATAGTTTTTATCTCACTTTGCCTTAACATAGTACACACATATGGCTTTATCCCTGGACCTAAATGTTTTTCCTTGAACACAAATTTGTTCCAAGTCTATTTCTATTTTTAGTGTAATTATGAAAGCTAATTGTATTTCTTATTATGTTGCTTTTACATAGTATTACTAGGAGTTGGCACATCTTATTCTTGATTCTTAGTTTATTACATCTTTCTAGCAAAGTAACTAAGACCATCTCTTAAAACTTTCTTCCTAAAATTATTTGAATCCAGTCAAGAATTCTATAAGATCATTAATTCATCTAAATGTCATTAATTCATGAAAGCTCGTCTTTATGCTCATCTGCAGGAAATCTGATCAATAGGGTAGTCTAATTCCCAAGGATTAATATATTAATTTAATAATGACAGGAAAGGAATATCAACTGCAATAAACAATCCTGAGATGAAGTCTCTTTGGAAACTTGCTGTTCAGCTGAGCCATCACAGACCAATTAAAAGAGATGGGTCACCTCCTGAAAGTCCACCTGTTTGCTTTATCCTATCCTAGATGGCTCCTGAAAGATGACCAATGATTATGAAGTTAGAAGATCCTTCATCAAGGTTGTCAGAAAAAATAAAGGAATGAGAACTGTAGTAAACCCATACTGATAAGAACCAAAGAAAAATCTTAGACATGATCAGCTCAATAAATCAAGGTAAAATGTATTTCAAAGTCCCAATAATAAATTATATGAGAAGAAAAACTATCAGAACCTGAAAGTCAGATGTTTGATGTATACTAGGAAGAAATATTTAAATGACTTTTACAGTGAATGATGATAGAGTTTCAAAGACCTTTGAGACACCATTAAAATCAAATATATGAATATTAGAAATATTCAAAGGGAATATTCTCAATTATTGCATATATTAAGCTCCAAACTATATTCTATATATTCAAAATAATTAGCATCATATTATAAATCTTTCTGACCATAATCGAATGAAAATATAATGCAAGATTAACTTTCTTTTGTTCCTTTTTATTCATTCATTCATTTATTTTAGTGAAGATAGTTTTTCCTCTCTTAATACATATTGACCACAAGTTTCTCCTATCTCCATTGCTCCTAGCTCCCCTCCATTTAAAGAAGTTCACAAAGACTGAACAAGTCCTAGTGAATGAACAATGAAACATTAATGGAATGAAAAGGAATTTTTTTATTTTAGTAACTTCTTTTAGTTATTCACTTTACATCCTGCTCATTGATCCCTTCCCAGTCACCCTCTCACACAATACTTTTCCACATCCACACACCCCTTTCCTTTTTCTTCTGAACAGATGGGGGCTCATCTGTATATACCTCCACCCTGGCACATCAAGTCTCTGAAAGGCTAGGCTTTCCTCTTACACTGAGACCAGACAAGGCAGCCCAGACAAAAGAACATATTCCATGTACAGGCAACAGCTTTTGAGATAGCTCTTGCTCCAGTTGTTTGGAACCCACATGAAGACCAAGTTTAACATCTCCTATACATGTCGGGAGAGGCCTAGGTCCAGCCTGGGTATGTTCTTTGGTTGGCAGCTCAGTCTTGAGAGCCCCAGGGTCCAAGTTATTTTATGCTATTGATCTTCTTGTTGAGTTTCTCTTTGAGATTCTGTTTTCAATAAATTTATGTGAATGACCAGTGTGGAAAGGAAACCTTGTCATATACTATACCACAGATCATGCTTGAAAACAAACATTAAGTCAAGTGAAATAAGACCAATAAAGTAGATATTGAATAATTTCATACACAAGGAATATAAAATAATATACGTAGATGGAAAACTCATAGTGAGTCCTTCCAAAGCTTTTGGGGAAGATACATTGTTCTGAGTATTGAACTGTAGCTATGGATGGTATGGTAGTGGCCTGTTAAATTTGTTGAAAAATACTGTGCATCTAGGTTACAGTATCATACTTAAAGTTAAAATCATGCTTTTAAGACAAAGAATATTGAGGAATATTTTTTAAAATATACAAAAGCTTGTGTAATATAGCTAAAGACAAAACTAAGGCACATGTGTCTTAGTCTACTCTGTATCACTCTTCTCTTGGGGAGAAAAAGACTTATTTGACTTACATGTATAGTTCATCATTGAGGGAAACCAAAGAAGGAAATCAAAGAGAGAACTGGGAGGTAGAAACTGAAGGAGAGACAACAGAGGAACTCTGTTTAGCTGTTTTCTATCCATGTCTTGCTCAGCATACTTTGTGATTTATCCCAGGAGCATCTGATGAGGACTGGCACAGTCCAAAGAGGTAGACATCTTTCCAAACAGTAATCAGTAAAACACCACCACAGGCTTGCCTACTTGACAATGGCCATTCCTAAATTGAAGTCCACACTTTCCAGATAATTCTAGGTTGTGTCAAATTGAGAAAAACCTAATAGGCACAATTGACCCCTTGCCAAACAAAACCCTCACTATTAAGCTATAACTTTTCTTTTACGTTTGTTTCCAATATCTCATGTTAGGAGTAATACTATCATAGAAAACACAGTCCAGTACTTAAAAGTCCCCAAAATTTGAACAATTTCAATATTTATTTATTTATTTGTTTGTTTGTTTGTTTATTTATTTATTCTTCCCTTATATATTATATCTCCAGCCAAGTTTCACCTTCCTTCTCTCCTCCTAGTCATTCTTCCCAACCTCCTCTCTCCTAGATTTACTCCTTCTCCATTTCCCTTCAGAAAAGAGCAGCCTTCTCCCAGATATCAACCAAACATAGCACATGAAGATGCAATAGGACTAGGCATATACACCCATATCAAGACTAGATGAGGCAACACATTAGGAGAAAGAGTTCTCAAAACAGGTGAAAGTATCAAAAATAGCCCCTGATTTCATGGTTAGGAGTGCCATAAGAACAGCAAACTAGACACCCATAACATTTATGCAATCAATGTCAGACCCATACAGGCTTCCTGATTATCAGTTCAGTTTCTGTGAGCCCTTATAAGTCTTGAGTACATGATTCTGTAGGCCCTGTCCTTGTGGTTTCCTTACCCCTCTGGCTCCCATAATCCTTCCTCTCCCTCTTCCGTAAGATTCCTCAAGTTTTGACTAATAGTTGACTGAGGGGCTCTGCATCTGCTCCTATCATTTGCTGAATGGAGCCTCTCTGATGATGACTATGATATGTGCTCCATTCTATGAATATGACAAAATAACATAAAAAATCATCACATTGAGTTTTTGCCAATTGTGTTTGGTTCTATCCTAGGTCCTGTCCTAGGTTCTTGGGCTATGGAGCCCCTAATTCCTCATCCTCCAGGCAGTGTCAAGTGAGGACTCCCTCTCATAGCATGGGTCTCAAGTGAGATAGATCATTGGTTGATGATTTCTACATGTTCTCTGCCACATTTACCCTAGCGCATATTGCAGGCAGGAAAAATTATAGGTTGATGATTTTGCAGCTTTGTTTGTGTGCCAATACCAACACTGGAAGCTTCACTTAGCTGGTTCCAGTTCTTTATACCCCATTACTAAGAGACTTCACTCATGTCACCCTAGTAGATTCCAGAGAGCTTCAATTGCACTATGTTTGTACCTCACTCTACCAAGTTGTATTTTAAAAATCCAGTATCTCTTTGGAAGTCTGAAGTCTCTCAGCTGTGAGGATTCTTCATCTGAGAGGGAAGACACAGAGCATAGTCCCTACCAAATAAAATAAAAATTAACATCAATAAAACAAATCCTTTTGCTTAATATGCTGCATCGGGGATTCCCTCAGTCATGATATTCTGGGCTCCAGAGGGCTTGGGCAATGGCATATCTCTTGTTCTACCTCCATAGCAGGCTCAGTGTGTCTAATAGCATCCAGTTAGATCCATTTCACAACTGCTGTTGTCATTGTTAGGCATGTTGTCCTATGGCTTGGGCATTTCTCATATGCTGGGTCCTCCACTGCTACTTAGGCTATAGCTTCACAAATGGCATCTCCTGATCCTTTACATAAATATTCAGCTCCTCTCAATTACTCCTTCAATCTGCATTATCATGTTACAAAAAACATACCATATGGAAGACTCATATACATTGCTAAGTTCAACTGCCAGCTTTTGGTATATCCCTAGTCCCATTTGGACAGCAGCTTCTGTGTGTTGACCCTTCATAAATATTCTCATATCTCATGTCAAGAATGCTGGTCTCTAATCATAGATGATTTCAGTCCCAATTAACTAGCATAACCTGTTGCAGCAAGTAAAAGTGCTCACTTCAGTGTCACTTGTTCTCTGCTAAGTGGAAAACTACATATTCTTAATTGAAGAACCACACAAATGGCCCTGCTATAGTCTTTGGCTATCAAACTTCCTTCTGAAAGTTCACAAGCCAGTATTGTATCATATGTACTGTTCTTAACATTATCTTCTACATTCCCACAACAGCTCATTAAGCTCTAAACACTCAATGTATTTTGATGTTTCAAAATTATTAACAATGGTAGCATAGCAACACAGTCAGTTCTATGCCTGCAATATCCAATCTTGGTACCATTCTTGTCTACTTTCCTTTTCTATTGATGTAAAAAACACCATTGCCAAAATCAACCTGGGGAGGAAACGGTTGTTGGCTATAAATCCTAGAGTCAGTTCATAGCTGAGGAAAGTCAAAGTGGGAATTCAAACAGCAAAGGAAGGTGCAAGTGGGAACTGAAGCAGAGACCATGGAAAAATTCAGAAACTTCCCACAGTGGGCCCTGCTGCATCAATACAAATCAAGAAAATGAAATCATGATTTACCTATAGGTCAATTTGATAAAGGCATCCTTGCATTTGAGGTTCCCTCTTCTAAGGGGCTCTAGCTTGCATCAAGTTGACCAAAAATCAACCCATACAACAACTACTAAAACTTTCTTTTTTATGCTAAATAGCTAAATGAGTACACATGGCTCTTAATTATTGAGCTAGCATTCTAAATGAAAATAAATGTGTCATAAAAAAATAAAATAAAAAATATAATTGGACCTGTTAATCAAGTTAATGTGATAACAAATTAATACGTTTTTCTGAACTAAGTTGAAAATATAAATTTGAAATGATATTTACACCAAGGATATTAACATAGAATATGAAGTTCAACTGTGTGGGTGTTGAGGTATTAGATACTGACTGCTTTAAGTTGACATAATATTCCAAGAGAGCAGACGTAAATACTTAAAGGCAATTTTAAATCATAATACTATGTCATAACTAACTGTAAATGGGAGGAAAGTCCCAGAATTAATTACAAACTAACTCAAAGTTAAACACTTAATTGGAGATAAATCTGATGGAAGAACACATTGCCACACTTAGAAACTAGTTGATAAATTCTTATTTTCATCATAGACCAAAGAGATGGGTTGAAATAATGTGAGCAATTAGGTAGTTTAAAAATAATAAAAAAATTTGTATTTAAGAAATGTACAAGTATGAAACATTGTGCTCAACCTATATTTTACTGTCCAATTCTATACATAAATCACATGTCCCATTCACATATGAAGAATAGAAGAATGGAAGAAATAGGATAACTTTCTGGAGGATATTTGTGGAGATAATAGCAGAGAAAATCAACCTAAATCTGATTTTATTAGAGCATATTTACAGAAGACACACAGACAATTATTAATAAAGAGAAACTGATTCACTTACTTTTCTGTGCCTTTTAACCTAATCCCTCCAAAAGGAATGATGATATAGTTCATGAAGAATGATATCCTAAGGAATAAGAGCAATGGGCATGATAAGCATATAGTCACCACAAAATAAATAGGTATTTGTTCATCTTTATAGCTAAGACTAAGTATTATAATGTTTAAAGCTACAAAAACCTTTGAAATCAAGTGGATTTAGGATAAGTTCATTGTAAATACACAAAATCTATAAAAATATGAATCAGTGTTCTACTAACCTATCAGAAATAGGTGGAAAATAATGAGAAAATTAAAACTTGCTCTATTAAATTTTATATTTTCAATTTTTCTAAGATAAATTATCATTTTTATCTGATTGTAGTCTGCTACAGACCTTAAATCTTGGGTCCCAGAACCCTGGCTGGAGACAATGAAGGAATGAAGAAAGAACAGACACAAAGACACACAAAGAGTAGAGCTGAAATTAGGTGGACTTCTCTAAACAGAACATCCTGTAACTTTAGCATATTTATTAGGTACAGCCCAGGGAAATTAGTTAGCTTTTCTTGGCAGGAGATGTCTGTAGACAACAGTCTCAGGCTATAAACATCCAGGAAGAGAAAGCTGCAGTTGCTAATCTTTGAAAATACTGATCATTCCTTATATATACTTAGATTTTTACTCCTGAGAAAAACTTTACCATTTCTTTTGAGTCTAGACCAAAATCTTTGGCATGTCCAAAACAAATGTACATAAGTCAACGTATTCATTCATTCTAGACTCTATTCCCTTAGGACTTTCTCCATTCCCTAGTAAGTCTTGAACTTACTATGTAGCCCAGGCTGGTCAATCATCTGGTCTGTACATCCCAAATGCTACAATTACAAGTATTGAGTACCATATTCAGACAGATACCATAAATTAAATTATAGGGTATTTCAGTCAGTCATTCATACCTATTGGTATATAATCAATTCTATCTTTATGAAAAACTAATAAAAAAATCTTGCAAATAAATTTTCTTTTCTTTCTTTCAAAATGCTTGAAAGTTGTCAGGGACTTTCAATATTGTTTCATAATATTACAATTCCTACAAACCTATTTGATTAATAAAATCACTTTTCTTAATACTGCTACTAGGCTCTTGTAGCTACACATGTATATAAAAAGTCTATAAGAAAGTAATTGAAATCTAAGAATATTTATTTTAACATTTAAGAAATTTTTTTAGCCCATGGTAGATATATTTCCACTTAGAAAGAAAGAGGTGTTTCTTTTTTATCTGAGATGAGGCAAAAAGGATTGCCACTATTTTTTTTACTATGGGCCAAAGATTTATAACTGAGGAAAGATAGTAATGAGGGGCTACACTATCTCACAATTTTACTGAAATATTGTCTATGGTTCAGAATATTTAATTGCCTATAGAGAGTCAAGTCTCAGCACCAAAGATTGATATTACCTCGGGGTAATGGTATGGAAAAAGATATGCCAGGCAAATAGACATAAGAATCAAACTGGTGTGGCTCACTTAATAATTAGCAAAATAGAAGTCAAATGAAAATTAATCAAGAGATATCAGGAAGAACACTATATATTCGTCAAAGGAAAAATTGCACCAAAATGGCATTTATATTTAATTCTTAACATATATGTTACAACCAAAAGGTCACACATTTTGTAAAACTATAAAAATAAATAAATAATAAACAAATGCACAAACACATTGACATTTAGAGACTTCAGTGCCCCACTGTCACCAATAGATAGGTCATCCATACAAAAACTAAACAGAGAAATGTTGGAGCTAACTGATGTTATAAAACAAATGAGCTTAACAAATATTTACAAAACATTCCACCCAAAGTCAGTAGAATATACTTTCTTTTCAGCACCTCACAGAACTTTGTCCAAATTTGAAAAAAAAAATCTCAATAAATACAAACAAAATTGAAATAACTTCCTGCATCCTATCAGACTACCATGGATTAAAACTGGATATTATCAACAAACTATATAAAACACTTAAAAATTCATGAAAATTGAACAACTCTAGAGAATGAAAATGTGTCAAGACAGTAATAAATAAAGAAAAAGAAATTAAAGACTTTTGAGTATTCAATGAAAATGGATACCAAAGACACCCAAACTTGGGAGGTTTAATGAAAACAATGCTAAGAGAAAAGATCTTAGCACTAAGTGCCTACAGTAATATACTGAAGAGATCTCAAGTTAGGAATTTAAAAGTACACCTGAAAACTCTAGGACAGAAATAATTGCCACCAAGAAAATTAGACAGCAGGAAATAAAGTCAGGATGAACTCAGTAAAGTCTAAACAAAGAGAACAATACAAAGAATCAATGAAACAAAGATTGGGTTCTTTGAAAAAAAAATCAACAAAACAGACAAACCCTTTTCCAACCTAATTAAAACTCAAAGAAACGACATCCAAGTTAACAAAGTCAGAAACAAAAAAGGGGAACATGACAACTGACTCTTAGGAAATCCAAACAATCATTAGACCATACTTTAAAAAATCTACTCTAAAAATTGGAAAATCTAACAGAAATGTGTAATTTTCTTGATAGGTAGAAATTACTAAATTTAAATAACAATAATAATTCAAATAGACCTGTGACCCATAATGAAATAGAAGTGTCATTAAGATCTTGACACCGGCAACAGAGTAGACAGGGACTGCAGGTTCACAGAGATATCCCAAGTATAACATCGCTTGGGACACAGCCAGGAGGGTGCTGTCTGTGCCCAAGAGCTGGGCAGCTCTGTGATCATTTGTGTGCCAGCTCTGCTGTGGGACATTTGCCCTGCAGAGTGCTCTGCACCTGGAGGGAGCACCGCAGGCTCTGCCATCTTTGCTCCGAATGCTAAACCCGACAGGGACTCCAGGTAAACAGAGATTTACCAAGTATAACATTGCTTGGGACACAGCCAGCAAGGGTTCCTCCTGTGCCCAAGAGCAGGGCAGCTCTGTGGCCATCTGGTGCCAGCTCTGCTGTAGGACATCTACCCTGCAGATCAACCCACACCAGGAGGGAGCACAGCAGCCTCCATCATCTTTGCTCCAACAAAGAGCAGACAGGGACTCCAGGTTCACAGAGATATCCCGAGTATAACATCACTTGAGACACAGCCAGCTAGGTTGCCACCTGCGCCCAAGAGCTGGACAGCTCTGTGGTCATCTATGCTGCAGCTCTGCTGTGGGACATTTGCCCTGCAGAGTGACCTGCCTCTGGAGGGAGCACCAAAGCCTCTGCCATCTTTGCTCTGGTGATAGACCAGACAGGGACTCCAGCACACCATCTCCAAGTGGTGCAGGAAGCCAGCCATCTACCCAGCTGCGTGTAGGAGTCAGGTAGCACAGGTGAGACCTGCATTGCAGAGCAGAGGACCCCATCCTGAATAGTCTGGCAGGAGATTTCCAGCTCTGTTCCCAGGTTTGGGACCATCCTCTGCCACAGCACACCATCTCCAAGTGGCACAGGAAGCCACCTATTTACCCAGCTACTCAGAGGAGTCAGCCAGAACAGGAGACCTGGATTGTAGAGCAGAGGAGCTTTCCTCTGCCACTGGGTACCATATCCAAGGGAAACACGGAGGTAACTAACCACTCAGGAATGCAGAGAGGCCAGGTGGTACAGTAGGACCACTGTTGCTGCTAAGAGGAAACAGCTTGAAACCCTGAGGACACAAGAGCCAAGGAACAGACTATGACAGGAGTCTTCTGATAACTGCCTGCACCCAGAATTAATCTGGGCCACAGAGGTACATACCCAAATACAACTATAAGAGAGCGGGTCTTGCAGAAGTACTTACTTATCAGTGTACACAGAGAGAACAGGTCTCCCAGGAGCACAGAGAAACCACAGTCAGAGACAGCAACACCAGCTAACACCAGAGAGAACCAGATGTCAAAAGGCAAATGCAAGAACACCACCAACAGAAACCAAGGCAACATGACTCTGTTGGAACCAAGTTCTCCAACAACAGCAAGTCCAGGATAACCCAAAACACCAGAAAAGCAAGAACTGGATTTAAAAGCACTGCTCATGATGCTGATGGAGGGCTTTAAGAAGGACATAAATAACTCCCTTAAAGAAATACAGGAGAACATAAGTAAACAGGCAGAAGCCACTGAAGAACTAAGGGAAAACACACACACCAAAAAAAAAAAAAAATAGGTGAAGGAATTGAACAAAGCCATCCCAGATCTACAGATGGAGGTAGAAACAATAAAGAAATCACAAAGGGAAACAACTCAGGACAAAGAAAACCTAGGAAAGAAGTCAGGAGTTATGGATTCAAGTATCAGAAACAGAATACAAGTGATAGAAGAGAGAATCTCAGACGCAGAAGATACCATAGAAAGCATTGATACAACAGTCAAAGAAAATGAAAAATGTAAAAAAAAAAAAAAAAAAACAAAAAACAAAAACCTCCAGGAAATCCAGGACAAAATGGGAAAACCAAACTTAAGGAATATAGGTATAGGAGAGTGTGAAGATTTCCAACTTAAAGGGCCAGTAAATATCATCAACAAAATTATAGAAGAAAACTTCCCTAACCTAAAGAAAGAGATGCCTATGAACATACAGAAAGCCTATAGAACTCCAAATATATTTGACCAGAAAAGAAATTCCTCCTATCAGATAATAATTAAAACACCAAATGTACTAAACAAAAAAAGAATATTAAAAGCAGAAAGGGAAAAAAGTCAAGTAACATATAAATGTAGACCTATCAGAATTATACTGG
Organism: Tokudaia tokunoshimensis; assembly: GCA_036184795.1. Lineage (NCBI taxonomy): Eukaryota > Metazoa > Chordata > Mammalia > Rodentia > Muridae > Tokudaia > Tokudaia tokunoshimensis. The sequence goes on from BTHU01000023.1 coordinate 41,660,265, forward strand.
ACTTCTCACCAGAGACTATGAAAGACAGAAGAGCCTGGGCAGATGTCATACAGACCCTAAGGGAACACAAATCCCAAATCCGACTGCTATATTTAGCAAATCTCTCAATTACCATAAAAGAAGAAACCAAGGTATTTCATGACAAAAAAATTTACATAGTATCTTTCCACAAATCCAGCCCTTCAAAGGATAATGAATGGAAAACACCAACAAAGGGAGAGAAACTACACACTAGAAAAAGCAAGATATAAATCCTCTTCCAACAAACCCAAAAAAAGATAACCACACAAACTTAAAAATTATATGAAAAATAGCAGGAAGCAACAATCACTTTTCCTTAATATCTCTTAACATCAATGGACTTAATTCCCCAATAAAAAGACCCAGACTAACAGACTGGATATGTAAACAAGACCGAACATTTTGCTGCATTCAGGAAAAGCATCTCAGTGTCAAAGACAAACACTATCTTAGAGTAAAGGGCTGGAAAACAGTTTTCCAAGCAAGTGGTCCCAGGAAACAAGCTGGAGTAGCCATTCTAATATCTGATAAAATAGACTTTCAACCAAAAGTCATCAAGAAAGACAGGGAAGGACACTTTATACTCATCAAAGGAAAAATCTACAAGGAAGAACTCTCAATTCTGAACATCTATGCTCCAAATAAAAGGGCACCATCATTCGTAAAAGAAACCTTACTAAAGTTTAAAGCAAAATTCGTACCCCACACAGTAATTGTGGGTGACTTCAACACCCCACGCTCTTTAATGGACAGATCAGGGAAACACAAACTAAACAGAGACACAGTAAAACTAACAGAAGTTTTGGACCAAATGGAATTAACAGATATCTATAGAACATTTCATCCCACATCAAAAGTATATAACATTTTCTCAGCACCTCATGGTACCTGCTCCAAAACTGTCCATAAAATTGGTCACAAAACAGACCCAACACATATACAGAATTGAAATAATTCTATGTGTCCTATCATATCACTATGGAGTAAGGGTGGTCTTCAACAGCAACAGAAACAAAAGAAAGCCCACATACACATGGAAGCTGAAAAATGCTCTACTCAACGATATCTTGGTCAAGGAAGAAATAAGGAAAGAAATCAAAACCTTTTTAGAGTTTAATGAAAATGAAGGCACAACATACCCAAATTTTTGGGACACATTGAAAGCTGTGCTAAGAGGCAAACTCATAGCTCTGAGTGCCTCCAAAAAGAAGCTGGAGAGAGCAGCTTAACAGCACACTTGAAAGCTTTAGAACAGAAAGAAGCTAATACACCAAAGAGGAGTAAAAGGCAGGAAATCATCAAACGCAGGACTGAAATTAATCAAGTAGAAACAAAAAGAAGTATTCAAAGAATCAACAAAACCAGGCATTGATTCTTTGAGAAAATCAACAAGATAGATAAATCTTTAGCTAGACTAACCAGAGGGCACAGAGACAGTATCCAAATTAACAAAATTAGAAATGAAAAGGGAGAAATAACAATGGAAACTGAGGAAATTCAAAAAATCATCAGATCTTACTACAAAAGCCTATACTCAACACAACTGGAAAATCTGGAAGAAATGGACAATTTCCTAGACAGATACCAACTACCAAAGCTTAATCCAGATCAGATAGACCATCTAAACAGTCCCCTAACTTCTAAAGAAATAGAAGTGGTCATTGAAAGTCTTCCAACCAAAAAAAGCACAGGACCAGATAATTCTATCAGACCTTCAAAGAAGACCTAACACCAATAATCTTCAAACTATTCCACAAAACAGAAACAGAAGAAACACTACCCAAGTCGTTCTATGAAGCCACAATCTCACTGACACCAAAACCACACAAAGATTCAACAAAAAACAATCGAACTTGAGACCAATTTCCCTTATGAATATCGATGCAAAAATACTCAATAAAATTCTTGCTAACTGAATCCAAGAACACATCAAAATGATCATTCACCACGATCAAGTAGGCTTCATCCCAGGGATGCAGGGATAGTTCAATATAATGAAATCCATCAATGTAATCCACTACATAAACAAACTCAAAAATAAAAAAAAAACACACATGGTCATTTCATTAAATACTGAAAAAGCATTTGACAAAATTCAGAATCCTTTCATGTTAAAGGTCTTGGAAAGAACAGGAATGCAAGACCCATATCTAAATATAGTAAAAGCAATATGTAGCAAACCAGTAGCCAACATCAAACTAAATGGAGAGAAACTTGAAGCAATCCCACTAAAATCAGGGCCTAGACAATGCTGCCCTCTCTCTCCATATTTATTCAACATAGTACTTGAAGTTCTAGCTAGAGCAATTAGAAAACAAAAGGAGGTCAAAATGATACAAATTGGAAAGTAAGAAGTCAAATTATCACTATTTGCAGATGATATGGTAGTATAACTAAGTTACCCAAATAACTCCACCAAAAAACTCCTACAGCTGGTAAACAACTTCAGCAAAGTGGCCGGATATAAAATTAAGTCAAGCAAATCAGTAGCCTTCCTATACTCAAAGGATAAATAGTTTGAGAAAGAAATTATGAAAATGACACCGTTCACAATAGCCACAAACAATATAATATATCTTGGTGTGATTCTAACCAAACAAGTGAAAGATCTGTATGACAAGAACTTCAAGTCTCTGAAAAAAGAAATCAAAGAAGACCTCAGAAGATGGAAATATCTTCCATGCTTATGAATTGGCAGGATTAATATAGTAAAAATAGCTATCCCACCAAAAGCAATATACAGATTCAATGCAATCCCCATCAAAATCCTAACTCCATTCTTCATAGAGTTAGAAAGAGCAATTCTCAAATTCATCTGGAATAACAAAAAATCCAGGATAGCTAAAACTATTCTGAACAGTAAAAGAACTTATGGGGGAATCAGTATCCCCAAACTCAAGCAGTATTACAGAGCAATAGTGTTAAAAACTGAATGGTATTGGTACAATTACAGGCAGGTAGATCAGTGGAACAGAAGTGAAGACCCAGAAATGAACCCACACACCTATGGACACTTGATCTTTGACATCGGAGCTACAATCACCCAGTGGAAAAAAGATAGCCTTTTCAATTTCTGGTGCTGGTTCAACTGGAGGTCAGCATGCAGAAGAATGCAAATTGATCCATTCTTATCTCCTTGTACTAAGCTCAAGTCCAAGTGGATCAAGGGCCTCCACATAAAACCAGAAACACTGAAACTAATAGAAAAGAAACTGGGGAAGAGCCTTGAGCACATGGGCACAGGGGAATATTTCCTGAACAGTACACGAATAGCTTATGCTCTAAGTCAAGAATTGACAAATGGGACCTCATAAAATTACAAAGTTTCTGTAAGGCAAAGGACACCGTCAAAAGGACAAAATGGCAGCCAACTAATTGGGTAAAGATATTTACCAACCCTATATCAGACAGAGGGCTAATATCCAAGATATACAAAGAACTCAAGAAGGTAGATTCCAGAGCGCCATATAACCCTATTAAAAAATGGCTTACAGAGCTAAACAAAGAATTTTGACCTGAGGAATATCAAATGGCTGAGAAACACCTAAAGAAATGTTCAACATCCTTAGTCATTAGGGAAATGCAAATCAAAACAACCCTAAGATTTCACCTCACACCAGTCAGAATGGCTAAGATCAAAAACACAGGAGACAGCCAGTGTGGCAAGGTTGTGGAGAAAGAGGAACACTCCTCCACTGCTGGTGGGATTGCAAACTGGTAAAACCACTCTGGAAATCAGTTTGGAGTTTCCTCAGAAAACTCAGCATAATACTACCAGAGGACCCAGCTATACCACTCCTGGGCATATACCCAGTGGACTCTCCAACATGCAATAAGGACACATGCTCCACTATGTTCATAGCAGCCTTATTTATATTAGCCAGAAGCTGGAAAGAACCCAGATATCCCTCAATGGAGGAATGGATACAGAAAATGTGGTATATTTACACTATGGAATACTACTCAGCTTTTAAAAACAGTGAATTCGTGAAATTCTTAGCCAAGTCTGTGGAACTGGAGAATGTCATCCTGAGTGAGGTGATCCATTCACAAAATATCATACATGATATGCACTCACTGACAAGCAGACATTTGCCCAGAAGCTTGGAATACCCAAGGAATAATTCACATATCAAATGATACCCAAGAAGAATGAAGGAAAGGTGCCTGGTCCTGGAAGGGCTTGATGTGGCAGTGTAGGGGAATACCAGGAAGAAGAGTTGGGAGTGGGCTTGTTGGGGAGCCGGGGGAGGGAAGAGGGCATATGGGACTTGTGGGGCGGGGGGAACAAGTAAGAGGGAAATTATTTGAAATGTAAATAAAGAATATATCTAATAAAAAAGAAAAAATACAAATAAGAAAAGAAAAAAAAGAAAGAAAAAAGAAGCGTCATTAAAATTCTCCCAACTAAAAACCCAGGGGCAGAAAGTTTCAGCTCAAAATTCTACCTGAATTTTAAAAAAAGATTAATGTCAATACTTCTCAGATTATTCAACAGAATACCAACTACTAACTAAAGTCCCTACCACAAAAACAATGATATTATAAAATATAACTCCATTGGAGAAAGCTGACTGGCCACATGAATTTAGATCTTTCTGTCTTAGCATCTCAGGTGCTGGGATTACAGAGATTTATAATCCATCACACTCGGCTCATTGGTCTTCATCAATTATTCTTCATCAAAAGTATATATAATATAAAAATGGAATGTGTCCTTTTTCTCCAAATGCCTATACCACATCACTGTCTCCTGTTTGATTTAATTCATTGCCTGTTGACATACCATAATATTGTTTTAGATAAATGGGGAGGAAAAAAGAATAAGAATGGGGTAGTGGCTATAGCATTCACTGGTATTACCATGATTTTATGACTAAGAAGATACAACTTGAACTAATAGTTGATAGAAATAGAATATTCATGAGGTAGTCAAAGCAAAGTCACCAGTTCAGGAAAGCTGGTTGAAATTTAGAGTACTGTCTTTCAGGCTGTGATATATGCATTGAACTCTACACTAAGAATATAAACACAATTATCTGTTTTAATATAGGAATACTTGTACAAGTATGTGTGTTAATATTAACATCCAATTATGTGGGTTAATATAGGGTTGCATGTTCTCAATAGTCGAAGGATCATGCTTCAGAATAAAACAGCAAAAGTAAGTGTGCATCCCTTTAACATCCTTCCCACAACTCCCTGAAGAATTTGTGTTTTATACATACATAAACCCAAATTATACTGAAATAAATTTCCTGACTTTTGAAAACAGAAGTTAAGTCTAATGAATATTCATTTGGAGAACCCTGTCTAGGTTTTATTTTAGTGAGACCTATGATAAACCTCTGATTATTTTAAGGTTTTCATGAGAAGAAATCAGCAGATAGAACAAATGATTCACTGTACTAATTGACGTTGATAGCTATTTTCACCAAGGTTTTCTAATATAGTAAGAGGGCAAGTGATATTATGTCAGAAATCTTGCTGAGTTATTGAAGCACCTCTATATATTTTGTCCCACTATTGTGAGATTTAAAGATCATTTTTACCAAATTAATTTTCCTTAATCTGTGTGGTTTATAGCATTCTTTACAGTCCACCCTTCTAGATATTCTACTCTTTCTGGTTTTTTCCTTCTTCTCGAACACATTCATTAACAAGTTGTATGTATTCTCTGTATATATGCCATTTTCTCTCATCTCAGCTTCTTTTACCATGACAAATGTCCTCCCTCCTGTGCAACAGAGCAAGATCTTACCATATAGCCTACCTAAACTACCTAAACACTTCAAACTCAGTCTCCTCTTACCTCAGGTTTTAAAGTGTTTTTATTATTATAGGAAAGTACTACCAAACCTGATGATTAACACCTTTTACATGCATATGACAATCATATTTAGACATTCTTTACATGAAATATTGAGGTAATTAGGATCAGTTGTATCATTCTCAAAGAATATTTCTTTTTTTGGGATTTTTTCTTTATTTACGTTTCAAATGTTATCCACTTTCCCAGTTTCCTCACTCCCAGAAACCCTCTATACCATTCCTCTCACCCCTGCTTCTATTAGGGTGTTCCCTCTTAGAGAAAGGAGTCAAGGAGCTGAAGGGGTTTGCAACCCCATAGGAAGAACAACAATATCAACCAGGCATATCACCCAGAGCTCCCAGGGACTAAACCTCCAACCAAGGAATACACATAGGGGACCCATGGCTCTAGCTGCATATGTAGCAGAGGATTGCCTTGTTGGACATCTACGGGAGGAGAGGCCCTTGGTCCTGTGAAGGCTTGATGTCACAGTGTAGGGGAATTTGAGGGCAGGGAGGTGGGAGTGGATGTGTGTGTGGGGGACACCCTCATAGAATCAGGGAGAGGGGAGAGGGATAGGGGATTGGGGGGTGAACCAGGAATGTAAATAAAGAAAATATCTGAAAAAAAGAAGGGGAACAAAATACACACAGGAGGAAATACAGAGATAAAGTGTGGAGCAGAGACTGAAGTAAAGGCCATTCAGAAACTGACCCACCTGGGAATCCATCCCATATACTGTTGTCAAACCTGGATGCTTTTGAGGATCCAGGAAGTGCTTGCTGATATGGCTATCTCCTGAAAGGTTCTGACAGAGCCTGACAAATACAGAGGTGAAGTGTTGCAGCCAACCATTGGACTGAGCATGGGGTCCCTGATAGTGGAGTTGGAGAAGGGATTGAAGAAACTGAGGGGGTGTGTAGTCCCATTATGGGAACAAATGTGTTAACTGGCCAGATCCCCTGTAGTTCCTGGGGACTGGAACACCAACCAAAGAGTACACATGGAGGGACCCATAGCTCTGGCCACATATACGTCAGAAGATGGCCTTGTTGGATATCAGTGGAATGATCGGCCCTTGGGCGGAGGGTGTTCGATGCCCCAGTGTAGGGTATTGCTAGGGAGGGAAGGCAGGAGTGGGTGGGTGGGTAGGGGAGCACCCTCATAGAGGCTAGAGGAGGTGGAGGGGGAGAGGGAGGATAGGGAACTTCCAAAGGGGAGACCTGGAATGGGCAAATCATTTGAAATGTAAATAAAGAAAATATCCAATAGAAAAAGAAAAGATAAAAAGAATAGAAAAAATAATGGTTAATTTTCAGGAAGAACACATTTTTTTGTAAAAAGTAATGAACTTGGGTGAGGTCATTACAAATGAGAGAATTTAATAATGGAAAAACGTTGTCAACAGACCAAGAAAAATGAAGGCTTTTATATTGTAAAGTTCTAGTGATATACAAATAATACCATTGATGCACAAATATTATTGATAGGTGTGGAAGGTAATTCACAAGGCCTAGAACTGCTCACCTGAGTGGCACAAGGTTAATAAGAGGTACATACCAGAAATTCTGTATAATAACAGGAATAAATATCATGTGTCTTTTGCTTTCCATGGGGTACTCAAACATGCTACTAGAAGTTAATGAGATGTAAACTTCACTGAGTTTACCTTTTACTTTTTACTTGAGAACATGTGAATAACCAGGGCATTTGCCAGCTAGCCATTTCTTGCTAACTTATACGTATTCACAGGATGTTATTATGTAACACTGTGGGATTTCCTGAAAGTTCATTTGTCTATGGATTGTACAGTGAGATAGGGTAAATGAGTTAACATAATCCTAAACAAAACTGCAAATAATCATTTTGGTTCATCACATGTGAGATCAGATTATTAAGAAAGATTGTATTCATCTTTTCACTGGTAAAAACCACATACCTGAGCTATTATGATCAACTCTTACATAATCACTCTAATTGTGGATGTTATGGATGTTACTTGATTGAGTTTGTTCCTGAGTACCATTGCCATGCAAGATCGACAAACTGCTCATCTATGTGATGAATCTACCTGGTTCTTAAAAAACAGATTAGCAAATTGGGGAAAATAATTATGGAAATAATTGCCCTTGGTACTATTTATTTTGAACACATCCACTAATTCCTGATACTCCCACCATTACTCATGTTGCAAGTCTATATTTTTATTTACCATGATGATTTTTTGTGTACAAGTATAAAAATCATCTACTCAGCCTTCATATATACTGCTATACCTAGTGTATAAATACGATGCCTTATATGTGGATAGTACTACCGTTCAAATATGCCAATTCTGTTTGTAGATTCAGATGCAAAGGGGAAGAGCCATACCTAGATGATCTTATGAACTGGATATAAACACTGTAAACCTTAGGGAAAAGACTATTATTGATTCAACATATGTGTTTACTCTAATAAAAAAGAGAAATTTCCATCTCTTAGTGATACTGCCAGATAAGACTTTTCAAAGACCTTAAAAATGTATTCTTTTCTGAAAATTAGTACAAGACTGTAAGTAATCTTTTAGAAAAAACAAGTGAGATGAGTATTAATATAGATACCTCCCACACTATTGATATTTTTGTTCTTTTCTCTTGGAGACCAAAATACCTTTTCAGAATATGCTTAAGTATGAAAATGTGTTTGTGTCTTAGATTAATGCAATGGTTATTAATATTTTGATGATCAAAATAGCAGTATCCTAATATACTGTCAATATCTCTTTGTCTTTTGATATTTCATGCTTTGCTATTCATATCAGAGAATCAAGCCTATTTGCCACATACATGGGTTGATCCAAGAGCCCCTGGCACATATGTAGCAGAGAGCTGCCTTGCCGGGTCTCAGTGGAAGAAGATGGGCCTAATCCTGCAGATACTTGATGCACCAGGGTTGGAGGATACCCAGGGAATCATGCTATCAGTGATGAAGTAGAAGGGATAGGGGGAGGGACTCTGTGAGTGAAGCATTGGGAGGGGATAGTATTTGGAATCTTAATTAATTTACTAATTAATTCATTTTAAAAAACCTGTTTGCAACTCTGAGAATTCTGATTCATTGTATGTTACTGGTATTATCTGGGTGGACTCACCTGTATTTGTTGTGTTTAGTTTTATCATGTTTACTGATAGTTAAAATGAACGACCAACACTATTAAAACTAGAGTGATAATGGAGAATGATTAATGGTCTTGATAAAAATAACTAAAAATGTCCAAAGTGATGTAGGATTACAATTTTATCTCAAAATAAACCTAAGTATAAATAGACATTACTATAGTTACAAGGATCCATAGCAAAAATTATATGAAATGAAGAAATATGCAAGCATTTTCTTTCAAATCTACAGCACATACTCTATTCATTGTTACTCAACATTGCTTAAAAATGTATCTGCAAAAATAAAACAAAGACATATAATCAATAAAGAAAATGCTCAAGGTAAGCCTTGGTTATATAATAGACCCTACTAAAAGATTCTTCCTTTTAGGACTGGATAGATGTTTCAGCAGATAGAAATTTATACTGCTCTTCTATAGAGTCTGAGTTTAGATTTTTGTACTCATGAAAGACAGCACTCAAACCATATTGTTAGGGTTTCATAAATGACTCTGTATCACTGAGAGAACTGTGTATTATATAAATGATCAATATGATGCCTTTGAACAAATAGATATATCAGTAGGAATAACAGCTCACAAAACATGCCAGTGGACCTGAATTCAAACCCTGGTACTGAAAGTGGAAGGTGAGAACTGACATGCAAATGTTGTCCTCTGACCTCCACAGTTGTGCCATAGCAATAAACAGCCACACACACACACACACACAGACACACATAACATACACACTCCACATACATGAAAATTACACATAATAAAAACCATAAAAAATAAAACTTACTAAAGAAAACTATCAATGTCTGCTATATTAATACATAACAAAGTAATAAGTCATATTGTTTGTAGAATCGATATATGGTGATGTAAAAAGGAAATATAAAATATTAAAATAAAGTGAAAAGACATGGTCTCAATGCATTACTTGCAAATGAAAATGCCTGAGTCTCCGCCACCTTTGCTCCCTGTGGGACCAGACAGGGACAACCGGGTTCACAGAGATATACTGAGTATAACATCGCTTGGGACACAGATCAAGAGTTGGGCGGCTCTGTGGTTGTCTGTGAGCCAGCCCTGCCATGGAACATTTGCCCTGCAGGGTGAACCGTGCCTGGAGGGAGTCCTGCAGCTTCCACAATCATTGTTCCAGTGGCTGACCAGACAGGGACAAGCAGGTACACAGAGATATACACAGAGTATAACATAGGTTGGAGAAAGGGCTCCAAAGGTACACAGGAGCTGAGCAGCCCCTCAGCAATCTGTGCCAGGGGAAACCTGGTCATCCAGGGGTGCAGAAACAGCCTTGAAGTCTCACAGGAGGTTCAAGCACCAGTCAGTGACAGTAGGACCAACTAACGCCAGAGTTAACCAGATGGCAAAAGGCAAACATAGGAACGTTACTAACAGAAATCTAAGCAATAAGGCACCATCCAAACCCAACTCTCCGACAGCAGAAAGCCCTGGATACCCCAACACACCAGAAAGGCAAGATTTGGATTTCAAATCATATCTCACGATGCTATGAGGATTTCAAGGAAGACATAAATAAATCTCTTTAAGAAGTACAGGAGAACATGAATCAACAGGTAGAAACCCTTACAAAGGAAACACAAAAATCACTTAGAGAAATTCAGGAGAATATAGGTTAACAGATAGAAGCCCATAAAGAGGAAATACAAAAATCACTTAAAGAAATACAGGAGAACTTGCGTCAACAGTCAGAAGTCCTGAAAGAGGAAACACAAAAATATCTTAAAGAATTACAGGAAAACACAAACAAACAAGTGAAGGAACTGAGCAAATCCATCCAGGATCTAAAAATCGAAGTAGAAACAACAAAGAAATTACAAAGTGAGACAACTTTGGAGATAGAAAACCTTGGGAAGAAATCAGGGGTCATAGATGCAAACATCAACAATAGAATACAAGAGATAGAAGAATCTCAGATGCCGAAGATACCATAGAAAGCACTGAATCAACAGTCAAAGAAAATGCAAAATGCAAAAAGCTTGTAACCCAAAACATCCAGAATATCCAGGACACAATGAGAAGACCAAACCTAAGGATTATAGGTATAGATGACAGTGAAGATTTACAGCTTAAAGGGCCAGTAAATATCTTCAACAAAATTATGGAAGAAAATTTCCCTAACCTAAAGAAAGAGATTCCCATGAACATACAAGAAGCCTATAGAACTCCAAACAGAATGGACCAGAACAGAAATACCTCTGGTCACATAATAATAAACACCAAATGTATTAAACAAAAAAGAACATTAAAAGCTGTAAGAGAAAAAGGCCAAGTAACATATAAAGGAAGACCTATCAGAATTACACCAGACATCTCACCAAAGACTATGAAAGCTAGAAAATCCTGGGCAGATCTCATACAAACATCCTTTTGCCTGTGTCTGCTTCAAGAAAACATCCATTTCTTTCACATGTCTGCTTTGGCAAGACATCCTTTCACCTGTGTGTCCAGACAAAACAACATTTGACATAACTATCTTTCCAAAGAAACTAGACATTTCCACTTTATTCCATAGTTAAAGAAAACAGATAAAACTGCAGCCCATCATACTAAGCATAATATATAAAGATACTAAAACCAAATATTGCAAAGTGTGTCTTATTTGTATATGCTGGATCTACATTAATAAACAGATATACAAAATGTTATATATATATATATACATTACATAATATATTATATATTATATAACATAATATAATGTTAACATATTTACATGTTTATATATTAACATATATAAATATGTTAATATTATATATATATATAAATATCTCTGTGTGTGTGAACAAGCATATGCATGTACACCTTGAAATAAGACTTGAGGGCTTGAGGGACAAAAGAGAAAAATGTAAGTATGTAAAGGATTATAGAGGGTAAGTATGAAAAAATACTTGATGTACTTTTAGGAGAATATCATATGAAACATATCAGTAGGTATACTGAATATATGACAAGAGAAGGTTTTGTACCTCACATCATTCTCTTTACCCGCTCTTCTGTCTTAACAGTTTAGCAAATATAGACCTTGATCTGTGTGAGAATATGCTTAAGGAATTAATCAAAATATCAAAACTTTAGAAATTTTCTTTCTGACCTTCATTTATGTCCCTTTTCATATCAATGAAATAAGATGTGAACACTCCATATCGAATTAAACTTTTCCTGCTGTAGACTGTACCAAGATAAAAAACATTGTGACCATAGTATGATGATGCTTGTTATCACTAAAAATATAATCTGGATTCTCAATAGAAGCTTTCATCAGTAATCAAATTGATATCTCTCTACACATATGCCAATCTCCTCTAATTATTAATGTTATCACTGATATGAAAAATGGCTAAAATTATCGACTGAAAAAAAAGCCATGACTGGGAAACAAAGATCGTGATTCCTAAGACAGTGTTACATATGGTCATTTATTCAAAAACATCTAGTAAAATGAGCAGACATTAGCAGAAATATGAAATCTCATTACTTCTAACAATTGTGGTGCCTTTCTGCCATAAAAAATTACTTCAAGATTATTTTCTAATGTTTTTAGAGTATACTGATTTAAAAATTTCTAATTGAAAATACACACTCCTGCCTGGCAGTAATGGCACACACCTTTAGTCCTAGCATTCAGGAGACAGATACAGGCATATCTCTGTCAGTTCAAGGCCTCCCTGGTGTACAGAGTGAGCTTTAGGACAGTCAGGGGAACACAAAGAAATCCTGTCTTAAAAAACTAAAAACAAACAAACACACCAAAACCCCAGACTTTTTATTTTGAAATACAAAAGGAGATATACAAGATGTTTTGAGATGCTAAAAGTATATAAAATATGTTTCCATAAAAATTATTACTCAAAATACTAACTATGTAAATGAGTACATAATGATATTCATGTTTATTTCACAGTTAAATTATTCACTGACTATTTTTTCCTCCTCACTAAGGCTAAATCAACCAGGCTCTTTCAAACAGATATCTCTAAAATATCAAAGCAGTGCTGCTCAATAACATGTTTACGAAGATGAAACTGAGAGCCAAGTTTGATGTCCAATACAGAGTACCCTCGAAAACTTTGTGGATTCCCATGGGCTGTGCTCACCCCTGAAAGCATCTGTCCATGTCTTGAGCTGCTGCCAGGAACCATCTTACATGCCACATGAAGTCATATGTCCTTGACTTGAGCTGCTGTCCGTGGCCCATCTTACCATCAGAGACCATGCTGAAGTCCATGGATGGTATTAGTGCTAGAGGCAAGGTGGATATTTCTGGTCTGTACTGTCACCAGATACCATGTAGAAGTCTACACACCATGCTATTGCTGGTTATAAAAGTCAAGGAAACCTTCTAAAATGGTACCAATGACTACAGACTCATAAACAATGGAGGTGTAGGAGGCTTCAGTGACAATTCCTAACCCCCAACACCAAAATTAACAATCTACACAGGAAACTATCTCAAAACCTACTAAAACTAGTGATAAGGATGAAGAAGTATAGCTCTCCACAATAGATGACTGCTGGCAAAGGAAGAGAAGGGAAAGACTCACTTCTTGAAGGGCCAAACCACTGGAAGTTTGACTATGCTCCAGAGACTAGATGGATGACACAAATTGAATGCTTTTTTTTTAATTTTGGGGGGTAGAAGGTGTGTAAGGTAGGTCACAAGAGTGTGGGGCAGAGTTCAGAGGATGTACAGGTTATCAAGGTGTACTATGTGAAATTCTAAGACAATCAATTAAAATATTATGTAAAGAATTAAATAAAATTAAAAATGTAGTCTTTATAATATACAAATGTGACTCACATATATAATTAATTATAGTTGCATCAAATTGTAATTTTTATAGAATTAAATATATGTAGCTTATAACTAATAAAGCATACAGTGAGCTTCATAGGCCTCATTTTAATTATTATGACAGTGAAAACAGAAAATCAGACAAGAATGGGGACTTGTTTGAAAAGTGTTAATACAAATGTATTAGCTCAGTATGTCTCTTTAAATTCTTTTGATGAAAATAAATTTTGTGTTCACAGCTTTGCATATGATTCTCACAAGTAACTGCACATGAAGAAAGGAGAATTTAATATATTGGAGAGTGATGTTCTTAATTGTAACTAACTAGAAATTATTCCAAATGTAATAAATGCTGATAAAATATAGATGCCGAAATAAAGAATTAGAAGAGTGATAAAGCCATGGTAATGCCAATATTGATAACCAATGACTCTGTCAATTTTCCACTCTAAGTAATTAAGAAAGGAAGAATATATGAGAGAGGATAACTGACAAAAAATAAGAGGGATAAAAAGAGAGAGAACATACAGTTTTCTGGATTTCATTATGAACTCCCTAAAGCAAAATAATCCCATTTTTATAATAAGCTACCAACAGATGGTTGAAGAAATGTGATGGCACTGAAATCACTATGTTGTCAGGGAGCTGCTGAGCTGATAGAAACTGTTCTTAAGGCAAAAGCACTCAGCTATATTGTGACCCCAATACATAGACATTTTGAAAGTAGATGTGTTTACAAAGGAAGGAAATAGCAGAGAGAAGAAAACAACCAGGGAAGTTTAACAGATTTGTTTAAAGACTGAATCCTGAACAAATTGAGTAGTATAAAATAATTCCTTTAAATTCTATAATGTCTGTCTATCAGATATGACTAAAATTATTGGTCTTGTCATGAGCTAGGTTCATTTAATTTACATAACAGAAAATAAGTGAAGGCTAACTCATACAAAGAAGGTAATTGGTTAGCCTATGTAACTGTGCCATAGTCATTCTGGAGAATTCATTTAAATGAAAGTATATGTCAAGAAACATCTCCCTCTTGCCTTTATATTAGTGATTAGAATTAGTTTAGCTTATGTGACATACAACAATTCCAGTGATTAAGTGGCAGTTTTCTTATAATGGTCAGTGCCATTAGATGTATATACTGTGGGTAAAAGTGAATGGAGAAAACAAGAAAACAAAACATACCCCCTTCAAAAAGAGATGTACCATTAACCAAATAAACTTAAATACTATTTGACTCTATTATAGAATTTTGCCAATTCTATTTTACTAGAAAAAAAATCTTAATCATGTCCACATATATTCCATCTCTTTGTATTAGTTACTTTCGTATTTCTTACAAGAGACAAATTAACAAAGGAAAATTATAAAGAGAAACATTTGATTACGAAATTGCTTATAGTTTCAGAGGGTGAGTCTATGATCATGTTTGGGAGCATGGTAGCAGGCAGAGAGTCATGGTACTGATGCAAAGTCTAGACCTTACTTGTTAAGAGCAATCACCACAATGAGGGAGAGAGAGAGAGAGAGAGAGAGAGAGAGAGAGAGAGAGAGAGAGAGAGAGAGAAAGAGAGAGAGACTATGACTGGCATAGATTTTTTTGAAACCTCAAAAGCTTACAAGAACACACTTCCTCCAAAAAAGCTATACGCCTCACAATTCTTCCAAAAATAATTCTACTAACTAGGGACTAAACATTAAAGTGCATCGCCCTATATGAGGGCCATTCATATTCAACTAATCCCACCCCTGATCAATCCACTTATATCCGGTATCTATTTACTTTTTTAATCAAAGGGATTGATTTTTTTTTTTTTTTGATTTTCCGAGACAGGGTTTCTCTGCATAGTCCTGGCTGTCCTGGAACTGGCTCTGTAGACCAGGCTGGCCTCGAACTCAGAAATCCGCCTGCCTTTGCCTCCCAAGTGCTAGGATTAAAGGCTTGCGCCACCACCGCCCGATTTATTTTCTTCTAATTTTCAGTGTCAGTCAGTTATTACAAGCTCCCAAAACCCGACAGTAAATTTTCATCCAGGCTTGGTTGCTTCTCACAGGTAGTACTGCGTAAACTGTGTCCCATGGTCCCAGGATCCTTCCAGCTGAACTTTTTATTTAACTTTTTTTCAATGCAGGGTGTCTCTGTGTAGCTCTAGGTATGTGTACTTGGTGGTACTCTGTCTGGACTCCACCCCCACAGTTACCTGGCAATATCCAAGTAGGCCTGGCCTACCATAAGAGGGGATGCTTGGTCCCTCCTTTCTCTCTCATCTCTTGGCTCTCTTGCTCTCTTGTTCTCTCTTGCCCTCTTGGGCTCTTCCCTTTCCCCCCTTTCTTTTACCCCTCTCTCTACCTGGTCATGGCCAGCCTCTACTTCTCTACCCTCTCCTTCTCTCTGCCTTTCTCTGCATCTACTACTCTCTTAACTCCCATCCCCATCCCCTAAATAAACTCTATTTTATGCTATAACTTTGTGTGGCTGGTCCCTCAAGGGGAAGGGATGCCTCGGCATGGACCCACCAAGGTATCCCCTTCCCCACACCTCACCACACAACTTAGAACATATATTAATACCCTTTATCTTTTATGATCACGACATTGGTGCACTGTGACTCAGATCCAGAAACTCTGCAGGTTTCCATCCCATCTTAGCTATGACCATGCTCACTAGCTAAGATCTGGTAATCCCTCCATTCCCCACTGGTCAGAGTGACTGTCCACATGGTCCTAGGTATTTCTTGAGCTCAGAGCTACCCCTGTGCTTCCCTCTTCCTTGTCTTAGGACTGAGATTTTCCTCTCTTCTTTCTAACAGCTGAGAATACCAGGCTGAGCCTAGAAGACTACTCTCTAGCTCACTAGCACTGGCTCTGAGCATTGCAGTTTCTTTCATTCTTGAGGCTGAGAATTCCAGGTTGGACCTGGAATCTGCTGCCCTCCTCCCACCCATGTTCTTCCAGCATGTGCCAAAAGCATGTTGCAAGGATATGAAACTTGCTACTTTGGACTCTTACTTTAATCCATCCACCACTGAATGTGACTTCTGGCTGCTGGTAGGAAGTCCCACCCTTCAGTGGCAAAGACCCATGAGCTTGACCTGCAGTGCCTCTAACCCACTGGCTGCTGATTCCAGTGCATGTGAGAGAGCTCCTAGGGGAGCTGCTACCACCCAGCCACCAGTCTCTGCCATGTGGGTTACAGAGTCAGATGGGAACAAAGCAACCACTCAGTTCAACATTTTTTGCTACCAGACTGCAGAACCCCACAAATACACCATCATATTGATTGGTAAGGAGTTTCTCCAGTTGATGGGAGAGATCCTATATGCCCAGGTAGTGCCTGGACAGCATCTTTTGAGCTAAGGGGTTTGGTTTTCAATTTCCTGGTCCTTATGCCGGGCTTCCTGGCTGACCTACAATTTAAGAAAGACCCCTGGGTGTCCTCCCTTCTCGAAAGCAGTTCATGAATTCCTTGAGCTCTTGCAGCTGGCTGAAAATTCCTGGTACCAGGTTGAATTGCTTTCTGACAATTCCCCAGGAATTGTCACTGTGGCCTCTAATTATTCATGTGAAGACCTGAGTTCCTTGGTGGTACACTGACCTGTGTTGCTGAGCAGTCCTCAGGATGCCTGTACGAATTGTTCAGTAACTACCCTCTCACCCAATGGGCACTAAATTGTCTTCAACTGTATATTTTAAGGGATCTTCACACATACTGCCAGCAGTCTGGTAAATGAAAAAAGGCCCCAAGCATTTACCTATCCATGCTCCCATACTCCTGGCCTGTTCTCATGGCCTGCATGCTCAGCTTGTGTCACAGGCCTAAATATGCCTGGACAAACTCATTTTCTTTCACCATAATTTTATGCCATTGCTGCCAGCTCTCTTATTCTGGTCCTAGCCAAAATATACTTTTTTTCTACCTACACAACCTGTCAAAGTTACCTAAGGTTTTCATTCCTATCCTGTCTTAATATGATTTTTACTACTGTCATTAAATTCTACTCAGTTATAACCAATCTGTAGCACCCAATCCTGTCAGAAGTTTGTTAGTTATTAAGTTTATGACATACAGAATTCCCAACAGCCTCAATCAACTTCTCCCACAGGGTCTCAGAAAATGTGGACAATGCTACAAGATGCTGCCTGGATTGTGATATGATAATCGCTGAAGAATGCAGTGTACAAAACCAGATACTCTGAGTCAGATGACTTAGCTAAACAAAGGTAAGCCATTTCTCATGTCAATCATATACACTCTGCAGCGAAAAAAGCCCTGTGCTTTCTGCACTTGAAAGTCAGACTAACTCCGCCCAAGTTACCATAGAGACCACAGAAACTATTGGCTAGTGGACTTTGCCATTTTTTAAATAAAGTAACTGCTAAATTATTATTTATTCGTTCTCAGACTTCTACCTACATTGACAGCTAGACAGATATTTCCTTACCTAAACTCTGTTTCCATTAATTGAATGCTTCATATTTGCTCTTCTTGCTATGCCACTGTCCTAACATTATCTGAGTTCCTATAAATTTGCCTAACTCTAATAAACCATTCCACTATAGGATACAACATTTTAATCTTGTTCCTTATGCTCCACAAAAGGCTCATCTTAAAGACTGTTCATATGGTTAATTCATGTTCTTATGTCTTATACAAAATTGTTAGCTACAGGAAACCTACTCAGATCTACCTCTCCTGGACCAAATAGGCTCCATTCAGATAAGTACATTTGCCCAAAGTTCACACTTACTACCTATTCCAAAGGGTGGGATTTCTCTGGGCTTCAAATGTACATCGTAAGAAAAAAATTTCTCCTAAACATACTTAATCTTATTCTCTACTTATAACAATGTGATTGAACATTTTGTCAAGTCCAGGCACTTACTACACCAAGGAAAGCTCCAGAGAAGGAACCTTCAGATGCTCCAAACTCCTCTTAGACACAGACAGTTTCTACTGGACCTGTTCATTCTGACCTGTCTTCAAATGACTCCACAGACCCTGGACAACAAAGAAACATTCAACTCTCCTAAAATTGGAAAAACATTCCCTATACCCATCCCTTTAGGTTCCCCAGAGACACATCACACAAATGTCAGCATGAAGCAGCCAGATATCACTACAATCCTATTCCTGTTTCACCATCACCTCTTTCTAATTTTTCTTTTTTAACTAAACCATAACGGGGGAATGTTGTTACTCTGTCTGGACTCCACCCCCACAGTTACCTGGCAACAGTCAGGTAGGCCTTGTTCACTGTAAGAGGAGCTTGGCCCCTCCTCTCTCTCTTGTCTCTTGGTTCTCTTGCTCTCTGGTTCTCTCTTGCTCTCTTGGGCTCTTCTCTTCCCCATTCCATTCCCCCCTGTTTCCACATGGTCACAACCAGCCTCTACTTCTCTACTCTCTCCTTTTCTCTGCCTTTCTCTGCCTCTAGTACTCTCTTAACTCTCCTCCCCATGTCCTAGATAAACTCTATTCTATGTTATACCTTTGTGTGGCTGGTCGCTCAGGGGAAAGGATGCCTTGACATGGGCCTACTGAGGCATTCCCTTCCCCACAACTCACCACACGCCAAAGAGCCATAGAACATATATTAATACCCTTTATCTTTTTATGATCACAACAGTACTGAAACTCACTTTGTAGACCAGACTTGCCTTGAACTCACATAGATTTGCCTGCCTCTGTCCCTCTGTCTCTCTGCTTATCTCTGCCTGTCTCTGCCTGTCTCTGACTCTGTCTCCCTGCCTTTCTGCCTCTCTGCCTCTGCCACTGCTTCTGCCTCTAAAACGCTGGGATTGGCACTCCGCCATCTTTGCTCCAGCAACAGGGCAATTGGGACCTCCAGGTGCAGGGACAATCATGCATAATATCGCTTGGACTCAGTCAGCCTGTGTGCTCCCTGCTCCCAAGAGCTGGGCAGTGCTGTAGTCACTTACAAGCCAGCTCTGCGGTGGGACATCTGCCCTGCAGAGGGACCTGCACAGGGAAAGAGCACACCCGAACAGGGAGGGAGCGCACCAGCCTCCACTTGGTGACCTCTGCCCTGGGATTGACTGCACTGAGCCTCCAGATATGCAGGGACTCCCCAATAAAACATCGCTTGGGACACAGCCTGTTGAGCTTCAATCTGCACCCAAGAGCAGGGCAGCTCTGTGGTCGTCTGGGCGCCAGCTCTGCTGTGGGTCATCTGTCCTGCAGAGTGATCTGCACCGAGAGGGTGCAGAGTGCACTCCACCATCTTTGCTCCGGTAACAGGGTAATTGGGATCTCCAGACACAGGGACAATCAAGCATAATATCTGTGATGGTTTGTATATGCTTGTCCCAGGGAGTGGCACTATTAGAAGGTGTGGCCTTGTAGGAGGAAGTGTGTCATTGTAGGGTTGGGCTTAGAGATCTTTCTCTTAGATGCCTGAAGCTGCACAGTCTGTTCCTGGTTTTCTTTGGATAAAGGTGTAGAACCCTCAGCTCCTCCTGCACCATGCCTGCCTGGATGTTGCCATGCTTCTGCCTTGATGACAATGGATTAAACCTCTGAACCTGTAAGCCAGACCCAAGTAAATGTCTTTTATAAAACTTGCATTGGTCATTGGTGTCTGTTCACAGCAGTAAAACCCAAACTAATACAGAAGTTGGTACTGGGAGTGGGGTATTGCTGTGATAGGCCTGACCATGCTTTTGTTTGGAAGAATGTGTGTTTTGGAACTTTGGATTTGGAAAGTCATGGAATGCTTTAAGTGGGGCTTAGTGGGCCAGTCTAGTAGGAATATGGAAGACAGTGGTATTGAGGGTCATTTGAACTGTATAGGCCTCATGACCCAAAATTTTTCAGTGGAAAATTTTCGTATGTGGTTGAGAGACTGTTTTTGTGATGTTTTGGAGAAGAACATGGCTGCTTTTTGCCATTTTCTGAAGAGACTGCCTAAGGCTAAGGAAAAGAGATGTATATTAATTGTATTGACAAAGGAAGTCTCAAAAAAGCCCAACAGAGACTTTGTTCTCTGGTTAAGTCTGATGAAAAGCATTTTGAACAAACATCACAAGCTGAGAAAGGAAACATACAAAATATATAATTTGAGCATTAAGGGGACACCAGGAAGTGAAATGGAGCTGAATTCAAGGATATTAAACTGAATTAAGGAAGTAGTGACTTTGAGGCAAGATTCCTCCCAGCAAAATTTAGGTTCAGACATGGTAGTACAAGCCTTTAATCCCAGGAGACAAAGATAAGCAGATCTCTGAGTTCAAGGCCAGCCTAGAACAGAGCAAATTCTAGGTGAAGAAAAACTTAAATCCAGGTTTGGTGGATTACACCGTTAATCACAGTGCTTAGGAGACAGGCATGCAGATCTCTGAATTCAAAGTCAGTCTATGGAGCAAGATCCAGGATAGCCAAGCTTAAGCAGTGAAGGAGTTGGAATAAAGGAAGCTAGTGATAAGATAATAGATCAAGGGGGACAAAGTTCCAGCTCCTGCAAACAGCAGAACTCAACAGCTTAGGCCATGTGTCTCTGGCTTTATATTCAAGAGGAGAAGAAGACTATTGGGACAATTGATGCTGGTTAGCTGGAGCTAAGAAATTACTGGTGATTAAGAAAAGACCAGCATCACTTAGGTGATATTTTCTGGGAAGTGTTTCCTGAGAGCACAAAGAAGCTGTGTTCCAGAGATAGCCAAGGTTGTACCTCATGCTGCAGCTGTACTTGGTAATATGTAAGAATAATCCAGGTGGTACTGGTTTGAAGGCATGAAGGCATCATGAAGAACAGCTGAGGTTTTGCACTGTGAGAGGCCATGGAAGGCCATTGGTGAAAGTGTAGCTCAGTTATAGTTGACAGCGAAGGACTGAAGGGGTCATGCAAATGTGTTGAGGCTTGATACTATGAAGACAGTCTATGAGAGGCTTTGGTGAAGCATAGATGAAGTAGAAGACCCTAGCATATTGGAGATGCCAGTACCATGGGATGACCACCAAGAACAGAAGTGGCAGCGGAATGGATCAACTTGAACTTAGAGTGCTACAGAGGGCAGTGCTGGAGAAGTGATACCAGCCTTTTGGAGATGCACAGAAGATCATGTGTGGAACTCAGACATTGGAACAAGAAGCTGTGAAGCTGAAGTTGACTTGGGGACCGCAAGATGTTAAAGATGCCAGAGACACAGGATGCCTGCCAGGAAAGCTGCTAACAGGGAGTGGAAACAGCCCATGAAAAAGAACCTTGTTGCAGTCAACAAAGATGAAAAGCCAGTTGAAGATCTGAAGACTGCTTTGCCATCAGACATGGAGATGTAGAGTTTAGAGACTGCCCAGCTGGTTTTCTGTCTTGCTTTTGGGATTACAGTTAAGTGATTAGATGGATCTCAGAAGAGACTTTGAACTTTGGACTTTTAACACTGTTGAGAATACTATAGACTGTGGGGACTTTTGAAGTTGGACTAAATGTATTTTGCATTATGCTATGTTTAGGTATGGCCCCCATAGACTTATGTTTGAACAAGCCTATGGGGACCAGGGAGTGGAATGTGATGGTTTGTATATGCTTGTCCCAGGGAGTGGCACTATTAAAAGGTATGGCCTTATTGGAGGAAGTGTGTCACTGTAGGGTTGGGTTTAGAGATCTTCCTCTTAGATGCCTGAAGATGCACAGTCTGTTCCTGGTTTCCTTTGGATAAAGGTGTAGAACCCTCAGCTCCTCTTGGACCATGCCTGCCTGGATGTTGCCATGCTTCTGCCTTGATGACAATGGACTAAACCTCTGAACCTGTAAGCCAGACCCAAGTAAATATCTTTTATAAAACTTGCATTGATCATTGGTGTCTGTTCACAGCAGTAAAACCCAAACTAATACAATATCACTTGGGACTCAGCCAGCTTGTGTCCTCCCTGCTCCCAAGAGATGTGCAGTTCTGTGGTCACTTAAGAGCCAGCTCTGCTGTGGGATATCTGCCCTGCAGAGGGACCTGCACTGGGAGAGAGCACACCCACACAGAGAGGGAGCGCACTAGCCTCCCATTGGTGACCTCTGCTCTGGGGATTGACTAAGATGAGCCTTTGGATGTGCAGGGATCCCCCAATATATCACTTGGGGCAAGGCACATCAGGGCTCCAAAGTCACTCAGGAGCAGGGCAGGCCCCAGAAATCGGTGCCAGGGGAATCCTGGTAATGCAGAGGGGACAGAAATAGCCTTGCAGGCTCACAGGAGGTCCAACCAACTGCCAGTGACAGCAGGACCAACTAACACCAGAGGTAACCAGATGGCAAAAGGCAAAGGAGGGAACGTTACTAACAGAAATCAAGGCAATATGGCACCATCCAAACCCAACTCTCCAACAGCAGCAAGTCATGGATACCCCATCACACCCGAAAGGCAATATCTGGATTTAAAATCACTTCTCATGATGCTATTAGAGGATTTCAAGAAGGACACAAATAAATCTCATCAAGAAACACAGGAGAACGTGAATCAACTGGTAGAAGCCCTTACAAAGGAAACACAAAAATCACTTAAAGAAATGAATCAATGAGTAGATGCACTTACAAAGGAAACACAAAAATTGCTTAAAGAAATGGAGGAGAATATGGGTCAACAAATGGAGGCCCATAAGGAGGCAAAACAAAAATCGCTTAAAGAAATACAGGAGAACTTGGATCAATAGGCAGAAATCCTGAAAGAGGAAATGCAAAAATATCTCAAAGAAATACAGGAAAATACAAACAAACAAATGAAGGATCTGAGCAAAACAATACAGGATCTATAAAAGGAAGTAGAAACAACTAAGAAATAGCAAAGGGAGACAACTTTGGAGATAGAAAACCTTGGGAAGAAATCAGGAGTCATAGATGCAAACATCAACAATTGAATACAAGGGATAGAAGAAAGAATCTCAGGTGCTGATGATACCATAGAAAGCATCGACTCAACAGTCAAAGAAAATGCAAATGCAAAAAACGTGTAACCCAAAATATTCAGGAAATCCAGGACACAGTGAGAAGACCAAACCTAAGGATTATAGGTATAGATGAGAGTGAAGATTTGCAACTTAAAGGACCAGTAAATATCTTCAGCAAAATTATAGAGGAAAAGTTCCCTAACCAAAAGAGAGAGATGCCAATGAACAGACAAGAAGCCTACAGAACACCAAAGAGACTGGACCAGAACAGAAATACTTCCCGTCACATAATAATCAAAACACCAAATGTATTAAACAAGAAAGAATATTAAATGCAGTAAGAGAAAAAGGCCAAGTAACATATAAAGGAAGACCTATTCTAATCACATCAGACTTCTCACCAGAGACTATGAAAGCCAGACAATCCTGGGCAGATCTCATGCAGACTCTAAGAGAACACAAAGGCCAGCCTAGACTACTATACCCAGCAAAACTCTCAATCACCATACATGGAGAGACCAAGATATTCCATGATAAAACCAAATTACACAATATCTTTCTACAAACCCAGCCCTGCAAAGTATAATAGGTGGAAACCGCCAATACAAGGAGAGAAACTACACCCTGGAAAAAAACAAGATAGTAACCTTCTTGCATCAAACCCAAAAATAGATAACCACTGAAACATAAAGATAGCATCAGGAATAGCACGTGGCAATAATCACTATTCCTTAATCTCTCTTAATTTCAAAGATCTCAATACCCCAATAAAAAGACATAGACTAACAGACTGGATACGTAAACAGGACCCAGCATTTTGCTGTGTACAGGAAACGCACCTCAGTGTCAAAGACAAACACTACCTCAGAGTAAAAGGCTGGAAAACAATTTTACAAGCTAAGGGTCCCAGGAAATGAGCTGGAGTAGCCATCCTAATATCAGATAAAATTGAATTTCAAACTAAAGTCATCAAAAAAGACACAGAAGGACACTACATACTGATCAAAGGAAAAATCCACCAAGAAGAACTCTCAATTCTGAATATCTATGCTCCAAATGCAAATGGCACCCTCATTCGTAAAAGAAACTTTACTCAAGCTCAAAGCACACATCGCACCTCACAGAATGATAGTGGGTGACTTCAACACCCCACACTCTGGAATGGATCGTTCAGGAAAGCAGAAACTAAACAGGGACACAGTGAAACTAATTGAAGCCTTGGACCAAATGGAACTAACAAGTATATATATAGAGAGAACATTTCATCCTAAAGCAAAAGTATATACCTTCTTCTCAGCAACTCATGGTACCTTCTCCAAAATCGACCATATAATTGGTCACAAAACAGACCTCAACAGGTATAAGAAGATCGAAATAATCCCATGCCTTCTATCAGATCCCTATGGAATAAGGGTGGTCTTCAATTACAACAAAAACAATAGAAAGCCCACATACACGTGGAAGCTGAACAATGCTCTACTCAATGATACTTTGATCAAGGAGGAAATAAAGAAAAAATCAAAGACTTTTTAAAATTTAATGAAAATGAAGGCACACCATACTTTAAATTATGGGACACAATGAAAGCGGTGCTAAGAGGAAAATTCATAGCCCTGAGTGCTTCCAAAAAGAAACAGGAGAGAGAATACATTAGCAGCTTAATGGAACACGTGAAAGCCCTAGAACAAAAAGAAGCAAATACACCCAAGAGGATTAGAAGGCAGGAAATCATCAAACTCAGGGCTGAAATCAATCAAGTAGAAACAAATAAAACCATACAAAGAATCAACAAAACTAGGAGTTGTTTCTTTGAGAAAATCAACAAGATAGATCAGCCCTTAGCCAGACTAGCCAGAGGGCACAGAGACAGTATACAAATTAACAAAATCAGAAACAAAAAGGGAGATATAACAACAGCACCTGAGGAAATTCAAAAAATCATCAGATCCTACTACAAAAGCCTATATTCAACACAACTAGAAAATCTGTAGGAAATGGACAATTTCCTAGACCAATACCAAATACCCAAATTAAATCAGGATCAAATAGATAATCTAAACTGACCTATAACCCCTGAAGAAATAGGAGTGGTCATTGGAAATCTTCCATCCAAAAAAAGCAAAGGACTAGATGGTTGTAGGGCAGAATTCTATCAGACCTTCAAAGAAGACCTAACAGGAATACTCTTCAAACTATTTCACAAAACAAAAACAGAAAGAACACTACCCAAGTCGTTCTACGAAGCCACAATTTCACTAATACCAAAACAACACAAAGATCCAACAAAAAAAATCGAACTTCAGACCAATTTCCCTTATGAATATCGATGCAAAAATACTCAATAAAATTCTTGCTAACTGAATCCAAGAATACATCAAAACGATCATTCACCATGATCAAGTAGGCTTCATCCCAGGGATGCGGGGATGGTTCAATATAATGAAATCCATCAATGCAATCCACTACATAAACAAACTCAAAAGAAAAAAAAACATATGGTCATTTCATTAGATACTGAAAAAGCATTTGACAAAATTCAGAATCCTTTCATGTTAAAGGTCTTGGAAAGAACAATAATGCAAGGCGCATATCTAAACATAGTAAAATCAATATACAGCAAACCAGTAGCCAACATCAAATTAAATGGAGGGAAATGTGAAACAATCCCACTAAATCAGGGACTAGACAAGGCTGCCCTCTCTTTCCATATTTATACAATATAGTACTTGAAGTTCTAGCTAGAGCAATTAGACAACAAAATGAGGTCAAAGGGATATACATTGGAAAGAGAGAAGTCAAATTATCACTATTTGCAGATGATGTGATAGTATACTTAAGCTACCCAAAAAACTCTACCAGAGAACTCCTACAACTGATAAACAACTTCAGCAAAGTAGCTGGAAATAGAATTTACTCAAGCAAATCATTAGTCTTCCTATACTCAAAGGATGAACAGGGTGAGAAAGAAATTAGGGAAATGACACCCTTCACAATAGCCACAAACAATATAAAGTATCTTGGTGTGACTCTAACCATACAAGTGAAAGATCTGTATGACGAGAACTTCAGGTCTCTGAAGAAAGAAATTGAAGAAGACCTCAGAAGATGGAAAAATCTTCCATGCTCATGGATTGGCAGGAATATTATAGAAAAATGACCATCTTGCCAAAAGCAATATACAGATTCAATGCAATCCCCATCAAAATCCCAACGCATTTCTTCATAGAGTTAGAAAGAGCAATTCAAAAATGCATCTGGAATAACAGAAAACCCAGTATAGCTAAAACTATTCTCAAGAGTAAAAGAACGTCTAGGGGAATTGGTATCCCGGACCTCAAACAATACAGAGCAATAGTGTTAAAAACTGCATGGTATCAGTATAGTGACAGGCATATAGATCAATGGAACAGAATTGAAGACTCAGAAATGAATCCACACTAGTATGGTCACCTGATCTTTGACAAAGAGCCAAAACCATCCAGTGGAAAAATATAGCCTTTTCAACAAATGGTGCTGGTTCTACTGGAGGTCAACATGCAGACGATTGCAAACTCATCCATTCTTATCTCCTTGTACTAAGGTCAATTCCAAGTGGATCAAGGACCTCCACATAAAACCAGACACACTGAAACTAACAGAAAGGAAACTAGGGAAGAAACTTTAACATATGGGCACAGGGGAGAATTTCTTGAGCAGAACTCCAATAGCTTATGCTCTAAGATCAAGAATTGACAAATGGGACCTCATAAAATTACAAAGTTTCTGTAAGGCAAAGAACACTGTCAAAAGGAAGGACACTGTCAAAAGTACAAAGTGGCAACCAACAAACTGGGAAAAGATCTTTACCAACCCTACATCCGACAGAGAGCTAATATCCAATATATACAAAGAACTCAAGAAGTAAGACTTCAGAGAGACAAATAACCCTATTAAAAATGGGGTTTAGAGCTAAACAAAGAGTTCTCACCTGAAGAATATCTAATGGCTGAGAAGCACCTAAAGAGATGTTCATCATCCTTAGTCATTAGGGAAATGCAAATCAAAACAGCCCTGAGATTCCACCTCACATCAGTCAGGATGGCTATGATCAAAAACACAGGAGACAGCAGTTGTTGGCGAGGATGTGGAGAAAGAGGAACACTCCTCCACTGCTGGTGGGATTGCAAGTTTTTACAACCACTCTGGAAAGCAGTCTGGCAGTTCCTCAAAAAACTGGGCATGACACTCCAGGAGGATCCGGCTATACCACTCCTGGGCATATACCCAGAGGCTTTACCTGCATGCAATAAGGACACATGCTCCACTATGTTCATAGCAGCCTTATTTATAATAGCCAGAAGCTTGAAGGAACCCAGATGTCCCTCAGGGAGTAATGGATTCAGAAGATGTGGTATATTTACACAATGGAATACTACTCTGCAATTAAAAACAATGAATTCACGAAATTCCTAGGCAAATGGTTAGAACAGGAAAATATTGGCACTCCGCCATCTTTGCTCCAGTGGCCTGGAAGTTGGGACAGCCAGGCTCTGAGACAGACAGGCATAATATCGCTTGGGTCTCGGGTGGCTTGTGTGTATGCGGCTCCCAAGTGCTGGGCTGATCTGTAGTAACCAGTGCACCAGCTCTACTGTGGGACTTCTGCCTGGCAGAGGGACCCCGCACTGGGCGGGAGCCTACCAGCTTCCCTTCCACGACCTCTGTTCTGGTAGACTGCACTGAACACACAGGTACCCAGTTTCTCCCCAATATAACATCACTTGGGACACGGCCTGTTGGGGCTTCCGCCTGCGCCCAAGAACGAGACAGCGCTGTGGTCGTCTGGGTGCCAGATCTGCAGGCCATCTCCTCTGCAGGGTGAGCAGCACCATGGAGAGAGTGCAGAGTGCACTCGGCCATCTTTGCTCCAGTGGCCGGAAAGTTGGGACTGCCAGGCTCTGAGACAGACAGGCATAATATTGCTTGGGTCTTGGGCGGCTTGTGTGTATGCGGCTCCCAAGTGCTGGGCTGATCTGCAGTAACCAGCGCCCCAGCTCTGCTGTGGGACTTCGGCCTGGCAGAGGGATGCCCCCTCCCAACCCACCCACTCTAGGAGAGATCACACACCCCTGCACAGGGCAAGAGCCTACCAGCCTCCTTTTGGCGACCTCTGCTCCAGGAATCCACTAAGCTGAGCCTTTGGATGTGGAAGGACTCCCCAATATAACATCACTTGGGGCAAGGCACATCAGGGCTCCAAAGTCACTCAGGAGCAGGGCAGGCCCCAGAAATCTGTGCCAGGGGAATCCTGGTAAACCGGGGGGGGGGGGGGCAGAAATAGCTTTGCAGGCTCACAGGAGGTCCAACCAACAGCCAGTGACAGCAGGACCAACTAACATCAGAGGTATCCAGATGGCAAAAGGCAAACGTAGGAATGTTACTAACAGAAATCAAAGTAATATGGGACCATCCGAACCCAACTCTCCAACAGCAGCAAGTCCTGGATACCCTACCACACCCGAAAGACAAGATCTGGATTTAAAATCACTTCTCATGATGCTATTAGAGGATCACAAGAAGGACACAAATAAATCCAATAAAGAATTACAGGAGACCATGAATCAACGGTTAGAAGCCCTTACAAAGGAAACACAAAAATTGCTTAGAGAAATGCAGGAGAACATGGATCAAAAGATGGAGGCGCACAAGGAGACAACACAAAAATCGCTTAACGAGATGAATCAACGGGTAGATGCACTCACAAAGGAATCACAAAAATTGCATAAAGAAATGCAGAAGAATATGGGTCAACAGATGGATGCCCATAAGGAGGCAACACAAAAATTGCTTAAAGAAATGAATCAATGGTTAGATGCCCTTACAAAGGAAACACGAGAACTGCTTAAAGAAATGCAGGAGACGATGGATCAACAGATGGATTCCCATGAGGAGGAAACACAAAAATCGCTCAGAGAAATGCAGGAGAACGTGGGTCAACAGGCAGAAATTCTGAAAGAGGTAATGCAAAAATACCTTAAAGAAATACAGGAAAATACAAACAAACAAGTGAAGGATCTCAGCAAATCCATCCAGGAACTAAAAAAGGAAGTAGAAACAATTAAGAAATCACAAAGGGAGACAACTTTGGAGATAGAAAACCTTGGGAAGAAATCAGGAGTCATAGATGCAAACATCAACAATAGAATACAAGGGATGGAAGAAAGAATCTCAGGTGCTGAAGATTCCATAGAAAGCATCTACTCAACAGTCAAAGAAAATGCAAGATGCAAAAAACGTGTAACCCAAAGCATCCAGGAAATCCAGGACACAATGAGAAAACCAAACCTAAGGATTATAGGTATAGATGAGAGTGAAGATTTGCAACTTAAAGGACCAGTAAATATCTTCAACAAAATTATGGAGGAAAACTTCCCTAAACTAAAGAGAGAGATGCTGATGAACGTACAAGAAGCCTACAGAACTCCAAACAGACTGGACCAGAACAGAAATACCTCCCGTCATATAATAATCAAAACACCAAATGTTCTAAACAAAGAAAAAATACTAAAAGCAGTAAGAGAAAAGGGCCAAGTAACATACAAAGGAAGACCTATCCGAATCACATCAGACTTCTCACCAGAGACTATGAAAGCCAGAAGATCCTGGGCAGATCTCATACAGACACTAAGAGAGCACAAATGCCAGCCTAGACTACTATACCCAGCAAAACTCTCAATCACCATAGATGGAGAGACCAAGATATTCCATGATAAAACCAAATTTTCACAATATCTTTCCACAAATCCAGCCCTGCAACGGATAATAGGTGGAAACCTCCAGTACAGGGAGAGAAACAACACCCTGGAAAAAATGAGATAATAACCTTCTTGAATCAAACCCAAAAGGAGATAACCACTCAAACATAAAGATAGCGTCAAGAATGGCAGATGGCAATAATCACTATGCCTTAAAATCTCTTAGTATCAATGGTCTCAATTCCCCAATTAAAAGACATAGACTAGCAGACTGGATACGTAAACAGGACCCCGCATTTTGCTGCATGCAGGAAATGCACCTCAGTGTCAAAGACAAACACTACCTCAGAGTAAAAGGCTGGAAAACAATTTTACAAGCAAATGTTACCAAGAAACAAGGTGGAGTAGCCATCCTAATATCACATAAAATTGATTTTCAACCTAAAGACATCAAAAAAGACACAGAAGGACACTGCATACTGATCAAGGGAAAAATCCACCATCAAGAACTCTCAATTCTGAATATCTATGCTCCAAATGCAATGGTACGGTCATTCGTAAAAGAAACTTTACTAAAACTCAAAGCACACATTGCACCGCACACAATAATAGTGTGTGACTTCAACACCCCGCTCTCTGAAATGGATCGTTCAGGAAAGCAGAAACTAAACAGGGACACAGTGAATCTAATTGAAGCCTAGGACCAAATGGAACTAACAGATATATATATAGAACATTTCATCCTAGAGCTAAAGAATACACCTTCTTCTCAGCACCTCATGGTACCTTCTCCAAAATTGACCATACAATTGGTCACAAATCAGACCTCAACAGATATAAGAAGATAGAAATAATCCCATGCCTCCTATCAGATCACTATGGAATAAGGGTGGTCTTCAATGGCAACAAAAACAAAAGAAAACCCACGTACACATGGAGGCTGAACAATGCTCTACTCAATGATAACTTGGTCAAGGTGGAAATAAAGAAAAAAATCAAAGACTTTTTGAAAGTTAATGAAAATGAAGGCACAACATACACTAATTTATGGGACACAATGAAAGCAGTGCTAAGAGGAAAATTCATAGCCCTGAGTGCCACCAAAAAAAATGGGAGACAGCATACACTAACAGCTTAATGGCACACCTGAAAGCCCTGGAACAAAAAGAAGCAAATACACCAAAGAGGAGTAGAAGACAGGAAATCATCAAACTCAGGGCTGAAATCAATCAAGTAGAAACAAATAAAACCATACAAAGAATCAACAAAACGAGGAGTTGGTTCTTTGAGAAAATCAACAAGATCGATAAGCCCTTAGCCAAACTAACCAGAGGGCACAGAGATAGTATCCAAATTAATAAAATCAGAAACGAAAAGGGAGAGATAACAACAGAAACTGAGGAAATTCAAAAAATCATCAGATCCTACTACAAAAACCTGTATTCAACACAACTAGAAAATCTGATAAACAACTTTTGCAAAGTGGTTGGATATAAAATTAACTTAAACAAATCAGTAGCCTTCCTCTACTCAAAGGATAAACAAGCTGAGAAAGAAATTAGGGAAATGACATGCTTCACAATAGCAACAAATAATATAAAATACCTTGGTGTGACTCTAACCAAGCAAGTAAAAGATTTGTATGACAAGAACTGAAGAAAGAACTTGAAGATCTCAGAAGATGGAAAGGTCTCCCACGCTCATGGATTGGCAGTGCTAATATAGTAAAAATGGCCATCTTCCCTAAAGCAATCTACAGATTCAATTTAATCCCTCTCAAATTTCCAACTCTCTTCTTCATATGTAGAAAGAGCAATTCTCAAATTCATCTGGAATAACAAAATTCCAGGATAGAGGAAACTATTCTCAACAATAAAAGAACTTCTGTCGGAATCACCGTCCCTGATCATGATAAAAACTGCATGGTATTTGTACAGTAACAGGCAAATGGACCAATAGAATAGAATTGAAGAGCCATAAATGAACCCACACAGCTGTGTTCACTTGATATTTGATAAAGGAGCTAAACCATCCCATGAAAAAAAGACAGCATTTTCAACAAATGGTGTTGGTTTAACTGGCAGTCACCATGTAGAAGAATGCAAATTAATATATTCTTATCTCCCTGTTCAAAACTCAAGTCCAAGTGGATAAAGGACCTCCACATAATACCACATACCTGAATCTAATAGAAGAGAAAGTAGGGAAGAGCCTGGAGCACATGGGCACAGGGGGAAATGTCTTAAACAGAACACCAATAGCTTATGCTCTTAGATCAAGAATTGACACATGGGACCTCATAAAATTACAAAGCTTCTGTAAGGCAAAGGACACTGTCAATAGGACAAAATGGTAACCAACAGATTAGGAAAATATCTTTACCAATCCTACATCTGATAGAGGGCTAATATCCAATATATACAAAGAACTCAAGAAGTTAGACTCCAGAGAGCCAAATAACCCCACTAAAAGTGGAGTACAGAGTTAAACAAAGAATTCTCAGCAGAGGAATATCAAATGGCTGAGAAGCACCTAAAGAAATGTATAACATCATTCATCATCAGGGAAATGCAGATCAAAACAACCCTGAGATTTTACCTCACACCAGTCAGAATGGCTAAGATCAAAAACTCAGGGGATAGGAGATGCTGGCAAGGATGTGGAGAAAAAGGAACACTCCTCCACTGCTGGTAGGACTGCAAGCTGGTACAACTACTCTGGAAATCAGTTTGGTGGTTCCTCTGAAAATTGGACATAATACTACCTGAGGATTCAGCTATACTTCTCCTGGGCATATACGCAGAAGATGCTCCAACAGGTAATAAGGATACATGTTCCACTATGTTCATAGAAGCCTTACTTATAACAGCCAGAAGCTGGAAAGACTGTTGATATAAGGTCTTCTTTTAAGGTCTGATTGAACTCAGCATTGAACCCATCTGGTCCTGGGCATTTTTTGGTTGGGAGTATATTAATGACTGCTTCTATTTCTTTAGCTGTGATGGGATTGTTTAGATCATTTATCTGAAACTGATTTAATTTTGGTACCTGGTTTCTGTCTATAAAATTGTCCATTTCATTTAGGTTTTCCACTTTTGTGGACTATAGGCTTTTGTAGGATCTGATGATTTTTGGATTTCCTCAATATCTGTTGTTATGCTTTCCTTTTCATGTCTGATTTTGCTGATTTGGATACTGTCTCTGTGCTCTCTGATTAGTTTGGCCAAGAGCTTATCTGTCTTGTTGGTTTTTTCAAAGAACCAGTTCCTGGTTGTTTGATTCTTTGTATAGTTCTTTTTGTTTCTACTTGGTTGATTTCAGTCCTGAGTTTGATTTTTCCTGCTGTCTACTCCTCTTGGGTGTATTTGCTTCTTTTTGTTCTAGAGCCTTCAGCCATCCTGTTAAACTGTTAGTGTATACTCTTTCCAGTTTCTTTTTGGAGGCACTCAGAGCTATGAGTTTTCCTCTTAGCACTGCTTTCATTTTGTCCCATAAGTTTGGGTATGTTGTGCCTTCATTTTCATTAAATTCTAAAAAGTCTTTAATTTCATTTTTTATTTCTGCTGTCTTCAAGTTATCATTAAGCAGAGTGTTATTCAGTTTCCATGTGTATGTGGGCTTTCTGTTGTTTTTATTGTTATTGAAGACCAACCTTAGTCCTTGGTGATCTGATAGAGTGCATGGAATTATTTCAATCTTCTAATATCTGCTGAGGTCTGTTTTGTGATAGAGTATATGGTCAGTTTTGGCGAAGAGAATGTGGAATGCTGAGAAGAAGGTATATTCTTTTGTTTCAGGATAAAATATTCTATAGATATCTGTCAAATTCATATGGTTCATAACTTCTGTTAGTTTCACTGTTTCTCTGTTAAGTTTGTGTTTCCCTGATCTGTCCATTGATGAAAGGGGTGTGTTGAAGTCTCCCACTATTATTGTGTGGGGTGCAATGTGCACTTTGAGCTTTGGTAAGGTTTCTTTTATGAATGGTGTGCCCTTGTATTTGGAGAACATATGTTCACAATTGAGAGTTCATCTTGGTGGATTTTTCCTTTGATGAGTATGAAGTGTCCTTCCTTATCTTTTAAATGACTTTTGGTTGAAAATCGATTTTATTTAATATTAGGATGGCTACACCAGCTTGTTTCTTGGGACCATTTGCTTGGAAAATAGTTTTTCAGCCTTTTACTCTGAGGTAATGTCTGTCTTAGAAAATAATAAAAAAATAAATAAAATGCTGGGGTTAATAAAAAAAAAAACATGAGATTGGTTCTTACACCAGTCAGAATGGCTAAGATTAAAAAAACCCAAGGGACAGAACATGCAGGGAAGGATGTTGGGCAAGGAAAGTACTTCTCCCTTGCTAGCAGTAGT
Organism: Tokudaia tokunoshimensis; assembly: GCA_036184795.1. Classification (NCBI taxonomy): domain Eukaryota; kingdom Metazoa; phylum Chordata; class Mammalia; order Rodentia; family Muridae; genus Tokudaia; species Tokudaia tokunoshimensis. Next base: position 41,695,086 of record BTHU01000023.1, read on the forward strand.
GCAAACCATCCTGAAAATCAATCCAGAATTTTCTCAGAAAATTGGAAATAGTTCTGCTGAAGATCCCTAACTATACCATTCCTGGGTATATACCCAAAAGATACTCCAGAATAAGAGAAGGACACGTTCTCCACTATGTTCCTGGCAGCTTTACTTATAATAGCCAGACACTCGAAACAACACATAAGCCCCTCAAATGAAGCATGAATACAGAAAATGTGGTTCAGTTACACAATCGAATACTCTTCAGCTATTAAGAACAAGGACGTCATAAATTTTGTAGGTAAAAGGACAGAAATAGAAACAATAATTGCCAGTGAGGTAATCCAGACTCAAAAGGATACTCATGATACTTAATGATAAGTGGATATTAGCCATAAAGTGCAGGATATCTATGCTATACTCCACAGACCTCAAGAAGCTAAACAAGAAGGAAGGCCTGAACCAGGATGCTTAAATATCACTTAGAAAAGAGAATAAAATTGTCATAGGAGGCAGATGGAGGAAGGGAACTGGGTGGGAGATTGGGTATTGAGGAGGAAGGGGGCTTCAAGATCAGGTGTGGAGAGAGACTGGAGAAAGGACCAGGAGAATCAATTAGCAGCTGGAAGTGGTTGGAGAGTTGAGGTGCATCTCTAGGACATTTGATAGACCTGTGATTGAGAATGTATTTGCAGTTGACAGGGTGGGAGAAGCGGGGGGCATTTCTAGACCTGTGATCAAGGAGTCTATGGCAGTGGATTTAGCTGAGACTCATAGCAGTGGTGATATGGAAGCTGGGCACCTCATGTTGCCAGGCAGGACCCACAGTGTAGTGTTTGGACACCAAACCACCTACAAAATTTTGACCCAAAATTTGTCCTGTTGACAAGAAATACAGGGACAAAATGAAGCAGACTGAGGGAATAGCGAACCAATAACTTGCCCAACATGAGCAAGCACTAATTCCTGACAATGCTATGTTATGCTTGAAGACAGGAACCTAGCATAACTGTCCTCTGAGAGGCTCCCCCCAGCAGCTGACTGTAACAGATTTAGAGAACCACAGCTAAACATTGGACAGAGCTTGGGGACTCTTATGGCAGAGTTGAGGGAAGGATCCAAAGGGCATAGGAACTCCACAGGAAGACCAACAGAGTCAAGTATCCTAGACCCATGGGGGTTCTCTGAGATTGAAACACTAACTAAAGAATATAGCTGTACTACAGAGCAATAGTGTTAAAAACTGCATGGTATTGGTACAGTAACAGACATGTAGATCAATGGAACAGAATTGAAGACCCAGAAATGAATCCACACTCCTATGGTCACTTGATCTTTGACAAAGGAGCTAAAACCATCCAGTGGAAAAAAGATAGCCTTTTCAACAAATGGTGCTGGCTCAGCTGGAGGTCAACATGCAGAAGAATGCAAATTGACCCATCCTTATCTCCTTGCACTAAGCTCAATTCTAAGTGGATCAAAGATCTCCACATAAAACCAAACACACTGAAACTAATAGAAGGGAAACTAGGGAAGAACCTTGAACATATGGGCACAGGGGAGAATTTCCTGAACAGAACTCCAATAGCTTATGCTCTAAGATCAAGAATAGACAAATGGGACCTCATTAAATTACAAAGTTTTTGCAAGGCAAAAGACACTGTCAAAAAGACAAAGCGGCAACCAACTAACTGGGAAATGATCTTTACCAACCTTACATCCGACAGAGGGCTAATATCCAAGATATACAAAGAACTCAAGAAGTTAAACTCCAGAGAGGCAAGTAACCCTATTAAAAAATGGGGTACAGAGCTACACAAAGAGTTCTCACCTGAAGAATATCTAATGGCTGAGAAGCACCTAAAGAGATGTTCATCATCCTTAGTCATTAGGGAAATGCAAATCAAAACAACCCTGAGATTCCATCTCACACCAGTCAGGATGGCTAAGATCAAAAACACAGGAGACAGCAGTTGTTGGCGAGGATGTGGGGAAAGAGGAACACTCCTCCACTGCTGGTGGAATTGCAGGCTGGTACAACCACTCTGGAAAGCAGTCTGGCGGTTCCTCAGAAAACTGGGCATGACACTCCCGGAGGATCCGGCTATACCACTCCTGGGCATATACCCAGAGGCTTTACTTGCATGCAATAAGGACACATGCTCCACTATGTTCATAGCAGCCTTATTTATAATAGCCAGAAGCTGGAAAGAACCCAGATGTCCCTCAACGGAGGAATGGATTCAGAAGATGTGGTATATCTACACAATGGAATACTACTGTGCAATTAAAAACAATGAATTCACGAAATTCCTAGGCAAATGGTCAGAACTTGAAAATATCATCCTTAGTGAGGTAACCCAATCACAAAAGAACACACATGGCATGCAGTCACTGATAAGGGGATATTGACCCAGAATCTCGGAATACCCCAGACACAATTCGCATATCAATAGATTTCTAAAAAGATGGAAGGAGAGACCCCTGGTCCTGGAAAGACTGAATGTAGGGGAACGCCAGGACAGAGAAGCGAGAGGGGGTTGAATGGAGAAAAGAGGGAGGGAAGGGGGCTTATGGGACTTTCGGGGAGGGAGGAAACGGGAAAGGGGAAGTGATTTGGAATGTAAATTAAAAAAAAAAATTAAAAAAAAAGAAGAATATACATGGGCTGGACCTAGCACTCCATTGTTCTCAGATGTGCAGCTTTGTCTTCAGGTCTTCATGTGGGTCCCACAACAACTGGAACAGGGACTATCCCTAAAGCTGTTGCCTGTCTGTGGAATAATTACCCCTAACTAGGTTGACTTGTCTGGCTTCTGTGCAATAGGATGTGCCTAACACAGCAGAGGAGTGATTTGCCAAAGTAGGGGGATACCCAGGTGAGATCTCCACCCTCTCTGAAGAGGAGAGTAGGGGATGCATGTGGGACTACGTGAGGGAGGTCGGGAGGGGGCAGTGATTGGAAAATAAAGTGAACAAAAATTAATGGGAAAAGGGAAATAAAATCTTCTTAGAGTGTGGCTCATTAGTTAATGGCACATCAGTAGGGATGGATTCATTTTGAATAAAATCAAATAGAACATTTGAAAAAGAAGGTACCTAGAGTAGGTGGAAAATGACATTCTTGGAAAGTATAGTATTTTAGAGTTTGTTTTCCTTTTACTCTTTTTGAATTTTTAACCAGTGATACTTCTAAGTTCTCCAAACACTTAAACACAATTGGTGCTTTGGTTGATTATAGGCAATAATAGTAGATGGTAAGCTTTGATTGCTAAGAAGCAGTACACAATATATGCTGAGATGGAATTGGAAATAAACTCCCCCAAGGGCACACACTGGCTGGATTTTGTACTGCTGGAAGGCCCTATATAGAGTACTGTGGACTGTCAACAATAGGTTTGTTAAGGTGTGTCCTTTGGATGTTATATTGCTAATATGACAGACTGATGCATCCACTGATATAATGGTGTGACAAGAGGTGTGGGAGAATCAAACTGCTTTCCAACTGGATTTAAGACCTCTTGCTATGGAAAGAGTTCATCTTTGATGGAGTAAGTGGAACACATGACCTGGGGGAGGAGGTTCATAGGCTTTGGTGGAGAGACCACTGCAATTTTCCTTAATAAATGTGATATGCCTGTCATACTTCATTGCAAAAACTTGTTTATACCCATAGATTACAGCTTCTGTCCACCACCCTATCAAAAAAAGGAAAGGTCTTTTTATTTTCCACGGGGTAGAGGTTCCTGTGGAGGCTAATAAACAGTCAGGTAGCTGAGAGTAAGTTTTGCTGTTTTATATACTGTGCTATATAAGGTATAAAATGCTTAGGCATACATGTCATCCTCCCCTCCATGGCTCAGAGAACATAATGAAAGGAGCAGAAAGAATGTTACAGGATTAAAGGATAAGTTGTTATGAAGTAGCTTTCTGCAAATTAAATATTCCCTCTGGACAGAGGCTCAAAAACCTCAAGAAGCTCACAAATACTTACATGATTCACAAAGACCCTTACTGAAGTCATGTACACAGTAGTGTTTCTGGAAGTGTGGAGTGTCTTCAGTGGCCTGACTTAAAAGTTTGAGTTTGCAACACCTGTGAGTCATCACACATGCTACTGAGAGTTTTCAGTAATGAAGGTGCTCCTGAGTTTTCTCTTCTTTGTCTCCTCACCCATGACCCTGTAAGTGACCATAGAAAAACCATTGGTTCTCCAAGCAGGCCTTGGATGTAGTTGCATATCCGGTGTGTTATCAATGCCTAAGCTGAAGAAAATATATTTTTGCTCACATCTCCTCAGGAAAAAACAAGCAACAATGGCACATAGGAAATGCCTTCTTCTGCATATCCTCCTATCACTGAAGTTCTTTCAGATCCCAAGTGCAGTCCATAGAGATATATGTGAATTTCTGCTTTTGTCTAACTATACCGCTGTGAGACCTCTTTACTCTGATGCAACTTCTGCTGAAGTTAATTGATTTCCTCAGGCATATAGGAAAAGAAGGACCTCTATAGGGAACTAGAAATGAGCCTTTTATTACTGATCTTTTAAGGACTTGACAGAGAGGGAAGGAAAAACACACCTCCTTTTATGCTGTTATTTCTCCGTAATTCAAACCTCTAATGTTCCAATGCTCTCCTTTGTGATAACAGTTACTCAAATACTGTATGTTATTTATTTATTTACTTATCAGTACTGAGGATTGAAGCTAGGGCTTCAAACAATTTAGAATTTGTACTCTAACATTTACATGTCCCCAGCTTACTTTTTGCTTTATATTTTGAGACAAAGTATAATGTTTTATAGAACTTATAAAAGTTGACCTTGGTATTGCTCCATATTCCATGCAAGCATTGTATTTATAATTTACCTTCCTCAGCCCACCATATAGCTAGAGTTACAGGCTTGTAACACCAGGAACTTCTCCATTTTTCCTAATGACCCTCAGTTTTATGTTCATCTTTAGTGTGGTATAAGTCACCATCTAACAACTTGATAATAGGAATTTCTAAACCATAGCCTATCTCATTAATCTGTGAATTTATATTTTCTTTATTATCCTAAGCACAGAAAAATTGTGAATCAAAGCTATAACTTATCCTCTTCATTTTCAACAGTGTATACTATCTTCTTCATGATGTTAAGATACATGATTCAGCTTGGAGGTGACTGAATAAAATGTGAAATGAAGAAATGAAAATATCTCTGTGTTAAAGTTAAAAGAATTAGAACATTTTAAAAAGTTTGCCTATTTCATGGGTTTCTGTTGAATGTTGTTATGAGGAGTTTCATTCAGAAATTTAAGCTAATTTGAGTTCTTGAGGAATGAAATATGTGATATGCACATGATTTCTGGCTTGGTTCCATCGATACAATATGATATATATTTCAACTTTCAAGGCATTACATTTTTCTGCAGAGCACTATCTGGTAAAAGAGGAACATTTATTTATTAATAGAGATATTGAGAGAAGGAAAAAAAGAGAAAAGATGGTGAAATGAGGGAAGAGAAGTGAGGAAAAAAAAGAAGGAGGGAAGGAGTGAATTAATAGAAGGAAACAAATGAGAACGGTAAGAAACTGGGTTCTATCCTAGGAACAGAACAAAGAAAAGAGAGAGAAAGAAAGTACTGTAAAGATTTCAATAAACTGTGACTCTTGTATTTTTTGCTTAATTTTTGTGGTTCTGACAATCCCATATTTTGCCTTCTGTTCTGGCATTGTAGTTCTGTTATGAGGTTAAATCCATAGGGTCTCTGATATGTGATATGAGCCTACTTATTTTTAGGGATTCTTTTAACTAAGAAAAGGGTATGACCCAAATTTTTTTATTCCAAATGACCATTACTATTACATCATTTTTATTTCATTATATTAAAAATTATTGAAGAGAAAGAGAAAATGTCACAAAAGTGAGCTTGAAAAGATTCATCATTCAGAAAGCATCTTTATCTGCCACTCTGCTATAGACATGGAAGAACATAATGTGAAATACTTCCATAAATGGATGCTTATAAATTATTTTAAAATTATTCCAACCTTAAGGTAATCTTTATAACTTATCTGATATACCTTTTCTCAACATGTAAGTTAATATTCTGCAAATGCAGCCCTAAATTAGAAAACAATGAATCTGAAGATAATGTGATAGATTAAATATTCAAACATGGAAAATTGCTATTTTTATTTTTAAGCCAATCAAATAAACTGTATTTACCTAGTTCACAAGATTTTGTTAAAGTTGAAATAATAAATTCTCTTTTTATGAATAGTAGGCTTTCATAATGAAGCAGCAATACCTAGACTAAAATGAGTTTAGAAAGTGATTATAACTTAGGAACATATAGATTTACTATGTTATCTCATCCCATATCACTCAGATATTGCTTTTTATCAGAATTTATCAGTAATTCATTTTTTACCATCAAATGAAAGTATATCAGAAATAAATTGTGGAAACTATTATAATCCTATGTGATTTCATTTACCTTACCAGTTTTTCATGATCATATGTATTTTGTTGAATTTCATGGAAGAACATTCATTGTACACACACACACACACACACACACACACATATATGTTTATCCTTGTACTAATTTTTGTTAAGTTTTCTGAGATATCTGTCAAGCTGCAAAAATACAGTGACAAACACTTTGCTAATAGAAATTAAATTACCATTAGGTAAATACAGTAAGTTTTGTAACTTGATTTTGTGCTTATATCTACATATAACTCATATATAATTTTCAAGGAAATAAATGAGATGCTGAAATACACAGATGTTTCCTATCCAGAGATGGCAACTATGAGGACATGATTTTGAGGTAAAACATTAAGAATCAGGAAGAGCAAAAGGGAACAAAGAATGATGTTGAGAAATTGAAAACTATAGAGGTGATATAATTAAGATATTAAAACAATATGAAGTTTAAAAAATCTAATCCATGGAAAGCTAAACTGATACTTTAATAGTATTTGTAAATATATTTCAGCAAATTGAGAATTTTTATTTCTTCTCATGCAAAAATTAACTAACATGACATTATGTCCTTAACATGTATAATGTCAAATATGTTGTAAATTTTCAAGCTTATAGATTTAACTATTGAGCTTCTATCATTTTTCTAATACTCAAGGTGCTGAGAATCAAAATGGAAAAAATGTCATATTAATTTACTCATAGTCTGGCAAGGACAACGCAGATTTCAATGATAACCACTCTCTTCATCCCTGTTCCATCAGCTAGTAGCTAGTATTATAAACTTGCATCAGTATTTTGAAAGAAGGAAATAAAGTGAATTCACTGTTGACGTGCTCAGAATAGCCTAGTACTATTGGGAAAGACCTAGAGCAACACTGGTATTCTAGAACAAAGAGAATCTCTGGAATTACCGTAATCTCTAAAATAAGTTTACATTTCCTTATGGTAACATACAGGGCATTATCAAAACCCAATAAAATAATTATGAACATTTAATAATTGTCACCTACTACTTTATTATAGCCTGATTTCTACAATTACACATATAAAATTGTACTAAGCATAAGGTTGTGAGTACATTCAATTTTAACCTATGTAATTTATGAGAATTTTATTACTATGCCAGTCTAATTAATAAAGTTGCTTAATTTCATTATATCCTGCAGATACTGGGCAAAAATGACAAATTGTGTGTGTCTGTGTGTACGTCTGCGTGTGTGTGTGTGTGTGTGTGTGTGTGTGTGTGCGCGTGTGTGTGCTTTGTAGTTTTACTGTTATTTCTGGACACCCGTTACATTGTAAATAAAAATCTTTATGAAGGCATCCTTTCAATTTTTAACTGAAAGGTGAAAAAGGCATTATTTTTGTGGGCCCTTTAGAGAGTATAAAATAAATAGCTATCATATACATTTAGGTATCTTCTTTCTACAATATTAGTTCTTCAGGTTCTTATTACTAGGAACTCATGTATTACAAAATAATTTCTATTGTTTTTCAAATGAATACACATTTGTACATAAAATCATTTTGCAAGAGTTTACTACTAAATGCAAAATCATACTTGAGATAGCTTATCTAATACTAATATATTAAGTAATAAAATTAGTAAGTAAAAATTATTATGTACTCTTCATGTTATTTTATCCAGACATGTGAGTAAAGATTTTTTCTACATATTAACTTACTCAACAACTAAAGTTATTTCAAGTAAATTTTAGTTTAGAGGCACTAACAATACCTTTTCATTTAATCTAGTGTAAGAAATGTCATCTATCATTCAACCAGGTCTATAACTGTGACATTAACATCACCCATTTTTGGTGATTAGTTTTAGCTGTCAACTGGATGTAATATAGAATCCAGAAATTTTTCTCAATCAGGAATTGTCTGAATTTGATTGGCTTGTGAACATGCAAACAGGGGATTTTCTTTTATTTTTTTCTTAATTTTTTTTATAACAACCTTATTAGATGTTCCTTGTTTTGATGAAAACACTGAAGTTTTCAAGGCTGTACACAGTATTTATTAAAATGAAATATAAAAATAGCTAACCACTAAACTTTTCACATTTTAAAGACTGAAAACATTTTGAACTTTAAACTAGATAAGAAGAAAAATATAAAAATAAAGAAACTTACATGTAAATTGTTGTATAACAGAACATGGATATTAACTGCAAACTGTAAAGAAATGCAACTATAGAACACCATCAAATATACAAAGGTTCTAGAAAAAAATTCTATAAACACATTACACAAAGAGTATTTTCAAATCATCTTTGTTGTCTCATGGCAAGACATATTTCTAAAATAAAAATTGACAACAAAATAATACTTTAAAGGGAATAATTTTCCCACAATTATTTCTTACATGTGAAATCAAGTATTCTGATACTGTGAGAGATGCTAGCTTTTTATTCTGAACGACACTGAACATTTAAACTTACTCTTTTAAAAACAATATTTAAGAAAAATATTAGAAATTACAACTATTTAATTATTATTAATTTCTTTGGTTATTTGATTTAAAAAATAACTGGATGTGGATCTTTCTTAGATGTAACACTACTTTTGAATATTTCTTTAAATTTCCAGTGGCACAGAATCATCTAGGATAGGTTTATCATATTTCAGTTTTCCTTGAACTACTACACTGAGTTGCAAAAAGCAAGCCTCCCTCACAAAGAGGGTAGACAACTTTTGAAATACATGCTCATATGAAATGGTAGAAGCCTCTGCATTTTGGTTTTGTTTTTCACTTAAGCATATATACAAACAAAAGTTACTTTTGAATAATTTACCAGTTTCTAAAAGTGATTTAAAACCTAAAAATATTAACATTATTTCTTTAGTTTTAGCCTAAATATGTATGAACAACCTTTCACAAATAAAACTGTTTCTGACAGAATTTGTGGCATCATAGCATGGGCTTAATAACAGCAAATTTCACTCCCAGTGAAAAAACCCTTAAGATTATATGACTATATATTTGTTATTCAAAATGTAAGAAGACATTTCCTGATGTTTTTGTAAGCCAAACTTAGAAGCAGAAAAATTAGCCACACAGGCACACACACCACATTGAACCTTGGCCCAGAGGACTCCATTATAGCAACTGCTTCTTGATTTAGCCCCTACTCCTTGACCTATCTTTGTATGTAATGATGACATCATTTCCTGTCCTGAGATGTTTTAGTCAGTGTTCTACTACAGTGAAGAGACACCATAACCACAAAAACTCTTTTAAAAGAAACATTTAACTGGGACTTGCTTATAGTTTTAGAGGATTAATTCATTATCCTTGTGGTGGGTAGCATGGTAGCATGGAGGTACATAAGGCATCTGAGAATTCTATATCAGGGTTCATCAACAAGTAGCAAGAAGAGCAAAACACTGGGCTAGGCATGCGCTTTTGAAACCTTAAATCCCACCCTCAGTGACACAATTCCTCCAACTGGGCCATACTTCCTCCAATAAGGCCCTACCTCATAAATCTTTCAAATAGCAAACACTGCCACCCCACAATCATTTACATATATAAGCCTGGGCAAGTGGCATTCTTATGCAAACTCCCATGTTACCCTTGGTCTGAAGGAAAAAAAAAAGCAACTTGAGTACAAGCAATTATGCATTCATTCTTTCTTTGCTCTTGACTTCGAATGAATGTGATCAGATGTCACAGTCTCAGGACCCTTTGACTTCCTGCAATGAAGTAGTGACACCTGGAATTGAGAGCTTAAACAAAACCCCTCTCCTCTGCATTGCTTTTCACAGGTTATTCTGTCACAGCAAATGGTAAAGAAATCAATATAGCTGTACTCAAACTCACCTGTAGGCTAAAATCTTGTAAGAAACTAAGAACAACAATTTATTTTACTTGTCTCTATTCTCTTTTCCACTAAATTCTCTATGAATTTGAGAAACATTGTAATATGATATAGATACAGATAAATTATCCTTGTTCCACCAAACAAGTTCCCACCCATTTTTGAGAAAACAGCTCTAATTGAACTCAGTGGGGCACAAACCAAAGTAAGACATAGAAATGTCAGGGTGAACTTTCTGAGGAGAAGAGAGCCAGTGAAAGAAGATGAATGAGAGCCCAGAGAGTAAAAATACCCAAAAGTAGTTATATACATTTGTGATACAAAATATGAAAATTATATAAATTTGTGAAGTAAAATATGGAAACACAGTGAATAAAAGAATAAGATAAATAGTCAATAATAAAAGTAAAATGAGGAAAAATGCTATGTTTTTCTATGTGGAATTTGTTTAAATAGAACTAAATTGTTTTAATGGATCAACTCAAAGACATAAGAATATTTGTATAAGTTGTTATGGAAAGTATAGGAAATACATCTAATCTAAGAGCAATACAAATAAGATACAGCTCCTTTGGTTGGCTTATAGCATATATAATTCTTACTATGAAAGTCATAAGTGACCAGGTAGTAGTGCCACATGCCTTTAATCCCAGAAATTGGGAAGCAGAGGCAGGCAGATTTCTGATGTTGAGGCCAGCTTGGTCTACAGAGTGAGTTCCAGTACAGCCAGGGCTACACAGAGAAACCCTGTTTCAAGAAAAAAAATAAACAAAATTAAGAATCTTGGATTATGCACAGACATGCTAAACCACATTTTAACAAGTTTCCAAGTCATATCCATACACATTAAAGTTTGGGAAGTAACACTTTAGAGGATGTTCCAGGCATAATTAGTATCAAAGTATTCGATGTAAACTTTTCAGTTTTCTACTCAAAAATTTCATTTGCTTCCTACATGAGAATGGAAATTATACAGTAGTTTTCAATGAATGCTTAAATTATATCTTCATTTCATAAGATAATGAATCTAAGGAGGGAATTTGGACTAGTTTCTCTAAAAAGTTCCTACTTATCCAAACAAAAGCAGAAGCAAAATTGCAATCATTACTGGAAATAAGTTAGGCTTTCTTTGTTTGGGTTAACATGAAATTCTCTAAATCAAAGACTTGAGGCATTTTTTTCTGCTTTGTAAAAATACTTGCATGTTCATTTTGTTAGAGTCCATCTTAAGACTCCCACTCAATAAGGCCACAGAGACCAGAATCACTGCAATCCACAAGAGGTTTAATGTTCCAATGTACATTGGGGTTGTCTCTGCCATTCAGCCCTGTCCTGCCCACCTTGTGGTATTTGTGGTATTTCCTGGCATTGTCACTTCCCTCTCTGTCCTAACCCTAGGCAGGGTAGTTTTGTTTAGCCCATTTCCATATCTGTCCTTACTCCAGGCAGTCATGGACAGAATGGAAAGTTCCTGTCTGGCTGTGTCCCACCCCCTTGGTCGTGGGGAGCTGGCCTGCTGTTTCTGACAGGGTTCTCACATTTTCTTGCTACAAGCACTTCATCTGGATACATCAATACATCGAATGTCTGCTTAATCATAACTAGATAAATTGTTGCCTGAAACTTTAAGAAATTTCTGTCTTCTAAAACCAACTTCTTTCCTAAAATGGATAGGCTTATAGATTGGCACCTTCAAGAATATAATTTTTCAACAATTCTAAATGTTGTAAAGACAAGTTTCAATGCAATTACTTCAATGGTTTCAGTAGTTTTCTGTAAGTTTGGGAAAATTAGGCTGATCCCATGACAGACTACAAATTGGTAGTTAAGGAGACTAGGTCTATATCTCTGTTTCCACGAACTGGGCATTTCGTGGCAAGTCCAGGGTTCAGAATTTCCTAATGTGCTCTAAATCACACCTGCAAGCTCACTTGGGTTTCTCTCTACGGACAACCCCTGATCCAAATAGTGGAATGTTTTTCAGATTGGTAAGTCCTGGTATCCAATTGTCCTTTGCCTTGTTCATATCTGTGTTTCTGTTTCAAGATTACTTCTGCTTCAGATTTACTCTGGAGGCTGAGAGGGGCAAAGCAGACTCATATTTTGTTAGCGGTCAGGAGCAACAGAGTACATTCCTGACCCCTTACCAGAAGCTGGAGAACTTAGGAACTGGCTGTGGGTATACGAGCTTCCCATGCACTGGGAAGAAGACTGTCTGAGATAACCTTTTGGCTGCTCAGAGAAGACATATGTATCATTTTCCATTAATGATCTTTACAATTAGAAGTTGCAGAACTCATTTTTAGAAAGACCATCAGCTCTCAGAGGTCTACTAGATTCGATCATGCTGACTTCACCAGCCCACCTGGGACAACTGTCAGCAACTGCTCCAGGTATTCTTAACAATAGAGGAGAGAGAGGATTCTGGGAGCCACCAAGAAATTGGTTCTGGGAGCAAGTGGGCTGCCCAGTCAAGTTAAGACTGAAATCGATGGATCCTTTCCTTTGACTTGACACAACTGAGATTTTAACACTGCAGAAGGTAAGGAGAAGCTGCAGGTCTACTGCCCGATTCTGATGAGGGGGCCTCTGGGAGGCCACCAGATGGCCCACAAATTTATCTAAGGTGAGCCTGGTGATGCAGGGAAAAAAATAAGAGTCCCGGAGAACATCTAGAAAAACTCTTTGAAGTCTATAGGATCTACACTGCTTTTGATCCAGAAGTCAGAGAGCACCAGTCAGCTGTGAGCATGGCTTTTGTTAAGCAAACTGCCCCTGACTCAGTTGAAAGTTCCAGCCACTGCCTCTGAGAGGCTTTCCAGCCTGCCTCTGGCCAGCCTCAAATGCCTTTGAATGGCAAGACTTGGAGAAAGAGGCTTCAAGGGACAACTGATTTGGACTTGACTCAAGGATTCAAGAACTCATCCACCACCTTTGAAGAGGCTTTACATAAGACTTGGGTTAGTACTGGCAGGACCACCCCCAAATGACCGTGCTCCAGTATGTATTGTGTGCCCCAAACTTAAAGATAGGCCAGGAGACCTGCAACAGGAACTGAGTCAACTTTGCTACTGTCTGCTCAGAAGGCCCAGCTTTGTCAACTTGAGGTCGCCTATCTGGGGTACATATTCAAGGGGGCTGGCCAATATATGCTATTTGACATCCCAGAAACAAACCATCCTTAACACCTCAATTCCATCAATCAGAAGGCAAGTATGGACTGAAATCTGCCTCATTTTGTAGACTTTGGGTGCCAGGTTTCACTGAGATAGCCAAACTATTATATGAAGCCACCAGGGTTCATATACAAAATAGGATGGACTCCTGAAATTGACATAGCTTTTAGACTCTAAGGTCATTTTCTTGTGCTCCTGTTTTGTTAGGATAACCAGGGTCATCAGACCTGTGGCTCCTGAACCATATTAGAGATATGTTTCTATAGTGATTCTAAATCCTATCATGTTGACAACCAAGATTGGTCAGAACATGTTTGTTTCTGTAAATATTTACTTAATATGGCTGGCTGGGTAAGCTGATATTGCTAATGGAAGGGCATGGTTGATTGTACTTTGTGGCAAAAGCTACAGCAATTCCTACTTGTTGGCTGACTTTTTTATACTGGAGAAAGTCAGAATAAGGCTTCATACACTAGCATTCTCTATGAAGATAGGCATTCCTTATGAGAGTTTGATTTAGCTCTAGTGAGGTGAGGGGTGGGACAGGCAGGGTAGCTTCAGCTTTGACCTGATGCCCTGGACCAGATTGCCTTGAGCATCACAGGTAGGAGTTAGTTACTCACCTCAGAGTCTTGGCTTCTCATCTTCCTCCACTCAACTGAAGACAACCTCAAGCAGCTCAAAAAGCCGATTTCTGTGTTCTTTACCTCTAATTTTCATATATTCTCATATTCTTAACGTGGAAAAGAATCTTAGTGACACTGAATGCATTTTATGAAAATTAAACAGACCCTCAATAACAAAGTTAACTTCTGATCCCAGGATATGGTTCCTAAACAGAAGGTGATTATTTAACTAATTTGGAAAATCTCTGCCAACACCAGAGTAGGCAGAGTAATGGTCTGTGTGAGGCAAGAAAGAAACTTGGTTTAATATAACTTAGTAAACTGGTGTTGGTTCATACTTATGGAGTCTAACACCAAGAAGTTTATTTCAGATATATTTAAGTATAGTACTACTTTGGGAAAATGATTCCTGGTGATAATTATCACAATAAATCTCTAGTCATGACTATAATTCTTTTGCAAAACTATATGTGATCTCTTCCATAAGAATGTATTCTATTGACTGAGATACAAAGCTAAAGATACAGGTCTAGGGAGGAAGTGTCTGGAATAAACACAATTGTCCAAGGAACTCAGGTGTGCTATGATCCTATGTATAGTACAGATCACCAGCCTAGTTACTACATCCTTTCTGAGCCTAATGCATAAAAAATAACGTATACATATCCTCCACTGAGGAGGCAACTCCGCATGTTTAACTTTTCTGGTTTCTCTAGTGCTTATCTGTGAGCACAAGGACCTCGTGCCCCTACAACTAATGAGATACTTAACTTTACTGAGATATTCTCATGAGCCTCAGAATTCTCACATTTAACATGTATTATTCCAAGTTGGGCCAGTTATTGGACCACTTTTCCTTCAGTCTCTTTTTCATTTTTGTCTCTGAAGTTCTTTTAAACAGTAACAGTTCTGAGTAAGAAATTTTGACTGTGAGTTAGTAACTCTGTTGTTCCACTAGAGGCCCCGTCTATCTACTGGAGATGGACTCTTCAAGTTCCCTCTTTCCAGTGTTGGGCATTTTGGCTTAGGTCATCCCTATGGAGTCCTGAGAGTCTCTCACCTCCTGGGCCTCTGGTGCTTTCTAGAGAGTCCCTCCCCCTGAGGCTGCATATTTCCATGCATTCTCCTTTTCTTCTGGAATTCTCTCCCTATCCCCAATAACTGATACTGTTCCCCTTTCCCTTCCACCACCCCGCTCCCACCTGGATTCCTCCCTTCCTCTGCCTCCCATGATTATTTCTTTCCCCTTTCTAAGGGGGATTGAGGCACTTTCTATTTGTTACACTTCTTATGTTCTGTACCCCTGGTATTCTATACTTTTTGGCTAATATTCACTTATCAGTGAGTACATGCCATACATGTCATGCTTCTTGTCCCCATATATTTATATATAGTTTCCTTCTTCTAGACTCCTTGCAGTTGTCCTCCCTCCACTACCACTTCCCCTGACATCTGAATAACATTTTGTTCATACATTTTACAGTTAAGGGACATCTAGTTTGTTTCCAACTTCTGGCTATTATGAATAAAGCTAGTATGAACACAGTGGAGCAAGTGTCTTTGTGGGATGGTGGAGCATCTTTTGGGTATATGCCCAGGAGTGGTACACCTGGGTCTTGAAGTACAACAGTTCCCAGTTTTCTAAGAAACTGCCAAATTGATTTCCATAGTGATTGTACATGTTTGCACTCTCACCAGAAATGGAGGACTGTTCCCTGTGCTCCACATGCCTACAACTTGACATTTTGATCTTAGCCATTCTAATCAGTGTAACGTGGAACTTCAGAATTGTTTCAATTTACATTTCCCTGATGACTAGGGACTTTGAACATTTAAGTTTTTTCTCAGCCATTCAAGATTCCTCAGCTGAGAATTCTCTGTTTGGCTCTGTGCCCCATTTTTCAATTTAGTTATTTGAGTTGTTGGTGTTTAACTCCTTGAGTACTTTAAAAATTTTGGATCTTATCGCTCTGTCAGATGTAGGGTTGGTGAAGATCTTTTCCCAATCTGTAGGGTGCCATTTAGGCCTATTTACAGAGTCCTTTGCTTTACAGAAGCTTTTCAGTTTCCTGAGGTCCCATTTATCAATTGTTCTTAGAGTCTGAGCCATTGGTGTTCTGTTCAGGAAATTAGATCCTGTTCTAATTTGTTGTGTTCAAGGTTTTGTTCCAATTTCTCTCCTATGAGATTTAGTGTATCCAGTTTTATGTTAAGGTCCTTGATCTACATGGACTTGAGATTTGTGCAGGGTGATAAATATGTATCTATTGTTATTCTTCTACATGTAGATATCCAGTTAGACCAAGACCATTTATTGAAGACGCTTTTTTTTAATCCTTGTATGATTTTGGCTTCTTTATTAAAACTCAAGTGTCCAAAGGTGTGTTGGTTTATTTCTGGGTCTTTGATTTTATTCCATTGATTAATGGGTTTGTTTTTGTACCAAGTCCATGCAGTTTTTATCACTATTACTTGATGTCAGTGATTGTGATTCCTTCTGAAGTTCTTTTATCTTTTTAGAATGTTTTTGGCTATGCTGTTTTTTTTGTTTTGTTTGTTTTGTTTTTCCATATGAAGTTGAGAATTGCTCTTTCAAGGTCTATAAAAATTATGTTAGAATTTTGATGGGGATTGCATCATATTTGTAGATTGCTTTGGTAAGATTTGCTAATATTTCTTGTGTTTTCTTTGAAGTACTAGCCCATTCCTCTGCCACCTCTCTTCTGCCCACATTCATTGAATCTGCTGAATCCTAGTTTCTTTATAAAGTTCTAATTCATAATTGATGAGCATTACCTATATATGTATATATTCATATATATGTATATATACATATATGTGTTTATAAATAATAACATATTAAATTATTACAGTTAATTTTGACTAAATTATTAGCTTACCACATTTTCCAATAATTAAAACAACATGAAGTTCCATAAAATCTATACATATGAGATTACAGTTGAAGCTAATAGATCTATTGCAATGGAACTATCCATTCAACTAGCTTTCTGTGAAGGTTACCCAACACTTCCAAATTGTCTTCTATGTTGTATTGTTCAATACATTTTAATAAAAATTTTCTCAATTGAAAATTGTAGTTACTTGAATTATTTGAAAGAAAAGATATTGTTATGTTCATCATTATGAGGAAACTAAAGGTACCCAAGATTCTTCTTCTAATTTAATATTTTGTAAAACAAATTACAGCTCTAAAACCTGTCTTTCTTGTCCTTCTAGTCAGAAGGTGTATTCACAATGTATAAGAAAACAAGGCTGTCATTTTTAATAATGTATTGGTAATATCTAGTTGCTCACTTCAGTTAGCATTATAGTGGTGATTGAGTCAGTAATATTTTTGGTTCATTTTAGTTTGTATTATGAAGGACTATTGCAATGATTAGTCACAAGGACACAAACACACTACTCTAATTTTGGTATAGTACATTTATTGAGTATAATCTTCATTTACATTTCAAATGCTAAAGCCTTTCCAAGTTTCCCCCTTCCCAAAACCCCCAGCCCCTCCTCCCCTCCTACATCCAAGTATATGCCCCTCTACCAAACCCAATCCCACCTCCTCCTCTTGATTTCCCTTTGTTGGGGCATCTATTGAGCCTTCAGTTGACCAAAGACCACTCCTCCCACTGTTGCCCAACAAGGCATTCCTCTGCCCCATTTTTGGCTGGAACCATGTGTACCCCTAGGTTGATGGTTTAGTCCCTGGGAGTCCTGGGGCCTCTGGGTGGCTGACATCCTTGTTCTTCCCATGGGGCTATAAACGCCTTCCGCTCATCCAGTCCACCCTCCAACTCCTCTGTTGGGGAACCCATGTCCAGTCCAATGGTTGGCTGCTAGCATCTGCCTCTATATGTGTAAGGCTCTGGCAGTGCCCCTCCAGAGATAACCATAATAGGCTCCTTTCAGTATGCACTTCTTGTTGTCCATAGTACTGTCGGGGTTTGGTGACTGTTTATAAGATGAATCCCCAGGTAGGGCAGTCTCTGGGTAGCCTTTACTCAGTCTCTGCTCCACACTTTGACTCCTTTATTGCTCCTGTGAGTATTTTGTTCTTTTCTCAGAGGAACGAAAGCACCCTCACTTAAGCCCTCCTTCTTCCTGAGCTTCCTGTGCTGGATGAATTGTAACTTGTCTATTTTGAGCTTTTGGGCTAACATCCACTTATCAGTGAGTGCATACCATGTGAGTTCTTTTGTGATTGGGTTACCTCACTCAGGGTCACTTTTAAGATCCCAAATGCCTTCATATAAATATTTAATCACTTTACTTTTCTCATGGTTATTTTATGCCCATAGTATTATGCATTTAATATATTCACTAACAAATTAATTCAATACTGTCTTAACAAAGCTGCTTTTTATTTCCAAAAAAATATTGTTCATACCAATGTCAGACAATTCTTGACTAAATGTCTCTATAATTCCTTATGAATCCTATTGACTCCTAAAATACATACATAGACTAACCTGACAGTATAATTGAATTAAATGTCAAAGTATAGATATTACCAACATTAGAGAAGGACAAAGAACTTAGATTTGCTGTCTTTCTAGATTATATCATATTTAGTCAATGGACTGAATTTTTATTTCATTTTTATTTTTTTATTTCTAGTGTTCCTAAGTCTTGATTAGGCCATAGATGAAAACAGGGTATTTAGTGGCCTTAACTTTTTTTCTCAAGATATGAAAACATACCACATTTCATCTCTCTTTGATACATAGCATTAATATTATCTATATTGAGCTTCATTATCCACCATGTTCCTATCAAGACTTGGTAAATGCATTTTTGATTGAAAAATATGTAATTTCTCAAGTTGTTTAAATTTGGTACCTATGGTATAGGTAAGATTATATAAGATTATTATATAGGAAATAATCTAGGGCTCAATCATAAAATTATTGTGAGAAAAAGAACTCAGATTATTACACTTAATCTAAGTATTACTAGCATGTTATAAAATAAGATGTATTCCTACTGAAAACATGTACAGAACAGTAATTCATAAGTAATATACTATTAAATATTTTAGATATTTCATATGTCCTAATGTTTTGATTGTCATAGCAAAGTTAACAGAGGGCATTATCAATGTGTTCATTTTAAAATGCTAACTTCTGGTCACCATCTTCTCTCCAGCGACTGTGTGGGCAGGAACAGCCAGGAGTACAGGGAATACAGGACTGGAAGAGCAGCTGGGCCAGGGGCCTTCTGGGCTCCACATGTACCCAGGAGCTGTGCAGTGCCACAATATCTGTGCATTGATCCTGGCAGAGGACAACTACTCTGCAGGGAGTAATTTGACTCCCTGCTTTGGAACTGAGGCCAGCATATTCTCTCTGGCAACTGAACAGGCCAGTTCAGCCAGGAGTACAGGGAACATAGGAGGGGCAGAGCAGTTAGGCCAGAGTCAGTCCAGACTCCACCTGCATCCAGGAGCTGGGCAGTGCCACAGCACTCTATGCCAGGGAAGAGTTGGGCAGGGGTACTGAGACAAGTTTGCAAGCCCAAAGGAGGGACAAGTGCCAGCCAGAGACAGCAGAACCAACTAACACCAGAAATAACCAGATGGCAAAAGGCAAATGTAGGAAGGTTACCAACAGAAATCCAGGCAACATGGCACCATACAAACTCAATTCTCCACAACAGCAAGTCCTGGATACCCCAACACACCAGAAAAGAAAGATTTGGATTTAAACTCACAGCTCATGATGTTGATAGAGGACTTCAAGGACAAAAATAACTCCCTTAAAGAAATACAGGAGAACACAGGTAAACAGGTAGAAGCCATTAAAGAACAATAGGAAAGCACAACAAAACACATGAGGGAATTGAGCAAAACCATCCAGGATCTAAAAATGGAGGTAGAAACAATAAAGAAATCACAAAGGGAAACAACTCTGGACATAGAAATTCTAGGATTGAAGTCAAGAATCATGGATACAACATCTACAACAGAATACAAGAGATAAAAGAGAGAATCTCAGATGCAGAAAATACCATAGAAAGCAGTGAAATAACAGTCAAAGAAAATGAAAATGCAAAAATATCCTAACCCAAAACATCCAGGAAATCCAGGACAAAATGAGAAGACCAAACCTAAGGATTATAGGTATAGAAGAGAGTGAAGATTTACAACATAAAGGACCAGTAAATGTCTTCAACAAAATTATAGAAGAAAACTTCCCTAACCTAAAGAAAGAGATGCCCATGAACATACAAGAAACCTACAGAACTCCAAATAGTTTGTACTAGAAAAGATATTACTCCTGTCACATAATAAATTTGATTAAAACATCAAATACACTAAACAAAGAAAGAATATTAAAAGCAGTAAGGGAAACTGGTCAAGTAACTTAAAAAGGAAGACCTAATAGAATTACACCAGATTCTTGCCAGACACTATGAAAGCCAGAAGATCCCGGGCAGATGTCATACAGACACAAATGACAACACAGACTACTATACCCAGCAAAACTCTCAATTACCATAGATGGAGGAACTAAGGTACTTCATGACAAAAACAAATTTATACAATATCTTTCCACAAATCCATCCCTTTAAAGGATAATGAATAGAAAGCATAAATAAAAGGAGGGAAACGACACACTAGAAAAAGCAAGAAATTAATCTTCTTTTAACAAACCAAAATGAAGAGAGTCGCACAAATATAACTACACCTCTAATAACAAAAATAACAGGAAGCAACAACCACTTCTCCTTAATATCTCATAATATCAATGGATTCAATTCTCTAATAAAAAGACAAAAACTAACAGACTGGATACATAAGCAGGACACAACATTTTGCTGCATATAGGAAACTCACCTCAGGCATGAATACAAACATTACCTCAGAGTAAAAGACTGGAAAACAATTTTTCCAAGCAAATGATCCCAAGAAACAAGCTGGTGTAGCCATTCTAATACTGAATAAAATCGACTTTCAGCCTAAAGTAATCAAAAAAGATAAGGAAAGACACTTCATACTATCAAAGGAAAAATCTACCAAGATGTACTCTCAATTCTGAACTCTGAAAGCAGAGTTTATTTCACCTTACAACTCTCACACCACATCGCATCACTGAGAGAATTAAGAACAGGAACTCCAGGCAAGAATTTAGAGGCAAAATTTGAAGCAGAAGCCACCATTGCTTACTTGCTTGATCCCCATAGCTGGTTCATCCTGCTTTCTTATTCAACCCAGGACTACCAGTTCAGGGTTGGCCCTGCCCACAGTAGGCTGGTTTCTCCCATTTGAGACATTGTTCAAGGTAATATTCCACAGATTAACCTATAGGGCAGTCTAATTGAGGCATTTTCACAGTTAAGATTCCATCTTCTCAGATATGTCAAGGTTTGTGTCAAGCTGACAAAAACCAACCAATACAACTATTTTAATTCTATACTGAAGTTGGATCACCAACACAATTTTCTTATATGTAAATCACAAGAAGTAGTCTCTTTTAAATGAAAGTGTTTGCATTATAGCCAGTTTAGATTCACTTAGATTTTGGAAATTGTGGTCTTTGCATTTTATATGGGGCCTCAATAACAGTAGACTTTCTATGCTTCATGTATAATGACTTGAAATGAAGAAGGTATATTATTCTTTGCAAAGAAATCCTTCTGTAAATATTAAAATGTTTTTAGCATTTATATTTTCATGTCATCTGTCTTTCTTGATTTATGGTCTAGCACAAATTTACAGTTATAATACTATTCCACTAATTAACTATTGGTATATAATTTTAAATATTTAACTTTACAAGTTGCCTAAATTTGTTAATACATCGTGTGTTTCGGTAAGATTGCATAATAATTAGCTTTTATTTATATGTTATTAATAACCCATCAGAAAGTAATAATGTTCTCCATATGTTATTTCTACACTTGGTCTTAGCCAAAAGGCCGAGAAGCGATGTTATTTCTTATGATAGGCTATATATGCACACTTTTAAACATTCACCAAAGTCACAACATTTTACAGCTTTCTCACTGTTGGTACATTTAATTGGGTATGTTTTACTGGAAGAAGACTTATATGATCTGACAGGATGAAAAAAATATATAATATTATGAAGTAAATGTAATATAAAGTGTAATATGTAATCAAAATCCTTTAAGTTGAATTAAGCAGTTTTTTTAAGATCCTCATAGTTCAATACACATGAAATAACTTGGTAAAATTTAAGTGTTTGCCAATATTTTCTTGGTCATCAGTTTAACTAGAAACAATGAATGTGCTTGACTGACAAAATAAGATAAAGAAAACTAAATTATCTCTGATGATGAGCCAAGGGCAGGGCAGGAAATTGGATAAATAGACTAAAATTCTAAAAAAAGTCAACTACCTTTGCATAGCTCTTGGTCACCATGACTACAGCTTGGCATTCTATTCATACTATAATGAGGAAACTCACATAGTCATGTGTTCTGCAGTAAATAGACTGGGAGCCAGTCCTTGAACTTCAACACTGAGGGCAGTTGGAAAGACAAAGAACTGTGTGGAGGAGAAAATAAACTGAGATCATAGAGATGATGTATACTGTAAACAAATGCTCAAGTACAGCATTTACAAGACCAAAAATTTCTTAACCCTAGCAGATGATATTCAATGGATACAATATCTTGTTCATTAGAAGTACTCAACCAGTCTTCCCAGCAGGCACTGATGAATGAATGATACATATGCCAAATTTTATCTGCGATATATATCCTGAAAGTTATAGCACATTCACAGCAACATTATTCCACCATCATTCCTGAACTGAACTACTGCAAATATGATAAGTGGCCCTCTTTTTACAGCCATTGCTTTCTTTGCTCTTTTCTCTCTTTTAGCTTTCATTGAGCAGCTTTATAAGTTCAATGATGACACCCAATTCTTCCATTTAAGTCTTCAGTGATTTCTCTTCTCAATGAGCACTAAATTTAAAGCCATGGTTGAAGTGCTCCTACATGAATGTGCACCTTGAAATATTTCTCACATTATACTCTGTTCCTTTCCTTATAGATCATTATACTCGAGTTATAAAACCCCCTTGTATTGTTGAAATATGGACAGCAAAGGCTCACATAGGTAATTAAACAGTGGTTTGGAATGTAATGTTTTCAGCTGACATTTAAATGATTTACATTCTTCCTTTAAACTTGTCTTTCTGGTTTATTTGTATTCAAATAACATTTAAAATTATGTTCTTCATTTTTTTGAGATGATAATATCTCCCTTCACTTTCTTCTCTCCAAACCCTTCCATCATATATGCCTCTTTTTTTTTTTCAAATCCACGGACCCTTTTTAATGAATTGTTGTCATATGCATGTGTGTGGAGGTGTGAGGATACATTTCTAAATTTAAAAACAAATGTGTAATTTCATTTGTATATAGGTTATCAGGGCTAATCATTTACCATTGGATAACCAACTGCTTTGCTATTTCCTTAAGAAGACTGTCTCATGCTGCTAGCATTCCTTAGTTTCCTTGAATTCTTTGTATAAGGTTGAGGCCTCATGGAATTTCTCATGTGTGCATTACAATTTTTCTACTTCCTCTTTATGATGATCCCTTAATCTTAGGTAGATGAGGTATATTGAAGATGCATACTTTGAGACTGGCAACCACAAATCTGAATTTTGATTGGTTGGTATGTGTTGAGGGGGTTTAATTATCTCTTTCGCTCTTAAGGGTAAGAGAATATTTATAATGCATTATTTACATGTATAAATTTGTCTAAAGCAAATTGAATTAATAACAAGAAGACAAGACAATGTTCACAGCTTTAAATGCATTGTTTTTGCAGCAATTTGTAAGAAAATATGTATACACACATACATGGATACACCCACATACAAAGGCATACACACATATACACAGGTATGTATATGGATATAGATTATGAAATTTAAAAGAAGACCATTAGAAGGGGAAACAAAGGTATTGATGAAATGAGAAGTCATTAGAAACAACGTGACAGGAATTTAGAATAGAATATACTGGCGACAGAAGAGTACAAGTGGAAACAGGTGGGTAGGAAAAAATGAAAATAAAATCAACAAAATAAAATTATGTTAAGATGCCAATGAAGAGTCACTGTAATATTATGACAATGTGGCATAACAATAAGAATAGGTTATCCCCTAGGACCCAGGATGTTTTTTTCCATAGTTCTTGGCCTGGAAATCCTATAGTTCCATGTTTCATCTTGTGGAATGGGTATTAAATCTAAGCAGAAAATAGTTACTCTCATAATGTTGCACCAGCAAGCACAGCTTTCTAAACCTACCTTTACTTTAGTACATTGAGTCCACCTTCCAGTACTATAAAATCTAGCCAGTAAGGGTGGAGAGTCCAGGTTAGTTCCAGTGTGGTTTCTCTGTCTTCTAAGATTCAAACATGTGGTGGCTTCAACAATAGGGTTTTAACATCAGTTCTTGAAGAGTAACCAAGAGCAATGGCAATAACATCTAATGTGTTGGGCATCTATGAACCTAGAATGGCCAACGACTTTGAAAGAAATAACTGACCCTTAAGGAGTAATTATTATAACCACAAATCAATGCATCTCCTAAACTTCATTTGAAGAGTTTCTATTTCCAGTAAATTAACACAGAGTTCCACAAGTGTTTCAGAGAAGAAACTATGGAATTCTCAACCTTAATTAGAACACAAGTACACAAATATCATCATCATCATCGTCATCATCATCATAATCACTATCGTTATCAGGTTGAATGTATTTGTGAAGAACATTTTAGCAAATGGCAGGTCAATAGCAAGATTTGATAATTAAGCTTCCACTCAAACATTAACAAACTCACAATAAAAAAAAACCTAACTGGTACTTCAATCTTTTTATGATGATAACTCGATGTACTGTTAGATATATCATTACATTTGTGGTAATAACAGCACTTAGGAGGACACAAAGAACAAGAAAATTCAAAGTCATCCTAGCTTATTCACTGAGTTTGAAGATAGCATGGGTTACAAAAAAGTCTGTCTCAAAGCAACAATAAAAATGACAAAAATTATTAAAGTTTATTTGATATGTTCCAGTCAACACTTTCTCCAGTCTACTAGATTTTTAGGAGTAGTGGTACATGATTTAAATGTTCAAAATCTTAAGGTCAGTATTGTTGCTGAGTTCACAACTTTCAATTCACTGTACTCTTTACCTCTCTCTTCTAAATTATAGCTTCTTTAAGAAAACAGTCTTTGCTTTTAAGTACCATAGCATTGTCCCAGACCATTCAATAATACTTTACAAGTGTGAACTATACTTTGCTTCTTACATAGATAAACAATGAAAAATTCTCATTTTTGTATTACCTTCTGGAGGATTTTTTAAAAAAATATATTTATTGTATACTGTTATTTTTTTGGTTCATTGAAAGTAAATGTGTTATCATTTTTTATTGAAAAGTAAACATATAAATTTAATGTCATTATTTGGAAAATTGTATACTAAATTCTCTCCTAGAATTCTGTGATGGTAAGTTTTAGATATAAACTTAACACAATCTAGAAGTACTTCAGAAGGGAGTTCCAATAAGGGATGTTCGAAATTTGTTTCGGCCTCTGGGCATATCTGTAGTACATTGTCATGATAAATTTAATTGATAAGGAAAGACTCAGCCCTCTGTTGTTCGCAGTAATCAGTGTTAGGATTCTGAAGTATATAAGAGTGTGAGATGAGCACGAATTACATTTTTTTCTTTGCCCTTGACTTTTGAGTTGATTTGGTGCTTCAAATTCCTGCTTTAACTTCCTCACAAAGATGAACTGTAACCTGAAATTATAAGACAAATAAACACTTCATCCCTTACAGATACTTCTGTAGTGCTATTTTATAACAGCAACAGATTTGAATGTAGCTGATATGACATTTAATGGCTACCTGGCTTAGATATTTCATGGTGACATAGATTTTCTTCTTTCTTTTACTTGATCATTACCTTGGACCTCAAGAACTAAATTTGAAAAGGGCAGAGAAATAAATATAAATGCCATGTAAAACTCTTCTTTTCACAAATACAATAAAACAAACAACTAATATTCAATGCCAATACTATGCATCATCTTTCAGGACTTCACCATAATAAACCATGGGAAAAATTAAGTTAGCCATGTGAAATTTAAGTCAAATTTTTGCATCCAAGAAGGAAAGATGTCATTATTAAATTTCTACATTTCAGGATAGTTTATTATGTAGTGAAATATTGCTACGAATTTCAAAATTCAATTTACTCATCAAATATATGAGGAATAATGAAATAATTTGAGACCAATTTATAATATAGTTTATAATGAATTTCCATTTAGTTATTGTCTCTGTTGATGTTTTTGAATATGTGCTATAAAAATTGTAATGAATATATACATGATTATACCCCAAGAAAGGTTACATTAGGAGAAGGATACTGTACATGCCCAAAATTATACATGAGGTATTATAAGTCAGGATGCAACTTTTAGAACTACATACATATATTTTGATTTGTGATCAAGTAGTCAATCTACATATTATCCAAAACTCAGCATATTTAACGTGTCCCCCAAACTGAAGTAATTCAAAATCAGATATTATATTCTGCACACCTTCAGGCAACTAAATCAATTCCATGATTTTACATACACAGATTTTCAACCATTACCATTTTCTCAGAAACTTTGCCTCACTTGCCATATCAGAATTCTTTTCATAGCACCAATTATGTTAGATTCCTCTGGTTTGGTGTTATAGAGAGGTCAAATAATTCTATATCTCTCTATGACTTACTAAATAAGTTTTAAGATCTCAAACTCTTGATTTTGGGTTTGTTCCAATTATAGCACAGTTGCTAGTTTTCAATGCAACATTTAAATTTTGGATTTAATGTTACTAAAAGGAAGAAGTGTAGAAAATGGGGAAGGGTACTTGTGGAGTGGGGAAGGAGGATAATACAGGAGGAGTA
Source organism: Tokudaia tokunoshimensis (assembly GCA_036184795.1). Classification (NCBI taxonomy): domain Eukaryota; kingdom Metazoa; phylum Chordata; class Mammalia; order Rodentia; family Muridae; genus Tokudaia; species Tokudaia tokunoshimensis. The sequence continues at coordinate 41,722,160 of BTHU01000023.1, forward strand.
GTTGCATAAAAAACTTTTTAAAAACGATATAGGAATGATGATTTTATATTTACCTAAAATTACATCTAAGTGTGGATACCTGTGTATGTGCATGCATGTGTGCTTGTATGCCACTCATGTATTTGTGTGTATCTGTGTTTGTATTCTCTTTAAATGAATTACAACCAGTTGGGGTGATCAATATTTCCTCTAGAGGTATAGACTATCTAACAAAAACCTCAGTAACCAAACATGAGAATTACCTTCTGCTGTTGTTGGTCCGAGGGTTCACAACATTATGCAAATTATTGCTGCCTTTCTTCATTGCTTCACAGAATGAGTTGAAGGTAAGTCCTTATTGCTGAAGACACTGTGAACTTTGGACACAATTCTGGGAGGAATTGAGCTTGATCTGACCCAAAGCCTCTTCCATGAGGAGTAGTTTTCACAGTTCTGGAAGTTGTTATACAAACATCTAAGAGGGGAGAAAGTGAATAGTCAATCCCAGCTCTGATGCATATGAACCACAATAATAGCCAGTATGACAAGATATCCCTAATGGTGCAATAATGGCACTCTCCTCTTGGCAGCAACCAAACATTGTCTAGTTGGGATTAAACCCAATCAACAGGATTGAAATCATGCCCAGTACTAGAAGCTTAGGTAACTATCCTGGGCTAATGAGGTCACAGATCTTATGAAAGAACCTATTACCACTAAAACAGACATAGTTCCTAGCTGCATTCTGAATACTGATCTTTATACCCACAAATAAGTATATTTCTTATCTCTAATCAAAGAAGCTTAAAAAGTTAACAGATATAGCTAATTACAGAAGATGACAGCTAGTCAAAATGCAAAGAAAAAAGGGATTGAGAAGTACCCGTCTCTATTTGATGCATTAATAATAAAACTGTCAAACCTAAGGCTCAGAGAACACTGAGGAAGAGGGAATGGAAAAAATCGACAAGTGCTAGAGGAACAGGGATTCTGCTGCAGGAGGCAAAGGGAAGCAGCACCTATGAAATCTTAATAATATATCTGTTTAGCTAAGGCTTAACAATCACAACAGAAATGAACTTGTCAACATAGATGGGGTAAATCACATGAAACCTCAACCCTGAATAAAGAATTACAGAAAATTAAGGACTATTATGAGATGGAAAATTAATTTTCCCCAAAAATAACTCCTCCTAAATGCTTATTCAATTATAAGTCAGCTCTAAAGTTGTGAATACAAATGACACTAAATAAACATAGCAACACTAACTACACACACATGCTATTTAAGCACATTTAATCACATACATACATATGTTATATGAATAATTAGATGTCATGAACTTAAAAAATGGGAGATGTAACTCAGAAACTAATACGTGGAAGTGTTTCTGAGGAGAGGGAATAGGGAGATGATATTATGCTTAATTGTACTTTTTGTGTGTTTGGGGCAGGTTTTATTGTGGTGGGGAACTTAAACCAACAGTGCCCCTCCTGCAACTTCTGCAGCATCTTCATATTTTCTGAGAACAGAATCTGGTTCTGGTGAGATACCTCCTTCTGCCTCTGGCATATGCACTTCCAACACTGCATGTTGCAATAGATAAGTATGGAGAGAAAAGGTTAAGGATTAGAGGGTACATCATCAGGGGTACCCTGGGTCTCAGACTGGGCTAGGGATGGAATGTGGAGTTAGTGGGAACCCTCAAGTGGCCCCAGGGAGATAGGTTATATACATCACCACCTTTGTTGTTGGAGGCCTCTAAACTTTCCTCATTCTCAGGAAAATCAGGGGGTGGGCAGTGGTGAGTTGGGTGAATACTCATACTCTTGCGTGGAGGGGTTGTGGTACATCCACGCACAAAAAATAGGACATAATGGTGTTTTCTCACTGCAGTGGGCCAGGAAGATGCAATGGTCAAACAGCTTGATTGTATATGTATTGGATTTAGGAGGATTCCCCCTCAACCATCCCATCATCCATATCCTTCCTTTTCCTTTTTGTGGGGAAAGAGGGCAGATGGCCGTTTGCCAGTGGAAACTATGGAGCAATTCTTGTAAGTTTCTGAGAAGATTTTCCTAGGTTCTTCAACCAGACATTCATTGTCCAATAAGTCTTCTCCAATAGACCCTGCAGAACAGCATCCAGAGACTTCTAAGCTTTAGACATGTTCATCTCTTATTTTTCAACTATGACATTCATCAGGAAAATGATTTGGGTCATTTCATGAGCAACTATATCAGAAAAACTTAGAGGAGGTCAGGTTCAGAAGCTGAGGAGGGACATAGAAAGGAAAGGGTTAAAGGTAGCCCTGGGTAACACTAGTCATAGGGCCTGAGCACTATAAATAACTAAATATTTTTAAATACTTGAATAAATTACTTCTTACCCAATTACTATAGGTGCTGTAAATCTATAAATGTTATCAGATGTGATTTTTCACAAATTTTAGATACACAGTCTTGCTAGTTGAATGAGTAGTTATTTAGTTACTGGGGAGTCGCTGAGATTAATTTATAAGACATATCTTTCTTTTCTAAAGTCCATAATATCAAATCAAAGATCAGTCTAATGTGTAACATAAAGATATACATTAATTTCTGGGTTAAACCTTTAGATTAAATTATTAATTTTAATACGCCAAAATGAAACTAGTGTTTCTTTCTTAACACTGAAGTACCCATTGGAGAAGTGTAGTCTTCTTCCTCTACTAGACCCCTCAGATTGAAATCATGGGTTGCAAACAGGGTTGCTAAAATCAGTTTTATTATCAAGTAACACAATAGCCTTTCAGATGGTTAGGAGAAAAAAAAAGTCTCAGATTTCAGCTTTATCTTTACTAAGGGTAGATGCTCAATACCAAAACAGCACTTCCTTTTACCCTAGAGCTCACCCAGCCTGAGGACACACACAAAGAGAATGCTTAAATTTACACCATTCTAGTAGTCACAAATTTGACATCCCTAAAAAATAAGTTTAGAAAGAATAAGAAAATGCTGTGATTCAAATTTCCCTTGATTGTGTTGAAATGTTTCTTAGAAAATTTGCAGAGCCTATGATGGTAATCTAAAAATATAAGCTATATTTCTAGTCTCCTAGGGAAAAATGCTTTCTGTGCATCCCTAAAATACATATATTTTCAATTTTGTTTTTTACATTATCTCCAAAATAAAACTAAGAAATAGCCCTGTTGATTCATGAACATTCTTCCATGCAATCAATGGATATCTGTATATAAATTGATGACAGTACTTAAAACATATATTAAAATTGCTGTTCCTCATTTTTGCTAAAGGAAACTTCATGGAAGTTCATGAGAGTCATAGTTTTAATTTAATGTATGTACGCTGTATTTTAGAAATCTAGCAGCAATTTTTCATTCACAATTAACTTGGTGTTTTGGTTAATTTTATCGTATTCATATTCAAGTTGGATACTGTATGATATAAATTGTTTCAGCTACTAATCTCAATTTCTTTGATGTGATATTATTTAAAGGTCTTTTATCTTCTTAGTTGAAAATGCATTCACTACTAAGTTCTCCAGGTGTCCATGGAAATTGTTTTCTCGGGAAAATGAACAATATTTAAAATTTCTGTGGACCAGCCAAGGAGTTATCTGGATATAACTGGTTCATTGACAGAGAAGTAGTGTTATAACCTCCCTAACCTCAAAGGTTTTTGAATAGGAATTATTAGGGAGTTGATCTTTTATATTTGTTGAAATAAATAGATCAGTGTGAACTCAGAATAAGGGAGATTGTAGCAGTTTCTTTTTTGCTCCTTGATCATTTGCACTAGCCAGTTTCTAGGCAGATTTCAAACTAACTTTGAAGATGATTTTAATAGAATAATGAGCAATATTTCCAGCCACCTACTCTCTCAGCCTTTAGAAGTCTAGGCAGTTCAGAGGCTCACAAAAGTCTTGATTCACTTTTAAAATGTTTCCTCTTGTGTAGCTGTAGAGATGCTTGCTATAGTTGAGTATCCAAATAGCATAGACACTTTACATACATCTTATCTTTTTAAATATTATATTTAGCTATAATTTCATTGTTTCATAAAACATTCCACAAATATTTTTAAATGCATTTACATGCAATTTTAACCTATGCTTATGTTAGTAGAATTTTTCATAGATTGTTCTGATTAATAATATGCAATCTAACATATCAAATTTTATTGTTTTAATTTATTGTACTAGGGATTGAATCTAAGGGCTCTCAAATGCTGGGCAACCACTGTACCACTATTTTACTTTGAAACAAGTTCTAAGTTGCCCAAGTGGGTCTTGAACTCTGTAGAACAGACAGTCTTTGAAATTCCTATTGTTCTATATCAATCTTCCCCAAAATGCCCAAATATTTGAGATTAAAGGACTAAACTACCAGGCCTGCCTGACTACAATTCCTCTTATTTCTGAGAATATATTGAGTTTAGCTGTAACTATGAATGCTTTCTTCAAGTATCCACTGAAATAAAAAAAGGACAACACAAGAAGCTCTGAAAATGTATTTGTAATCTAAGGCACTATTATGAGGATTGTTGCCCATTGAAATCACCTGGCATCTTGTGTAAATCCTGATGACCAGATAAGAGGCCTGGACAACTGGGTGGAACACTGTAAACCTCCCCAGATTATCCAAAATGTAGTTACATCATAATTAGATAAAGAGGACAAGAAAATCTTCAGTTGTTTCTGACACCTTTGCCAAGCATCTCTTGTAAAGTTTTCTTTAATAGATGGTATATAGGAGTAGGGTCACAGCGATGAAGTTATGTCAGGTGACAGGAGAGAAGAATTAGAATACTAACCAAAGAAGAGTCACTCTTGAAATTTTTAGAAAACAAAGTCATATGAGCTGTTTATAGTCCAATCTAATTCTAGAATCAGTAGTGGGAGGAAGTGATGGAGGAGGCAGTCAGAGTGAATATACACACTGAAGGAAGAGTGTTTAGCTTTGGTGAAATCCTGTAAGAATATTAATTGCCCTCAGCCTATTTTATCTACATCTGGTCAATGTACTGAGGTCAGTATAAGAAAATGGGGTACAGACATATATGAGTGACCCAGATAGTGAAAGCGAGTGACTCCTCTCCCCAGTGCAGTCATCTTTGTGGCAATGTTAAATCATTCATGGCCTCATGTGCTGCTTTTGGCAAGCAGCTTCCTAATTGCTCCTGTTTTTGCATTGATTCTGTGCAGCGTGGAAAAGCAAGTCTCCAACTTGCTTGTGGATTTATTGACCACCAGGTCCCTCCTCAGCTTTCACCTTCCAGGCCTCACCCACTCTATTTTAGATCCAGGAGGTGGGGAAAGCACCTGTTTCCTCCTCTCTGAGGATGGGCTGGGCATTTTGACAGAGCCCTCTTTCAACCAACCCACGCCAAGGTGTCTCTGTATCTGTGTTTTCCAAGCGAACTCCCTGCTCCTTCTGCATCCCTATATCTGTGGCTGAAGGCTTGGGGAGGAGGGAAATCCTCTCTCAAATGACAAACGCACCAGATACCCAGCAAGCTACCTTCTGAGAGCATCGAGCAGACCACAGGAACCCACCCGCCTTCAAAGTTTGGGGCGTGGGGAATTCCGTGTGAATATGGCTCAGCCAAGAGGTCTGGAAGAGACCCAGGACGATGCTGCGGGGGACAGATTCACCAACGTCATCAAGAGCCGCGCTGGTAGGACCCCTGCTGTCTTGCTTTCTAGTGTGGGGGCTATACATGATTCTTTGCTACTCTCTACAAATGCTGTGCCCTGGAAGTTGGCACACAGTAGAGGAAAGTTGTGTGAAGACAAGCAGAGTGGGGACAGTCATCAGTTATCCTGCCCTCGCAGGAGGAGAGGGCGGAGAATTCAGCAGGGTGCGACTGAAGGAGGAGGGAGTGCTGTTCTCCAGGGAAAACAGAAAACAAGTTTTCTTTGTGGGCTAAGTACATTTCAGGAGGGGTTGGTTTCCGACTTTTTATAGTGTATTTAATCGAAGGAAGACACTAGATATCGATTTTGCTATGAGATGGTAACTTGTTTTAAAATTTTAACAGCAAAGGGTGACTAGATTGATTTTAAAGAAACATAGCTAATAGCGTTAGGTAAGGGAGAGATGCTAAGTTGTGAGACGATATCTAGTCTGTGCAAGGGAGTGTGGAGCTAATTCCAGAACGAAGTTTTCCCCCCTATTTATAGCTGTGCTGAAGGAAAATGTCAGAGGGGTAATCCACCAGGATTGCAAGTCTGGAGCAGAAAACCATGAGTTGAAAATCAGCAAAATAAGCAACACAATGTAAAATCTCAAAGCTCTCCATGCCCCCTTCCCGTGCACAGATGTTTATTTCATGTGTCATAAATCTTAGGTTACTTGAGAGTCTAGCCTAATAAGCAAGGGCTTGTAAAACAGGGTAGGTCTTTAAAGTAAAGCTGTAAATAGAAGCATCTGTTAAGCTCTCCTTAAGCATGAAGTTTCACCTGCCTGGATCCTTTCTCTTGCCCTTGGAAACACACCAAGTAGCAAGCAGCAAAGTAACAAAAAATAAAACAAACAAACAAACAAACAACAAACCATATTTCTTTGCCTATATTTCTGGAGAAGGAAAAAGGCAGAATTGTGAATATCTGGGCCTGCTATTGTACTTTTCTGGAGTAGAGTTAAAAGAAAAAAATTACAGTTGGTAAGAACAAAAACGAATAAGTATGCGATTTGATGAAATGTTACAGAGCAACAAAATTGAGAAGAGGGAAATAACTTTAGTTTTAATTCCAAGCGGTGCTATTTGATAATGATGTCTGTATGTCATGAAACAATGCTCACAATATCATTTAGAATTTGAAACCACATTTATCTCTTTTACCCTACCTTATTTATACCACGAGGTTTCAAAAAACTGGCATATTTTCTTAATTGCAATGCCATTAGCATACAGCACCTGAGAAAGTAGGATCAATTAAATACTCTAAAATAATAATATGAAATGCATCAAGTAGCTTCATAAATTAATTTAAAAGTTACTCAGAAATTTTATTGGACAGTAACTGTGAAGGTATAATTATCTGAAATATGGAGAAAATGCCTATATAAATTGTACATTGACTATTATTGTAAAAAGTAAGTGTAGTTATCAATCCTACAAGTTAATCATGTTTATGATTGTGGCACGTTTAAACTTGTCAGTGCATAGGAGATAAAAAAAGATTCTTCAAAAAATACATTCTTAGGCTAGATGTAAATTTTGTGTTTGGAAAATAGGTATCTTGTTCTTCATTCATAAAGAAAATTCAGTGTTCCTTTATGCAAATTTGGATTACATATTTGGGACTACTATTGAATGACTTTACAAATGAAATGGTTGAACTGTTTTACTTTCTTTAATGGAATGGAAACAGAGTCGAAGATTTTATTTGAAATAAAATTTGTTTAGGACCAGTGATAGGTCCAAAATGTGTCTACTTTTGAAACTCGGCTTTGGTCTTTCCCATAAAGCCATTCTATGAAGGGTTTAGAAGTCTCTGATGCAAATAGAAGTGAATACTTACTTGAAATATGTTTGCTTTTGAGTCCTTACACAATCAAGAATGCATTTTACAGTTTTCTGTCTTATTTTGTTTTGTTAAGAATCACAAAGACTGGTTATTACTAATAAATTATTTTTCTAGTCAATTGCAGCATGACAAAATATAGAAAGCTGTTGAGAACTGATACAAGAAAGCAAGATTAATAATGTGTCCTTAAGCTTACACTACAATCTTACCTGCTTTTCTTCTGCGTCTCCTTCCTTTTGTCCCTCATTCATTTATATTTAACATTGTTTCTAGATGTAGGAAATGCCAAGGGAAAGTTATTTTTATAGGAAAACAAATACATTTTCTGTATGGAACTGTTAGTTTCAATGTTATTTTCGGTAATTGTTTCTAATAAATAAGTGGTCATCTTTAAATGAGTTGTAACATGGGAATTATATCATACATTGATAATAGAATCATTAGATTAAAGTTATTTCATGGTCTTTGTTTGATAAAAGTCAAAATGTGGAATATTGATTATATTTTCTTCCATTATATATACAAATAGTATAGTTATTTTTATCAAATATTTGTGACTTTAAATTATCATTTACATGTGTGATTGCAATACTCATAATGTGAACACTGATCATGAGAAATCTGCTGGGAAAAATGAGCATACCAATATAGAAGATTGATTCAGAAATAAATTTCAGATATCTTTCATGTAAAACATCAACATTCAAAAGCATCTGAGTATAGTGCATTTACATATCTTTTGTCTTATTTGAATACTCCAGTAAGTATGGGATTTTGATATCCTATTGATTTGACATGTTTTCCATTTAATAGAAATACTGCTATGCAACATAAACAGCCCTATGTTAACAATCTTTTATAAAGCAAGTTGTAAACTTAACTGGCCCAGATTCCACTTAACTTATTTTGCTGGTTTACATTTATTTGCCATCTCTTGTGTCATTCTATATGTTATATTTATATAGCAAAATAATATTAATATATGAATTACTGAGTAAAGTATACCTATGAGCTTGCATCATGTAAGACTTTTTGCCTGTTGGACGTTGAAACAAATTCAGGTATTTTAATCAGAGGAAAGTGTTTTAAGTAGCTACTTTTTAATGGAGAAGTTTCTGGTGACAAATATTACATTGATAAGCTTTCATTTTGTTCCATATTTCAAATGTAGAAAATTGTTACATCAAAAATTCAATAAATTTTACTTTGTCCATAATGATTATAAGAGAATAAAAATAAGATACAGAGATTAGATTATTCCCAAACATCCTAGATATTTGAACTAGGCTTTAAGAACAAGAACACAAGGTAGTTTAAAATGTTTTCAGTTTGAACTAATTCAGTTAAATTATACCCGTACAATATTACACCACCCACTAGCAGCTAAATGTCTTAAAAATGAACCAAACATCAAGTTAACCAAGATACTGGGAATTATACAAGATGAAAAATGACAAGAAATAGAAAACCATTTTGATTATTCTTCCATAAATTCTACTTATTTAATTTAGAAACATTTCATTCCAGAACTATTCAGTATTTAGACAGTCTAGTAGTGAATTTCCTACCTATCCACTACAGAAAACTATATGCTCATAGATTACAAATTCATGGAATAGTACATTTGACTTATTTATGGCAGACTTGTTTTAGTACAAAAAACCCAATTAAAAAGGTTAGTTTTAGATTTTGCTTTACTATATAAGGGTTCTTCTCTATACAAATTTGAGTAAGGATTTTTTGGGGGACATATATATATATTACAAAGTTTTACCTTGTTTCATATAAGCAAGTTTGATAGCATCTCTATTGAAAAAATGATTAGTTTTAAGATCTAGGTGATGAGATAATGTTCCATTGTTATTCAGGAATACAGATAGAACTGATACTTATGAGAGCTAAAACATGTATTTTATGGAATTTAGCATAAGTTATACCAAAAAACATTTTCAAATCTATATAATACATTTATTTTTAAAAGCCTGATATGATAGTGTATTGCATACAATATTTTATTCAAAGTACATAATTAGAAATTGTACATATATAGTTAATAAGCCATATGACATGTATTTGAGTACAACTTACAAGGTTCCATGTAAGTGCTTTACATAAAGCAAGATTACTGCTTCAAATTTAATAAATTTAACCAATTTCTCTTGACATTCATTAATTCTGAAGTCTATGTTTCTCTCTGTAGAAACTTCTGTTCTCTGATATAATTAAATTGAAACTAACATTGTTTTATTAAAATTGAGTTCATTATTAGGGAGATATCCAGTGTTGTGCTAGTGCTGGTTAACATTGACTCACATTACTCATTTTTAAGATTTTTTTCTAACTTAATATTTTGTAACATCATATTCATGTCTTGAAATCACTAAGGTTAAAATTATTCCACAAAATTGGCAATTGCTACTATTCAGGATTTTTGATATATATTTTTCTGTTGAGAGCTAGTTATTAAATATTTACCAATATAACACTAGAAATCTTAATGATAAGAGAAGTAAAATTCTGAAAAAAATGCATTGTCTGGAATCTCTATTTAAAATATATATGCATTCCACTACAGGTTGTACAATAACCAGGCAACTCTGGTTTTAGTGAAATTATCATTAAAAGAAATATAGAGGTAAACGTCATTTTGCTACTGGTTTTATATCTCAGTGATGCCAGGGTTAATGTCTCTAAAGATTTTGTCTTTCAGGTTCTTATTTCTTATAGAGACATACTGTTCAGGTAAGAATACAATGTAGTTGAAGGAAGATATATTTTCTATGTGAACTCTTCACATTGAATTCACATTAAATTATACAGATACCATATTATACCACTAACAATTGGATAGTCTCTGAATAAGTGAAACATTAATTTAGCCAAGATAGAGTGAGTTTTGCAACATGAAAAATATTTAAGTTGCATTTCTTTGGGAATCTCTCTGACAAGATAGGGTGTGTTTTGCAACATGAAAAAAAAATGAAGAAATATTTAAATTGCATTTCTTTGGGATACTCATTTAGGAATCATGGCAATAATTGTGTCATTTGGCAACTTAGGCTACAAGGGATGGTTATATTTTGAAATTCTAGTTCTTATAGCTTCTTTGAATGTTCTGAGGAAACAAATGTTATTGAATAAGGCATTCATTTAAGCTGGTTTATTTTATTTACTTCATCCTTGAGGGATGGCGACATATATATTTGTTGCTATTTGTGCAGAAATCAGCTTATTTCAGGTGTGTATTATGAGGTCTTGTATCTCATTTGTATTAAGCCAGGGGAACAACATATAAAGATGTAAAATCTATGATTCTATGTGTACTCTTTAGGAAATTGAATCTTCCTTTCAATTTCTGCTGTGTAGGGAAATTTTTCTGTTTGCCTGAAACTGGCATACTGTTTTGAAAACAGTTTTAACTCACAATCAAAGATGACCATAACTTTGGGCATACCCTGAAACAAGTAGACATACCACGATAGACTATTTCATGACTATATTTTAATAAAACAAAGTTGTCTGGAATACCCTGTAGTAAATGCTCTCAGGTTATTTTTTTCTAATAATTTAAAATTAGTCTGATTTGGAGGACATAATGCTAGTGTAATTCTTTAATATATCTTTCCTCCACCCCAACTTGCATGATTCCTTTCCCTCATCATTTAACATCATTTGCATTATTTAGGATATGCTACAGATATATACTTGGTATTATTTAAGGTAAAAGTATATTTCAATTATTCGTGTACCTGTCCTGATGACAGATCTTCATCTGTCAAGTTATCATGGAAATGATTAGAAAACAGGAAAACATTCATATATTGTTTTATTTCAATGTAAAAATTTTAGATGCATGCATTGTACTCAATGTTCGAACTCAGAAAAAGAAGAAAAATTGATTAAATTCCTAGTTTATAATTGCTAAAGACCATAGAGTATTTAACTTTCGTTGTTGAGCATAATTGTATAAAGTAAATTTTTGTCATATTGAGGACATTAAATGACGCTTGTGTGACAAAGTCTATGTTAAAGAATTACTGGACAAACCCTTTAGAAAACTGAGAAGCAAGTATTTTGTGGAAGAAGTTAAGATGCTGCTGCTTCGATGGTTGTCTACTTTCAACATTAGAATATCTTCTGACAGTGATGTCTTTAAAATGTGAGCAACAATGTTCCTCATACTGTACCTCTATTCAGTCATGTTTCAGGGTGTGGAGTCTGCTAAGACTACTTTTTTTTTTAATATTTACTAATTCTTTGAAATTTTCATATTATGATCTTATTCATTCATTTCCCATTTCTTCTCATATATAACCCCAATTCCATATGCACACAAATTAGTGTCCTTTTTAAATAAATCTATCAAGTTCCATTAGCACTACACATATACATTTATGCGTGTGGCCATCAATTGGAGTATGTTATACCTACCTAGCAGTGACCGTGCATCTTTATTCCATTAATTTGTTTATTTGTTTATTTTACATCCAGATTGCAGCCCCTGCTCCCAGGCGCCCACCCCCCACAATCTCTACCCTATTCCCCCATCCCCTTCTCCTTTGAGAGAGTGTAGCCCTTCCTTGGGTATCCTCTCATTCTGGCACATGACGTCTCCTCAGGGTTAAGTATATCATCTCCCACTAAGGGTAGACAAGGCAGTCCAGTTAGAGGAGCTGATTCCACAGAACAGAAATAGCTTTAGGGACAACCCACTGCTCCATTTGTTTGGGGACTCGCATAAAGACTGACCCGTGAATCTATTACAAAGGTGCCAGGGGCCTCAGCCTAGCCCATGTATGCTTTTTGTTGGAGGCTCGGTCTCAAAGAGTTCCCAAACATTCAGATTAGTTGATTCTGTTGGTCGTCCAGTGGAGTTCCTATCCCATTCATGGCCCCACCTCTTCTATAAGACTCCCAAGCTCCACTCAATGATTGACTGTGGGTCTCTACATCTATTTCAGACAGCTGAGGGGTGGAGCCTTTCAGAGTACTGGTATGCTAGGCTCCTGTCTGCAAGCATAATAGAGCATAATTAATAGTGGCAGGGATTGCCTCTTCCCCATGGATGGGTTTCAAGTCGAGCAGGTTATTGGTTGTTCATTACCCCAGTCTCTGCTCCATAGCGTGTCCCTGCATTTCTTATAGACAGGGCAAAGTTTGGGTTCAAAATTTTGTGGGTGGGTTGGTGTCCTTATCTCTCCACTGATAATCCTGCCTGACTAACGGAGATAGCCTTTTCAGGTTCTATATTCCTTCTATTAGGAGTCTCAGTTAAGATCATCTGTATTGATTTCTGGTAGCATCTCCTATCCCAGGTCTCTGGCACTTTCTAGAGATGCCCCCATCTTCACCAGCTATGGATTTTCATTCATTGTCCTGGCCCTCTGAACCTCTCTCCTGTCTCTCCACACACCTGATCTTGAAGCCATTAATTTCCCTCTCCATCCTCTCTCCCACTCAGTTCCCTCCCTCCATCTACCTCCAATGACAATTTTATTCTCTCTTCTAAGTGGGATTCAAGAACTCTCACTTGGGCCTTTCTTCTTATTTAGTTTCTTTGGGTCTGTTGAGTATACAGAGGGTATCCTCTATTTTATGGATAAGATCCACTTATACTTGAGTACATAAGTCCTTTTAGATCTGTGTTACCTCACTCACAATGATATTTTCTATTTCTACCCATTTGCTTGCAAAATTCATGATGTTCTGGTTTTTAATAGCTGAGTAGTACGCCATTGTATAAATGTACCACATTTTCTGTATCTATTCTTAGGTTGAGAGAAATCTGAATTGTTTCCAGCTTCTGGTTATTAAAAATAAGGCTTTTATGAACAGAGTGGAGCACATGTACTTGTGGTATGGTTGAGCATCTTTTGAATGTACGTCCAGGAGCAGTATAGCTGGGTCTTCAGGTAGAACTATTTCCAATTTTCTGAGAGAATGCCAAGTTGATTTACAGAGTGATTGTATAAGTTTGCACTCCAGCAAGCAATGGAGGAGTGGTCCCATTGTTCCACATTCTTGCTAGCATGTGCTGTCACTTGAGTTTTTGATCTTAGCCATTATAAATTGTGTGAGGTGGAGTCTTAGGTTCCTTTTGATTTGCATTTCCCTGATGACTAAGGATGTTGAACATTTCTTTAAGTACTTCTCAGTCACTGGAGATTCCTCTGTTGAGAATTCTTTCTTCAGGCTGTACCTCATTTTTTAACTGGGTTATTTGGTTTGTTGGCGTCTAACCTCTTCAGTTCTTTATATATTTTAAATATTAGCCATCTGTTGAATATAAGATTAGTGAGGAACTTTTCCAAATCTGTAGGCTGCTGTTTTGTCCTATTGACAAAGTCCTCCACATTATAGACTCTTTCCACAGTTACACGAGGTCTTATTTATCAATTGTTGATCTCCAAATCTGAGCCATTAATGTTCTGTTATGAAATTTTTATTCTTGTACCAGTGAATTCAGGGCTATTTCACACTTTCTCTTCTATTAGATTTAGTGTATCTGGGTTTATGTTGAGGTCTTTGATCCACTTGGACTTGAGTTTTGTGCAAAGTGATAAATATGGATCTATTTGCATTCTTTTACATATGGATATCCAGTCAGACCAGCACCATTTGTTGAAGAAGCTTTCTCTTTTTCCATTTTATGGTTTTGGCCTCTTTGTCAAATATTAAGTGTTCCTATGCATGTGTGTTTATTTCTGAGTCCTTGATTTGATTACATTGATTAACTTGTCTCATTCTATACAAATACCATGCAGTTTTTATTACTATTGCCTATAATATGTACTCCAGACATTCTTTTATTGTTCAAGATTGTTTTGGCTATCCTAAGTATTTTTGGTTTTGCATATGAAGCTGAGATTGCTCTCTCAAGGCTGAGACCATACCATTAAAGAAAACTAACACTCCTTTTCCTGGCTTCTATCATTTACTAATAGTTTCTCAGCTAGGGATGTAACCTTCTGTAAAAATGTGTACATACACTCAATCAACATGAAAATCTCCAAATGCATCTTCAATCTTTAAGGTCATGTAAGTAAAAGTTTGGAAATAGGTTGGTTTGAACAAAAAATAAAAATTTATAATGAAAGTATCATTTCTAATATTAATCTCATGAGAAAATACATCATTAATTATAAGTAATAAGATGAGAGAAATATTTGGTTTTCCTTTCATGAAAGATTATGTTTTATAATAAAATAGCTATTATAGATGCCAATATATTAAGCTTTTGGTTCAGAATAATAGTTGTGATACAGATTATTTTTAAGGATTCAGTTTATACTTCCAGATGTAAACTTCTAATTTACTCTTTAGAATCAATGACATTATTTATGGTTATTGGGACACACATTTAATATAAACATTCTCTTAGAGAGTAGAAATATGATGAGTTTAAAACCAGTCTGGGTCACATAGTGAAATATTTATGGAAAAAGTAATGCCAACAGATTATTAAACAAATCAAATTAAAATCCTATCTTAGATTACATACTAATTTATAAATGAAAACTAGAGAATATTATTGTTCTGAAACAATTAATAAGCTAACAATAATGGAACAACTTTTTATAGTAGTAATCATTTCAAAACAAAATATGTCACAGTTTATGTATTAAGCTTCTGCTTAAATGGTTGAAGTCTTCCTTTGCAATGGGTACCAACCTACCAGGACACCTCAAATCACTGCAGAACTAGTTATATCCTCTCCTACTGAGGTCAGACAAAGCAGCCCAGTTAGGGAAAAAGGTTACACAGATAGTCAACAAAGTCATGTAAGCACCCACTACAGTTTTTGGAAGAGCTACATGAAGACCAAGTTCCATGTCTGCTGCATATGTGCAAGAAGGCCTAAGTCCAGCCCTTGTATGTTCTTTGGTTGCTTGTTCAGTTTCTGGAAGCCCCTAATGGTCCAGGTTAGTTGACTCTGTAGGTCATCTTCAAGAGACCCTATTTCCTCTGCTTTCTTCAATCCTTCCCCCAATTCTTCCCTTAAAACTTCTTGAGCTCTATCTAATGTTTGGCTGTGGGTCTCTTCATTTGTTTTAACCAGCTTCCTGGTGGAGCCTCTCAGAGAATAGCTATGCTAGGCTCCTGTCTGAAACCACAACAGAGTATCATTAATAGTATCAGGAACTGGGGATGGACCTGAAGTTGGACCAGTTACTGAATGGCCATTCCCTCAGTCTCTATGACATTTTTATCCCTGTACTTCTTGTAGGCAGAACAAATTTTGGGTTGACAGTTTTGTGGGTCATCTGGTATCCTTGTCCTTTCACTGGGAGTCCTTCTTGGCTACAGGAAGTGACCATATTGTGCTCCATATCCTCCACTGCTAGGATGTTCTTAGATTCCTCATAGTCACCCTCATAGACTCCCTAAAGGTTCCCTCATGTCAAGTTCCTAGCACATCCTAGGGATGACCCCCCCCCAAAATCCAGATGGTTTTTTATACTTTCTTAGCACTCTCTCCCTGACTTTTCCTATATCTAACCCCCCTTCCACTCCCCGTTCTATATCTCACCCAGTTCCCTCCCTGCATTCAACTCTAATGATAATTTTCTTTCCCCCTTCTGAATGAGATTCAAGCATCCTTTCTTGGGCCCTCCTTGTTATGTAGCTTCTTTGAGTCTGTGGATTGTGGAATTTATATCTTTTAGTTTATGGCAAATATACAGACATAAGTGAGTATGTATCATGTGTATCCATTTGGGACTGGGTTACCTCACTCAGAATGATATTTTCTAGTTCCATCCATTTGTCTGTATATTTCACGATGTCCTTGCTTTTAATAGTTGAGTAGTGTTTCATTGCATATATGAAACACATTTTTTTTACTCATTCTTTATTTAAGATACATCTAGTTTGTGTCCAGTTTCTGTTTATCACAAATAAAGCTTCTATGAACACAGTGGAGCAAGTGTCTTTGTGGTCTGGTGGAGTGTCTTTTGTGAATATTCCAAGGAGTAGTATAGCTGGTTCTTTTTCTGTGAAACCACCAAATTGATTTCCAGAGTGGTTGTACAAGTTGGCACTCCCACCAGCAATGGAGGACTGTTCCCCTGGACACAAGTATCTTTACATCTTTTGGCCACTTGAAGATATCTATCCACATACTTCAACCAATATTATAATGGAGGATTTATTATGCAAATTTATTTATGTGGCTATTGAAGAGGAAATCTCTTCTAAGGCACACTTAGGAAACTTTAGACTGTTTTTGTGCATCTATAACTGGTCAGTTTTATTGTTGTGCTTTTTCAGTATACTCTGATATGCTAGAAGTTGCTTAATTTTATCACAGAGCTCATTCTTTCTCTTTATCAATTTATCTAGAGATGCTTGAATAACCAACCATAATTATTATTTTCCTATTGTTACACAAATTGTCAATTTTTATATACACAGTAAACAAATCCCTCACTCTTTACAATTAGTGAATGAGGAAAATCAAATGCATTTGTCTCCATAAGTTTATAAAATAATTAGCATCATGTCCTGAAGTATTCTTCCAGCTTATTGTAAAGGCATCAGTAACTGGGGAGACTTCAGTAAATGTAGGTTCCAGCAAATTGGAAAGCCATTCCTGATCTTTATATTTTTCTTCCTCTAGAGACACTTCTGGTATAAAAATATGCATTAGTCAGGTTTCTCTAGAGGAACAGAACTCATTGTACATTATATATATACATTTGTAATAGGAGCTTAAAAGAATTATAATTGGCTGCTTTGTCAGGAAATCAAGAAATTTATTGAGTATTTTTATATCAATATTCATAAGGAAAATTGGTCTGAAGTTCCCTTTCTTTGTTGGGTCTTTGTGTAGTTTAGGTATGAGTGTAATTGTGGCTTCATAGAATGAATTGGGTAGTGTTCCTTTTGTTTCTATTTTGTAGAACAGTTTGAAGACTATTGGTAATAAAACTTCTCTGAAGGTCTGATAGAATTCTGTACTAAACCTATCTGGTCCCGGGCTTTTTTTGGTTGGGAGACTATTAATGACTGTTTCTATTTCTTTAGGGGTTTTGGGACTATTTAGAAGATTTATCTGATGCTGATTTAACTTTGGTACTTTGTATCTATCTAGAAAAATTGTCCATTTCATCCAGATTTTCCAGTTTTGTTGCATATAGACTTTGCAGTAGAGATGGCTCAGAGATTAAGAGACAGTTTTTCTAAACAGGCCAATTTGGTGACATGGCTAGAGAAACCATTTTGTATCAGAATACTTGGAGAGGAGTTTTGAACCAGAACAACTGATTTTAACAAGTCATCCAGAGTTCAAAAATGACTAGAAAGGGTGAGCTTATTCATCATCAGTAAGCTCCAATATGACAGCTACATTTGGCAAATAAAAGTTACCTTTATAAAGGGGTTTATTCTAACAGTTTATGGGGTCCCTTCCAGCTAGTTCAACAAAGTCTATCTACTAACTGAAACTCCTATAGTTGTTCAATCCATGAGGTGAAATGTCTCAGGTGTTTCTTAGTGTACATTGAAATTCCGAAGAAGTAGGCTCTAGTGCCAGTGAAGGAATGAACTTGCCAGGGAAAGTGAGAACAAACAGGGACATAAAGTTTTTTCCATCTTTTCATGTCCTTTATATATAAGGAAATGTGGCCCAGATTAAACGTGGATCTTTTGATTTCAAAAGACCTCGATTAAAGGTGTACCTTCCTTCTTCTAATGATTAAATTAAGAAAAAATCACTCAAAAAATATCCATCCACTTGGGTTTTGCTTAATTTCAGATATAGTTAACTTGACAACCTGGAATGTCCCTATCACAAATACCGAAATACCTCACATCCAGTGTATGTAATTTTGCAAGCCAGGGATTTTGACCACTTTTATACAACCAGATATAAATTCTCTCCTATGGAGGAGGTATCATACCTAGCCAAGAGACAGGTTGGTTACAGCAATAAACAACTTTGCCACCATTGAACTAGTGACACATCTTTTTTTTTTATTTATTTTATTTTATTTTTTTAATTTACATACCAAATCATTTCCCCTTTCCCGTTTCCTCCCTCCCCGAAAGTCCCATAAGCCCCCTTCCCTCCCTCTTTTCTCCATTCAACCCTCTCTCGTTTCTCTGTCCTGGCGTTCCCCTACATCCAGTCTTTCCAGGACCAGGGGTCTCTCCTTCCATCTTCTTAGAAATCTATTGATATGCAGATTGTGTCTAGGGTATTCTGAAATTCTGGGTCAATATCCCCTTATCAGTGACTGCATACCATGTGTGTTCTTTTGTGATTGGGTTACCTCACTAAGGATGATATTTTCAAGATCTGACCATTTGCCTAGGAATTTCGTGAATTCATTGTTTTTAATTGCAGAGTAGTATTCCATTGTGTAGATATACCACATCTTCTGAATCCATTCCTCCGTTGAGGGACATCTGGGTTCTTTCCAGCTTCTGGCTATTATAAATAAGGCTGCTATGAACATAGTGGAGCATGTGTCCTTATTGCATGCAGGTAAAGCCTCTGGGTATATGCCCAGGAGTGGTATAGCTGGATCCTCCCGGAGTGTCATGCCCAGTTTTCTGAGGAACCGCCAGACTGCTTTCCAGAGTGGTTGTACCAGCTTGCAATTTCACCAGCAGTGGAGGAGTGTTCCTCTTTCTCCACATCCTCGCCAACAACTGCTGTCTCCTGTGTTTTTGATCTTAGCCATCCTGACTGGTGTGAGATGGAATCTCAGGGTTGTTTTGATTTGCATTTCCCTAATGACTAAGGATGATGAACATCTCTTTAGGTGCTTCTCAGCCATTAGATATTCTTCAGGTGAGAACTCTTTGTTTAGCTCTGTGCCCCATTTTTAATAGGGTTACTTGCCTCTCTGGAGTTTAACTTCTTGAGTTCTTTGTATATATTGGATATTAGCCCTCTGTCAGATGTAAGGTTGGTAAAGATTCAAAAATTCATCTGGAATAACAGAAAACCCAGAATAGCTAAAACTATTCTCAAGAGTAAAAGAACCTCTGGGGGAATCAGTATCCCGGACCTCAAGCTGTACTACAGAGCAATAGTGTTAAAAACCGCATGGTATTGGTACAGTAACAGACATGTAGATCAATGGAACAGAATTGAAGACCCAGAAATGAATCCACACTCCTATGGTCACTTGATCTTTGACAAAGGAGCTAAAACCATCCAGTGGAAAAAAGATAGCCTTTTCAACAAATGGTGCTGACTCAGCTGGAGGTCAACATGCAGAAGAATGCAAATTGATCCATTCTTATCTCCTTGCACTAAGCTCAATTCTAAGTGGATCAAAGATCTCCACATAAAACCAGACACACTGAAACTAATAGAAGGGAAACTAGGGAAGAACCTTGAACATATGGGCACAGGGGAGAATTTCCTGAACAGAACTCCAATAGCTTATGCTCTAAGATCAAGAATAGACAAATGGGACCTCATTAAATTACAAAGTTTTTGCAAGGCAAAAGACACTGTCAAAAAGACACATCTTTTATAGCAAATTAACATTGTAGTATACAGGTGCCAACAATGGGTACAACCACAGATGTTTTTTTCTTCCTCCATGGACTTATCAGCATCTTCCAGCATTACGAAACATAGGTATCAGGAGAGTTTCCAAGTCCATTCAAAATTGAATTATATGTCTCATCCAACTAAAATGTATGTTATCATCACAAATGGGCTCTGTCTTAGTCAGGGTTTCTATTCCTGCACAAACATCATGACCAAGAAGCAAGTTCGAGAAGAAAGGGCTTATTCAGTTTACAGTTCCAAATTGCTGTTTATAATTTTACTGACCTATACTTGACCCTTGCATCCTGAAAAGAAATTTTATATAATGTTAGCTCTACTGGGAGGATATTTCATTATACAGTCTTGTATAGAGAATTGATAAGACTTCCAAGATTGCTAAATTATCTGCTTTTCAGTTTTTTTTAGTTCTACTTCACAGACCATTCGTTTATTCTATCATGCATTCTATCTTTCATTTTTCTAAAAGTGAAATATCAGCATTTCAATTAGGTATAATCTACTTTTAAAGTAAGTTGGAGATTTTTATAAGATGAAACATCTGTAATATTCAAAAGTGCCTGAATTAGGGCAGAAGTAGAAGTGCACAGCTGTACTATTGCCATCATCAGAAAATGAAGTCCTACTAAAATATTTTCATAATGTGCTCTAATCTCTAGGAAGCAAAAGTTTATATTCTAGAAAACTACTAGTATTTCTTATCTGCAATAAAAATTTCGTGACAACCTAGACCAACAATATTAGGCAAATGCTCAGACATATTAAGAATGAATTACTGACTAATCTATATGTATAAATAATATCCATTGGCTCTGCTTACCTAAATAAATATGGTAATTTATGGTTTCTGTTATTTCATACAAAAGTATCTCTCTGCCTTTGGTCAAATGTAGTTCCCTGTGGTAGAAATGTAGTTTTACTTTTAAATGGTATATACTTTTACGTTTAGAGCTTTCATAACTCTTAAATCTATAAAAATGGATATTAAAATTATTTATATGAAATAAGATTAATTTATAAATATATTTCCAAAGTATTTAGTGACAAATTATAATATATAAATGATTGCAATCTCAATATATAACATATAATTGATTATAATCTATTTCCCATGTAATTTAATATAATTGGTATCATAAAACACTTAACTGATCATCTAATTTTATTGATGTCTTAGTTAGGGTTTCTATTGTTGTGAAGAGACACTATGGAGATGGCAAATCATATAAAGAAAAAAATTTCATTAGGGCTGGCTTACAATTCAGAGGTTAAGTACATTACAACCATGGTGGGAAAAACATTGGCAGGCAGGTAGACAGGATGCTGGAGAGTAATTAAGAGTTCTACATCTGGATCTACAGGAAAATACACTGAGTTGCTAGGCCTGGCTTGAGGTTCTGAAAATGCAAAGTTCACCTTCAGTGACATACTTCCTCCAACAAGGCCACACCTACTCCAACAAGGTCAGACCCACTGTAATGCCACTCCCTATGAGTCTATGGAGGCCATTTTCATTCAGCCCACTCCAGTTGATGACTCAATATTTATAACTTATATGTTTGTTAATGCATTTTCTTTTTTTTGAATTTTATTTTTTTCTAAGTTTTTTTTTATTTACATTCAAAATCATTTCCCCTTTCCCATTTCCTCCCTCCCCGAAAGTCCCATAAACCCCATTCCCTCCCTCTTTTCCCCATTCAACCCCCTCTCGCTTCTCTGTCCTGGCATTCCCCTACATCCATTCTTTCCAGGACCAGGGGTCTATCTTTCCATCTTCTTGGAAATCTATTGATATGTGAATTTGCATTTTCATATGTAACTGAGAGATAAGGAATTGTGGTCAGTCAGATAAAAGCAAAATTATAAGTGTTATGATCCTATAGTCTGCATTTATTATCATTTGAAATTTCAAAGCAAGTTTATCTACAGCTAAGGAATTAAAATAATTTTATGCTCAAATAGAACATGTCTTCTTCTAAAGATATATGCTTTATATGTGGAGAGAAAGCCATGTTAAGAGCCGAATCCAATGGCCAAAATCCCATTTAAGGCTGATTTTGTACACTAATGTCTTAAGGAACATACACATGTTCCCTAAAATATCAAAAGGATTCTCATCAGTTTCCATGTGAAGTTCTTCCTAACATTTCTACAAAAATGTAAGCTTTCAGGATCTCACATCATTTCAAACCCCAAAATTTGAAATACAGACATATTTTTATAATGCTACTTACGGAATTAGATAAAAGGTAAGATTACATGCCTGAACCATCAGAACTCATAAAAGTCAAGTAAAATGATGCAAATTAGAAAATCCAGATTCTTCAAGTTAATCAAAAAACTAAAATTGCTTTTTTTGGAAAGCAGTTTTACAACATGTGTGCAAGAGTCATCATCATCATGGAATCTGTCTGTGTGGATTTCAGCCATTGCCATGCCTTATATGTATATATGGAGATGTGAGCTTCTATGATTATTTCATTCTTGTCACTAAAATAATTGCTAATAGATTATTTGCACAGTACATTATATATATGTGTGTGTGTGTGTGTGTGTGTGTGTGTGTGTGTACATATATACACACATATATATAATCTTTAAAACTTCTGAACATTAACCAAACCCTGCATTTTATTCTCGTGTATTTTCTAATATTTTACTATTCATTACAAGCTATACAATTGACTTCAGTTTATTATTGTCGTATAAATAAGGCAGGAATATCACTTTTATGTGTTTATGACAATTTCTATGAATTATGCTTTCTTGTTTAGAGGCATAAACATTAATATGTGTTAATAATTTATAAACTGGCATGCAATGACATGCATGTAGCCCACAAGGTGGTAACTGCCTGACTATGAAACATCCCTTCATATTTAGACCCCATTGTTAAATTTTCTTTTTTGTTTAATGTTGTTTCAATCTTAGATCATAATATTGTTGTACCCACTACTATATGATTATAAAAGCATGTCACTAGCTTCATGATTTATTGCTCCTAATTTCTAATACTGAAACTTCTGCTGCTGCTGCTGCTATTATTTCTACTACTGCTACTACTACTACTACTACTACTACTACTACTACTACTACTGGTATTATATTGTTATTTTAGACAGGGTCTTACTATGTATCCATTGCTGGCTTGGAATGCACAGAACCCTACCTGTCTCTGCCTTCTGAATGCTGTCAGTAAAGTCATATGACAGCATTCCTGGTTTCCCTTGATTATTTTAACAAGAGGCTTATTTATTTCATTCTGTTTGTCTTTTGCCTGCATGTACGTATATGTACCATATATATGCCTAGTACCACAAGAAGAAATAATAGTGCAACGGATTGCCGAGAACTAGAATTATAAATGGTTCTGAGCCACCAATGAAGAATTGATCCAATGAAGAATTAACTCAAAATTCTGTATACCCTTTAACATACACTTTTCTGTGGAGGAGGAAAAGATAAGTAGACACAATTTTTAGGTACAAAATGAGAGGTTGCATTTTTCTTTTTTATTAACAAATTAATTTCTTTACATCTCAATCACAGCTTCCCCTCCCTCCTCTTCTCCCTGTTGCCCTCCACCCCAGTTCTCATTCCCAGGGAAGGTGAGCCCCCCACTGTTATTAGCCTACTTTGGCATATCAAGTTGCAGTAGGACTAGGTGCATTTTCTTGAGTCTATATAGTGCAGTCCAGTTAGGGTAAAAACCCAAAGGTAAGCAACAGAGTCAGAGACAGCCCCTGTTCCTGTCCCCCATTGAAATTCAGCTACATATCTATTACATATGTATAGGGGGCCTAGGTTCATCCCATGCATGTTATCTGCTTGGTGGTTCAGTCTCATTAAGCCCCTATACACACATCTTACTTGAATCTGTAGGTTTCTTGTGGTGCCCTTCACATCTCTGACTCTTACATTCTTCTTTCCCACTGCCAAAAGATTCCCTGTGCTTCCTCTAATGTTTGATTGTGTCTCTTTTTATGTTTTCATCAACTTCTGTGTGAAGCCTCTTAGATGACAGGTATGCTAGTTTCCTGTCTGCAAGTATAGCAGAATATCATTAATAATATCAGGGGTTGACATTCTCTCATGGCATGAACCTCAAGTTAGGCCAGATATTGGTTGGTCATTCCCTTAATTTCTACTCTCTATCCCTGCATATTTTTTATACAGGAAAATTTATATGTCTAACATTTTATGGATGGCTTATTGTCCCCATCTCTCTATTAGATGCCTTGCTGGGTTAAAGCAATTGACTGTTTCAGGTTGTATATCTCCTATTGCTAGGAGTCTTAGCTAGGATGAATCACTCTCACAGATTACTGGGAGTTGCCTTTGTTCAATGCTTCTAGCTCATCCTAGAGATGCTCCCACCCCACTGATTCCAGTTCTCTTTCTCAGTTCTCTCTCCCTCCATCCTTCCCACAGGTGATCCATTTTGCTCTCCTCCACATACCCTCTCCCAATGAGATCCCTCTCCCCATCTACTCCTATGTCTATTTCATTTCTCATTCCTGGTAAGATTTAAAAATCATCCCTTGGGCCATCCTTTTTCTTGGCTTTTTTGGGTCTATGGATTGTACCCTAGTTATTCTGTGTTTTATGGCTAATATCTACTTATAAGTGAATATATACCATGTTTGTTATTTTGGGTCTGGGTTACCTCCCTCAGGGTGATATTTTCTGGTTCCATCCATTTGCCTGCAAATTTCATGATATCACTATTTTTAATAGTTGAATAATATTCCATTGTATAAATGTACCACATTTTCTTTATCCATTTTTCAGTTGAGGTGCATCTATATTGTTTCCATTTACTGACTATCACAAATAAAGCTTCTAAGAATATAGTTGAGCATGTATCCTTGAGGGATGGTGAAGCACCTTTTGGTTTTATGACCAGGAGTGTTATAGCTAGGTCTTGAGTTACCACCAAAATGATTTTGAGAGTCTTTGTACAAATTTACACTGCCACCAGCAATGGACGAGTGTTCTCCTTGCTCTACATCCTCACCATCATGTGCTGTGACATGAGTTTTTGATCTTAACCATTCTGATTTGTGTAAGATGGAATCTCAGTCATTTTGATTTGTGTCTCTAAGATGATTAAGGATATTGAACTTTGGCATCACTAAATCAGGCAAATGGCTAAAGTATATATTATGAGATTTTACTATGGCTTTAAATGGTCTCATTGCTAACTTAGGCATAGGATTAGTCTTAAACATATTTGAGTCAGGCATGGTAACACAGGCCTGTTGTCTGAGCACTTAAGATGCAGAATCAGCAGCATTTGTGTGAGTTTGAACTCAGCCAGTAATTTGAAGTTTGTGACCAAGTATGCCAGAGCTACCTAATGAGATCCCGTAATTTCCTAAAGGTGCACTTGAGGTATATATGTCTTGTCAGTAACCAGAAGGTGTCTAGTTGAGATTATAACCCATTCAACAGGTGGAAAATTATGTGTGCTACTAAAATTGTATTCAACCCTTGTGGCTGATGAGGTTCTAGATCTCAGAGAAGAGCGTACTATTGACATTTTCTTCACCCAATATTACTGCTAAATGAATTCTAAATAGGTATCTTTATATGTGTACTTCTTAGCTCTCATGAAAGAAGTTTCTTTTATCCAGAAAACAGAAACCAATACATAAAGCTAAAACTCCAGTCATAAGTGATAAACATTTAGCATATCATCCAACTCCCTGAGCTCAGAAATCTTTGAAGAAGAGTGGGCAGAAAGATTGTAAGAGGCAGAAGACTAGGGTGTCGTCTACAAGATTCTATCTTCTAGATATGGCAGGGAAGCTAAACCTATGAAATCTCAATGATTTAGCTGCTTACATAGGACCTGAAAAATAGCAATACTAGTTGTCATGGCAACATGAGTGATGGAAAGAACATGGGGCTTCATCTTAGTTGAAGAACTATAGAAAATTAAAACTCTTGAGAAGGGCAGAATTAATCTTCCCCTGAGGTGAGTTAACCTAAATGAATATCTCATTCAAACTTTTCAGCCTTAAAACTGTGTATACATATAAGTGAAACTAAATGGACCCAGAGGTTACATTTATATACTTATTTATGAAATGTATATGAGAGTAATAAGTAAAACATTCACACTTGGGCCTTCCGTTAAGCTTCATATGGTCTGTCAGTTGTGTCATGGGTATATATGTCCATATATATGGGTATATATGACCATAATTTTGAAAGAGAGGTTGGAACACAGGAAAGGTTGGAGGGAGGAGAAAGAGGTAAGGAAATGATGTAATTATATTTTAAATAAATAAAACCTAAAAACAAAAACAAAAGAAATATTTAAAAAATAAATTTTGTATATCTAGCATCATTTCCCTATTGTAAGATAGAGAAGACTTGTATGATTATGTATATGACTTATTTTCCTTGATTTAACAACCCGAACTGTGTACATGCAGTTGCACAATCATTGCCTGCTAGTTTGTCATTTCTTATTTCAGTATGTGACTCATGTTGTTCAAAATGAGGAAATTTAGTTAAAAACAGGGTATTATTTAAGATTGCAAGAGTTTCTCATTGTTTGTGACTCTGAAATACCTTTTGGTCTTTTAGTTTCATACCCCATTTCTACTACTGTACATGTTGTTCGTGTTTGCAGCAATCAGGGTGGCATCTGTATCACATAATGATTAAAATAGGCCTCATTTCTGTCATTTATTCAACGGTATCTTTCTGTGAGAAAAAAATAAAACACAGAACCTTAATGCTGTTGTATCATTACCTTCTTTCTTCTGCTACTAAATTATTCCTAGTAAGAGTCCTGGGCAATGATTTTAAGAACAATGTCAATGCCTGTTCTTACCAAAAGTTCAAGAATTTTAAGATACATTGTGCCAATAGCTGAGAATGTCATTAAATATACATTTTAAAATTATGCTTATGCTAGAAAACATTATTTATAATGAAAATTCTCTTTTAAAATAATAATAAATAAACTGATGATACTTTCTTAAATTATCTCCAGGTTTTTCTATCATTAATTATCAGAACTGAAAACTGTAAAATGTCAGAAATTAATGTGGAAATGAAACATTTTTATCCAATTTTACAGCTCCATAAAGATCTAACATTAACACTGAGAAAATTACAAAATTTTTTTATGGACAATAGAATGTATATCACCTCTCATTATTGTAACAATGTGAATATTGTGAAATTGTGCAAGTCTTTATGGTAGCATCATTTTATTTGTTAAACTAGGATTCATCCTTTGAGGCAATACAGCAGCATTGGCAGGTACAGAAATGTTCTTTATATTTAAATGTTCTTCCTAGAACACGATCCCATCTGCTTTTTGTAGTTTACACAAAGCATTAGTTCATTTCCAAGGGTTCAAATTTTCTAATCCTAAAGGTTAAATTCACACAGAGAGAAGTACAGTGGAATTAGAATTCCTATTTTAGAAATGCCTGTCCTTCTACCCTAAGAACATGACCTGCTATCTAGGCATTATCTGGCTGCCACACCATCACACTGGCACTTTTTTTCTCTGTAAACTTGTTTTCTCCCTTTATCCTGATGTGATAGCACAAAAGGATGAGCAACTCCCTGGAGTAGAATGAAGACATCTGGAGCTTGTGGTAAGGAAACATTTTGAATCTAAATTTCTGTATATCTTTCCTTTTACACGCTGCTATTAGTAAAATTTTCTGTAAGCACACTGAGTGGACACATATAGGGTAGTAATACTTCCCAAATTTTCTGGGGCAAATTCAATTTTAAATGTATGTTCTTATTGTCAGCCTATGAGTCTTGATGTGAATTGTAAAATAAGACTTTAAGCTTATAAAACCCAAGTTAAATGGAATATTACTCAGGTATTAAAAACAAGGACTCATGAATTTTGCAGGCATGTAGATGAAACCAGAAAATATCATCTTGTGTGAGGAAACCCAGACCCAAAAGGACATGCATGGTATGTACTCACTAATAAGTGAATATTAGCCAAAAAGTCCAGAATACCCATGACACAACTGACAGACCATATGAAGCTTAACGGAAGGCCCAAGTGTGAATGTTTTAATCCCACTTAGGAGGAAGAAAATAATCATGAGAGGCAGAGGGAGGGAGTGATCTGGGTAGGAGAGGGGAATGGGAGGTAAAAAGGGGGAAGGATCAGGGAAGCGGGGCAGACAGTAGAGAAGCCCTAAGGGCCAGGAGAATGAATAAGAATATGCAGCAGTATGGGTTAGGGGGCAGAGGGTGGGCTATAAAGTCTTAGACCAAGGATATGAGATGCCCCCAGGACACAATGGGGACTACCTTACCTGAAATGCCCAACTGTGAAAATATGGAACCTGAAGAGACCACCAGGAGTAGAAAGACATGGCCCACCCACCCATCTCAAAACTTTTGCCCCAGAATTTTTCTTGATTATAGGAAATACAGGGGCAAAACTAGAGCAGAGACTGAAGGAAAGGCCATCCAAAGTCCACTCCTCCTACATGGGATTGATCATAATGTGCACGCACCAACCCCCGACACTATTGCTGATGCCATGGTATACTTGCAGACAGGAGCCTGGCATGGCCGTCCTCTCATAGGCTCTACAAGTACCTGACTGAAACTGATGCAGATATGTACAGCCAAACATTGGACAGAGCTCAGGGACCCCTATGGAAAAGTTAGGAGAAGGACTGAAGGAGCTGAAGGTGATTGCCACCCCTTAGGAAGAACAACAATATCAATTAACCAGCCACCTTCCTAGTACCCAGAACTAAGCCACCAACCGAAGAGCATACATGAGCTGGTCTGTGGCCACAGTTACATATGTAGCCGAGTTCTGCCTTGTCTGGCCTCAATGTGAGTGGCTGCACTTTGTCCTGTGGAGGCTTGATGTCCCAGAAAAGGGAGATACTTGAGGGGTGAGTGTGAATGAATGGGCGCATGGGGGAGCACCCTCTAAGAGGAAAAGGGGAGGGGAGATAGAGTGGGGTGCTCGTGGAGGGGGGACCAGGAATAGGGGCAACAGTTCAAATCTAAATCAATAAGATAATTAATAAAAAAGAAAAATATAAAAATATAAATATATTTATATGTAATATATAAATATGTATTATGTATATAATTTATATTATAAATATATTAATTTTAATTAAATATGTTTATATCTATTTTATTTAAGTATATACATAAATATAATGTATATTTTTAATGAAAATTAAGTACTGAGTTGTATATTTTAAAATAAATTTTATTAGCTTAATAAAAAATTAAAAAAAGAAATTCTGAATTACCTTATAGTAGTTCTATGAAATCATAAAGTCTAAAGAAGGGGGAACCAGGAAAGAGGACGGCATTTGAAATGTAAATAAAGAAAATATCTAGTAAAAAAGAACTATGTTTATCTCAGTATTTCTTTTGATTTTTGAAATAGACATTTTTATTTTTTTTATTTTATTTTATTTTTTTAATTTACATTTCAAATCATTTCCCCTTTCCCGTTTCCTCCCTCCCCGAAAGTCCCATAAGCCCCTTTCCCTCCCTCTTTTCTCCATTCAACCCCCTCTCCTTACTCTGTCCTGGCGTTACCCTACATCCAGTCTTTCCAGGACCAGGGGTCTCTCCTTCCATCTTCTTAGAAATCTATTGATATGCGGATTGTGTCTAGGGTATTCCGAGATTCTGGGTCAATATCCCTTTATCAGTGACTGCATACCATGTGTGTTCTTTTGTGATTGGGTTACCTCACTAAGGATGATATTTTCAAGATCTGACCATTTGCCTAGGAATTTCGTGAATTCATTGTTTTTAATTGCAGAGTAGTATTCCATTGTGTAGATATACCACATCTTCTGAATCCATTCCTCCGTTGAGGGACATCTGGGTTCTTTCCAGCTTCTGGCTATTATAAATAAGGCTGCTATGAACATAGTGGAGCATGTGTCCTTATTGCATGCAGGGAAAGCCTCTGGGTATATGCCCAGGAGTGGTATAGCTGGATCCTCCAAGAGTGTCATGCCCAGTTTTCAGAGGAACCGCCAGACTGCTTTCCAGAGTGGTTGTACCAGCTTGCAATTCCACCAGCAGTGCCTATTCTATTATTTGGTAAAGAATCATGAAAGTTAACATCTATAATTTCTAAACTAGAAGAATAGCATTGGATTTTTATTTTGTCTTTATACTTGTAACTGAATCACAATATACCAAAATGGCATCATTATGGGCTAGGATGTGGCATTTTCTTTTATTCTGGTTTTACCCTGGGCTCTGTTTGATCTACAAACTTGTGATTCAGTAAACTGTCAGCAATACCACGTGGAAAATCCCATGTCCTTCATTTCCTCCCTTCACTCTGTAAATAATTCTATATGGATAACTTACATATAATCATATAGTTCTGTAATTTTTTCCATTTGGGTGATCTGGATCATTTGCACTTTTATTTCATATGATGGTTAAATTTTTCATACTTACATCTGAATGTTTTATTAGTCTTTCTCGATTGTGTTATTACATAGCTTCTAATAGTTTTTTTGTCATCCCCTTTTTTAATCTAACAATATTTTCCTCTATGCAATAGTTTTCATCTTTCTTATATGAATAAGTAATTTTAATGCATTTGCCAATTTCTACAATCCTAGTTTTGCTTATTTATATGTATAGTTTGATATGATGAGTCATTTGATGGAGTGTTTTCTTCATCTCTTTTTATACTACCCACTCTTCGTTTTATACTAGTAGAGGCATTAAGTCTAGATTGTGAATGTGCATTGTCAATATGTCTATTTAGTATATCGTTTTTGATGGTCGAGCTTCTGCTTTTGAGTCTCAGTTGTCTATTACCACTGGAACATCTGTTTACCCAGCAGATAGCAGTCTGCTTTTCAGTGCCAGGTTATATTTATGGTCCTCAGTCTGTATATTGCATAAAGTGGAAATGAAAACATCCAGTTTTATGTCATTCCCCCATTTTTAATCCAGTACTTCTACCTCTCTCTACCTTCATTCAAATAATTTCTCTTTTTTGTGTCCTCCAAGATCATTATTTCAATAAAACTAACATGTTATCTTTAAAAATCAGGTCATTGTAGATATGTGAAATGTGTGAAATAAGTAAAGGAATTTCAGATAGAGGTCTTTTAGCGTAAGTGCCTGAACAGTTTTCAGACATATCTATTAATGGCCAGACTTTGCAGATATACCTATTCCTTCAATTTCCTGTGACATCACAGGGTTTTACAGAGCATGATTATTGCTGTCTTCTCTCTTTTTTTTTTAATTTTTTTTTATTTTCTAAGTTTTTTTTTTATTTACATTCCAAATCATTTCCCCTTTCCCGTTTCCTCCCTCCCCGAAAGTCCCATAAGCCCCCTTCCCTCCCTCTTTTCTCCATTCAATCCCCTCTGGTTTCTCTGTCCTGGCGTTCCCCTACATCCAGTCTTTCCAGGACCAGGGGTCTCTCCTTCCATCTTCTTAGAAATCTATTGATATGCGAATTGTGTCTAGGGTATTCTGAGATTCTGGGTTAATATCCCCTTATCAGTGACTGCATACCATGTGCCTTCTTTTGTGATTGGGTTACCTCACTAAGGATGATATTTTCAAGTTCTGACCATTTGCCTAGGAATTTCGTGAATTCATTGTTTTTAATTGCAGAGTAGTATTCCATTGTGTAGATAAACCACATCTTCTGAATCCATTCCTCCGTTGAGGGACATCTGGGTTCTTTCCAGCTTCTGGCTATTATAAATAAGGCTGCACTCCGCCATCTTTGCTCCAGTGACTGGGAAGTTGGGACAGCCAGGTTCTGAGACAGGCAGGCATAATGTCGCTTGGGTCTCGGGCGGCTTGTGTGTATGCAGCTCCCAAGTGCTGGGCTGATCTGCAGTGACCAGCGCGCCAGCTCTGCTGTGGGACTTCTGCCTGGCAGAGGGACCCCACACTGGGCGGGAGCCTACCAGCTTTCCTTCCGCGACCTCTGTTCCATATTAAGTATCTTGGTGTGACTCTAACCAAACAAGTGAAAGATCTGTATGACAAAAACTTCAAGTCTCTGAAGAAAGAAATTGAAGAAGACCTCAGAAGATGGAAAAATCTGCCATGCTCATGGATAGGCAGGATTAATATAGTAAAAATGAGCATCTTACCAAAAGTAATACACAGATTCAATGCAATCCCCATCAAAATCCCAACTCAATTCTTCATAGAGTTAGAAAGAGCAATTCAAAAATTCATCTGGAATAACAGAAAACCCAGAATAGCTAAAACTATTCTCAAGAGTAAAAGAACCTCTGGGGGAATCAGTATCCCGGACCTCAAGCTGTACTACAGAGCAATAGTGTTAAAAACCGCATGGTATTGGTACAGTAACAGACACGTAGACCAATGGAACAGAATTGAAGACCCAGAAATGAATCCACACTCCTATGGTCACTTGATCTTTGACAAAGGAGCTAAAACCATCCAGTGGAAAAAAGATAGCCTTTTCAACAAATGGTGCTGGCTCAGCTGGAGGTCAACATGCAGAAGAATGCAAATTGACCCATCCTTATCTCCTTGCACTAAGCTCAATTCTAAGTGGATCAAAGATCTCCACATAAAACCAGACACACTGAAACTAATAGAAGGGAAACTAGGGAAGAACCTTGAACATATGGGCACAGGGGAGAATTTCCTGAACAGAACTCCAATAACTTATGCTCTAAGATCAAGAATAGACAAATGGGACCTCATTAAATTACAAAGATTTTGCAAGGCAAAAGACACTGTCAAAAAGACAAAGCGGCAACCAACTAACTGGGAAATGATCTTTACCAAACTTACATCCGACAGAGGGCTGATATCCAAGATATACAAAGAACTCAAGAAGTTAAACTCCAGAGAGGCAAGTAACCCTATTAAAAAATGGGGTACAGAGCTACACAAAGAGTTCTCACCTGAAGAATATCTAATGGCTGAGAAGCACCTAAAGAGATGTTCATCATCCTTAGTCATTAGGGAAATGCAAATCAAAACAACCCTGAGATTCCATCTCACACCAGTCAGGATGGCTAAGATCAAAAACACAGGAGACAGCAGTTGTTGGCGAGGATGTGGAGAAAGAGGAACACTCCTCCACTGCTGGTGGAATTGCAGGCTGGTACAACCACTCTGGAAAGCAGTCTGGCGGTTCCTCAGAAAACTGGACATGACAGTCCCGGAGGATCCGGCTATACCACTCCTGGGCATATACCCAGAGAATTTACCTGCATGCAATAAGGACACATGCTCCACTATGTTCATAGCAGC
Organism: Tokudaia tokunoshimensis; assembly: GCA_036184795.1. Lineage (NCBI taxonomy): Eukaryota > Metazoa > Chordata > Mammalia > Rodentia > Muridae > Tokudaia > Tokudaia tokunoshimensis. Next base: position 41,755,477 of record BTHU01000023.1, read on the forward strand.
CTTATTTATAATAGCCAGAAGCTGGAAAGAACCCAGATGTCCCTCAACGGAGGAATGGATTCAGAAGATGTGGTATATCTACACAATGGAATACTACTCTGCAATTAAAAACAATGAATTCATGAAATTCCTAGGCAAATGGTCAGAACTTGAAAATATCATCCTTAGTGAGGTAACCCAATCACAAAAGAACACACATGGTATGCAGTCACTGATAAGGGGATATTGACCCAGAATCTCGAATACCCTAGACACAATCCGCATATCAATAGATTTCTAAAAAGAAGGAAGGAGAGACCCCTGGTCCTGGAAAGACTGGATGTAGGGGAAAGCCAGGACAGAGTAACGAGAGGGGGTTGAATGGAGAAAAGAGGGAGGGAAGGGGGCGTATGGGACTTTCGGGGAGGGAGGAAACGGGAAAGGGGAAGTGATTTGGAATGTAAATTAAAAAAATAAAATAAAAAAAATAAATAAATAAGGCTGCTATGAACATAGTGGAGCATGTGTCCTTATTGCATGCAGGTAAAGCCTCTGGGTATATGCCCAGGAGTGGTATAACTGGATCCTCCGGGAGTGGCATGCCCAGTTTTCTGAGGAACCGCCAGACTGCTTTCCAGAGTGGTTGTACCAGCTTGCAATCCCACCAGCAGTGGAGGAGTGTTCCTCTTTCTCCACATCCTCGCCAACAACTGCTGTCTCCTGTGTTTTTGATCTTAGCCATTCTGACTGGTGTGAAATGTATTCTAGTACATAGCCTCACGCTGAATAAAATCATGACAGAAACTTAAGAAGAAACAATGGAAGAAAGCTACTTTCTGATGTATGCTCAACTAGTTTTATTTAAAAACCAAGGACCACTTCCCTAGTAGTGGTACTTCCCCAGTGGTCTGGATCTTCCTATATCAGTTAGCAATAATGCCAGTGTCCCACAGACATGACCGTAGATGATTCTGATTTAGGCAGTTCTTCTGTTGAGATTCCTTGTTACCAGTAGAACTCTCGGTTATACCTAGTTCTCATCTAGATACCATGATTTTCCCTTGCCAATAATTCTGTACACTGCTGTATTTTTCCCTGTAAATAGGGTTACAGTCTCTCATTTCATTCTAAAAGCTACATTCAACACATTACTATGATTTTTTTGGAGACTCAAGAATAATAAAAAATAAATTAGTGTAAGGAATATACATGTAAAGTGAAACAAAAGAGAGTTATAATATTAAAACCAGTTGTTCACATCCTATATCATATATCCAAACAAGATTACAAATAAAAGTCAGAAGATAGGCTATAGTCTTAGCATATCCACACTAAATGATTAGGGAAAATTTGTTAAATCTTACACGTATGGTGATAGTAGATTATGAACCATCAGGATGGGGAGCTTATTCAGAACTTATTTTCAATCTGATTTTATACATTATTCAACCTATTTAATGAAATATCGTGCATTTTAAGATTTGATGTAACTCTCTCAAGCATTGCATTTATATCTGCAGAACAATTTGCAGATGTACAGCTTACAGAATTAAATAATATATCAAAGTTCTCTAATATGCACAATGGCTAATGTCACTGTTCAATTCTATCATTGTCCATGAATATTGGTAGATAACCAAATCAAAATGTGTGTCACCCTTATTTGTAATTGTCCAGACGGATAAGTAATGTGAATACAATATTAATATGTATATATATATATATATATATATATATATATATATATATATATATATATACCTAAAATAGAAGTATGTAAATTAATGTTGTTTATTCAAACAAACTAAACGTATGTGTATCAGTGATATAATTGACTGAAGTTATGGCTTTAAAACATGTAAGATCAAGATGTAATGTATTGCTCTGTTTGCATAACTTAATTGCTCTCTACCAGCAGGACAAAAGGAGGTTTGAGAATGGACAGTGTATCTTTACCTTGATATTTAGTAAGCTAAAATCTATTTTAATGCAATGAATTGAATTAGATAAAACAATATTTGATGTTAGCAGCAACTACTCTTATCCTGATGCTTTACTTGTCTTGACTTGCATATTCCAAATTATTTTCTCCACTTAAAAATCTACTGTAGCTTTCTTGTTCACTCATCCACACAATTAGTGAGAACATTCTTATACAAATGACTTATTTCCTTTTAAATTCATAATATATGCAACTATTAAAGCCTTATTTGACATTGTAAGTTGCCTTATATGTTTATAAAAATTAATGGAATTATTATCATGCATTATTTCATGTATATAGGAATTGTTCTTAGTAGTAAAGGGAAATTACTCTGGTCACGTGATTTATATCCTCAGGCAAATTAACTCAAATATCAGATCTCCCACATAATGCTTGAAATGACTTTGATTTGGTTTGGTTTGTTCCTTTATTTTTTTATTCATTTTTAGTCATTGCTAATTGGGAAAAACCAAGTCATGTGTTAACAACAACTAAAGTGACACTGAACCATCCTATTTTTATTACTGTGTATTCACTATGGTTTATATGTAAAATACTTACAGCTATGATTCCATTGTGAGATAGTAAGAAAGAGAAATAAACTCAGTCGTGTATACTCATCTGTCTAACTCTTGTTTCTGCTTCTTGCTAAATACCTGCCTCTCCTTTTCAGCAGCAAATCATTTTCCTCACTGAGTTCTAGAACAAGGAAATATTCTATCCACAGCTTTTAAAATAGTATGTTACATGGTAAACAATTCACAGAATGGCTGCAGTTTTAGGGATACTAAAAATCTTAGTGAAGATAATCTGGAAGGATTTTGAAGGAACAGGTTACCAAATATAACACAGTCATCTATGCCCAAGGAAATACAGACCTGTCTTGATTTGTTTACAAAAAATAAATCGAATGCTTGCTGACTAACATATCAGAACACCCAAGAAATAGCACTAAACAGTAAATTTTAGAGATGGTAGAATTAAATTATTGAGGTAATAAACAAATCTAATTACTATTGATAAAAATTTAGCTAGATTTTATTTCTGGAATTTTCTTGATAGTAATTTTTTAGGGGAATATATTTGACTATGTTTTTCCTCTTCCTTCTCCTCCCAGATACTTCTGTCCTACCTCCCTCCTTACCCAACTGCCTTTTTCTCTCTCTCAATATAAAATAATGCTAAAATCAACAAAAACCAATAGAAATACCAAAAAATATCTCAACTCTCACCAAAAATATGAATTATAGACTTCAGTTTATGTTAGCCAACTACTCTTGGGTGTGGAGTATACAAACAAATGAAAGTGACACTTCTTTGGGGTAAATGGTTCTATCTTTCCTAGCAGGTATCAACTGCAAATAGCTTCTTGGTTAGAGATGGGACTTATGTTTATTTTCCATTCTCAGTGCTAGGATTTTGTCTAATTTGAGCCTGAGCAGGTCATATATGTGCTACTACAGTTCAAGTGTGCACCACTCTTTTGCATGGAGGATAGTAGTGCCATGTCCAATTTTCTGAGGAACCACCAAACTGCTTTCCAGAGTGGTTGTACAAGCTAGCAGTCCTACCAGCAGTGCAGGAGTGTTCCTCTTTCTTTGCATCCTCGTCAGCATCTGCTGTCACCTGAGGTTTTTTTTGTTTTTTTTTTTTTATTTTATTTTTTTAATTTACATTCCAAATCACTTCCCCTTTCCCATTTCCTCCCTCCCCGAAAGTCCCATAAGCCCCCTTCCCTCCCTCTTTTCTCCATTCAACCCCCTCTCGTTGACTCAGGAGTCAAAGAAAATGCAAAATTCAAAAATCTGGTAACCCAAAACATCCAGGAAATCCAAGACACAATGAGAAGACCAGACCTAAGGATTATAGGTATAGAAGAAATCAAAGATTCCCAACTTAAAGGGCCAGTAAATATCTTGAATAAAATTATAGAAGAAAACTTCTCTAACTTAAAGAAAGAGATGCCCAAGAATATACAAGAAGCCTACAGAACTCCAAACAGATTGGATCAGAACAGAAATTCCTCCCATCACATATTAATCAAAACACTGAATGCACTAAACAAAAAAAGAATATTAAAAAGCAGTAAGGGAAAAAGGTCAAGTAACAAATAAAGGAGGACCTATCAGAATTACACCAGACTTCTCACCAGAAACTATGAAAGCTAGAAGATCCTGGACAGATGTCATACAGACCCGAATAGAACATAAATATCAGCCCAGACTAATATACCCAGCAAAACTCAATTAACATAGATGGAGAAAACAAGATATTCCATGACAAAAAAGATATAGACTAACAGAGTGGATACAAAAACAAGGCCCAACATTTTGCTGTATACAAGAAACCCACCTCAGGGACAAAGGCAGTCACAAGTTCAGAGTCAAAGGTTGGAAAACAATTTTTCAAGCAAATTGTCCCAAGAAACAAGCTGGAGTGGCCATTCTTATATCTGATAAAATTGACTTTCAAACAAAAGTTGTCATAAAGATAAGGAGGGACACATCATAATGGTCAAAGGAAAAGTCTAGCAAGATGAAATCTCAATTTTGAGCATCCATACTCCAAATGCAAGGGTACTCACTTTCTTTTTTTTTTCCAGTTCTTTTTTTTATTATTATTTATTTTATTTTATTTTTTTAATTTACATTCCAAATCACTTCCCCTTTCCCGTTTCCTCCCTCCCCGAAAGTCCCATAAGCCCCCTTCCCTCCCTCTTTTCTCCATTCAACACCCTCTCCTTACTCTGTCCTGGCGTTCCCCTACATCCAATCTTTCCAGGACCAGGGGTCTCTCCTTCCATCTTCTTAGAAATCTATTGATATGCGGATTGTGTCTAGGGTATTCCGAGATTCTGGGTCAATATCCCCTTATCAGTGACTGCATACCATGTGTGTTCTTTTGTGATTGGGTTACCTCACTAAGGATGATATTTTCAAGATCTGACCATTTGCCTAGGAATTTCGTGAATTCATTGTTTTTAATTGCAGAGTAGTATTCCATTGTGTAGATATACCACATCTTCTGAATCCATTCCTCCGTTGAGGGACATCTGGGTTCTTTCCAGCTTCTGGCTATTATAAATAAGGCTGCTATGAACATAGTGGAGCATGTGTCCTTATTGCATGCAGGTAAAGCCTCTGGGTATATGCCCAGGAGTGGTATAGCCGGATCCTCCGGGACTGTCATGCCCAGTTTTCTGAGGAACCGCCAGACTGCTTTCCAGAGTGGTTGTACCAGCTTGCAATTCCACCAGCAGTGGAGGAGTGGTCCTCTTTCTCCACATCCTCGCCAACAACTGCTGTCTCCTGTGTTTTTGATCTTAGCCATCCTGACTGGTGTGAGATGGAATCTCAGGGTTGTTTTGATTTGCATTTCCCTAATGACTAAGGATGACGAGCATCTCTTTAGGTGCTTCTCAGCCATTAGATATTCTTCAGGTGAGAACTCTTTGTTTAGCTCTGTACCCCATTTTTTAATAGGGTTACTTGCCTCTCTGAAGTTTAACTTCTTGAGTTCTTTGTATATATTGGATATTAGCCCTCTGTCGGATGTAAGGTTGGTAAAGATCATTTCCCAGATAGTTGGTTGCCGCTTTGTCTTTTTGACAGTGTCTTTTGCCTTGCAAAAACTTTGTAATTTAATGAGATTCCATTTGTCTATTCTTGATCTTAGAGCATAAGCTATTGGAGTTCTGTTCAGGAAATTCTCCCCTGTGCCCATATGTTCAAGGTTCTTCCCTAGTTTCCCTTCTATTAGTTTCAGTGTGTCTGGTTTTATTTGGTCACTTTCATAAAAGAAACTTTACTAAAGCTCAAAGCACACACTGCACTCCACACAATAATAGTGAGAAACCTCAACACCCCACTCTTCACAATGAACAAATCATGAAAACAGAAACTAAACAGAGGCACAGTGATACTAACTGAAGTTATGGACTAAATGGACCTGACAAATATTTATAGAACATTCCATCCTAAAGCAAAAGAATATACCTTCTACTCAGCACCTCATGGTACCTTCTCTAAAACTGACCAAATAATTGGTCACAAAACAGACCTCAACAGATACAGAAATATGGAAATTATTCCATGCACCTTATCAGATCACCACAGCTTAAGAATGGTCATAAGTTCAAACAAAAACAATGGAAAACACACATACATGTGAACTTTGAACAATTCTCTTCTCAATGATAGCTTGGTCAAGGAAGAAATAAAGAAATTAAGACCTTTTAGAATTTAATCAAAATGAAGACATATAATACCAAAACTTATGGGACACAATTAAAGCAGTACTAAGAAGAAAACTAATAGCTCTAAGTGCCTCCAAAAAGAAAACAGAGAGAGCTTACACTAGCAACTTGACAGCACACCTGAAAGCTCTAGAACCAAAAGAAGCAAATACACCCAAGAGGAGTAGAGAGCAGGAAATCATCAAACTCAGGGCTGTAATCAACCAAATAGAAACAAAAAGAACTATACAACAAAAAGAGGAGCGGGTTCTTTGAGAAAAACAATAAGATAGATAAACCCTTACCCAGACTAACCAGAGGGCACAGAGGCACTACCCAAATTAATAATATCAGAAATGAAAAGGGAGAGATAACAAAAAAAAAGCAGCAGTTAAAAAAATCATCAGATCCCACAACTAGAGCTTATACGCAACAAAATTTGAAAATCTGGATGAAATGGACAACTTTCTAGATACATACAAGGAGTCAACATTAAAACAAGATCAGGTAAATCATCTAAATAGTCCCATAAGTCCTGAGGAAATAGAAGCAGTTGTAGTCTCGAATCAAAATAAAAAAAAAATCCCAGGACCAGATGGGTTTAGTGGGGGAAGTCTATCAGATCTTCAAAGAGCTAATACCGATACTCTTCAAACTATTCCACGAAATAGAAACTTGGGGGCTGGTGAGATGGCTCAGCGTTTAAGAACACTGACTGATCTTCCAAAGGTTCTGAGTTCAAATCCCAGCAACCACATGGTGGCTCACAACCATCTGTAAAGAGATCTAATGTCATCTTCTGATATGTCCAAAGACAGCTACAGTATACTTACATATAATAAATAAATAAATCTTAGAAAACAAAACAAAACAAAAAAAAGAAATAGAAACTCAAGGAACACTACCCAATTCATTCTATGAAGACACAATAATGCTTTTAACTAAACCAAACAAGGAAAGAGAATTTAAGACCACTCTCCCTTATGAATATCAATGCAAAAATACTCAACAAAATTCTGGCCAACCAAATCCAAGAATGTATCAAAATGATCATTCACCATGATCAAGTTGGCTTCATCCCAGAGATGCAGGGATGGTTCAATATACAGAAATCCATCAATGTAATAAACTACATAAGCAAACTCAAGGAAAAAACCACATGATCATTTCATTAGTTGTTGAAAAGGCTTTTGACAAAATCCAGCATCCCTTCATGATAAAAGTCTTGGAGAGTTCGGGGATCCAAGGCCCATACCTAAACATACTTAAAGCAATATACTGCAAACCAGTAGCCAATATCAAACTAAATGAGAGAAACTTGAAGAAATCCCACTAAAATCGGGGACCAGACAAGGCTGCCCACTCTCTCCCTATCTATTCAGTAAAGTACTTGAAGTCCTAGCCAGAGCAATCAGATAACAAAAGGAGGTCAAAGGTATACAGATTGAAAAGGAAGATGTCAAAAGTTTACTATTTGCAAATAATATGATTGTATACTTAAGCAACCCTCAAACTTCCACCAGAGAACTCCTAAAGCTGATAAACAACTTCAGCAAAGTGGCTGGATATAAAATTAACTCTAATAAATCAGTAGTCTTCCTCTACTCAAAGGATAAACAAGCTGAGAAAAAAATTAGGGAAATGAAACCTTTCACAATAGTCACAAATAATATAAAATACTTTGGTGTGACTCTAACCAAGCAAGTGAAAGATCTTTATGACAAAAACTTCAAGCCTCTGAAGAAAGAAATAGTAGAAGATCTTTCCTCAGAAGGTGGAAAGATCTCCCATGCTCGTGGATTGGCAGAGTTGATATAGTAAAAATGGCCATCTTGCCAAAAGCAATCTACAGATTCAATGCAATCCCCATTAAAATTCCAAATCAATTCTTCATAGATCTAGAAAGAGCATTTCTCAAATTCATCTGGAATATCATAAAACCTAGGATAGCAAAAACTATTCTGCACAACAAAAGATCTCCTGGGGGAATCACCATCCCTGACCTCAAGGTCTACTACAGAGCAAGTGTGATAAAAACTGTCTGGTACTGGTACAGAGACAGGCAGAAAGATCAAAGGAATAGAATTGAAGATCCAGAAAAGAACCCACACACCTACAGTCTAAGAACAAGAATTGACAATTGGAACTTCATAAAACTGCAAAGCTTCTGTAAGGCAAAGGACATGGTCAATAGGAAAAAATGGCAACCAACAAAGTTGGAAAAGATCTTTACCAATCCTATATCCGATAGAGGGCTAATATCCAATGTATACAAAGAACTCAAGAAGTTAGACTCCAGAGAGTCAAATAACCCTATTAAAAATGGGGTACAAAGACACAATTCACATATCAATAGATTTCCAAGAAGATGAAAGGAGAGTCCCCTGGTCCTGGAAAGACTGGATGTAGGGGAATACCAGGACAGAGAAGCGAGAGGAGGGTGAATGGGGAACAGAGGGAGGGAAGGGGGCTTATGGAACTTTCAGGGAGGGAGGAAATGGGAAAGGGGAAATCATTTGGAATGTAAATAAAAAAACTTAGAAAATAAAAAAAATGGGGTACAGAGCTAAACAGGGAATTCTCAACTGAGGAAACTCCAATGGCTCTAAAGAACCCAAAGAAATGTTCAGCATACTTAGTTGTCCGGGAAATGCAAATCAAAACAACACTGATATTCTGCCTCATACCGGTCAGTGTGACTAAGATGAAAACTTCACAGGACAGCAGATGCTGGAGAGAATGTGGGGAAAGAGGAACACTTCTCCATTGTTGGTGGGATTGCAAGCTGGTAAACCCACTCTGGAAATCAGTTTGGCAGTTCCTCAGAAAATTAGACATAGTACTACCTGAGAACCCAGCTATACCTCTCCTGGGCATATATTCAGAACATGCTCCAACATGTAATAAGGATACATGCTCCACTCTGTTCATAGCAGCCTTATTTATAATAGCCAGAAGCTGGAGAAAACCCAGATGTCCTTCAACAGAGGAATGGATACAGAAATTGTGGTTTATTATAAACATGAATTCGTGAAATTCTTAGTCAAATGGATGGAACTAGAAAGTGTCACCCTGAGTGAGGTAACCCAATAAAAAACAAACATACATGGTATGCACTCACTGATAAGTGGATGTTAGCCCAAAAGCTCAAAATAAACAAGTTACAATTCACAGACCACAGGAAGCTCAAGAAGAAGGAGGACTGATGTGGCGGTGCTTTGGTTCCTATGAGAAAGGGAACAAATTACTCACAGGAGCAATAATGGAGACAAAATGTGGAGCAGAGACTGAAGGAAAGGCCACCCATAGAGTGCCCTACCTGGTGATTCATCCTATAAACAATAACCAAACTCCAACACTATTATGGACAATTATTGCATACCGAAAGGAACCTGATATGGTTGTCTCCAGAGGGGCTCTGCCAGAGCCTTACAGATACAGAGGCAGATTGTAGCAGCCAACCATTGGACTGGGCATTGGGTCTCCAATGGAGGAGTTGGAGGGCAGACTGGAGGAGCTGAAGGTGTTTACAGCCCCATAGGAAAAACAATAATGCTAGCCATGCAGGTGCCCGAGGTCTCCCAGGGACTAAACCATCAATCAAGACGTACACATGGTTCCAGCCAAAAATGTGGCAGAGGAATGCCTTGTCGGGCATCAGAGGGAGAAGAGGTCCTTGGTCCTGTGAAGGCTCAATAGATGCCCCAGCAAAGGGAAACTGAGGGGTGGGAGGGGGAAGTAGGTTGGGTGGAGGGGCATATACTTGGAGGCAGGGAGTGGGAGGAGGGGTTGGGGGTTTTCAGGCAGGGGGAAACCAGGAAAGGTTTTAGCATTTGAAATGTAAATGATGATTATATTCAATAAAAAAAGGAAAAAAAGAAAACCAAACAACAACAACAACAAAACCAAAGTCACAGGGAAAAAAAACCCTTTATTTTCACTGTGAAGTAAATGATTAGATAATTTTTAATATACATTAGCATCATAATCGTTTTAATAATCTTAAAGTTGTGAACTTTCAGTTATGCTCAACTAATATTAACTAAAATTTATTATCTGCTATAACTTTTGGAGTACGTAAGGTATTATTTAATGGAATGAAAGGATGGCATCAAATCTAGTTACTGCTAACATCAGTGTTATGAAATTTAAGAACTGAGTTTTGAAATTTTCTCTTTCTGAAATAATAAGCTGTCAAATCAAAGTTGCACCCACTTGGTTCACTTGTTTCCAACGGGATAAATACATACTTTGTAATTTCCTGAGTCTCAGTTTCTTCATTTTTTTTTTTTTAGTTTCTTTCTTTGTATAATGAAAATGTGGAAGAGCTATACTTGTATAGGATTAAACAGGAAGTGAAGTTATAAATATAATATTGAGAAAAGACTTCTGCATTTGTATCTTTTTATTTAACTGGAGCCAGTATCAAAACTGATAAGTTACACTTGACAGTATGTGACTTTGGTAAGTGTGTTGAACTGTTGCTATGAGTAGTCAATAAATCAACTAACATTTGGTGCATAAATGTTACTGAAAATTGTTATAGACTCCTAACTATACTTTCTTAGACTAAAAAATAAAAAATTGTTTTCAAAACAGTAACAAGTTAAGATCTTTTATTTTAATTGCATCTATCTGTCTATCTATCTATCTATCTATCTATCTATCTATCTATCTATCTATCTATCTATCATCTATCTATCCACACAGAGAATATATAAAACAGAGAGAGAAAACATTTTTCCCTTCTGCTTGTTATTAGGGAATCAATTGCTTTATTTCTTGTTATCCACCTGATGCATTTATTCTAAATATTGTAGTAGGTACAGCCCAACCCAATCTGCCTTCAACATAGGTTTTCTACTTTAAAAAATATATAGTTATATTTCTGTAATTTAGGTGATGGCTTTTGTCTTATTCATGATTCTCTAGAGTAACAGCATTTATAGAATGAATTTCTCTGTGTATATAGAAAGTAAATTTATTAGAATGACTCAAAGGCTATGGCCCAGCTAATCCAACAGTGACAGCCAATGAACAGAAGGACCACGAATTCAGTAGTTGTGCTGTTCACAAGAATGAATGTACCAGCTAGTTTTCTGTATATGGTGGAATCCTGAACAAATAGTCTCTAATTCCAGTGAAGGAATGGACTTTCTAGTGAGGCTAGAACAAGCAGCAAAGAGCTGCTTACATAGGCCTACATAGGCTTCCTGGAGAAGGAGTGGTCCAGAATAGAGGGGTGGGAATCATCCCACATCAAAAGAGCTGAACTAAAGGTATGTCTTTCCTCCTCAAAGATCTGGATTAGAATAACTAAATCCCATGCATATTAAGAAAAATCCCTCAGATATGCGCACCTCAATTTTGGGGTTTTAGTTAATTCCTGATGTCAAGTTGACAACTAAAAACAGTAATTGCAACTTCATAATTTATCAGGGATTACTGATATAGATCAGTGAAACTATAGTAAAACTTTGTCCTGAAAAATAATGAAGAACTATCCTTGTTGATTTTACCTCATCTAGTTTCACTTAATTTTTCTGAGCATGCTTGATGTTTTTCTTTTTTTGAGACAGAATTTTACTGCATAGCTATTTTGTCTCTTGTCACTATATAGAGCAGGATTCCCTGGAACTAACATAGAACTGTCTGCCTCTGCCCCTGCTTCCCAACTGCTGGAACTAAATTCCTGAACTACTATATTTACCTAGGTTCTTAAATTTTATGAAGATTTGTAGATGTAAATGGATAAGCAAATACCCATTGAAGACTCTAAATTATCTTTATCATTAAATGCAATGTAACTTTCTTAAAATTTTGATATAGTACATTTTATTCATTTTATCTGAGATATAACTCACTTTGCTTGGATTGTTTGATAAATGTACACCCCCAATTTCTAAATCAGTATTTTATGTCATTTATGTCTAGTTTAATATACATGTGTCCTAATTAATCTCACACCCATTTGTGTGATTTTTCAATATTCTCTTAATGAAGCATTTAAGAATGTCTACAGTGCTAAAAGATGTTTATTTTATCTCTCTATTAGGTATTTATTTAAAGTGACATTAGGAATTCTTATTATAGGTCAACAATATTTTGGAGTTTTGTGTGTGTGTAAATATATATATATATATAAATATATATATATATTTCCACCCATTTCATTAACTGTTACTGCATTTCAATTGTTTAGTGCAGTGTCATGAATAAGTGTTCCTTTTTTTCCAAGTGAAAACAGACTTTAAATTATTTTACATAATATTTGTATAACATATAGAATGTTTTTACTAAACACTCTCAGTGACTTTTGCTGTTAGGGGTTTATTTTCCTTTGGGTAACACTTTAACTATGAATATATAGAGGTTAAACCTTACAGTCTTCTTTTATCGTGAGTATACCATTCTCAAATTATGTGATATGAGCCTGACATAAAAAATTAGGGGTGAACGTGAAGTTAACACAGAGTCTTAGTTATAATATCCTGCATAAGATGATTCAGTCCACTGATACATGATTATCTCTTCATTCTTTTTTCAAGACAAAACAACTTGTGAAGCTTCTGAAAACTTTCATGATAAGCATCAGATTGTGTAGCGTTGAATCAGAAAAAGTGTGAATTGACATTTCCTTTACTAATTCTCTTAGCTTCTGAGTGAGAGTTTTAGGAAAACAGTCAATATTTTATCATATATTCTTCATCTTTTTAGCGTTATGTGGTTTTCAAGATATGTTTATGAACATGCAATCCTCATTTAGCAATGAGCCTAAGAGTAATTTTATTTATTATTATTTTCTAAAATCTATTCCAAGAGATAAATGAAAGTTTGAGTCAAATTTCCGTCTTGGAATATGCTTACATACTTATCTAAAATTATTTAACAATTTTATTATTAAACATTTCAGAAGTGAATTGTGTAGGTTTGACATTGCATTTCTCAAGATTAGTTCTATATTGTTCCCAAATTTACTGAAATTTGCATTTATAATATCAAATGCATATTTGCTTTCCATACAGAATGGAAATGAAGAGAAAGGTGTTTTGAAGTTACCAAATTTATCTACTGTGTATTCATATTATTATTTCTTGTATTCTTTATGTATAGATCCATGTTGTGCTTAGCTTAGAGATATTTTTCATTAATTTGAAGCAGTAAATTTTACATCATTTTAATTATCTTTAAAAGATAGAAAGTACCCTTTAATCCAAGTAGTAATTGAGAATCATGGTATAAATTCAGTATAATAAGTAAAAAGTGAGTTTAACATTTTAGACGTACTTTTAGTGACATGAATATTGGTATATAAAGCAAATTTACTAAAATGCATAAAATTGGTGATTTTAATTATTTTTTCTTGCATAATGTCTCTATGTATTTCTAGTTCTCTAAAGGTTATTTGTGTAATATCTTACAATGGCTAAGAATTTACTCTACATAAAATGACAGTTTAACAACTTTCATTAATTTCTTCTGCTTAAATTTGATAATGGCCATGAACATATTTTTCATATGATATAAGGAGATAATTATATTTGATTATGAAAATGTTTATGTCAAGTATTTATCCAATGTCATTATTGTTTAATTGTTGTACCTGATGGAATCTATTTTAACATAAACTATTGAACATGTCAATGATTTCTTACCAGTTGGTATATTTCAACCTCGAAAAGAAGGTACGTATTCAAGCTCCAAAAGGAGGTGACAAATATGCAAAAATTTATACTAAGCAGGTTAATGAGAATGAAGTTTACATATTCACATGTGTTATATACTATATTACCTCTGTTCTATACTTATAAATATTTTATGGGATACTTGTATTTTCAAAATTATAATTATATTTTCTTTTTCTATTGAACATATTCTTTATTGACATTTTAAATGCTATTCCCTTTCCTGGTTTTCCACTCTCCCAAGAAAACCCCCAACCCATCTTCCCTCCTCCAGCTTCTGTGAGGATGTTCCTCCACTCAACCCATTCCCACCTACACTCCCTCGATTTCCCTAAGCTGGGGCATCTATTGAACCTTCATAAGACCAAGTACCTCTCCTCCCATTGATGTCTAAAAAGGCATTTCTCTGCTACAAATGCAGCTGGAGTCATGTGTACCCCTTGGTTGATGGCTTAGTTCCTGGGAGCTCTTGGGGAGGGCAGTCTGGTTGGTTGATATTGTTGTTCTTCCTATGAGGTTGCAAACCCCTTCAGCTCCTTTAGTTCTTTCTCTAACTCCTCCATTGGGAACCCCATGATCAGTCCAATGTTTGAATGCTAGCATTTGACTCTGTACTTGTAAGACTCTGGCAGGGCCTCTCAGGAGACAGCCATATCAGGCTCCTTTCAGTGAGCTTTCTTGGCATCCACAATAGTGTCGGGGTTTGGAGACTGTTTATAGGATGAATCCCCAGGTAGGAGAGTCTCTGGATAATCTTTCCTTCAGTCTTTGTTCTACACTTTATATCCATAATTGCTCTTGTGAGTATTTTGTTCCCTTTTACAAAAAAACTGAATCACCCACACATTCCTTCTTCTCAAGCTTCAGGTGGTGTGTGGATTGTATCTTGTTTATTCTGAGCTTTTGGGCTAATATCCACTTATTAGTGAGTATGTTCTTTTGTGATTGGATTACCTCACTCAAGATTTTCTAGTTCCATCCATTTGCCTAAGAATTTAATAAATTCCTTGTTTTTAATGGCTGAGTAGTACTCCATTGTATAAATATACCACATCTGTTGTATTCATTCCTCTGTTGAAAGACATCTGGGTTGTTTCCAGCTTCTGGGTATTATAAATAAGGCTGCTATGAACATAGTGGACCATGTATCCTTATTACATGTTGGAAGATCTTCTGGGTATGTTTCCAGGAGTGGTATAGCTGGGTCCTCAGGTAGTACTCTGTGTAATTTTCTGAGGAACTGTCAAATTGATTTCCAGAGTGGTTGTAACAGCTTGCCATCCCACCAGCAATGGAGGAGTGTTACTCTTTCACCACATCCTCACCAGCATCTTCTGTCCCCTGACTTTTTGATCTTAGCCATTCTGACTGGTGTGAGGTTTGATCTCAGTGTTGTTTTGATTTTCATTTCCCTGATAATTAAGAATGTTGAATATTTCTTTAGATGTTTCACAGCCATCTGATATTCCTCAGTTCAGAATTCTTTGTTTAGCTCTGTACTCCATTTTTAATAGAGTTATTTGGTTCTCTGAAGTCTAACTTCTTGAGTTCTTTGTATATATTAGATATTAGTCCTGTATAGGAATTAAGATTGGTAAAGATCTTTTCCCAATCTGTTGGTTGACATTTTGTCCTATTGACAGTGTCCTTTGCCTTACAGAAGCTTTGCAATGCTATGAGGTCCCATTTGTCAATTATTGATCTTAGACCATAAGCTATTAGTGTTCTGTTCAATAATTTTTTCTCTGTGCCCATATGCTCCAGGTTCTTCCCCACATTCTCTTCTGTTAGATCCCCACATTCTCTTCTGTTAGATCCAGGTTTTATGTGGAGCTCCTTGATCCACTTGGATTTGAGCTTTGTACAAGGAGATAAGAATGGATCAATTTCTATTCTTTTACATGCTAACCAAGAGTTGAACCAGCACCATTTATTAAAAATGCTGTCTTTTTTCCACTGGATGGTTTTAGCACCTTTGCCAAAGACCAAGTGACCATGGGTGTGTGGGTTTATTTCTGTTTCTTCAATTCTATTCCACTGATCTACCTGCCTGTCACTGTACCAATACCATGAAGTTTTTTTAAATCAAGATTGCTCTGTAGCGCAGCTTGATGTCAGGTATGTTTATTCCATCCGAAGTTCTTTTATTGTTGAGCATAGTTTTCTATACCCTGGATTTTTTTCTTATTCCAGATGAATTTTCAAATTGCTCTTTCTAGTTTTTTGATAGAATGGAGTAGCAATTTTGATGGGGATTGCATTGAATCTGCAGATTCCTTTAGGGAAGCTTGCCATTTTTACTATATTTATCCTGTCAATCCACAAGTATGTGGGATCTTTACATCTTCTGAAATCTTCTTTGATTTCTTTCTTCAGAGACTTAAAGTTCTTGTCATTCATATCTTTCACTTGTTTATTTAGAGTCATAGCAAGGTATTTTATATTATTTGTGACTATTGTAAAGAGTGCCGTTTCCCTAACTTCTTTCTTAGCCTATTTATCCTTTGAGTAGAAGAAGGCCATTGATTTGTTTGAGTTAATTTTATATCCAGCCACTTTGCTGGAGTTGTAGTAGTTCTCTGGTGGAATTTTTGGGGTCACTTAAGTATACTATCAGATCATCGGCAAATAGTTCTACTTTGAATTCTTGTTGTCCAATTTGTATTCATTTGACCTTCTTTTGTTGTCTAATTGCTCTAGCTAGAACTTCAAGTACTATATTGAATAGATACAGAGAGAGTGGACAACCTTGTCTGGTCCCTTATTTTAGTGGTATTGCTTCAAGTTACTCTCCATTTAGTTTTATGTTGGCTACTTGTTTGCTGTATATTGCTTTTACTATGATTAGGTATGGGCTTTGAATTCCTGATCTTTCCAAGACTTTTAACATGAAGGGATGCTGAATATTATCATATACTTTTCCAGCATCTAATGAAATGAGCATGTGTTTTTTTTTCCTTTAAGTTTGTTTATGTAGTGGATTACAATGATGGATTTCTGTATTCTGAACTATCCCTGCTTCCCTAGGATGAAACCCAATTGATCATGTGAATGATCGTTTTGATGTGTTCTTGGTTTTGGTTGGAAAGAATTTTATTGAGTATTTTTGCATCAATGTTCATAAGGGAAATTGGTCTGAAGTTCTCTTTCCTTGTTTGGTCTTTGTTTAAGTACAAGCGTAATTGTGGCTTCATAGAATGAGTTGGGTAGTGTTCCCTCTAGTTCTGTTTTGTGGAATAGTTTGATGAGTTATTGGTATTAGCTCTTCTTTGAAGATCTGATAGAATTCTCCACTAAAATAATCTGGTCGTGGGCTTTTTTGTTTGAGAGACTGTTTATGACTGTTTCAATTTCCTCAGGGGTTTTGGGACTGTTTAGATGGTTTATCTGATCCTGTTTTAACTTTGACACCTCATATGTGTCTAGAAAATTATCCATTTCATCGAGATTTTCCAATTTTGTTGAGTATAAGCTTTTGTAGTACGATCTGATGATTTTTTTTGAATTTCCACAGTTTCTGTTGTCATATATCCCTTTTCATCTCTGATTTTATTAATTTATGTATTTTATCTCTGTCTTCTGCTTTGTCTGGCTAAGAGCTTATCTATCTTGGTGATCTTTTTAAAGAACCAGCTCCTGGTTTTGTTGATTCTTTGTATAGTACATTTTTTTTCTATTTTGTTAATTTCAATCCTGAGTTTGATTATTTGCTGCTGTCTACTCCTCTTTAATGTATTTGCTTCTTTTTGTTCTTGAGCCTTCAGCTGTGCTGTTAAGCTGTTAGTGTATGCTCTTTCCATTTTCTTTTTTAGAGGCACTTAGAGCTATGAATTTTCCTCTTAGCACTGTTTTCATTGTGTCCAATAACTTGTGGTATCATGTATCTTGATTTTCATTAGTGTGTTTTCCATTGTTTTTGTCGGAACTTAAGACCAGCCTTAGATTGTAGTCATCTGATAGGGTGCATGGAATTATTTCAATATTCCTGCATCTGTTTTGTAACCAATTATATGGTCAGTTTTGGAGAAGGTACGATGAGGTGCTGAGAAGAAGGTATGTTCTTTTGCTTTAGGATGAAATATTCTATAAATATCTGTTAGATACATTTGATTCATAACTTCTGTTAGTTTTACTGTGTATCTGTTTAGTTTCTGTTTCCATGATTTTTCCATTGCTAAGAGTGGGGCATAGAAGTTTCCCACTATCATTTTTTGGGACTTTATGTCTGCTTTCAGATTTAGTAAAGTTTCTTTTATGAATGTAGGTGAACTTGCATTTTAGCATAGATGTTCAGAATTGAGAGTTCATCTTGGTAGATTTTTCCGTTGACCAATATGAAGATTTCTTCCTTATCTTTTTGGACAACTTTTGGTTGAAAGTTGATTTTTTTCTGATATAAGAATGGCTATTCCAGCTTGTTTATTGGGACCATTTGCTTGGAAAATTGCTTTCCAACCTTCTAATCTGAGTTAGTGACTGTCTTTGTCACTGAGGTGAGTTTCTTGTATGCAGTAAAATGTTGGGTCCTGTTTATGTATCCAGTCTATTAGTCTATGTCTTTTTACTGGGGAATTGAGTCCATTGATGTTAAGAGATATTATGGAAAAGTGATTGTTACTTTGTTTTCTTTTTTTTATTTCTTTTTTCTTTTTTTGGTTAGAGGTGCAATTATTTTTTGTGACTATGTTCTTTTGCCTCTGTTGAAACATTACCTTCATGCTTTTTCTAGGGTGTAGTTTCCCTCCTTGTGTTGGTATTTTCCTCCTATCATCCCTTGTAGAGCTGGATTTGTGGAAAGATATGGAAATTTGGTTTTGTTATGGAATATCTCAGTTTCTGTCTATGGTAATTGAGAGTTTTGCTGAGTATAATAGCCTGGACTGGCATTTGTGTTCTTTTAATGTCTGTATGACATCTGCCCAGGATCTTCTAGCTTTCATAGTTTCTGATGAGAAGTCTGGTGTAATTCTGATAGGCCTGCCTTTATATGTTTCTTGACCCTTACTGTTTTTAATATTCTTTCTTTGTTTAGTGCATTTGGTGTTTTGATTATTATATGACAGGAGGAATTTCTGTTCTGGTTCAGTCTATTTGGAGTTTGTAGGCTTCTTGTACATTCATGGGTGTCTCTTTCTTTAGGTTAGAGAAGATTTCTTCTATAATTTTGTTGAAGATATTTACTGACCCTTTAAGTTGGGAATCTTTGATCTTTTCTATACCTATGATCCTTAGGTTTGGTCTTCTCATTGTGTCCTGGATTTCCTATATACTTTGGGTGACAAGAGTTTTTTGCATTTTTCATTTTCTTTGACTGTTGTGTCCATCTCTTCCACAGTATCTTCTACACCTGATATTCTCTCTTCTATTTCTTGTATTCTATTGGTGATACTTACATCTGAAATTCCTGAACTTTTTCCTAAGTTTTCCATTTCTAGGTTTGCCTCTGTTTGTGTTTTCTTTATTGTCTGTACTTCCACTTTCATGTCTTGAATCACTTTATCCAATTCCTTCATCTGTTTACCTGTGTTTTCCTATATTACTTTCAGTGAGTTATTGATGTCCTCCTAAAAGGACACTATTATCTTCATGAGATAGGATTTTAGGTCACCTTCCTGATTTTCAGGTCTGTTGGTGTATTCAGGGCTTGCTGTGTTGGGAGAACTGGGTTCCGTTGATACCCCCATATATTGGCTTCTGTTGCTTATGGCCTTGCAGTTTTCTTTCACCATCTGGATATCCCTGGTGTTTGTTGGTCTGGGTGATTGTTTGGAGTTACCCTGGGTTGCTTAATGTCTCCTTGTATGCCTGGATCCCTGGCTGTAGCAGACCACCTGTGGGGCCTTCTGATGGGGGTACGCCTCTTCATAGGGACAGAGAGGGTGCTGATTTGTTACCCTGGCTGCAGTAGATCTCCTGGGAGGCCTTCAGACTGTTGAGTTAACTGCTCTGTTTGCAGCAGGTTCTTTAGGATGGATCAGAATATGATGTTTTCACTGGAGGAGACGATCCAAGAATCTGACCCAGCAGAAAGGACCAGGCAGCAGAAGGTGTAAAAGGTGAGTGGTATTTGAGAGGGAGGGGGTTTTGGTGGCTGATTGGTCCACCGGAGCCCAGCAGCAGCTCTGAGACTCTGGAGGTGGCAGGCAGGGGTAGGGGGGTTCTTACCAACTGCTCTGAGTGCAGTGAGTCCTCTAGGATGGATCAGGAGATGGTGTCCTCACTGGAGCAGACCAGCCAAGAGTCTTCCCCAGAAGAAAGGACTCAGCAGTGGAAAGGGCAGAAGGGACAGGCTATAATTTTATTTTCATTAATGATAGTATAATTTCCAAAATATACTGAGATTCATCCAAATATCCTTTATAATTTACTGCAGTTCTTGGGTTGTTTTAATTTTTTCCCACTTAAACATCACTCAACCTTAATCTCATAGAATTTACACAATTTGTTCAAGTTTAAAAAACCCTTTTTGAATATTTATCTGGAATAGGATATTTTCTCTTTTATTCCATTTAAATTCTGGAACTTTTGTTTTGTTTTTTTTTCTTTTTTTATTAATGTGTATTCATTGTACTAATTATGGACTCCAAATGGCATTTTCACATATGTAATTAACTTATTTTGTTCATATTCACCCCTGGTATCAAATACTGTTATCATCTCCCCATCATACTCCCCTTCCTCTTCGTCCTAAAAGTAGACACCAGAAAATAAATTATTTTTTAAAACATATAAATCTAAACAGAAAGTTCTAATTTATTTTCAATCACATATCATGTTGATTTTCTTTCAAATGTTTAACTTCCTAAAACTAGTCTTATGTTGCCTCTGTTTCATATGTATGTAAAAATATATATGAATGGGTGAAGTAATGAATATATATGGCCAAGGTAGAAAAATCGATAGGTAGAGGCCATGGTTCACTGAGACTTAATAATAATTAAGACAATTACTAGAATGTTATGTAGGAAGCCCTAAAGAGCAGAGGAAGCTTTCTAACCCATTTTATTTCAATAACTGATGCAGTATAGTGTTAACATGCACAGAGGTAATATAATTCCTTTCTAGAATTCTCTGTTTTCCATTTTTGAAATAAATCTCTATCATTATGATTTATTCTTCAGGACAACTATGTTATAAGTTATTAAGTTGCAAGTATATAGCATATAACAATAAGGTATTGATTACTAAAATGTATTTTAATGAGTGGCATCTTATAAAGGATTTATACTTAACTTTTAGTTAATAAATTCTAATAACAGGTTCATTATGAAAGCCTCACCAAAGTCAACACTACCTCAAGCCTTCCCCAAAATAGAGAAATCTCACAAATTCCCAGCAGTGTTACTAATACTTAATTTGTTTGATTGTTATATGTAGAATGTGTTGATATCTTGAATTCTTGCAATTCAAAACATTTTACACTTAACTACTGTCCTAAGGCACATGCAAGTTTTCTTAATATCTTCAGATTCAAAATCAGGCAAATATTTTGTTGTTAAATTTATAACTAGCTAAATAATTTTAATCCTGTTAAAACAGTGATTATTTTAGGATTTATATATTTTCTTAGGACTAAAATTTATTTTATATTAAAAAGTATATTAAGGAGATATTAATATTATTTTACATGAATATATAAATGTATCTGCTTGTTTGCTCATATTATGTATGCATCTTCTCTAAAATAATTTTGAGTAGTATATAAAATGTGCAGTGTTGTACAGGGAAAATAAAAGCAAAGAAAGAGCAAAAGGTAAATCCTTTATAACTTTCAGCAGAGTAAATATAAGTAGCGTTTTATTAATAGACAATGAATGAAATGGTATGTATTTTTCAAAGGTTTGCAATACTTGAGAATTTAGCTTAGTGTCTGTTATAGGATATAACTTGTATGTACAAGGAGATAGCCTTTTGGACAGATAATACTGCTCAAAATTGCATATAGCTATTCCTAAATGTGGATGGTTAAATTTTATTGTCAACTTTATTTTAATCAGAATCGCCATAGAAACACACCCTTAGATATGTTTATGGACATGCTTCCAGAATGCTTTAGCTGAAGGGGAAGACTCTATTTAAATGTGGACAGCACAATTCCAGTAGATTGAGATTCTGAACTAAATAAATGGAATATTAGTCAAGCTTGAGTATTTATCCTCTTTGTTTCCTGACCCTGGAGGCAATGTGAAAAGATAATGAAAATTTCTGCCATCATACCCTCTGTCTTAGTTATTTAGGGTTTTCACAGCATAGTCTATCACTGAGAGAAGGCAGGGCAGGAACTCAAGGAGGGCAAGAATTTATGCAGAGGACATGGATAAATGCTGATTACTTGCTTACTGATAAAGACTTAACACAGGTTGTTTTCTTATAGCACCTAGGACTATGAGCTGAGGGATAGTCTTCCCCTCTTTAGGAACCACTGTCATCTCATTCAAGAAAATGTAGCATAAGCTTACCTACGTGCCAGTCTATTTGGGCTATTATCTAAATTGAGCTTCTCTTTTCTAAAATGTCAAGAAAACATAAATCTAGCCAGCATGCTTTCCCTGACATACTGCACCATAGCTTCAAAATCCATTATAAGGCTTCCTTCCTCAAGTTACTTCCATTAGTTATTTAGTTAAAGAAGCAAGAAAAAGCAATTGACATGCCATATATGTTTCAAACAGTCTGAAATCTCTTCATCAATGAACACATACAGGACTTCAAGTGCAATAACCCTACTTTTCACATTTTTAAAACCACATGTCAATACATTGAGAATGACAGACCTCAAAGCACATTCTACAGAACATCAATTATGAAGAATATTTGTCAGGAAATTGTCTACATAGTATGAAGAAGAGGCTTATAGTATTAGTCAAGGCAACCTGAGCACTAGTTGTTGCCTCTATATTCTCAAATTGCTGATATGGCCTTTATTAATTTAATTAAAATGCTTCTTGGGACCAAAGTTAGTAAATATGTGCTGAACTAGAAAAAACATGTGTTATTGTTAGAAGGCCTCTAAGAAAAAAATCTAGGTCTAAAGGGAAACAAATACAATTTCATAGATGGAATATAAACCCTGTCATGGATATGTTTCCTTCACAAATAACCTCTGATACAACAAATCCAAGCTTAGATTAAGATATATCCTGCCATTCCAACAAAACATGCATTACTGGGGTATTCTGAGGCTAAATTAGAGAGAATTTTAAATATATGTGAGTTTACACATGTAGATTCATGCTACTATTTTGAAATATTTTCCAAATTCAGCACATGTTTCACACATTTGTGTGAAAAGGATAGATACTAATATATTATTTGAGAAATAGTACATTTTTCCCATTTTATCAAACATAGATTATTTCTGATATAATATAATCTGAATACATTTTCACATCCCTCTACTCATACCAGTTCCTTCCCAGTTCCTCTTCCAGCCAAAAATGTGTGTCCCTGGAAAGATACACTAAAATTGATTATATCTACTCAGCAGAAAATAATTATCAATAATAATTAATTTATATATATATATATATATATATATATATATATATATATATAAAATTAAAGCCACCATACCAAAGTTGGACAGGACAAGTCAACAGAAAATAAATGAATCCTAAGAGAAGGCACAAGAATCAGAGTCTTACTAGCTCCCACATTTAGGATTTCAAACAAAAGTACTGAGTGTGTAGTATATATGCAGAAAACCTGGTAGGTACATATGCATGTAAGCCCTGTAAATGCTGCATTAGTCTCTCTGAGTTTCTATGAGCTTTGTTTAGTTGTTTTAGAGGGCCTTGTTCTACTGGTGTCCTTCCCCTCTGTCTCCCTCATTTCTTTTCCATAGGGTTACTTGAGCTCCAAGAGGAGGTATTTGACAGAGATATCTTGTTTAGAGCTGTGTGTTCCAAGTTATATCTCTCTCTGTCTCTCTGTCTCTCTCTGTCTCTCTATCTCTCTGTCTGTACCTGTGTGTGTGTGTGTGTGTGTGTGTGTGTGTGTGTGTAATGTGTATCTCTGTATTCGTTCCCATCTGCTCCAAGAGGAAACCCCTCTGATGATGGCTTAATGAAGCACCTAGCTATGAAGATAGAAGAATATCATTAGGAGTCATTTTATTGTTAATGCTTTTAACCTACACATTGGGTTTTATCCTAGTTCTTAGGAATATCTAGACTCTGGTTCTTGGAGACCCATAGGTATGTATTCCATCTCATGGAGTAGGCCTTAAGTCAAATCAGACACTGGTGGATTACTCCTACAAGAGACACTGTTGTGACACCATTGCCCTGTCATATTTTACAGGCATGACAGATTGTGGATACAAGGTTTGGCAGCTGAATGGGTATTTACTTTTCACTTTTGGTAGTTCACAGTGTACCTTTCCTTGTCATAGACACTACAACATGGGGTGAGCATTCTACGTAGATACCAGCTCAACTTCACTGTTCAATGAGTTGTGTGGATCTTTTCTTTAGAAATATGGCCTTGATGTCAGTTTTAGAGAGCAACCTTTAGTCTTGGCAGCAGCGTGAGTTGTTGGGGGATTTCCCTAGGATTATTTCAAGCAACAACTCAATTAGGTCAAACCCAGTCTAGTTACTCATAGGTTTGTTTAGTGAGAATAGATGGCCAGTAGAGGTTCCATCTACCTCACTATTTAGAGACTTCAATAGGATTGCCTTCATATATTTTAGGAAGTTTCATTGTACTAAGTTTCCATATTGCCACTCAAATGTTCTTCAATTCTAGCTGCCTCTCTTCTCATCCTCTACCTCAATCTTATCTCTCACACATCTTCTCACATGATTCTCCATTTCTCACCACCACACCTGCTCCCATCCTCCTGTAAACTTATTCTAGTTTCTGTCCCTCTCCCAGGAAGATCCATGTCCCCTAGTCACTTTCTCTATGCTTAACCTCACAGGGTCTACTAGATTTTAGGTTGATTATCATTTATGAAATAATATCTCATTGAGCATCAGGCTATCAACACTTGTGTTTACAGTTTTATTTTTGCTTCATTAATTTCAATAATTATCTAAGGAGAACTTGTTTTGCTGTTGTAATCCACGCATGTCTGTTCTTAAAACTTTAATCAGAATTCTTTACTCAGATGTAAGCTCAGTTTTAAGATGTGAACATCCCTGGAGAGATACACAAAAAATTGACTGTATCTACTCAAGCAGAAAATAATTAGCAATCTGAACAGTTGATTTTTTTCTCCATCTTAGTATATTAATACACTTCTCAAATCTTGGTGAGTTTATGTTCCATATTCTGTTGTGACACAATTTCAAACCAATTAGATCTGTTATGTGAGAATATTTTTTCTGATATCACTAAAATTATGGTATTATAGTCCTTATTTTGATTATTGGTGATGATTAATATTTTAATGAAAGCTTTGTTTTTTTTTTCCTTTTTTAAATTTTCTATACTCTTTATCTACATTCCAAATGATTTCCCCTTTCCCGGTTCCCCCTTCCCCCGAAAGTGCCATAAGCCCTCTTCCCTCCTCCTGTTCAGCAGTCAACCCCCTCCTGCTTCTCTGTCCTGGTATTCCCCTACATTGCTGCATAGAGTCTTCTGAATCCACTAAATATAGACACTAAAGTTTCATTCATGTATTGAAAATTGATCTGTTCAATGCTATACTTCTTAAACACTTTATCAGTGCATCGAAAGATTTATGGGATGCTAATCTCTCATCTTTTGGACAATTATACTCATTTATCTCTAAGAGTTCTCTGAAAGATTTACAGTAAGCTCAGACAGATAGGGCAATTTTCTCAAGATTGTACATTTTTGGAAGTTCTCTTACCCAGGTCTCTTGCAGCCCATTTATTATTGACCTTGTAACCTGACTAATGCTGAGAATTTAGTCTTCATTAGATTAAGATTTACCAAATGAAACCTGAATTTTACTAATTCAGGTAAGTGTGAGCCAAGTAGATTGTGCCACTAGACAAAACAGGTAAGGCTGAGTGAGCCCAAATCCTGTGAAACACAGAATTGAGTAGGTTATGCATAGGGCCAGCTCTCTGCCTAACTCTATCTGTTCTGAAACATGTAACCACCACACCCCACTGAAAAGACCATAGCAATCAGTCATGTATCACTTAAAACCTGGAATTCCCCAGGATGATGAAGTATCAAGATAGGCCCAGAGTATCCAACCAATGATCCTCCCTTCCGGGGTATTCCTTCCTGAAAAGTCTATTTAATTCTTGGTTCACCCTGAGTAAGCTGTATTCATTCACATTTGCCATAATGTAAAGCAGTTTGGATAAGCAAGCACCTTCTCTTCATCAAGGATGCTGCAAAATCTCCCTGAGAAAACCTTCTCACTCGCAGCCCCTCCTTACTCTTGGCATTCACTCAGAACCAAATGAGGTTTTGCCTCCATCCCAGGCTCTGCTTTCCACACTCTGCCTAGTACTTGGATTCCCTGAGTGGATGTGTGAACAGGGTACCATTTTCCTAACTCCCAGTGGTACCCCAGTGGTGCCATTCCCAGGACACTGGGAACCAGAGCAATTGTCACAGACGCCACGGTTTTCTACCTGGAGAAACATGTACTGAGGACTGCATAACAGAATGTGTTCTTCTTCCCCTTGGCAGAGTGTTGACAGTGCCCCAAGCACTCTAGCAGCTTGACAGACTTACCTAGCAGGTAAGGTAACTCATTGACTAATGAGTGTATAGGAAAAGTTTTATTTTAAGTTTTCATTTTACTACCAAAATTCATTTATATTAAAGGTTTCATTTTAATTAAAATACAGTTATATGATTTTCCCTCTTTCTGCTTCTCCCTCCTCCATTGTCCTCTTTTTCTATCCCCTCCCACTTCTTCAAATTCATAGACTTTTTTAAAATAAGATTTTAATAGAAAAATAGAATTTGTAGCAAACTGTTGTCCCATTTAGCATTGTGCTGAGTTGTGCTGTTTTTTGTTTTTTTTTTTGAAGTTTTTATATTTTTTTTGTGATTCTTTTTTTTTTTATTTTATTTTTTAATTTACATTCCAAATCACTTCCCCTTTCCCGTTTCCTCCCTCCCCGAAAGTCCCATAAGCCCCCTTCCCTCCCTCTTTTCTCCATTCAACCCCCTCTCATTACTCTGTCCTGGCGCTCCCCTACATCCAGTCTTTCCAGGACCAGGGGTCTCTCCTTCCATCTTTTTAGAAATCTATTAATATGCGGATTGTGTCTAGGGTATTCCCAGATTCTGGGTCAATATCCCCTTATCAGTGACTGCATACCATGTGTGTTCTTTTGTGATTGGGTTACCTCACTAAGGATGATATTTTCAAGATCTGACCATTTGCCTAGGAATTTCGTGAATTCATTGTTTTTAATTGCAGAGTAGTATTCCATTGTGTAGATATACCACATCTTCTGAATCCATTCCTCCGTTGAGGGACATCTGGGTTCTTTCCAGCTTCTGGCTATTATAAATAAGGCTGCTATGAACATAGTGGAGCATGTGTCCTTATTGCATGCAGGTAAAGTCTGTGGGTATATGCCCAGGAGTGGTATAGCCGGATCCTCCAGGAGTGTCATGCCCAGTTTTCTGAGGAACCGCCAGAAAGAGCAATTCAAAAATTCATCTGGAATTACAGAAAACCCAGAATAGCTAAAACTATTCTCAAGAGTAAAAGAACCTCTGGGGGAATCAGTATCCCAGACCTCAAGCTGTACTACAGAGCAATAGTGTTAAAAACTGCATGGTATTGGTACAGTAACAGACATGTAGATCAATGGAACAGAATTGAATACCCAGAAATGAATCCACACTCCTATGGTCACTTGATCTTTGACAAAGGAGCTAAAACCATCCAGTGGAAAAAAGATAGCCTTTTCAACAAATGGTGCTGGCTCAGCTGGAGGTCAACATGCAGAAGAATGCAAATTGACCCATCCTTATCTCCTTGCACTAAGCTCAATTCTAAGTGGATCAAAGATCTCCACATAAAACCAGACACACTGAAACTAATAGAAGGGAAACTAGGGAAGAACCTTGAACATATGGGCACAGGGGAGAATTTCCTGAACAGAACTCCAATAACTTATGCTCTAAGATCAAGAATAGACAAATGGGACCTCATTAAATTACAAAGTTTTTGCAAGGCAAAAGACACTGTCAAAAAGACAAAGCGGCAACCAACTAACTGGGAAATGATCTTTACCAACCTTACATCCGACAGAGGGCTAATATCCAATATATACAAAGAATTCAAGAAGTTAAACTCCAGAGAGGCAAGTAACCCTATTAAAAAATGGGGTACAGAGCTACACAAAGAGTTCTCACCTGAAGAATATCTAATGGCTGAGAAGCACCTAAAGAGATGTTCATCATCCTTAGTCATTAGGGAAATGCAAATCAAAACAACCCTGAGATTCCATCTCACACCAGTCAGGATGGCTAAGATCAAAAACACAGGAGACAGCAGTTGTTGGCGAGGATGTGGAGAAAGAGGAACACTCCTCCACTGCTGGTGGAATTGCAAGCTGGTACAACTACTCTGTGCTGGTTTTTTTACTCTTCCTTGATAAATCACAATGATAATAATTCTAACAATTACCTGAGATCAATGTTTCTCATTTGTAAGGGATATGAGCTTCCTGTAATGCCACAAGTTTCTGAATGAGAAAAGGTATCTAGCACACACATGGAAAGAAACAAAAATACTGAAATTAGAATGTAGCTCCTATTGGTGATATTTTGACTGAAGTTTTCTGTCTGAATTTGTTTTACTCTATTTTCCTTGTCATTCTTCAAATAGGATGGTGAATTAAAAATGAAGAAAGATAGTCATTAAAGAGATGCCACACTTTTAGTTACTATGCATGAGCAAATGCATAATGAGCATAATGTGTACTTAGCTCAATGGTTAAGTAAGCATATGAGTGATAATGTCAATGTATTGTAATTTTAGAAATATGTGTCATGTTTATATGCAAATTTATCAATTTAACTATTTGATTTTATATATAAATATAGTTTTCTTTCTTTTTACATCCTGAGTATAGCCTCCCCTCCCTACTCTTTTCCCAGTCCCTCCCTTCAACCTTGCTCTGACCCCCATTTATTCATCTATTTCTCTTCAGAAAACTGTAAGCCTTCCATGGATATCAATAAACCATGATATATCAAGGTGGAATAAGACTAGGCACATCCCCTTCTACTGAGGCTGGTCAAGGCACCTGGTAGGAGGAAAGGGTCCCTAAATCAGGCAAAAGACAGACCCTGCTACTACCACTAGGAATCCAACAAGAAGACCAAGCTACTGGGGGTAAGGCATCTCTGGGAAAATCTAGAAACCTAGTACAATAGAACTCTAGCTAAGACTCTTAGCAATGAGGAGCATGGAGCTTGAACAGACCATCTCCAACAACTGGGTAAGACTTCCAGTAGAGGGATTGGGATAGAAACACAGCCACAAAATATTTGACTTACAATTATTTCTGCCTATGAGTAAAAGTAGCACAGAAATTCAGCGAGAGGCCAACCAAAGACTAGCCCAGCTTGAGTTCCACACCATGAGAGGTAGCCCACCCCTGACAGTTCCTCGAAGGACAGGTCTCACAGGTTGGATAACCCAGAAACCTAGGTGAAAATGATTCCTAGTAATATTCTGCTATGCTCATAAATTGGTGCCTTATCCAATTCTCATCAGAGAGGCTTCATCAAGCAACTGACGCAAACATGCAGAAACACAACCAAACAAATATTTGGTGGAGCTTAGAGAATTCTGCAGTAGAGAGAAAGGATTATAGAAGCCAGAGAGGTCTAGGACACCACAAAAACAAATGCACACAATCAATCAATCTGAGCTCATAGGAGCTCACAGAGATTGAACAGACAACGAAAGAGCATGCATAAGACTAACCTAGACCATCTGACGTTTTTCTCAAAAAGCATCTGTTATTATATTATACAAAGTTCACTAAAAATTTCATTCTGAGACACATTAATGAATATTGGGTTGAACAGGACACTTGCTAACAACCTGGAATTACTCAAATTGTTTAGCTTATTTAATATGCAAGTCTATATTTTGTTTTGTCTGACAAGGAAACTGAGTCATGTTGGAAATTGATTTCCTAATGGAATTTACTCATCATGGATCTAGGTTTAAATGCATGTAATTTATGCTCCATGCCTTAACATTTAATTCTTATGATATACTTATTTAATTGTTTTTGATTTGATTTACAATCAAAATTATAATGAATGTGTACTCTTTTATTTGAAGGTTTTTCTTTTTTTTATTTTCTAAGGTTTTTTTATTTACATTCAAAATCATTTCCCCTTTCCCGTTTCCTCCCTCCCTGAAATCCCATAGGCCCCCTTCCCTCCCTCTTTTCCCCTTCTAACCCCCTCTCGCTTCTCTGTCTTGGCATTCCCCTACATCCAGTCTTTCCAAGACCAGGGGTCTCTCCTTCCATCTTCTTGCAAATCTATTGATATGAGAATTGTGTCTAGGGTATTCCGAGATTCTGGGTTAATATCCCCTTATCAGTGACTACATACCATGTGTGTTCTTTTGTGATTGGGTTACCTCACTAAGGATGATATTTTCAAGTTCTCTTAACACAATGATCTGATATAACGTTTAGTCAAAGTATCCCCCCAGTTTTCATTATTTGCTAAGAGGACAGCTCACAAAGTTATAACAATTTGTCAATAATCAGATGCCATGTCACGGAATATGTAGCTGAAAGTCATTTTAACTGCTAATGAATCTGCAAAAACAACTTTTTAAGCTTTATAAGAAAGTTTTTATATAGTATCATCCTTCATGGATTACTGTGCAAATCTAAAGGCCTCAGTGGAATGAGATATCCTTCATGGATGACAAATTATCTGGTCAATGATTACTGGAGGAAGAAACAGCTCAAAAGACAAAGTCCATCATAGAGACTATCCAGTTACTCATGACTGAAGTATCCAAAATTTTTGATTTTCCCAAATATAAGCTAAAGAGTAAATAAATTATTTTACTAAAACCCATACTTCCTAATATGTACCTAGAAATCTGTAAGACTTTATGTCAAATAATGAACAAATTTTTTTTAAAAAGGCAAAAGATATTGAGTCTTAGATATAAAATAAATATTCATAGTTTCAAATATGATTATTTATAACTCAGAATAATAAAATTCTTAGGCAATTATACAAAAATAGTGGCAAATTACAAAATATAATAGTCTTAAACAAATTGTAAGTCCAAAATAAAGTTTAAAAGATATATTACCTATTTTAAGAAAACATATTAGAACAAGTAAATTTGATAGAAAACACAAGTAATATGTTTAAATTTTTCACGTTACTATTTTAGGAAGACTTCAGGTTTGTTTCTCCCATGAATGAGTGAGTAAAAAATTTATATATATAATTTTTAGCAATATCAACTATAGCAATTTCTTAATATATATATTAAGAAATAATATATATATTATATTATTATATATACTATATATATTATATATATACTATACCAATTTCTTAATATATATATTAAGAAATTGCTATAGTTTCATAATATCAATATGATAGGACCAAATTTTAGAAACAAAATCTGAATCTATTTTCATGATTTGTTTATAAATTTATATCATGTTTAATCTATAAGTTATGTACATAGAAGAAAATTATATTTGAGTTCTCAATATCTTATGGATTTTATTTTTTTCTTTTCCTATTATATAAATATTATTCAAGTTCATTTATTTAGTACTAAAATTAATCATATCATAATAAATTGTCAAGTTATATGTGTAAATTTAATCATATTAACTCTATTAAGCAATTTAAATGAACATTTTATGTAATAGTAATACCACATTGTAAGCCCACAGGTTCCATTAAGTTTTTGAATTTTATTTTGATGCCTACAAATTACTTACATTGTGGCATTTACTTGTAGTTGCATAATTAAATTTTGAGCTTCAGAGTTGAAACAATATTGCCTTATAATTAATTGTAGTAACTTAATAAAATCCAATTTACAAAAACCTTGTGTTCATATGGTATGTTAATTGCACAAAGGTAAAGGTGTACATTGAAAATAAAAAGTGAAATCCATCCAGAGAAGTAGGTAGCCTAACTGTAAATCCCCACCTCTTCCTCAGCTCCTCCAAATCCAGTCCCCCAGTTTCATCTTCAGCTCTGTAGCAGACAATCTACTACAGTCTCCTTCAACCCCTTCTCCAAACTCTATACCCTTCACTCATCACTTTATAACAGTTCCCAAATCCAGTAGGTTCTCCTGGGAACTTGCAGACCACTATAACTTAACTGCAGGTCCTTACTGATCCTTCATGTCCTTTAAATCCAGTCTCCTCATCTCATCCCCATTCCTGTGAGAGACCACCTGCTGCAAAGTGGGACATTCACTGGTAACCTACCAACAAAGCCTGCCAGAAAAAAAAATGTAGGCTAGCAAAGCAGCTAGGCGAGTTTCAAGTCTTCATCCTTCCCTAGGTATGTTTATATAAAATTAATTGCAGGTAAATATGTTACATAGGATGCTTGAAATAATATTATTTAAAACACGAATAAAATATTTCTAAAATTTAATATCATTTTTCCACCTCCACTTTTGTGTCACTTTCTGCATTAGGGAATGATTAATATTACTTTGAGCATTTTGCAAATTTTTAAATTTATTTATTTAACGTTTTTACTTTAGATCCTGCTCACATCCCCCTCCTGGTAACTCCTCCCACAATCCTTTCCCCTATCTTCACTCCCCATCTCTTCTGAGCTTATTGGGGGCCCTGGATATTTCACATTCTGCAGGGCTAGGAGCATCCTCTCCCACTGAGGCCAGACAAGGCAGCCCAGTTAGAAGAACAAATCCCACAGACAGGCAAAAGCTTTTAAGGTAGCCCCTACTCCAGTAGTTTGGAACCCACATGAAGGCCAAGCTGCACATCTGGTAGATTTTTGCTTAGAGGCTTAGGTCCAGCTCATGTATGTTCTTTGGTTGGTGGGTCAGTCTCAAAGAGCCTCCAAGTGTCCAGGTTAGTTGACTCTTTTGGTCTTCCTGTGGAGATCCTATCTTCTTCAGGGTCCACAATCCTTCCTTCTGTTCTTTCATGAGTCTCAAGCTCCATTCACTATTTAGTGGTAGGTGTCTGTAACTGTCTGAGTCAGCAACTGGGTGGAGCCTCTCAGAGGACAACATGTTCCTGTCTGCAAGCATAAAAGAGTATCATTAATACTGTCAGGGATTGGTGCTTGCACATGGGATGGGTCTCAAGTTGGGCCCAGTATTGGTTGCCCATTCCCTTAGTCTCTGATTTCTCTCTCATTCCTGCATTTCTTGTGGACAGGATAAATTTAGGGTTGAAAGTTTTGTGGGTAGGTTGGTATCCTTATCACTACACTGGGGTTCCTGCCTGGCTATATAGAACGTAGTCTCTTCAAGTTCCATATCCCCACTGCTGTGAGTCTCAGCTAAGATCATCCCCATTGATTCTTGGGTACCTATATTATCCCAGGTCTCTTTCATCCTGGAGATGCCCTCCCCGACCTCCCTTCCCCTGTCAACTACAGATTTCCATTCATTCTCATGGCCAGAGGAGCCTGGAAGTATGTTCAACAGACTCTAAGAAACAGCAGATGCCAGGACAGACTGATATACCCAGCAAAACTTTCAAATACCATACAAGAAGATAATAAAGCACTGCATAATAAAACCATGATAATCTACAATTTTAATGTTTCTCTATATTTTTCTTCAATTTTGTCAGAAGTATTCTCCATGTGGATCTTCAGTTTTGTCAGACAATGTCTATAATTTTACTTTGAATCAACTTAGGAACATTTTTATACCTTCCATTTTATCTGTATAATTTTCCATGTAATAGTCAGTTTTAACATGTTTCTCTATATATTTCTTGAATTTTTTTCAGGAATATTTTCCTTGTAGATCTTCAATTTTGTCAGAAAGGGTTTATAATTCTACTTTCAAAAAACACAGGAATATTTTTATGCCTACCATTTTATCTGTATAATTTTTCCATGAAATACTCAATCTTAATGTGTTTTTCTATGTATTTCTTCAATTTAATCAGAAAATGTCTTATGGGACTTTTGGGGAGGGAGGCAATGGGAAAGGGGAAATGATTTGGAATGTAATTTAAAAAAAATAAAATAAAAAATTGAAAAACTATATGGAAAAAATAAAAAAAAGGAAAATGTCTATAATTTCACTTTCAATCAACTTAGAAATATTTTTATGCCTACCATTTTATCTGTATAATTTTCCATGATAATCTTCAATTTTAATGTTTTTCCATATATTTCTTCAATTTATCAGAGATATTTTCCATGTAAATCTTCCATTTTATCAGAAAATGTTTATAATTCTACTTTCAATCAACTTAGGAATATTTTAATTCCTACCAATTTATCTATATAAATTTCTTCAATTTATCAGAGATATTTTCCATGTAAATCTTCAATTTTATCAGAAAATGTTTTTACTTCTACTTTCAATCAATTTAGGAATATTTTTATGCTTACTATCTTATCTGTATAATTTTTCATGAAATAGTCAGTTTTAACGTGTTTTACCATATATTTCTTGAGTTTTATCAGAAATATTTCCTCGTAGATTTTCAATTTTATCAGAAAATGTTTATAATTCCACTTTCAATCAACTTAGGAATATTTTTATGCCTACAATTTTATCTGTATAATTTTTCCATGAAATAGTCACTCTTAATGTGTTTTTCTATATATTTCTTCAATTTTATCAGAGATGTTTTCCAAGTATATTTACACAATGCAATACTACTCAGCAATTAAAAACAATGAAGTCATGAAATTCTTAGGGAAATGGGGAACAGCAGGAGCGAAGAGGGCTTATGGGACTTTCGGGGAGGGGGGTACTGGGAAAGGGGAAATCATTTGGAATGTAAATAAAGAATATAGAAAATAAAATTAAAAATTAAAAAAAAATCATTGCTTAGCTCTGTAGCCCATTTTTTAAATAGGGTTATATAGTTCTCGGGATTCTAACTATTTAAATTCTTTATACATTTTGGATATTAGCCCTCTTTCAGATGTAGGGTTAGTAAACATCTTTTCCCAATCTGTAGGTTTCCATTTTGTCCTATTAACAGTGCCCTTTGTATTATAGAAGCTTTTCAATTTTATGTGGTCCCATGTGTCACTTAGAGCCTGAGCCATTGGCTTTCTTTCATGAAATTTTCCCCTGTTCCCAATGAGTTTGAAGTTCTTTCCCACTTTCTCTTCTATTAGGTTTTGTATATCTGGTTTAATGTGAATGTTCTTGATCCACTTGGACTTGAGCTTTGTACAAGGAAATAAGAATGGATGAAATTTGCATTCATCTACATGCTGACCACCAGTTGAACCAGCACCATTTGTTGAATATGCTGTCTTTTTCCAGGGAATGGTTTTGGCATTTTGTCAAAGATCAAGTGACCATGGTTGTGTAGGTTAATTTCTGGACCATCAAATCTATTCCATTGATCTATCTGTATGTCTCTGTAGCAATACAATGTGGCTTTTATCACTGTTGCTCTGTAGCATAGCCAGAGGTCAGGGATGGTGATTACCCCAGCAGTTCTCTTATGGTTGATAATAGTTTTCACTCTCCTAGGTTTTTTTTATTCCAGATGAAATCCAAAATTGCTCTTTCCTATCTGTGATGAATGATGAATTGAGATGGGATTTTGATGGGGATTACATTGAATGTATACATTGTTTTTGGTAAGATAACCATTTTTAGTATGCAAATCCTGCCAATACATGAGCATGGGAGATATTTCCATGTTCTGAGATCTTCTTGTATTTCTTTCTTCAGAGTCTTGAAGTTCTTGTCATACAGAATTTTCACTTCCTTGGTTAGCGTCACAACACGGCATTTAATATTATTTGTGTTGATTTATTAAGAGTGTCATTTCCTTTATTTCTTTTTCAGCCTTTTTAACCTTTGAGTAGTTGAACACTACTTATTTGTTTGAGTTAATTTTATATCCAGCCACTTTCTTCAAGTTGTTTATCAGGTTTAGGAGTTCTTTGGTAGAATTTCGTGGGTCACTTAAATATGATATCATATAATCATCAAATAATGACATCTTGATTTCTTCCTTTTTTAATTTGTATCCCTTTGACCTCCTTTTGTTATCTAATTGCTCTGGGTTTTATACTTTGAATACTATATTGAATAGGTAGGGAGAGAGTGGACAGCCTTGTCTAGTCCCTGATTTTAGTGGGATTGCTTTAAGTTTCTCCCCATTTAATATGATGTTTGCTATTGGCTTATTGTATATTGCTTTTATTATATTTAAGCAAACACCTTGTAACACTCATCTCTCTAAGCCTTTTAACATGAAGGGTATTGTATTTTATCAAAGGCATTTTTAGCATCTAATGAGATAATCATTTTTTTTTAAGATTCTTTATATAGTGGATTTATTTGATGGATTTCCATATGTTGAACAATCCCTGCATCCCTGTGATGAAGCCTACTTGATCATGGTGAATGATGATTTTACTCTAAAGTAGTGTCTGTCTTTGTCACTGAGGTATGTTTGCTGTATACAGCAAAATGCTGTATCTTGTTTATGTATTCAGTCTGTTAGCCTTTATCTTTTTATTATGGAACTGAGTCCTTTGATATTAAGAGATATTAAGAAATAGTGATAGTTGCTTCCTGCTATTTTTGTTATTAGAGGTGGAATTATGTTTGTATGGCTCTCTTTGGTTTTTTTTTGTGAGAAGATTAATTTCTTTCTTTTTCTTGGGTGTAGTTTCCCTCCTTGAGTTGGAGTTTTCCTTCTATTATCCTTTATAGGGCTGGATTTGTGGAAAAATATTATTTAAATTTGGTTTAGTCATGGAATATCTTACTTTCTCTATATATAGTAATTGATAGTTTTGTTGAGTATAGTAGCCTAGGCTGGCATTTTTGTTTTCTTAGTGTCTGTATGATATCTGCCTAAGATTTTCTGGCATTTAGAATCACTGTTGAGAAATCTGGTGTAATTCTTATAGGCTGGCCTGTATATGTTACTTGACATTTTTCCCTTACCACTTTTAATATTCTTTCTTTGTTTTGTGCATTTGGCTTTTTGACGATTATGTGACAGGAGGAATTTCTATTCTGGTCCAATCTATTTGTTGTTCTGTAGACTTCTTGTTTGTTTATGGCATCTATTTCTTTAGGTTAGGGAAGTTTTCTTCTATAATTTTGTTGAAGATGTTTACTGTCCCTTTAAGTTGGGAATCTTCATTCTCTTCTATACTAATTATCTTAGGTTAGTCTTTTCGCTGTGTCCTATATTTTCTGGATGTTTTGGGTTAGAAGCTTTCTGCATTTTGCATTTTCTTTGTCTGTTGTGTCAATGTTTTCTATGGTATCTCCTATGCCTGGCATTCTTCTATCTCTCCTGATCTCTTTCCTAGGTTTTTTTTCTATCTCCTGGGTTGTCACCTTTGTGATTTCTTTATTGTTTCTCTTTCCATTTTTAGATTCTGGATGGTTTTGTTCAATTCCTTCACCTATTTGTTTTTGTTTTCCTGTGTTACTTTTTAAAGGATATTTGTATTTCCTCTTTCAGAGCATCTACCTTTTTACCAGTGTTTTCTTGTATTTCCTTAAGGAAGTTATTTATGTCCTTCTTAAAATTCTCTCTCACCATCAGGAGATGTGATTTTAGATCAGAATCTTGTGTTTCAGATGTGTTGGGGTATCCAGGGCTTTCTGTCGTGGGAGAACTGGCTTTTGATAATGCCAAATATCATTTGTTTCTATTGCTTATGTTCTTAAACTTGTCTTTTGCCATCTGGTTTTCTCTGATGTTAGCTAGCCTTGCTGTCTCTGATTAGAACCTGTCCCTCCTATGAGGCTGTGAGCCTGTGAGCCTGTGAGCCTGTGAACCTGTGAGCCTGTGAGCCTGTGAGCCTGGTTGTATCAGAACTCCTCGTGATCAAGATGTTTCTGGGTGTGATTGCAGTGGGGACGATTGTAGCACAAGATCCCCTCCTCGGTGGAAATGCAAACCTGAATGATCATATCCCAGGCTGGTCAGAGGTTCTTTTTTCTTTCTATTGGGGTGGGGAGGCTTGTAGCTTAGAAAATTTTTTTCTTGGATGCTGTAGAAAGATGGATGCTGTTTTTACATCTGTCCTATTAGTCTTGTTGTTTTTTTTTCTATTGGGTAATTGAGTCTATTGGTGTTAAGAAATATCAATGACCAATGATTGCTGATTCCTGTAGTTTTATTATTGCTATTTTTATTGATATTTTGTTGCTTCTGCTGCTGCTGCTTCTGCTGGTGTGGATGTGTTTCCCTTCTGTTGATTTTGCTTGTGTGATATTATTTATTTCCTAAGTTCTTATTTATGTTGTTAACATACTTAAGTTGGCATTTTTCTTCTAGCAAATTCATGTGGCTATATTTGCAAATAGATTATGTTTAAATTTGTTTTTGCTATGATATATCTTGTTTTCTTTATCTGTGGTGATCGAATGTTTCCTATTTATAGTAGTCTAGGCTGACATCTATGGTCTCAGTGTCTGCAGGACATCTGTGCAAGGCTGCCTTCTGACTTTTAGAGTCTCCACTGAAAAGTCAGGTGTAATTCTAGTACCTCTGCCTTTATATTTTACTTCGTCATTTTCCCTAGATATTTTTAATACTTTTTATTTGGTCTGTATATTTACTATTTTTATTATTATTATTATGTGAAATGGGGAGTTTTTCTGCTCCTGTTTATTTGGCATTTTTTATACTTCTTTTACCTTTATGGGCAACACCTTATTTTTTAGTTTAGGAAATTTTTCTTCTATTATTTTATTGGAAATGTTTTCTGGACCATTGAGATAGACTTCTTCTTTGCCTTCTATATCTATTTTTCTTAGGTTTCCTCTATTCATAAGTTTCCCAAATTTCCTTGGATATTTTGTGCCCATTGATATACCCATTAGTTCTATTTTATCTTCTACGCCTGAGATTATCTCTTCTATCTCTTTTAT
Source organism: Tokudaia tokunoshimensis (assembly GCA_036184795.1). Classification (NCBI taxonomy): domain Eukaryota; kingdom Metazoa; phylum Chordata; class Mammalia; order Rodentia; family Muridae; genus Tokudaia; species Tokudaia tokunoshimensis. The sequence goes on from BTHU01000023.1 coordinate 41,794,383, forward strand.
TTTGTTGGTGAAATTTGCCTTTGTAGTTCTTTTCTTTCCCTCAGAATTTTCTCAGATTGAATTTTCTATTGATTCTATTTCCAATTTTAGGACTTTAACTCTTTTATTTACTAGCACTGTTTCTTTTTATTTTCCTGCATTTCTTTAAGGAATTTATTCATTTCCTCTTTAGAGACTTCAATTATATTTATAAAAGCTATTTTAATGTCTTTTCCTTATGCTTCAGCTCTGTTGGAATACTCAGGACCTGCTGTGTTAGAGTAGCTGGGCTTTAGTGCAGATATACTGCCCTGGCTGTTATTGTGTTTTCATGCTGGCCTCTAAGCATCTGGGTTTGGGGTGATAAAAGTTCTAGGTGTGGATTTTTGAATTTCTCTTTTGGGGATGAATGTATTTTTCCTTGGTTTATGTATCCTCTCTGTAATTTTTGAAAATGTAATGGTTCTGCTTTGCTTATGGATATAGCCTATTTAACAGGTGTGTTCATAGGGAATGTCTGTGGGTATTTGAATCTAGTTAATTTGGATTGTTTGGGGAAAGGAAGACTGTAAAAGGTCTTTGTGATCAATTCAGGATGGGGCCAGAGAGGAAAGCAAGACCGCATCAGGTTACCTACTATTACAGAGATGGTTATGAGTCAGGGTGGATTGGCTTTCAGGAACAGTAGGAGAGCTATGGGTTTGATTTCCACATACATGTTGCACTGGGAAGAGATGCCCTTGAGGTAACAAAGAGTTCTGGAGAATGCAACAAGTCATGGATGGGGAAGATCAGAAAGGAATGGTTTACGAGATAAACAAAAAGTGTGGGGCGCAAAGAGGAAAGGCTGCAGCTGGTGTTCTGTAGTAGTACTAGAGATGAGACCTGAGGATAGAGTCTTGGGTTATAGAAAGAGCAGTACTATAACTTTTTCATACAAGACAAAACAATGTATATAAGAATCTAATAGTTTACGTATAATTTGGCCGTTTTCTTCACCATATGTTAAGCAATGCATTGTACATGTTAATTTCTCTGGTAGATTAGATGTATGCTCAATAGTGTAACAGAAATATTCTCAAGTGTATTCAGCAACAAACACATCTTTCTTTCTTTTTTATTAGGTATTTTCTTTATTTAGATTTCAAATGTTATTCCCTTTCCTAGGTTCCCCTCCGAAAACCCCCTATCCCATTCCCCTTCCCACTGCTCAACCCCTCCCCAAATCCTGGCTCCCTATCCTGGCATTCCCCTATACCGGGGCATCCAGCCTTCTCAGGACCAAGGGCCTCTCCTCCCATTGATGTCCAACAAGGCCATCCTTTGCTTCCTTTGCCTCTGGAGCCATGAGTCCCTCCATGTGTACTCTTTGGTTGATGGTTTAGTCCCTGGGAGCTCTGGGGGTACTGGATGGTTCATATTGTTGTTCATTCTATGGGGCTATAAATGCCTTCAGCTCCTTGGGTCCTTTCTCTAGCTCCTCCATTGGAGACCCTGTGCTCAGTCCAATGGTTGGCTGAGAGCATCTCCTCTGTAATTTTCAGGCAGAGCCTCTCAGGAGACAACTATTTCAGGCTCCTGTCAGCAAGCACTTGTTGGCATCCACACTAGTATCTGGGTTTGGTTACTGTATATGGGATGTACTCCCAGGACAGGGCAGTCTCTGAATCGCCTTTCCTTCAGTCTCTGATCCACACTTTGTCTCTGTATCTCCTCCCACGGGTATTTTGTTCTCCCTTCTAAGAAGGACCAAAGTATCCACACTTAGGTCTTACTTCTTCTTGAGCTTCATGTGGTCTATAAATTGTATCTTGAGTATTCTGAGTTTCTGGGCTAATATCCACTTATCAGTGAGTGTATACCATGTGTGTTCTTTTTAGATTGGGTTACTTCACTAAGATTGTATGGCAAATATAGCTTTCTTAAATCTTGATTTTGATATAGGCTATGTCTCAGTTAAACTTGGCTGATATTGATGAAAAACTGTTGATGGACTCAACTCTATTTCATATTATCCTCTTTTTGAAAATAGGATACATTTGAACAAAGCTCATCCTAAGCATGAGAAAGAACATTAGTAGGTATAGCCAAACTGTACAAGAGATTTAAAATTTAGGATCACTATCAGAGAAGGAAACATATATGGATAATCCTAAAAATCTAGAGGGCAAAGAAAGAAATTAATTCTCTGGTTAGAGAGGATGTTGAATAGTTTCCACATGAAAATGGCATTATCAGATTTTGAATTTTAGAAAAAATATCTCCCTGCATTTGTCACAATAAAACTGGATGATGATGATGATGATGACTGTATGGGAACCAAAGTTTTTAATGAGTTTCCCAAACAATATTAAAATTCAGTAAAAATTAAGCATCAATGAATTGAACAAGAGAAAGCTAACTTGAGAAAAGTGGTACAGTTAGCTATAAGTTATATGCCTTGAGGCAGAAGATTTCTAATTACATTAATTATCAAGTATAATTCAAATAAAAGCAACAAGATTAGTATGATTAGCATGATCAATAATTTCAATAGTGCTTTACTTACATTGGTATATTTGAGGTCATTGAAATGAAACATTTTGCTAGCTTCCACTATGATGACGATAACTGCAATCAAGCAAGTAATTTATGAAAGCTGAATAAAGGAATTGAGTGGGTACATAAAAGCATATTGACACAGACTCAAAGGAAGCAAACTATGATTATAAGGGAGATATTTATCATAATTACTGTTGGAGAGTAGAGAAATTTCCCTTCAGCTTTGTCTCCGACGTATATTTATAGTATCTACTTAAATAAATAGCTAGAAGGATAAAATTGTATTCATAAATATGTGAGGCTTTTAATTTTTATTTAAAATAGGATGGTGGTAAAAGTTGAATTTCAGTGAATATTACAAAAAGTTGAAGATAAAATGTATGCTCATCAAAATTGATAGGAAGAAAATCAGGAAGTAAGCAGCTAATGATGGGGTGGCTGAGACTTTACAGGACTGGTAGTGACTCAAAATGCATAAAAGCAGTCCAATTCACAGTTGTATTTGTAATTTATTTCTGGATCAAATGACCACATGCATAACACAGTTTTACTAAGCTCACTGGTACTAATATTACAAAGTTTTGATCAAGATGTCATATTCCTGTGTTCTGACCTGGAGCAAGGTACGTCCTTCCAAAGTGACAAAATTGTTGGAGAAATCTTTTCCTCCTGTTTCCGTGTAACTGTATGAATGAGATCTCTGCCTTTTTGTAGGTTGTTGGAAGACCTATGTTTAACACTGAGTAGCACTCACAGTTCCTTGCTAAATGTCATTTCATAACATAACAGCTTAATTTTCAAGGCTAAAGTAAGAGAATAATAGGCAGAAATTCTTCAGAGTTAAATATTATACAATGGTATGGTTTGTCACAGTTATGTCTGAATCATTAGTCAACAGAAATGATTAACATTTTCTTCACATTTAGCATTGTCAAAACTGGAAGTAAAATATAACATGTAGTTTTTTCTGCTTTTGAAGAGGTAATGTGAGCTTCTCTGACATTTAATAAATCGAAGTAAAAATATATATTTTTACTTACTTATATATTTTAGCTTACCACATACAGGGTGTTCTAATCTGTATTGGAAAACTATAGTTTTTTCAAGGATGATAACAACAACAACAACTATAATAACAACAACAATTCAATATCAGCAAATATCTTGTTCTTAGTGAAGGATAACTAGTAGAATTCAGAGACTTTGGATAAAGCAGGTAGTGACAAACTTTTCTTGGTAGGATATAGGAAAACTAAAAAGGGACCTGTTCAGTAGTACACAGGACTTCTTTAGAATAATTTGAATCAAGATTACAGTCCCCTCATCTGTATATGCGTTTCATGAGAAAACCATACCTCATACCTCTTCATATGCACTGCTCTTCAAAGACCTTTAAATGGTAATATCATGAACAAAACCATGTCATTCTTCTCTAAGCCATTATGCTATGGTAAATATAAATAGGTAGAATTTAACTAGACCTTGATTAATTGCCTTCTATTTCTCTATTTCTTTTTTTCAAAAATACAGATGGTTACTAGACAAGGAAACCCAATAAGTGGAAAAGAGACCCAAGAACAGGCAAAACAGTCAGAGATACACCCACTTCGAATCTTAGAAATTCCACAAAAACACCAAACTAACAGCAAGAAAATATAAACAGAGAGCCTACTAAATACTTTTGTTTCGTATTTTGTATCTTGTTTTGCTGTGTTTGGTCGAGGTCTTTTAGAGGCCTCTTCTTTTCTGAAGAGAAATGGATGGGGAGTAGATCTGAGGTAGAGGGGACATGGTAGGAACAAGGAGTGGAGGGAGGGAAAACAGTGGTCTGGATATATTATATGAGAAAGGAATCTATTTTCAATAAAAAGAAACAGATTATACCAAAACATTTGCTATTTGGATTCTAAGTGGTCTAACATGGAGACAATTTCATAAGATTTGTATTAGTAAATCTCTATGACTTTTTAGGGTTTTAAATTAATATTAAGTCAAGTACTCTATTCCTTTTTAAACTAGTTCCTTTAAAGTTATATCCAAGCTGATTTGATTCATGCTCATCCTCCCTGTCACAACAATTCCCAGTCTATTACCCATGTGTTCTTTTTCCCCATCAAAGCCAGTTTGCACTGCCCACATGCTCTGGATCATGGGAGTTCTGACAGAGCTTAAATTTTTAGAGAAAACTTACCCTTTCTCTCCCAGCAACAAAGATTTGCCAGTAGCTCCTCAGCCAGGGGTAGAATTGTGTGCCAAGCTCTCCTTCCATGGAGTAATTTTGTCTGGTGCTTGAACACATCAGCTGTTTCTAACTCTTGCACTCTTCCTGCTCCCTCTTCCATGATTGTGTCTAAGCCTTTGGAGAAGGGATACATATGTGGATGGAAATTTTATAGTCTCTTAATCTCTGTACACTGTCCACCTGTGGGTCTCTGTGTTAGTCATTATCTACTGTTAAATGGAGCTTCTTTGATAAGAGTTCAGAGAGGCTATAATCTATAGGTATTATGATGGGTCATTAGGATATGGTTTGATACTGTATACTTACCAGAATAATTGTGGGGAAACCTTGCTAATTAAGGTCACAGCCTTCCATGTCCCAATAGCTCCTCTACTAGCAGTGCTTGCCCTTCTCTTATCTATGCCAGGGAGGCCCAACCCTGAAAACCTCCTATCTGCAGCTTGTCATGGATCCTTGAAGAGATTATGGTTCAGCTTTTTTTCTCCAGATAAGAACTTGTCTAGCAAGCAAATCGAATTCCTGGAATGCCTCTCATGCCAATGAGGCATTCTTTGATATCCTACACTCTAGCTACTGATATTTACCCACTCTAGAAACACCTACCTTCTTCCCCAGAACTTTATAGCCCTTGATTTACCCCAATAAAGTTCAGCTGCCTCTCTATATCTGATGCCAGAAATCTGGCATTTCCTTTACACCCGTGGGCAATCTGAACCTTGATGTTGTCTCTGTTCCCTTTTTACTCATGGGTCAGTGACCATCATCCCCAGGGAGAGAAGGGAAAACCACAATCAATAATAATACATTTTCTCATATAGTCTAGGATCTGTATAGCTATAGGCTCTTGAATCAATAACAGTACCAGAAGTGGTTTTCATTTAATGTAGTAGGCCATAAATAAAATCTTGAAGTGGTTGGTTACACCCATAGTATGCATACCACTGTTATACTATGAAAGATGGTGAGTATGGAAGAAACTTCCAGATCTTTTCTTAAACAAAAGTTGGAGCTATGCATCAGTGAGTTTCCACTGAGGTATCTAAACTGTTTCACTGAAATTCAATGTAGGTACTTGCTTAGCATTCATTCATAAAGCCTACTCTCTCTCACTGTACTTTTCTACAATAAAGCACTAAAACCAATACTGTTTACTTACCAGAATAATTGTGGGGAAACCTTGCTAATTAAGGTCACAGCCTTCCATGTCCCAATAGCTCCTCTACTAGCAGTGCTTGCCCTTCTCTTATCTATGCCAGGGAGGTGTCTCTCCAGTCACCAGACCAAACCAAGGACTTGCCCTCCCAGAAATCACCCCAGCACCCTAGGTAGTGAGTCCCTAGCACCCTAGGTACTGAGTCCCCAGTAACCTGAGTACTGAGTCCCCAGCACCCTGAGTACTGAATCTTCAGCACTCTAGATATTTAGTCCCTAGCACCTTAGGTACCGAGTCCCCAGCACCCTGAGTACTGAGTCCCCAGCACCCTAGGTACCGAGTTCCCAGCACCCTGAGTACTGAGTCCCCAGCACCCTAGGTACTGAGTCCCCAGCACCTTAGGTACTGAATCTTCAGCACTCTAGATATTTAGTCCCTAGCACCTTAGGTACTGAGTCCCCAGCACCCTGAGTACTGAGTCCCTAGCACCTTAGGTACTGAGTCCCCAGCACCCTAGGTACTGAGTCTTCAGCACCCTAGGTGTTGAGTCCCTAGCACCCTAAGTACTGTATCCCTATCACCCTAGGTACTGAGTCCTCAGCAACCTAAGTACTGTGTCTCCAGTACCCTAAGTAGTGACATACCAGTACTGTAAGTATTGAGTCAACAACTCTCTAAGAACTTAGTCACCAGCACTCTATGTACTGAGACCACAGTAGTCTAAGTACTTAATGATGAGCACTATAATCACTGCATCACCAGCCCCCTAAGTACTGAGTTACCAGTACCTAGGGTGCTGGAATATGTTAGTTTAATTGAATATTGTTTTTTACCTACTAAACTTACTATAGCATAAATCAGCTGTATCTTGTAATGGTCAAGATAGAGAAAAAGCGGGCCAAAGTCAGTGTTTGTTAATCTTTTTTTCTTTAATATTTTCTAGTTTTAGGACAATATCATACATGATGGCTGATTTACATCATTTCTAGTCCAACCCCTAACTTCTTCCATTACACACCACCACCTCTCAGTCTATACACCTATACATTTGCTAATCTTAAAAATATGTATTTCAGATGATACTAAATTATAGTAATTTTTGTAGAATGCTGCCTCCTGTACATAATGAATTTTGAGCTTAATCAGACAATTGAGATTACCACTAGAGACTCTCAAAAAGATGGTGCCTCCTGACAATCCCTCAAGGAGGTGCTAGAAAGATTGTTAGATCTTCACCTAACCTTCCAGCCAGTCACTCTTGTGACTTCCTCCCAGCTGTATGCAATTCTGCTCCAGTTCATGTTGCCTCAGGAGGTGCTAGAGTACTTAAGTACAAAATTAATAGAAAAGGGAAGTTCTGCATCTTTCAGAATGTCATCACCTACGTGAGGTGGGACATTTTATTGAGGTAGTTGTTTTAAAGTCACTCATGCATCTGTAAGTAACTCCAAAAACATCATTGGTTCACCAAGCTTACTTGGGTGGAATTATTTTGTATATTTGATACCTTATTGGGAGTAAATGGATAGTTCATCATGTCTCCTCAGGAGAAGTAATGCAGCAACAACTTATCATGTACATATACTAATATTCAGAATGTTTAACCAATTGGTGTTTACCCTCAGGAAACCTTAAAGTACTGCCAAACACTCTAATATTCATTATATAGATCATGATACATCAAGCCAGTGGAAACATCAATAAAGAAGCAGGACAATATTGTGATTATAGGCAAAAAGAACACATGTGTGAATTATCTGTGCCACATACTGTCTTAGTCTACTACATTTCTCAGTCTCCAAGCTTCTGTAATCCTTACTTTGTAATTGAAATGATGTTAGAAATTAGTATTGAGGTTTTTTTTGAAATGATTAAATAAGCCAGTATATACTCACCACTTAGTGCAATATTAAAAACACATGCTATATCCTTTTGGCAATGGGCAAAGACACACCTTGTTGTTAATATTGTTATATAAGTCATGGGCAGAGCAGAAGACAGTCTTTTGTTCATCCTAACCATGCCTGGCTTGGTGGCCAGAGCAAGGACTCACAAAAATGAGGACTCATTTTACAAAGGACTCATAAAAATCAAATCAGATCAACTCAACTCAAAACAAATCAAATCCAGGTATTACAGTGCAGGAAGAGATAGACATCTCCAGGCTGCCATGCTACCCATCGTCCTGCCCTCCAGCACATGGCATAGGTGGTCCATAGACACTAGCTTGGCACTACACCACCCAGCAGCACAGATGGAGGATGCTACCCAGAGGCCTGCCAGCCAAATGGCCAGTCTACAATGGGAGCCATGACAATATGCAAGTATATGGTGGACAGATGAGAGAGAAAAAGAAATGAGAGATGGGAGAGATGGAACAAGAAACTTGAGGATGGAGAGGAGTGTTGTTAGTGTTAGAGAACATGGGTATGTCCCTGGTCCAGACAAGCTCTGGGGACCCTGTGGATGTGCAGTTTGTGCATTACTGTCACTGCTACTCATTGGGTGGGGGTTCTGGAGAGCTGGCCCCATCTCTCACTAATGGCAGCACTCAGAAGAGTGCTCAGAAAAGTGCCTCCTCTTTGCCCAGGCAGCATGGATTTGGTGGCAGGGGTGTGGGTGAACTAGTTCAGAAGGCACAAGTGTGGGAGAGCTGACCCTGCCACTTGTCTACCATGGGAGGACACTAGTACAGAGATCATACTGTTCTGCCCTGTTCCTGCTGCCCCCCAACACCTCTAAGAATCAGGAACGCTGCCTACAGATTCATGAGTTAAGGAAAGCTATCTCTGTAGTACTTCAGGGAGCGGGGCCTGCACCTTGTCTGGACAGCACAGCAGTGCTGTCCCCAGTCACAGGGGCACAGGTAAGTCAGCCTGAGGACAAGAGCACAAGAGAAGTGGCCTCAACTCATCTGCTCTGAGGTGGCTTGAGTGCAGAGGTGATGCCTTCCCTCTCTTGCACCTCCAGATTGGAAGAGTCAGGAGAGCTGTCCCGAGGATCATTAGAGTGGGAGAGCTGTCCCTGCCCCCCACTGTTTGCAGCACTTAGGAGAGCAGGCCCTATACCTACCTGGGCAGCACAACAGTGCTGGCCCTAGTTGAAGGATTGAGCCACCCCTGGAGGAAGAGCAAGGGAGAGGTGGCCCCATCACCCTAATGCCATGAGGTGGCCTGGGCAAGAGGGTATGCCTTGTGCTTCCTCTCCCCTCACCACCTGAGGCAGTCAGGAGAGCTGACCCAGGAGTCATAAGGGTGGGTGAGTTGGCCCTGCCCCTTGTCAGCTAAAGCACTCAAAAGAACAAGCCCTGTACCTCTCCTGGACAGTAGAGTAGTGCTGGCCCAGGAGGAGCAAACACTGGAGGATGTCAGTAGCCATAATGGGATAAGTTAATAACTAGCAGGTGATCATCCTGTAATGGCCTGCTTTGGGTTATTATATAATCTGTGACAGGTGAGTCCTTATTAAGCAAGGATGTAAGAGAATCATTTTAGGAAAAATTCCTGCTATTAATATGCTTTTCCTGTTATTATTAAATATATATAATAATCAATAAGTAATAGCACACCCCTTTGGAGCAGATCTCTGCAGATCCACAAAGATGTGCTGTCTTATAGTGATGCTATACAGATAAATAGATGATTTAAGTCTTAATGATGATCCTATAAGAATTTCTAAAATTATATGTTATTATTAAGCTCTTTTATAGTGGGACTGCTATTAGGTCCTTTTCTGATAGTCAAAACTTGAAGAGAACTCTGCCTGTCTCCCAAATGTCACCAGATAATTGCTCTAAGATGATAACCAGACTTTCTCCTACTCAGAGCACATTCCAAGAGCTTGTAAAACAATTAACCAAAGGTCAGAAAAAGTTAACTAATGATTTATTACAGGTACTAGGACAGAAGATAAAATATTGACAAGGTTTATCTACACAAAACTTTCCTAATAACTTAGTTAAGGGTTTTAAACCTTCAGTGAACCTGTGGAGTTGAGTCAGGTGATGGATGTTTAGCTAGATAATTGCGCTTTTTTTTATATATATATATTTTTATTTACATTCTGAATGATTTCCCCTTTCCCGTTTCCTCTCTCCCTGAAAGTCCCATAAGCCCTTTTCCCTCCCCCTGTTCCCCATTCAACCCCTCTCCCTTCTCTGTCCTGGTATTCCCCTACATCTAGTCTTTCCAGGACCAGGTGTCTCCTTCCATCTTCTTGTAAATCTATTGGTATGCATGTAAACATTCTCTGTTGTAAAATTCTATTCAATTTATGATTTTATTTTTTGCGTGAACTTGTGATGAACTTTGTAACATGTAATCATGTATTCTGAAAGATGCAAAAGTACTGAAGACAAAAGAGAGAGAAAAGAATTTTTCCCTTTCGCCACTTAGACTAGATTTTTTCCCTTTCTCCACTTAAGATCTTTCTGCTTTTCCCCTTAGATAGTTTTCATAGGACACTTTACAACTTAGTAATAAATGTTATAACCATTTCGCTAAGTTTCCCCTTTTCTTCCTGAGACTTCTGACTAGTAGGCTGAAAGTTAGAGCCCAGCAGTTCCTGTGGAGATAGAACAAAGGCTATTTACTTAATCTTTTGTGGTTTGAGGGAGAGGTGCTAAGTGCCAGAGACTGCAGTCTCTGGCCTCAGAGGATCACAGAAGGCAGGTCAGCTACAATAGCATAGTAAGTTAGATAAGTAAGCTTTTTATTATACAGCAATCCTAAATAACCCTTAAGACAAGGTCTTACCCCCAAATCTCATAAGACCAAGTCTTAACCTCAGCCAAAGCTCTTCTGCTCTTCGCCCTCCACTGCCTCAAGAACCAACAAGAAAGAACCCCCGCAAGAAGGAACTTGGGTGAGCCAGCCCTGAGGCAAAGAGCATAGAAAACTGGCCCAGTTCTGAGGCTCGGGTGGAGGGAAGGGGTTGCAAGTGTGACACCTCTCCCCCTGTCTCCACCTGCAGCAGTCAGTAGAACTGACTGCCCCACATTAACTGAAGCACTGGAGAGATCAGGCCCTGCACCCCACCAGGGCAGCACAGTAGAGCTGACCCTGATAGAGGGAATGGAGGTGAGCCAGCCCTGAGGCATGAGCATGGGGGAGCTGGCCCTACCTCTAATATGGTGTTAGGTGGTGTGAGTCCAGCAATGATGGCCTCCCCCTTCTCCCTGTCTACCTTCAGTAGCCCAGAGAGCTGGCCCTAGGGTCACAAGAAAAGGTGAGCTAGCCCTCCCTGCTCACTGGCTAGAGCACTCAGGAGAGCAGGCACTGAACCTCACTTGAGCAGTACAGTGGACCTGCCCCTCATGTCGAAGGCACTAGTTAGCCAGCCCTGAGTGTATGAGAACAGGAACACTGACCCAGTCCATGACAGCCTGCAGCACTTGGGAGAGTGGGCCTCACACCTAGAATTGGCAGCACAGTGGAGATGGCTCTGCGAGTGTGGCTGCATGTGAGCCAGTCCCAGGGGCATGAGAGCAGAAGAGTTGACTATGCCACCTGCCAATGATGGCATCATGTGGTCTAGCAACAGCAGTGTTGGAGAACTCACTATGGTGCTGCAAATAAGGAAGAGCAGGCAGACTGGCCAGCTCAGCTACCCACCCAGGGCCAAATCCAGGGCTCTGAATTGGCTTACCCCCAATTTTCTATCATATAAGAATGGTTGGGACATATGAAAAAGCCAATCCTGCTATTCTAAAGCTGTAGGATCTCCATGACAAAAGGCAACAAGATAGTCTGGAGGAGTCTGGGTGAGGATCCAATATTGATGGTGTCACAGAAACCAGAGATCTTGATCCAGACCAATGACTCATTGCAATGAGCATTTGAAAGAAAACAAGCATGGTCTGTGGAATACACTGTGGGACACACTGTGACATGCTACAGCCTCTGCAAAGAGATGTTTTATATGCTTGCTTTTGTTCTTGTTCTTATTTGTTTGTGTGTGTTTATTTGTGGGAGGAGGTTGCAAGGGCAAACTGTAGATAAGACTCTAACTATAGCTTCTGGGGATTCTGTCCCTGCTTAACTTTATAGGCACCTTTACTTGTACTTAAATATAACAATAAACACATCTTCACACATCATTTTAAACCTCAAAGAAACATACCCCCAAAGTATGGCTTTATTTTTCTTCTCTGTAATTATTTAAAGTATGATCTTCTCCATGACATAATTTTTCAATAACGGAAATACTTTAAAATTAGAAACAAATAAAAACATTCTTATTCGTGATTATTCCAACTTTTAGACTTTAATATTATCACATAAAATATTAATAGTTCAATCTGGCTGTGAGTGTAATTCCTACTCTCATTTGCATAAGAAAAAGTGAAAAGGGGAGACTGATAAAAATAAAATCATGTAATGCATTTTCAGGATGTATTCCTACTAACTTAAAACAAACAATTTAAGAAATTGAGTAAAATAATTATCTTTATGTGTGTGAATAATGAAGGTAATTTTTTCTCAGATCACTAAGAAATATAATACAAATCCAACAAAGAAACACTGTAATATACAAAGTGTATTGAAGAAGATAGTTTTGATGAATTCCTTTCTAATAAATAATAGTCTTGCAATATTTTATTGTACTATTATTCAAAATTGGAGTAGTTAAGTGAATTTTCTGTATATAGAGACTGTACATTTTCTCCAAACATTTTGTTATGATTAGCCAAATGTCTTCTTTTAATAACTGGGAAATGATGTTAAGTAAATGAAAATTATGTCCTATATGATATTTTATAGAACACTAAAACTGTAAACTTGAGAAATGAGCTCTGTGTTTTAAAGATACAGCAGTAGACGCACATATATTTTCTCTTAAAGTCAGGTACATCTTAGTGTATAAGGGTCTAGTAGTAAATATTACCAACCTCACAAATCATATCACACTATTCAGCTCTATTATGTTGACATGAAGTTAACCACAGGCAATATGTAAATGAATAGACATGACAATATTCCTAGCCATATTTATTTACAAATCTTGCAGTAGGCTTGATTTGACCCATATGGATTTTGTCATAGTTTGCCAACCAATAAGTAATTAAAGCTGTTTAAAGTTTATGTTAAAAAACTCTTAAACGTTATCAAATAAAATTCTCTGAAGCACATTTAGGTACATATGTAGTTTTCTGTGCTCTATCTAGTGTTAAATTCTAAGAAAAATGTTTTAAATGAAAAGAATAAAATAAATTGCAAAGCCTTACTAAATTTACAACTGCCATAGTAATATAGTTATAAATATATTAATAAATATAAAAGCCATTGATACAGCATTTCTGGCCAGCTATAGCACTCAGATTTAATGTGTCATACAGAAGTATTAATGATCAATGGAATTTTCACATATTTGATAAATAACTTTGACAAAATATACATTATATCTATGATTTCTTTGGTAACAAAAATGACATATACTGCAATTACAATAGTATGTACAAATTTTATTTTGTAACTGAAGGCAGCATGAAAATATAATATGAATATAATTGTAAATTTTATTCCCATTTTCATCAAAATAGCACAACTATTGCATCTTTTTGCTTGAAATTAACTTTGCAAAACTTTGCATTTACAATGAGATAAGTATATTCCCAGAGAATATGATAGAATGAAGGTCAAAAGAGATTGTTGAGTGGTTAAAAAACAACAGTTGCTTTTCTTTTTTAAAATTTATTAACTTTACATCCTAATATTAGGCCTCCTGCTACCAGTATCTCCTCACACAGATCCTCTGCCCATTCCTTCCAGAGACCCCTCTGAATATCATCCCCCCAATAACCCCACCCTGGCACATCAAGTTCCTGCAGGACTAGGCACATGCTCTCCCACTGAGGGCAGACAAGGCAGCCCAGTTAGGGAAGTTAGGATCCACGAAAAGGCAGGCAAAAGACTCAGGAACAGCCCCTGTTCCAGTTGTTGGGGGAACCCACATGAAGACCAAGCTGAACATCTGCTATGTATGTGTGGGGGTGACCTATGTGAACAGATATGATTATACATTTAAATTAAAGTATAATTTTTTGTTCTGTATGATCAAGCATAAAGTATTCTTTGCTGTCATTTAGGGATATTTTGCTTGAATGTTCTGCATTTTTCTTTAAGAAATTTGTATATGTATATGATATATCTTATGGGAGATGATATCCATCTCCCATTCTCTAACAACCTCTAGCCACCCACAATATATTTAATTTCTTATTTCATTAGTGATGCTCCTTTTCCTAGGGGTATAGGACCAACCTTTAGGATATGAAATACATATGAGTGCGCTTTACCTTGTCCATTAGACTCAAGAAATATACCACAATATACTTCCTATTTTTATTCTGGAATTTTTAAGTCTCTCCTTGTTTACATGATCATAATTTGATACTCTCAATACCCAGTATTATTTGTGGATTAGTAGGAATTTTGTTAGAAATATTCACTCTTCAACCCAGTCCTAAAACTGATAAATCAGAATGTGAAATATTAAATATTACCAGACAAAACTTAAAGGAATTCTGTATACAAATTAATTTGCCTATAATATGCTCTGTAACACTATTAAATCAAGATCATTACAGATTGAGAAGTAAAACTTTCCTCCAGAGTTTGAAATAAATTATTAGTAAATTACATTAATGATTCTCCTGTGGTCATTAAAATAGTAGATAATCTTTTCTCTGAACCACTCTGTCACTATGAGCAAATAGATTTATCATAAATGCCCTGTCATTTGCAAAGACATCTAAAAACCATGACGCTATCATCTAACAATAAAAAACGTGTTGTAAATACACACATATTCCTATCTACATTATGCAAACAGTTCATAAATTGAGCATTCTGTGCTGTTTTCATTTCTTTATGGCTGGCAGGCATATCATTTCAATAAACTTTTAATCACACAGTAAAATGAGTCACTGAAGAAGACCCATAGATGTGAGTATGACATAGGCAAACAATAGCAGCTGGTGGCACATTTTTTGGTATAGAGAGATGGAAATATTTATGTCTAGTTATTCCCTTATGGTGACTTTATGGCAGTGTTTTTGAAATTTTTTTGTATGAAGTTTAATGCAAGCCTTCCTTCCTTCCTTCCTTCCTTCCTTCCTTCCTTCCTTCCTTCCTTCCTTCCTTCCTTCCTCCCTTCCTCCCCCTCCCTCCCTTCCTTCCTTTATCTCTTGTGTATACATCCATCAAACAGTTTCTTCTTATTCCTCTCCTCCTAGTACCTCCTCCCTTCCACCTATTCCTCTTCTATTTCCCTTCAGAAAAGAGCAGGCCTGCCGGAGCTGTCAACCAAACATGACATATCAAGTTGTAATAAGACTGGGAACATCCTCTTTTTTTATTAAATAAATTCTTTATTTAAATTTCAAATGTTATCCCCTTTCCTGGTTTCCCCTCTGAAAACCCCCTATCCCATACCCCCTCCCCTCGCTCACCAACCCATCTACTCCCATGCTTCCCCTCCCACTTACACTGGGGCATTGAGCTTTCTCAGGACTAAGGGCCTTACTTCTCATTGATGTCCAACAAGGCCATCCTCTGCTGCATATGCATCTGGAGCAATGAGATGCTCCATGTGAACTCTTTGGTTGGTAGTTTAGTCCCTCCTATAGATCTTATTATTGTATCCTTGATCCCTCCAGCTCACTCAATCCTATCCCCTACTCTTCTACAAGACTCCTCAAGGTCCTCCTGTTGTTTGGCTGTGTATTTCTGCATCTGCCTCCATCTGTTGCTGGATGAACTTTCTGAAGAGGCAGATATGCTAGGCTCCTGTCTGCAAGCATAACAGAGTATCAACAGTGTCAGGATTGGCTCTCTCACATGGGATAGGTCTCAATTTGGGTCAGTCATTGGTTGGCCACTTCCTATATTTCTGCTACATCTTTATCTCTGCACATCTTATAGGCAGGACAAATTTGGGGTTGAAGGGTTTGTGGATAGGCTGATGTCCTCCTCCCTCCAGTGGAAATCCTACCTGGGTACCTCTCTGAATCTCAATTAGGGTCACACCCAGAGACTCCCTATAGACACTCCAGAAAAATATCATCATTCTAAAGAGCCACAATCATTGTAAAGGGCCCCAGAGGAACACTCAGGATAAAATTCAATCATATCAATGCAGACCTGAGTCTCTTTGCAAAGTAAAAGGAGAGGGTCTGGGTCGACAAATGATGGGTTAAAAGAAAAGAACTGGTGACTGTCCGGACCTTCTGCTGTCATGTTCAGGACTGATCAAGGATGTTTTTCTGGGCTTCTGTTACCTCAGTTAGGGATCCATCTCATCTGTAGACTCCAAACCCAGACACTATTGCTGATGCCAAGAAACATTTGCCTACAGAAGTCTGATATAGCTGTCACCAGAGAGGCTCTGCCAGAGCCTGATCAATACAGTTGAGGATGCTTGCAGCCAACCATTGGAGTGAGTACAGGGACCCCTATGGAGGAGTTGGGAAGGACTGAAGGAGCTGAAGGGGTTTGCAACCCCATAGGAAGAATAACAATATTAACTAACCAGACTCCAAGAGCTCTCTGGCATCTAAACCACCAACCAAAGAGTACATATGGAGGGAGCCATGGCTCCAGCTGCATATGTAGCAGAGGATTGCCTTATCTGGCATCAATGGGAGCAGAGGCCCTTGGTCCTGTGGAGGCTCGATATCCCAGCATAGGAGAATGCTGGGGTGGTGAGGTGGGAGTTGGTGGGTGGGTGGGGGAGCATCCTCATAGAAGCAGGGGAGAGGAGATAGGGGGATTTCAGAGGGAAAGCCAAGAAAGGAGTTAACATTTGAAATGTAAATAAAATAATAATAAAAAAGTCAATACCAAAAAACAAAGCCAAGGCTTGAATCTACATGAAAATAAAATAAAAAAAAGATGCGGTCTGCATATGTTCACTTCTCCAACAATATTGTTATTCAGGAGAATGGTTCTTTGGTTGAAATCCGAAATTTCTTGAGTGAAAACAGGTTTGGACAAGGAGAGATGTTGCTTATTCTATTTCAATCACAGAAGGATGAATTAATCCTTGAAGGAAATGATACTGAACTACTTGTTTCAAGTTCAGTGGCTCTGATTTACAAAGCCACAACAGTTAACAACAAAGATATCAGAAAGTTTTTAGATGTCATCTATGTGTCTGCATAGAGAACAGGGTTGTTGAGTAAGACTTAAGAGACAGAGCTCCAGAAACAAGATGCTGAATTAAAAGTATAATTTGGGGTTTCTTTTAGGATGATAAAAGACTTTATTGAAAAAATAAAGCTTTTCTAGAGCAGTAATCATTTTATTACATTATACAAATAGCTTAATTTGACATGCTTAATGTTTGAAATGAATCCCATTTGAATGTTCACTTTAAATAGTTTGCAAAGAGGAAACATTATCTTTTATTTCAAAGAAAGAAATCAAAGAAGAGGGATTGGTCCAGGTAGAGCAATACAATAAGCTACACTGAAAATACATATATCTCTTGTCATTAAAAGCATACTCAGATAATAAGTGTTTCTATGTTAGTATTATAAATCTCAGTCAACTGTAAGAATAATAGTAATAATACCAAAATCACTGTTTTGGTACAGTACAACTATGTAGAAATGACCTGACAAGAAGTGAAGTTCTTTTAGTTTATAAATTGGTGATACAGTTCTCAATGTTATTTTAAAGTACAGTAGTATTGAGCATATTTTATGCATATCTGTAGCTTCACATGTGAAATTTAACACTTTTAGTAAGTTTATCAAGCTGTGCAACCATAACTACTATAAACTTGTCTAATATTTCTGCAATTACATCAAAATTCTTTTTGCTCATTTACAGATGCTGAGTCTTTATGTCTACCTTGACTCTTGGAAGTCACTAGTCAAATTTTAACTTCTCTATATCTGTGAATTTTTTTGTTTATCTTTAGGATAATTTGATGAAATGATTAAGGTAGAATAGACTGGTATCAAACTTGTTGTGTAATACACAACAATCCTGAACTTCTAAATACCCTGCATCTAACTCCCATGTGCTGGGATTATAGGTATGGACTGTCACATTGCTGCTGGAGATCTAACTCAGAATTCACTCCCTGCATGCCAGGCAAACACTATAATAACTAATTATATCTTGAAACTTATTTGAGAGATTTAAACATGTCACTATAGATAAATTAAAAAAAATAGGTGGCTGTTTAATGCTAGGTTCTTTTATTTCACTTGATATTTCCAAGCTTCATTCACATAGTAACATGTACCATGAGTATCCATTTACTTTTATTGCGAAATAGTGTCTTATATGATATATCTCAATTTGCTTATTTTTTTCACCAGGTGTTGGGTGCTTTGGTCATTTAATGTTCTTGATAATTATAAAGGATGGTGCGATGACTGGCAGCTAAATAGATTTGTTTATTATGGTGGTAACTGTAGGTAGAAGATGGGCATATTATTTTTGTTGTTCCTCCATATAAAGAGAGAGAAAGTAATTGTAAAGGCTTGAAAGGTGTACAAATTAAGGGTAGGATAGGATAAATGGAAGAAAAATCCCATTTGTTAATTAGTAATTTTTTAATTGTTCTGTCCTCTAGGAGTAGAGTAAGTCACAATTTTATTCCATTAAATATTAGGGACCTACTCTTTGTTAAGAACTAAAAAAGAAATTTCAGTGAGATAAAAGGTAGGAGGAAATTATCAAATCAACAATCAACAAAAAGATAGTCATTGTTCTCAGGGTAATAATTAAAAGAAATCCCCAAAGGATGCTCCATACGACCACAAGGACACTTGCTCAACCATGTTCATTGCAGCTTTATTCATGACAGACAGGAACTGGAAAAAAACTAGATGTCTCTCAACTAAAGAATGGATTGAAATGTGTTCATTTATATTAAAGAATATTGATCATCTGTTAAGAAAAAAAGATGTAAAATTTGTAGGCAAATGGATTTAACTATAAAAACCATCCTGAGTGAGGTAATTCAGCAAAGAAAGACAAATGTGGTATGTATTCACTAATAAGTGTATATTAGCTGCTTAATAATTGATAACTGAAACCTCCTGCAGTTTCATAGGAATGGGTTGTCGGGTTCTCTGGACCGAGAGCTGGGGCTAGAAAACGACAGGGTGACAAAAGAAATATGGAGTCAAGGCTATATTTCCTGCTCAAGGCTCAAAGTTTAATGGACTTTTCCAAATATATAGGTGGGAGAAAAAGCCCTTCCTCCCAAAGGCTGGAACCAGGTCTGCAGAACTGGTCTGGCTGTTCACTGGCATTGATGCTGCTGCTTAGGCAGCTGGGCTGGTCACCTGCTTAATTCAGGAATTCGTAGACCTGACTGCAGGGGGGGCGGGGAAAGAACTTCACCCTCACTTCAGGAAGCAGGATTGTGACTGGGAGAGGAACTTCACCTTGGTCAATGCCAAGTTCCTGCCAGGTGACATGACACCCCAATATGTCTCTCTACAGATAACCAAGCTACAATTCACAGAGCCAGAGAGGTTAGGTAAAGAGGAGGGTTCTGTGGCAAAGTGCACGGACGGTGCATGAATCTACCTGGGAAGTAGAAATAGAATAGATTTAGCAGGTGGACTGTGGGTGCATTGGGACTGGAGATGGACTGATCAGATTGGGAGAGGAAGGGATGGATGGAGAGGGTGTAAGAAGAAACAAATTGAATTGGGGTGGAGGGTTAGAGGAAACCTACTGAAGTGGAAACTTCCTGAAATCTATGAAGGTGACCCTAGTGAGGACACCTAGTAAAGGAACATACTGAGTCTGAACTGGCCATCTTCTGTAACCAGGCAAGGTTTCCAGTGGGCTAAGTTTGTTTTAGATGGAATTGTTTCCTGAGATGATCCTGTGGAGATCTCTAAACAATCTAAGCAAATGCTAGGACAGAGAGTTGCTATCTGAAAAGTGACAGCAGGGGCTGCATTGCTGAAGACAACATCCATACCGGGAGTGCATGGGGCCTTCACCCCTATTTTCTAGTCTCTTTGGCATAAGGCTCTCTGCAGGCTACTGAAAGAGAAACCTGAATACCAGTCCAGCCACAAAAAAACCTTGACTATGATCAATCCTGCCTTTAAGATGTGCTGTAGCAATGGTGGAAGAGGATGTGTTGGAGTGACCAACTAATTTTTGGTTTAACTTGAGTCCCATCACAAAGAAGGGGGTCCATGTTCTACACTGCCCTGATGGAGAAGAACTAGAGACTGGAGAGCCCAGAACTTATGGTGGAACCAATAGGGCTAGAAAGAAAGGAATAAAGAAAGAAGGAGAGAGAGGGAGGGAGGAAGGGAGAAAGGGAGGGAGGCAGGGAGAAAGGAAGGAAGGAAGGAAGGAAGGAAGGAAGGAAGGAAGGAAGGAAATACTAATGATAGTCTGGTATACTCATACAGTGGTGTCTTATTCTTTCCTCATTAGAGAGGCTTCCTCTAACAACAGATGTGAGTGATTACAGAGACCCACAGCCAGACATTATGAGAGGAAAGAGTATAAATTGGACATCTCCATTGATTCGTTCCCCTTGGAGATGTGGGGAGACCTAAGTAAGAAGGGGAGGAAAGATTGTAGGAATAAAAAAGAATGCAGGAAACCAGGAGAACATGACCCATTGAATCAACTAGGTAGGACTAATATGAGTTTACAAAGACTGGAATAGCAAGCACTGTGTTCACATGTGTCTGGAACATGTCTTCTGCATTTGTTATGACTGTTAGTTTGGTGTTTTTTGTAGAACTCCTAACAGTGAAAGCGGGTCTATTTCTGATACTTTTGCCTGCTCTTGTGACTCTTCCACCTACCTGGTTACCTTGTTCAGATTCAGTTGAGGAGATTTTTACATTGTCTTATTTATCTTCTTTGTCATATTTGATTGTCTCTCTTCGGAACCTTCTCTTTTCTGAAGAGGAAATAGATGGGGAGAAGATCTGGGATGGAGGGGAAATGGGAGAGGTTGGGAGGAGTGAGGGGAAGGAAAATTGTCATCAGGACCTATTGTATTAGAAAGGAATCTATTTTCAATTTAAAAAGAGAACATTTTAAAGAGTTACATTGCTGACAGACCTGGTGTCTTTCATTTGTTTGTTTGTGTGTTTATTTTGTTTTGTTTTAAAGAAAATTTAGCATAAAAAAATCACTTATGTCTTACTTACTTGAAAGGAGTTTGTGAAAGGTATCTCTCCCTTTAAGAAAGTGCATGATATTTGTAATTCAGATATCCATTTGAGATACTCTAAAGAGGTGCCTTTTCAGGAATTGTTCATGTAGATCCTGTAACAAGGTTGCCAGTTCATTTACTTACAATAAAGCAATCCCAAGATGTATTCTAATGCTTATTTAATCGAATTGTCAAGTAGGTTTTGTTACCTTGTAGGTTTTAAATATGACTCATCCTCCTAGTATGAAAAAAGTCAAATTACTTTCCCAGTAATAGAAAGCGATAATGTATTTTATTGATAATCTGATTTTCAGCTGATTCATTAAAGTTTTCTAAGCAACAAGGCCTATAGAAAGATATTTGATTTACTGAAGAGAGTGAAATATGAAAGCTAGCTCTGCCACTCATTTTATTCTAAAATTATACTGAATTTTGTTAAGTAGTCTCCTACAAAATGTGCCTCATAGAACACTAGATCCATTAAGGTCTATGAAGAAATAGTCTTTGGCAACTTAAGTTTTAAGAATACTACATAGTCTTTTCCCACTATTGCAAATTTATTCTGGTCTTTAAAGTTATGTGTAACATTTCTGGGAGGAGTCATGCTAAACTGGTTTTATATATCCCCAGTATTATTAAAACTTGTTTTTACAACAAGAATTATCTACTCATCCATCTTACTGACATAGTAATCTAAGAAACATGCATAGTAAATGTCCATTTTAGCTAAGAAATTATCAAACAGACATTATTAATGAATGTAATACAATATAAATGTCACTCCCTTATCTGTGGCTAGACATATGGACATGACTGGAATGGAAGTGGGAGAATTCTGTCCATTCTTACTGTTAGTTAAGCAGGAAATAGAGTCCAAGGAAGTGTGGTTTCCTGTATGGTTACTGATGAGTTCAGTAAACATAGCCTTCTTTAATAAAATGCCTAAAATTTGTATTTACCCATTAAAAGAGAGATTCTCTGTAAATAAGACTATTAAGACTAGTGCTTAATATTTAGTCTATGGTTTTAAATGTTTTAATTAATTCTCTGTGAATTTCATACAATATATTCTGATCATATTCAGTCTCTCCCCAAATCCTTCAGGAAACCCCCCCTTACCCATACAGTTTTGTGTCTTTACTTTAGATATGATGTCACAACTGCTGTGAGTTCATGTGCCCAACTCGGTTTTCTTGAGAAAATACTGTTTCCTAATAGTCACCCATCACATCAGGCTCCTGTTTTCATTCAGCCTCCTCTTCTGCAATGATCATTGAAATGTGGGAGGAAGGGATAGAATACACACATCCTATTTAGTGTTGAATAAGCCACAGTCTCTTATTTTTGGCACCTTGGACAGCTATGGATGGGCTTATGTGTTTATTGGCACCTAATACAGAAAGAAATAACTGATGAGGGTTGAGCACTATGTTAGTCTATTGATATAACAATGGTGCTTTAGGAGCTGATTTTCCCTTTTATTGAAAATAGATTATTTTCTCAGACAAAATATCCTGATTACAGTTTCCCCTTCCTTTATTCCTCCCACCATACCCCATCAGGATCCACTCCATTTCTGTCTCTTCTTGAAAAAGAACAGGTCATTAAGAGATAGCAACAAGATATAACTAAGCCACATGTCTTATTGCACTACTCCATGTGTATAAGTGAATAAATGCTGTTTCCATTACTATAGCTTTGTGATATATTTTGAAATTTGCTAGTTTGATGCCTCTAGTTTGGTTCTTTTTTATCTCCAGATGGATTTGGTTATTTAAAAACATAAAATTCATATTAACATGAAGATTAAATTTTAGGAAAGTGAATGTCCTGTTCTATTTTGGCCCCACATGTATTTAGCTAGGTAGACAGTACTAGAATAACTTCCATTTTGGTTACCTCAATGACTAAAGTGCCACTATTGCATGCATAGGGATATCTTGCCATGATGGTCATTGTTGTGATTTATAGGTGACATAGCTAGGTGGGATTATTGAATGTTTTCCTCCCATAGCAGATTGCCTATCCACTTCCCATTGTATAAAAACTACTCCTCAGGGTAGGGGTTATCAAATCATTTCTACATCAAATCCTCTGTGTCATATGCCCAGATACATATGGCATCATATAGCAATAGGCATACATATAGCAATAGGCTCATACCTTCCCTTTCTCAAAGGAAAACAAGGGCAATGTCAATCACCAGTATGGTTTTGGAACTTTCCTTAATTGCTCAGCAACCCAAAAACTGGCCTGTCATGCCCAATAATGGGGATTTTATGAGACAGTCTATGGCCCTTGGTATTATCAGTATTATCAGACCAAGTGATGTAAAATTCCTATCCAGCTATGATTCCTATGGATAACAAAAATGACTGTCATAAAAAGATATTCCAAGGGGCAAAATAGTAGAACTTAGATCTTGAGGTAACCAGAATGGGAGTTATGATTTTATGAGACTAGAATGCTGTTTTAATTACTATAGCTTTGTGATATATTTTAAAATTCACTAGTATGATATCTAAGTTTGGCTCTTTTTTTCTCCAGATGACATTGGTTATGTAAATTGTTATGGGTTTAGTAATAACCAAAATATATAAATTACACATGCACATGTATGGTGTATGTGTGTGTATATATATATATATATATATATATATATATATATATATATATATATATATATAACATCTATGTGGTAGTGTATAATATAATGGTTGCTAGGACACTTCCCCTAGGACATTACAAGAAGACCTTTTGGGTAGGTGTGTCCTGTGATGGCCCCAGATGAGGGCCCAGAAACATTCAGCATTCATTATCTAGAAGGAAGGCGCTGAGCCTTTGGTTGTATATTGCCCCTGTTCCTTGATATGAGTCTCTCCAACATTCAGATGTACTTCAGGGAAGGCTCCAAAAATTGTGTGGCAGGGACAAGCCTCTTCCAAATTCTGGAGAATTTTCAAGCCACCTTGAGTAGCCATGTCTCCGTAGAAGGTAGGCAAAGGACCAGCAGGTATAGGAAACCTGCTTAACAACCCTAAATCATTAGAGAGATGCAACTTAAAATCACATACATTTTAGATTGCCACATACATTTTAGATGATGTTTTATTTAAAATAAATAAATTAATTAAAACTAATTTTATTGGCATTTGCCCAATTTAGATTAACCACAGATCTGCATGTCTTTGCTATTTTGAGGAAAAAGTTGAAATAATGTGAAACATAGAATTTCATAGCTAAATTTGCATCTTAATAGAATAAGGTCATTTAGAAAAAGAAGATGGCAATGTATATAGTGATACCAACTCAGTAAATTATAAAGCATCATATCTCTCCCTGCTGTTTTCTAAAAATACAAAATGAGGGCCTAGAGTTCATGTATTGTAGACCCTGTCCTCTTCAAATCGTGGTGATTTCTGTGAATATAATTTATTCATGTTTTTGCACATATATATATTCATGTTTTTGCATATATATATGTGCAAACTATATATAGGATTTGAGTTAGGGTTAGGATATATATATAAATATAATGGCAGTGAAAGAAATAATATATCATAAATCAAAAAATGTGTCTGGCCACTTGCGAATAAAATAATAATGCTATGAAATACATCAGTGCACTGAATGCTAAAAGACAATTGCAACAATGAAACATTTTCAGAAATAAATTGCTAGGTGATGTCATTCTCAGATGAGTAGCAGTGTATATTCATACAAAACCAGGAAGTACAGGTCAGGAAACAATGGAAACGTGACACGATTGAGGCTCCTCTTGGCAGCATAGCACAACATAATGTTAGACAGTAAACTTTGTTTCCAAATACAATTTCACTCTGAAATTATGACAACAGCATAATATTCTAATTATGTAATAATTAATATAGTTGGTCACTTTCATTATTAAATTATTTTGTACTTAATTGCATGTACTATTCTTTTGCATGTCAGTACTGAATAGTTTCCTATTCCATCATGTAAGTAAGAACGGGATCATGACAATAGGATGGCAGAAACATTAATAGGTGATAAAAATTTTCCAGCACAATTATAATTTTACAGTATCAGCATTATATGCTTATTTGTAATGGACTGAAACCTTATTATAAGATGTGTGATTTTAGTTTACTTTCAGAACTAAATGACTCTTTTTTTCTCAGAAAATATTATCTATTTATGTCATTGCATAGAAGCTAACATTTCTGCTTCATATAAAAATAATAATAGTATGCTATAATGAGTTCTTCCCATATATCAGCAACTCGTTAAGTATTTTATATTTGTTGCCAGGATCAATGCATATATATCTTTAAGGGAAATGTTTCATTTTTCACACTATGGAAAGTTTAGAGAAATCAGTATTGCAAAATGTTTGGGTTAGTAAGATAAAACCTAAAATATGAAGGCTTTCCAGATGAAGCATGTAGTATGATGAAATTTTCTGCATTTCAATTAGAAGGGATCCTAGTAAATTTTTAACAAAGTGTGCCCAATACAAAAGAACTCAGAGAGCATAAAGTCTTCACTTGACTAGGCAACTTACTGTCTTTTAAACTTGAAAATAAGTGATTAGATGATATAAGATTAATTTCTTTACCTATTAATTTAAGACAATAAAATTTATCAAGAATATCAGACATGGGTATAGAAAAAACCAATTAGCACATCCAGTGTATCTATAAAAACATATTGTATTATGTGGCATGGTAAAATTGTTTTGAAGTTTCATACATTTTAACTACATCTCTGTCAAATGAAGGAAATTTCAAAGAAGATTAATGTTTGTAATAACTAATAGCTAATTATTGTATAAGTAGTATGGGCAAATGAAATATCATCAAATTGAAAATTTTTGACTCAATGGATATGAAAACTTACATAATAAAGGGTGTAGATATTGGAAGGAAAAAATAGTCCCAGCTATTGGTAGACCCTAAAACAACCATTTTTAAATACATTACAATAAATCTGATAACTGACATACTTTCTTGGAGGTGATCATTTAGCAGCAGAATATCACTACTTCAAATGTGCATATATTAAAAGAAAAAGGAAAATGGTATTCATGTTACTAATTAAAAATGAAGGAAAATTATTTAAGAAATCAAACCAAATAAAATAATTCAGGGGCCTTTTGTACAAAATAGTGCTTTAATTTATCATTTTATTTTATTTATTTATTTTGAAAAGGTTAAATATATTCAATTATGTTCAATTCGTATCCATTAAAATTAGAGTTAAATTTCTTCCAAAATATTAGAGCTATATATGTAGCTTAGTGGCAGTTCACCAGCCTAGAATATGGAGGGTTATATATTTGAGTACAAGCACTAAAACTTTTCATTCTTTTTATTTATAAATATATTTTGATTCATAAATATAACTTAGATGTTCATTTTGTATTGTCTTATTACCTATTAGAGATCACTAAAAATTAAAACAGTGCTCATTGTGGTTCATTTCCTCGAATGAACTTTGACAGTTTTTGTGTGTGTGTGTGTGTGTTTGATATAACTCACACATATGCATATATATATGAATTTATGTTATTTTATATGTATGACATATTGCTATAATTATTCATCCATTAAGAAACCTGACAGGCTCTGCCAGTGCCTGACAAATACAGAGGGGTTGCTCTCAGCCAACCATTGGACTGAGCACAGGGTCTCCAATGGAGGAGCTAGAGAAAGGACCAAGGAGTTGAAGGAGTTTGCAGCCCCATAGGAGGAACAACAATATGAACCGACCAGTACCCCCAGAGCTCTCAAGGACTAAACCACCAACCAAAGAGTACACATGGAGGGACCCATGGCTCCAGCTGCATATGTAGCAGAGGATGGACTTGTTGGACATCAATGAGAGGAGTGGCCTTTGGTCCTGAGAAAGCTTGATTCCCCAGTTTAGGGGAATGCCAAGTCAGGAAAGTGGGTGGGTTGGTGAGCAGGGGGGGGAATGGGATAGGAGGTTTTCAGATGGGAAACTAGGAAAGGGGATAACACTTAAAATGTAAATAAAGAAAACATCTAATAAAAAAGGAAAAAAACAGTAAGATGTAGAAAAAAGAAATCTTTACTTCTTCAATCACACACATGTGTATGTGTATATATACACATTGTAGGTATACATATATTTGTACATATATACACATTATACATTTGTATACAGAATATACATTTGTGTATACACACACACACACACAAATTCACAAACACACAGAATTCTGGGTCCTTTTGGTGATTTTATTTATATGTGTTTTTGGTTAAGTTCTTGAAATTGGACATGAATTTGCCAGGGAATCAGGAGACATGGTACAAATTGGAGAGGGTAGAGTAGGTTAGAAATGATATAGACACTTCTAAATTGTGTCATGAAATATAAACGTTTTTTTTCTGTAGATTTTTGAACATTTATTGAGTCTCCTCTTCGTACTCAGCATCCCTGTAGAAGTCATATATCAAAGTATTGTCAAATATGTTCTCATCCTTTTAAGTTTTAAAGTCTTTAGTTGAAGTAAGTAAGCCAAAGTCACCCATTAAAATGTCTTGAAAAAAATGAGTATTTCACTCTGAGGTCTCTATTTGAACATATCCTTTTTCTTCTAGCATTTAATTTTCTATCCTATTTCTAGACATCCAAAACTGAGTTTTGACCTTCGTGTTTATATAGTCCTCTCGACTTCTCCATGACTTTCTCATGCAGTGAAATATCTCTGTAAAGATGCTTTTATCTTAAATCTATGGATCAGATTTATGTGTGACTTCTGCAAAGAATGCAAAAAAAAAATATCTGAAGAGGAAGTATTTGCAGTATAATACTGTAAACACAAACATGCCTTAAATAGAACATCCCTGTTTTATGGGATCCTCAGAAGTCATGTTTCCCAGTAATTCATAGGAAACCAGGATGCCTTGTCTTCAGTGAAGGGATCTCTGAAATGGAACTATCTAAATGGGAATTATAGAATTTAAGGGATTTCTAAAATTACAAAATAAACTGGGTATCAGGTATTTCAACAGATATGAAAAACCAAGCATCGGACAGAAACTTTTTCTTGATATAAAAAATTCAAGATTTTATTGAAAACTAACTATACTGAATATATCAAGAAATATAATATAAATGATACCTAAATACTTTTATTTAATTTTTTTATTGTGTATCAGTTTCAGATTGGAAATAGCTCTTTCTCACAGGAGACCAGTGTGAAACCTCACAACAACATCTTGCTGTTTAAAATAGCATTTAAAATTTTTAAAACAATTTCAACATCTTTATAAAATTCTTGCAAACTGAATCTAAGAACACATCAAAATGATCATTCACCATGATCAAGTAGGCTTCATCCCAGGGATGCAGGGAAGGTAAAATATAAGGAAATCCATCAATGTAATCCACTACATAAACAAACTCAAAGAAAAAAGCACATAATCATCTCATTAGATGCTAATAAAGCATTTGACAAAATTCAACACCCCTTCATGGTAAAAGTATTGAAAAGATCAGGAATTCAAGGCCCATACCTAAGCATAGTAAAAGCAATATACAGCAAACCAGTAGCCAACATCAAACTAAATGGAGAGAAAATTGAAGCAATCACACTAAAATCAGGGACTAGACAAGGCTGACCATTCTTTCCCTACCTATTCAGTATAGTACTCGAAGTCCTAGCCAGAGCAATTAAATCACAAAATGTGGTCAAAGGGATACAAATTGGAAAGGAAGATGTCAAACTACCACTATTTGCAGATGATATGATCGTATACTTAGGTGACCCCAAAAATTCCACCAGCGAACTCCTAAACCTGATAAACAATTTCAGCAAAGTGGCTGGATATAAAATTAACTCAAACAAATCAGTAGCCTTCCTATACTCAAAGGATATACAGGCTGAGAAAGAAATTATGGACGCGACACCCTTCACAATAGTCACAAATAATATAAAATATCTTGGTGTGACTCTAACCAAGCAAGGGAAAGGTCTGTATGACAAGAACTTCAAGTCTCTAAAGAACGAAATCTAAGAGGATCTAACAGGATGGAAAGATCTCCCGTGCTCATGGATTGGCAGGATTGATACAGTAAAAATGGCCATCTTGCCAAAAACAAGATTCAATGCAATCCTCATCAAAATTCCAACTCAATTCTTCATAGACTTAAAAAGATCAATTTGCAAATTCATTTGGAATAACCAAAAACCCAAGATAGCGAAAATATTCTCAACAATAAGAGAACTTCTGGGGGAATCAGCATCTCGGACCTCAAGCAGTACTACACAACAATAGTGATAAAAACTGTATGGTATTGGTACAGAGACATGTACGTAGATCAATGGACAGAATTGAAGACACAGAAATGAACCCACACTTGATCTTTGACAAAGGAGCTAAAACCGTCCAGTGGAAAAAAGAAGACAGCATTCTCAACAATTGGTGCTAGTTCAACTGGCAGTCAACATGTAGGAGAATGTATTTACTACATTTGGGGTTACAGAGCTGTGATCCACCATTTGGAGGCTGGGAAACAAATTGGGTATATGTTACAGCTCAGAGAGGAAAAGTTTCCCCAGTACAAGTTTTATAGCTCTGAAGGAAAAAAGTATACTGGCAGATGGGAGCCAAAAAATAATACAACATCACACAGTATAACGAGCACCACACAAGAGATTGATGGGAAAAATAGTAAGAGGGTGGCTGCCTCTGCTTGACAAGAATCAGCAAAGAATTGAGCAGGAGGCAGGGTTTATATAGTGTTTCTTGTGAGTGGATCTTTCCAGGGTTGCCTGGGATTGGTGTGATTTTATGACCTGATCTTCTGGCAGCTTATTAAATGGTGGGATTCTGTGGCATGATCTTAGACTTTTTTTTCTGTAGGGCAAAGCTTGATTTTCTGCATCTAGAGGGGTTTGCAAGGGCCCTTAGAGTAGTGGGGTATAGTAACTGCTTTATATTCTGCAAGAGCAACAAATTCTCTCAGCTGTTGAGCCATCTCTCCACATCCCTGAGAACGTTTATAATATATCTCAAGAAATTAAAAGCCTATCATGTAAGTAAAGGGCTCAAATGATTCTGAAAGTAAACTATTCAACAGTAACACTAAGGAATTTATTTAGCTACTTATTGAATTATTACAAATATTGTTTGACCTTTTCTTTATGTCAAGATAAACTACTGATAAAAGGAATATTTACTACATGAAGTAGATGAAAGTATATTATGGAATTTGAAGCAGATAAAGTAATACTTATGCCATGAAAGTAATTTAAAATTTCAATAAAGAGAAAGAAAATTCCAAAAGATGTTGCTAAATGCATATATATAGTTTATGATGTATGTGCAGTTAGTAAATGAACCATGGGTAATAAACCCAACATTGATTTTCTATTATGAGATGAAGAACATTAAAAGTAAATTATGGTGGAAATAATTTAACAATAATGTGACAGAATTACAGACATTCAAACTCATAAGATATATGAGTTGGACACCATAGAATTCATCAAGGCTTCATTAACAGAAATGATGATTAGTAACAAGTTAAATGTATAACAGCAGGGAATGTTTTATTATCATGATTTCAAAAACTGCTTAAACTTTTTTAAATATTTTAATTATATAATTTATTTTATTAATATAGGGGTGTTAATTTTACTTTTCATATCTTTTGTAAATTATTTATCACACAGATTTTTGGCACTTCATATTGTAAAATCTTCTAGCATTTATAAACTACTACCTTAAGGTTGTCAGTTAAATCATAAATCTGTGTAAGCAATACAACCTGGGGTTTTGTTTCCACTATTGCTTGCATATTTACATAAAACAATAAATTTAATTTTTAAGATGTTTTTTCTCTTTTTCTTGAAAGTTTACACATAGGTATTTGTTATCCTTCATAGTTCCCAGGAAACTGATCTCAATGGACTCTGTCAACCATTTTCTTTGACATGTGGATTATGGTTGTGTTGACCCAAAAGAAATCATTAAATGAGAAGTGAGCATTGAAGAATGGTTTAGTTACTTCTTTGTTTCTATGCAAAAAGGACCATTGCACATTACAGAAGGAAGAGTTTATTTTGGCCTATAGGTCTAGAGTGACAACAGCTTATCATAACAGAGAGAAATGGATTGAAACTTGGGCAGTCATTTGTTGGTTATTCTCTCAGTCTCTGTTCCATCTTTGTCCCTGTAACTCCTGTAGGCAGGATTAATTTTGGGTCAAAGGTTTTCTAGGTGGGTTTGTGTCCTTATCTCTCCACCAGAAGTCCCAAAAGTACACAGTGGGTGTTCACTTCAGGCTCCATATCCCCCATTGCTAGGAGTCTCAGCTAGAGTCAACCCCATTGAATCCCTGGAGCCTCCCCGACCCCAGGAATCTGGCACTTCATAGAAATGGCCCACTCCCATCCCCATCTACCAATTTACATTCACTCTCCAACACCAGATCCCCCTCCATTCCCTTCCCAATCTTGTCTCACATCCAGTTCCCTCTCTCTATCCAACTCTAATGATAATTTTGTTTTTCCTTCTGAATGAGACTCTAGCATCCTCCCTTGGGCCCTCCTTTTTATTTAGCTTCTTTGGGTCTGTAGATTATAACATGTGTGTCCTGTATGTTTTGGTTAATATCCACCTATGAATAAATTCATAGCCGGGCAGTGGTGGCACACGCCTTTAATCCCAGCACTTGGGAGGGAGAGGCAGGAGGATTTCTGAGTTCGAGGCCAGCCTGGTCTACAAAGTGAGTTCCAGGACAGCCAGGGCTACACAGAGAAACCCTGTCTCGAAAAACCAACAAAAAAAAAAAGTATGAATAAATTCATACTATCCATGAGACCCATCCAATGGGCAAAAACCTATACCTGACATAATTAATGATTCTTTGTTTTGCTTGCAGACAGAAGTCTATCATAACTGTCCTCTGTGAGGTTCCACTCAGCAGCTTACCAAAACAGATGCAGAAACCCATAGCTAAACATTACAAGGAGCTTAATGAGTCTTGTGGAATAGGTGGGGGAAGAATTGAAGGACCTGTATGAGATAGTAACTCCACAGGGAGACCAACAGAGTCAACTAACTTTCACACATGGGGCCTCCCAGAGAATGAACCACCAACCGAAGAGCCTGGACCCAGCTCCCATTCCCCTATTTGAGGAGATGACTGGGCAGAAATAGGGGATTCCCATCAGCATGTAAAGTTAATAAATACACGTTAAAATACTTAGAAAGCTGTAAAAACTAAAAACAATAAAATTAAAATATAGACAAAATAGGGAGGAGTGAAAACAGACAGGCATGGTAGCGAGATGGGAAGCTAAAAGTTCATATTACCAAGGACATTCGTAAAGAAGAAAAGGAAATTGAAAGTGGTCGAGGCTTTAAACTCTCAAAGCCTGCCCCCAATGATGCACTTCCTAAGGCTACACCCCATAAACCTGTCCAAACGGCACTATCTACTGGGTCCACATGTTCCAATATTTGAATTTATGATGCACATTCTCATTCAAACCACCATGGAGAAGAAAGAGCTTAGTCACTCCTTCCCACTCACTCCCTGCTGACCTCCAGGGTCAGAGCTGCTGCAGTATATCATACTAAGGCTTATGGCAGCTATTTTGTAGCCCCTTTTCCAAAGTTAAAGTCTTCCAGTGCCTTCATGTTACCAGGCCTTCCCAGTATCTCTGGAGACCCAAGAGGATGAAAAAAATTTAAAGCTTTTGTGGGCGTGGCATGCTTCACTGTCCTTTTCTAGATAATCTAATACTGCTTAGCCCACTTCAATTAGTTGTGTATCATTTGCTTATTATCTTAGCCATGATAGATAGACACAGAGAAAAGTAGCAGACCTTTCAATTACATCATAGAAGCTATGTCACAGCCACGTTAAAACTCTATTATTTTAGTGCTTTATGTAAGACCATGGTTTATGTAGGAAAAATTTAAACACTACATATAAGGTATAATGTTGTAAGGCAAATATATTATTGTACTATTCAAAATATATATACAAATGAATTTTCTTACATTCAGCCACAAGTATATATAATATATCTACTATGCTGACTACTAATATCTTTTGTGTCACAGATCCTCCAGTAACAATTACCTAGTTTTATAAAGTAGTATGAAATACTTGAAAGTGGGATAGAGTTTAATTTCCTTCTGGATGTGAACAATATAAAGTATGAAAACAAATGTCATATAAGTCAATTTCCCATTTAATATCTAAAACAATGAATTTTTAAATAGGTATAAAACAAAACCAAGACTCCTCACTGATGCAACATAGGAAAAAAATCTGAAACTACTGATGGGATGCAAATTTCTGATCAAAATTTCTATATCTTTTTGAAATTTACATAATGAATTATAAAAGTAATATTAAATAGTAAATAGTCTATGAAAGTAAGGGTGTTTTTATTTAACTTTGAGTTCCTTTTGAAAATTTAGAATTATATATAAACAATGAGTGTAGAATGAATAGTTTAAGACTTACATTAAGTTTGGAACAGTCAGTAAAATCAGAGTAACCGACATTGTTTACATTTTTTATTGTGAGGAAACACATTTCCTCTGTTGAAAATTTCAAATATAAAATATTGTTAACTTTTGTCATATTTAAATTAGATTCTTTAATGCTGGTTTGTGTGAGAATTTATTTGTATGCATGTATAACTGGAGTTTATACCTCCATATTTATACTTTCTTAGGTCCTGTTATCCTTAATTCTTGGTAGCCATATATCATATTTTGTAGGTTATAACATTCATTATTTGCTCTTTTCCCTATCAAAGACACTGTTAGAAAAACTATCTGAAGAATGTTTTGTATAATATAAGATGACATGTTATGAACTGGTATGGTCGAAGTAAGATATTTTTCACACAAAAATAGGCAAGTAGACTGATTGAATATGTAACATTGAAACAGACTCAAGTACAATTGTTACTTGATTGATTATCTAAGAAACAGCACAGAACTTGTAAGAATGGATATTCTTTCTCAAATTGTCTTAAAACAAATTGCTGTTCATATGGATAGTATTGAATATTAATCTTCACATCATTCCATATATTGAAATAATGTAAAGGAGGTTAAATTGCAGAGTTAGAAAGTGTAAATCCATAAATAATATATGAGAAAATTGATTGTTTTACCCTCATAAAGTAGATAATTTTATAAGTAAGATTTTTTTTAACTTCATCAGAAAACATGTGAACGTTTTAAACAGGGAGGTATGTGAAGAAACTAAGGATTTCCATAATATATATATATATATATATATATATATATGTATATATATATATATTAGTAGAAAATTAAAAGTACATTTTGTGCAGTTGTTGATATTAAATCATTGTGAAAATGTTCAAATTTGTATGCCTAAAAGTTTTTGAAATTTTTTTTAAAAAAAGAAATCATATCATAAAGAAATAAATCAAGCTGAGATCACCAGGAGGAGAGATGGGTGCAGGAAGGGAATCTCATCTGTATGGTTCTAGATCAGTGGGTTGGATGATAGTGGAAAGGGAGGTGATGTGACAATAAAAGTTTGAGAGCCTTGGAAGTCCCTGGCCAGATAGTTCTATTCAGAGTTTTGTTGTTGTTTTCATAAAATGTCATCCTTCAAAAAAAAAAAAAAAGAAAGAAAGAAAGTTTGCTGAGAGGTGGCAGGAAATTGGGTGGCAGGTGGGATTGGAAAGCTTCTCAGGGTAGACAGGTCAGGTAAAGGAATCTAAACTGTCAGATTCTAAATCTGCAGGTCTGATGAAGATAGGCAGAGATGTGGCATGACTACTTTTTATAATGTTAACTTAAGTGCAAACCCATTACAATTAGGCAGATGACTCATTTTATCATGTCAAAATCTCCATTTGCTTGAGGAAGTGATCTTTAGAGTGAATTTCATTTTACAGTATTGTGGTGAAAAGACATCAGAGGCAAGTTTTAATGTCATATGTTGTGATAATATTTTCTGAATTCCATTTACCCAGTAGTTCTCATGGATAAAATTTGAAAAATACAACATATAATTTTTGTTATGCTCAAATTATTCAATAATATAAAAATTGTGTTGAAAGAAATATATGTGTTCAAATCATGTGGTCTTCAGTGCTTGATGTAGTCCCTTCTCTCTCATAAAATTGACAGAATCCAAATAAAATATGTTGAGTGGGTGTACTTTGCTCATATTTATATTTTCATTGGGTTTTTGTGTATAAATGTATTAGCACATTAAAATAATTTCAAATTTATTACTTTTGTAGCAGTGGAAACCTATCTGTAGAAAATTTATACAGACTAGTGCAAATTATTCAACTTATACAGAAGTGCACATTAATGGGATTTAATACAGTGCAGGCATACAAGCACATATGTGCTTTGAACTATATTTTCTGGTATTTTAAAACAGAGGTTCTTATGATGCAATGGACATTGACAAGAAACTAAGAGATTCCTAAAATATGGTCAAAGAAAGTTCCAGGGTGCCCGGCAGTGGTGGCACATGCCTTTAATCCCAGCACTTGGGAGGCAGAGGCAGGTGGATTTCTGAGTTAGAGGCCAACCTGTCTACAGAGTGAATTCCAGGTAAGCCAGAGCTATAAAGAGAAACCCTGTCTCAAAAACAAAAAAGAAAGTTCCAAGGTCCATCTTTCAATATAATCTTACTATGGCATGTAGAAACACAGTTCTTAAAGAAATTGAGTAACTTAAAACAGCATGTGCATGTAAGAGAAAAATGTAGCCTTAGCAGTGGTAAGAAATATTATATTCTAAGTATCAATGTTACTAAATGTATTATTAAGATGTTGACTGTATTAGCATTAATTAGGATTGATTGGTTACTGAAATATGAAATATTGCATTTCCATAAGCAGTTCTTTATATCATGAAAAAAAGCAATAAAAGCAAAAATCAAAAGGTCCCAAAAGTTAATTTGGAAATGACCAATGCTAATAGGATGTCAATGAGAAAGTTGCTCCCATTAATTCAGTATAATTAAAAATATATAAATTTCCTATTTTAGATATTTAATAGAGTGTGTTTTCCAGTATTTAAAATCATAATTTTTAAAAATATGCAAATAGCTCTGGCTTGGGACCATCCTCTACCACAGCATGCCACATCCAAGTGGCTAAGGGAGGTAGGTGACCACCCAGGAGTGTGGAGAGGACTCCTCTGACATTCAGAGTATCACATCCAAAACCATTGGGCAGAAGTCTTCTAGATTCTGTCTCCAGCCTGGAAACATCCTCTGCCACAGCACCATACCCAAGTGGTACAGGGACGTAGGTAACCATTCAGGAGTGCAGAGAGTCCTGACTGCACAGGTAGGACCACCCCTGTTGCTCAGAGGAAATAGCCAGAAACCCTGAGGACACAACAGCCTAGGAACAGCGTGGAACAAGAGTCTTCTGATTTCTTTCTGTACCAGAGCAGATGAGGGCCATAGAGCTACATACCCAAATACAACCACAAGAGAGCTGGAATGGCAGGCATACCTACTTACCTGTGTACACAGAGAGAACTGGTCTTCCAGGAGCACAGATACAGATGCTTGCAGGGCAGATAAGCCAGAATCAGAGACAGCAACACCAATTAACACCAGAGAAAACCAGTTGGCAAAAGGCAAACACAAGAACATTAGCAACAGAAACAAAGGCAACACACGGCATCATCTGAACCAAGTTCTCTGACAACATCAAGTCCTAGATAACCCAAAACACTGGAAAAGCAAGATCTGGATTTAAAATCACATCTCATGATGCTGATAGAGGACTTCAAAAAGGACATAAATAACACCCTTAAAGAAATACAATACAACAAGGCTCAAAAGGTAGAAGCCCTTAAAGAAGAAACACAAAAATTCCTTAAAAAATTACAGGAAAACACAAACAAACAAATGAAGGAACTGAACAAAACCATCCAGGATCTAAAAACGGAAGTAGAAACAACAAAGAGATCACAAAGGAAGACAACTCTGGACATAGAAAACCTTGGAAAGAAATCAAGAGTCATGGATGTAAACATCAACAACAGAATACAAGAGATAGAGGAAAGAATCTCAGGTGCTGACAATACCATAGAAATCATTGACTCAACAGTCAAAGAAAATGCAAAATGCAAAAATCTCGTAACCCAAAACATCGAGGAAATCCAGGATACAATGAGAAAACCAAACATAAGGATTATAGGTATATAAGAGAGTAAAGATTTACAACTTAAAGAGCCAGTAAATATCTTCAACAAAATTATAGAAGAAAACTTCCCTAAACTAAAGGGAGAGATGCCCATGAACATACAAGAACCCTATAGAATTCCAAATAGAATAGACCAGAACAGAAATTCCTCCTGTAACATAATACTCAAAAGACCAAATGTACTAAACAAAGAAAGAATATTAAAAGAATTAAGGAAAAAAAGCCAAGTAATATATACAGGAGGACCTATCAGAATTATACCAAACTTCTCAGCAGAGACCATGAAAGCCAGAAGATCCTCGGCAGATCTCATACAAACCCTAAGAGAACACAATGCCAGCCCAGACTACTACCCTGCAAAACTCTCAAAGAACATGTTTGGAGAAAACAAGATATTCTATGATAGAATCAAATTTATACAATATCTTTCCACAAATCCAGTCCTACAAAGGATAATAGATGAAAAACGACAATATAAGAAGGGCAACTATACCCTAGAAAAAGCAAGATAGTAAACTTCTTTCAACAAACCCAAAAGAAGATAACCACACAAACATAAAAATAACATCAAAACTAAAAGGAAGCAACAATGACTACTCCTTAATATCTCTGAACATCAATGGACTCAATTCCACAATAAAAATACATAGACTAACAGACTGGATACATAAAAAGGACCCAGAATTTTGCTGCATACAGGAAACACATCTCAGTGTCAAAGACAAATACTCCCTCAGAGTAAAAGGCCAGAAAACAATTTTCCAAGCAAATAGTCCCAGGAAACCAGCAGGAATAGTCATTCTAATATCGAATAAAATCGTCTTTCAACTTAAAGTAATCAAAAAAACACACAGAAGGACACTTCATACTCATCAAAGAAAAAAATCTACCAAGAAGAACTCTCAATTCTGAGCATCTATGCTCCAAATGCAAGGGCACCCTCATTCATAAAAGAAACTTTACTAAAGCTCAAAGCACATATTGCACCTCATACAATAATTGTGGGTGACTTCAACACCCCACTCTGATCAATGGACAGATCAGGGAAACACAAACTAAACAGAGACACATTGAAACTAACAGAAGTTATGGAGCAAATGGATTTAACGGATATCTATAGAACATTTCATCCTAAATCAAAAGAATATGCCTTCTTCTCAGGACCTCACGGTGCCTTCTCCAAAACTGACCATAAACTCAGTCACAAAACATGCCTCAACAGAAATAAGATTGAAATAATCCCATGCCACCTATAAGATCACTATAGAGTAATGGGGGGGGGGTCTTCAATAGCAAAAACAATGGAAAGCCCACACACATAGAAGCTGAACAGTGTTCTACTCAATGATATCATGGTCAATTAAGAAAAAAGGAAAGAAATCAAAGACTTTAGAGTTTAATGAAAATGAAGGCAAAACATAACCAAATTTATGGGACACAATGAAAGCAGTGCTAAGAGGAAAACACATAACTCTGAGTGCCTCCAAAAGGAAGCTGGAGAGAGCATACACTAGCAGCTTAACAGCACACCTGAAACCTTTAGAACAAAAAGAACCTAATACAACCAAGTAGAGAAGTAGAGGGGAGGAAATCCTCAAACTCAGGGCTGAAACCAACCAAGAAGAAACAAAAAGAACTGTACAAAGAATCAACAAAACCAGGAGCTGGTTCTTTGAGATTATCAACAAGATAGATAAACCCCTAGCGAGACTTACCAGAGAGCACAGAGACAGTATCCAAATCAACGTAATCATGAATGAAAAAGGAGACATAACAACAGAAACCAAGGAAATTTAACAATCGTCAGATCCTACTACAAAGCCTGTACTCAACACAACTGGAAAATCTATATGAAATGGACAATTTCCTAGACATATGTCAATTACCAACGTTAAATCAGGAACAGATAGATCATCTAAACAGTCCCATTATCCCTGAAGAAATAGAAGCGGTCATTGATAGTCTCCCAATCAAAAAAATAAAAAAAAAAAAAAAAAAAAAAAAACAAAAAAAGCACTGAACCAGAAGATTTTAGTTCAGAATTCTATCAGATCTTCAAAGAAGACCTAACACCAATGCTCTTCAATCTATTCCACAAAATAGAAACAGAAGGAACACTACCCAACATATTCAATGAAGCCACTATTACTCTGATAACAAAACCACACAAAGATCCAACAAAGAAAGAGAATTTCAGACCACTTTCCCTTGTGAATATAGATGCAAAAATACACAATAAAATTCTTGCCCACCAAATCCAAGAATACATCAAAGAGATCATTCACCACCATAAAGTGTGCTTCATCCCAGGGATGCAAGGATGTTTCAATATATGGAAATTCAGCAATGAAATCTACTACATAAAGAAATTCAAAGAAACAAATCACATGGTCATTTCATTAGATGCTGAAAAAGCATTTGACAAAATTCAGCATCCCTTCATGCTAAAAGTCTTGCAAAGATCACGAATTCAAGACCCATATCTAAACATAGTAAAAGCAATATACAGCAAACCGGTACCCAACATCAAACTAAATGGAGAAAAATTTGAAGCAATCCCAATAAAATCAGACTAGACAAGGATGCCCTCTCTCTCCACATCAATTCAATACAGTTTTTGAAGTTCTATTTAGAGCAATTAGACAACAAAAAGAGGTCAAAGGTATACGAATTGGAAAAGAAGAAGTCAAATTATCACTATTTGCAGATGAGAGGATAGTGTACTTAAGCGACCCAAAAAACTCCACAAGAGAACTCCTACAGCTGAAAGACAACTTCAGCCAAATGGCCAGATATAAAAATTAACTCAAACAAATAAGTAGCCTTCCTATACATAATGGATAAACAGGCTGAGAAAGAAATTATGGAAATGACACCCTTCACAATATTCACAACCAATATAAAATATCTTGGTGTGACTCTAACCAAACAATTCAAAGATCATATGACAAGAAATCCAAGTCTCTGAAGAAAGAAATTGAAGACCTCACAAGACAGAAAGAGCTCCCATGCTCATGGATTGGAAGGACTAATATAATAAAAATGACCAACATGCCAAAAGCAATCTACAGATTCAATGCAATCCCCAGCAAAATTCCAACTCAATTCTTCATAGACTTAGAAAGAGCAATTCTCAAATTCATCTGGAATTACAAAAATCCCAGGATAGCTAAAACTATTCTCAACAAAAAAAGAACTTCTGGGGGAATCAGTATACTGGTCCTCAAGCAGTACTACAGAGCAATAGTGTTAAAAACTGCATGGTATTGGTACAGTGACAGGCAGGTAGATAAATGGAATAGAACTGAAGACCCAGAAATGAACCCACACATCTATGGTCACTTGATCTTTGACAAAGGAGCTAAAACCATCCAGTGCCAAAAAGATAGCCTTTTCAACAAATGGTGCTGATTCAACTGGCAGTTAGCATTGAGAAGAATGCAAATCAATCCGTACTTATCTCCTTTGAAAATGCTCAAGTCCAAGTGGATCAAGGACCTCCACATAAAACAAAACACAGTGAAACTAATAGAAAAGGAACTGGGGGAGAACCTTGAACACATGGGCACAGGGGAAAATTTCCTGAACAGAACACCAATAGCTTATGCTCTAAGATCAAGAATTGACAAATGGGACTTCATAAAATTACAAAGTTTCTGTAAAGAAAAGGACACTGTCAATAGGACAAAACTGCAACCAACGAACTGGGAAAAGACCTTTACCAATCCTACATCTGACAGAGGGCTAATATTCAATATATATAAAGAACTAAAAAAGTTAGACTCCAGAGAACCAAACAACCATATTAAAAAATGGGGTACAGAGCTAAACAAAGAGTTTTCAACTGAGGAATATGGAATGGCTGAGAAGCACCTAAAGAAATGTTCAACATCCTTGATAATCAGGGAAACGTAAATCAAAACAACCCTGAGATTTTACCTCACACCATTCAGAAGGGCCTAGATCAATAACCCAGGAGACAGAAGTTGTTGTCAAGGATATGGAGAAAGAAGAACACCCCTCCACTGCTGGTGGGATTGCAAGCTGGTACAACCCCTCTTGAAATCAGTTTGTTGGTTCACTGCTAAATGCATAGTATCCCAGAAGCTTGGAATAACCAAGATGCAATTCGCAGATCAAATGAAGCTCAAGAAGAAGTAAGAACAAAGTATGGCTATTCTGATCCTTTTTAGAAGGGAGAACACAATACCCACAGAAGGAGATAAAGAGGCAAAGTGCAGAGCAGAGTCTGAGGGAAAAACCATCCAGAGACTGCCCTACCTAGGGAGCCATCCAATATACAGTTACAAAACCCAGACACTATTATCGATGCCCGACAAGTGCTTGCTGACTGGAGCCAGATATAGCTGTCACTGGAGAGGCTCTGCTACTGCAAGATAAATACAGAGGGGGACACTCTCAACCAGCCATTGAACTCTGCACAGGGTCCCCAGTGGAGGAGCTAGAGAAAGTACCCAAAGAGCTGAAGGAGTTTGCAGTGCCATAGGAGGAACAACAAGATGAACCACCCAGAATCCCCAGAGCTCCCAGGGACTAAACCATCAACCAAAGAGTACACATGAAGTTACCTGTGACTCCAGAAGCATAGGCAGCAGAGGGTGGCCTTGTTGTACATGAAAGGGAGGAGAGGCCCTTGGTACTGGGAATGCTTGATGCTACAGTGTAGGGGAATACCTGGACAGGGAAGCAGGAGGGGGTTGATTTTTGGAACAGGAGGAGGGGAGATGGGTTATGGGATTTTCAGGGGGGGAAACCAGAAAAGGAGACAACATTTGAAATATAATGTATATATCTAATAAAAAAATAAAAAAATATGCAAATAACATTTACTAGGGTTTTTATTTGTTTGAATTTGATTATTTGCTTTCCCAAATTTCTAACACATATTAAAATATTTAATATATATATATATATATGTGTGTGTGTATATATATATATATATATATATATATATATATATATATATATATGTATTTTCATTATACCAATTACCCTGCCTTCCTCCACCTCCTCCATAGTCAGACTGTAACCCCTGAACAAGAACATTTCTAAATTCAGTTAGTGCTTTACATATGATAAAATATTTGCCTCTAAGCAATTTAACAAAGCCATACCCATGAAGAAAGTTACTTCTTCCTCTACCAGTAGACATCAGGTACTATTGAAACCTAACTTAGGTTAGGGGATTTATGACCCCATCTTTAGAATGCTGACTGAGCTGATGTCTTACAGACCATGTCACTGCTATGCATCTATAAATGCGATTACACTGTCATATACAAAAGATACTCATTTTCAGTATCCCTCTTTAAGCTCCAGATAATACAATTTTTTCTATCACCTCTTCAGAAATGATTCCTCAGCTTTGCCAGGATGATTGATGTAGATGTCAGTTTATGACTTACTGTTCTGTAGTCAAACATTCTTTGCACATTAATTTAACTTTTTCAGAATTTCATAGGTTCCCTATTGCCCCTGAAATTTATGACCACTTCTATAATTATTATTTTCCTGCACACACACACACACACACACACACACACACACACACACACACACATACACACACAAACACACATACACACCAACCTACTGTGTCTATTTACTATTGCTCTGGTGTACATGTATGTAGTTTAGGGCTGACACTTTAGGATTGGATAATCTATTGAGGAGCGTTTCCTTCAAGAGATTAGTTTGCCTGTATCAGACAGTGATTGCCTGTAGTTCTTCATCTAGGGACAAAACCTTGTGAAATTTCCACTATCTGTATTAGTATGTTGACAGATGTTGTTATTATGCATATGTTGTTCAGACAATCATATTGTTTAAATTAAATGCATATGAAATGCTCTGCCATGACACAAAGGTATTTATCTTGCAGCAGACATTCTGTTTCTCTGAATCTCACAGTTTTTCAGGCTCCAATTTTGGGGCTTTCCCAAAGCCTCAGATATGGGGGTTAAATTGCAGATATACAAGTTAGGATTTGGCATACCATGGTTACTTATTATCTGCATTATAAGCATTTGGCAATCTTTGTAATAGCCTCTGTATACTGCAAAATAAGCTTCTTGGATAAGGGATGAGAGATAAATATATCTGTGAGAAGGAAAAATATATAGAATACAGTTAAAAATTCCATTAGATTAGAACAGTATTACATTCTCCTTTAGGTATATGAGTTTTTTCAGCCATGGATAGTTGACTCAATTTACACTACCATATATTAAATCCCTCCTATTGACTTGGCTTTAAGTCAAATTGAATAGCTCTTGATTGCCGAAGATAATACCATTATTGCACCATTGGGTACCTGTTGCCCATCAGTCATTGATCTAGCTCATCAAGCTTTATATATGGGTATGATTATTGACTGTGTTTTCTCAGTTCGCATCCTCTACTAATTCTATGAGAACTAGTAATCAAGGAGGAGAGTTTTGAAGCATTTCCAACTCCATTCTTCCAAGTCCTATATTTTAAATATTTTTAATAACATGATCATATAATTAAGTGATATAAAGTAACTGAAGGCAATAGCAACAAACTATATTGTTTTGAGGTTCTTTTCAAACTATACTCTGGATATTCTGGATATTAATGAAGTATCAGATGTATAGCTTGCAATGATTCTCTTCCACTCTGTGGGATTCCTCTTCACTCAAGTGACTTTCTTCTGCTCTATAGAAACACTATGTTTAATGAGATCTAAACTGTCTGTTGTAGACAGGAATTCTTGAGTGAATTGAGACCATACAGAAAGTCCTTTCTTTTACCTATTTTTTTGTTTGTTTTTCTATTTTTTTGAATACTGCCCATGTTTGCTTTAGAAACTACAGTACTTCAGGTTTCACATAAATGTTGATACTTTTAGAGGTGAAATTTGTTCAAGGTAATAGAGACAGGTCTAATATGTGAACATACCGTTCTTTTCAGAACAATTTGTTAGAACTGCCATATTTCCTTCACTGTATATTTTTAGCAACTATATTAAAGAAGAGAGTTGGTCTCACAGGAGTATAGACACAGGCTTACAGGCCCATAGAACGGGCAAGTTCCAGCCAGAGACAACAAGACCAACTAACACCAGAAATAACCAGATGGAGAACGGCAAGCACAAGAACCCTGCCAACAGAAACCAAGGCTACTTGGCAACATCAGAGCCCAGTTCTCCCGCCACAGCAAATCCCGGATACCCCAACACTCTGGAAAACTGAGTTGGATTTAAAGTCTCTTCTCACGATGCTGTTAGAGGATATCAAAAAGGACATAAATAACTCCCTTAAAGAAATACAGGAGAACATGGGTCAAATGGTAAAGGCCCTTAAAGAGGAAACACAAAAATCCCTGATAGAAATACAGGGGAGCATGGGTGAATAGGTAGAGGCCCTTAAAGAGGAAACACAAAAATCCCTTAAAGAATTACGGGAGAACACAAACAAACAAGTGAAGGAACTGAACAAAACCATCCAGGATCTAAAAATGGAAGT
The DNA here is from genome assembly GCA_036184795.1 of Tokudaia tokunoshimensis. NCBI lineage: Eukaryota > Metazoa > Chordata > Mammalia > Rodentia > Muridae > Tokudaia > Tokudaia tokunoshimensis. The sequence continues at coordinate 41,839,172 of BTHU01000023.1, forward strand.
AGAAACAATAAAGAAATCACAAAGTGAGACATCTCTGGAGATAGAAAATCTTGGAAAAAATTCAGGAGTCATAGATACAAGCATCAACAACAGAATACAAGAGATAGAAGAAAGAATCTCAGGGGCTGAAGATACAATAGAAAACATTGACTCAACAGTTAAAGAAAATGCAAAATGCAAAAAATTCTTGAGCCAAAACATCCAGGAAATCCAGGACACAATGAGAAGACCAAACCTAAGGATTATAGGTATAGAAGAGAGTGAAGATTTCCACCTTAAAGGGCCAGTAAATATCTTCAACAAAATTATAGAAGAAAACTTCCCTAACCTAAAGAAAGATATATCCATGAACATACAAGTAGCCTATAGAACTCCAAACAGACTGGACCAGACCAGAAAGTCCTCCTGTCACAAACAAATCAAAACACCAAATGCACTAAACAAAGAAAGATGATTAAAACCAGTAAGAGAAAACGGTCAAATAATCTATAAAGGCAGGCCTATCAGAATTACACCAGACTTCTCACCTGAGACAATGAAAGCCAGAAAATCCTGGATAGATCTCATGCAGACCCTAAGAGAACACAAATGCCAGCCCAAACTACTATACCCAGCAAAACTCTCAATTACCATAGATGGAGAAACCAAGATATTCCATGATAAAGCCAAATTTACACAATATCTTTCCATAAATCCAGCCCTACAGAGGATAATAGATGGAAAACGCCAACATGAGGAGGGAAACTACACCCTAGAAAAAGCAAGAAAGTAATCTTTTTCCAACAAACCCAAAAGAAAGTAACCACACAAACATATAAAGAATATCAAAAATAACAGGAAGCAACAATCACTATTCCTTAATATCTTATAAAGTCAATAGACTCAATTCCCCAACAAAAAACATAGTCTAACCGAGATGTTTTTCATGTGGATCTTCAATTTTATCAGAAAATGTTTATGACTCCTCTTTCAATTCAGTAATGCTTTTTGTGTCTACCATTTTGACTATATTATTTTCACGATAATCTTTAATTTTGACATTTTTTCTCTGTATTTCTTCGATTTTGTCAGAGGTGTTTTTCATGTAGATCTTTGGTTTTGTGGGGGGGTGTTGTTTGTAGTTCCACTTTCAATTAATTTAGGAATGTTTTTGTGCCTACCATTTTGTCAGTATAATTGTCCATAATAATCTTCAAATTTAACGTTTTTCTGTATTTTTCTTCAATTTTGTCAGAAGTATTTTCCATGTGGATCTTCAGTTTTATCAGACAATGTCTATAATTTTATTTTCAATCAACTTAGGAACATTTTTATACCTTCCATTTTATCTGTATAATTTTCCATATAATAGTCAGTTTTAACATGTTTTTCTATATATTTCTTGAAATTTTTCAGGAATATTTTCCTTGTAGATCTTCAATTTTATCAGAAAATGTTTATAATTCCACTTTCAAAAAAGTTAGAAATATTTTTATGCCTACCATTTTATCTGTATAATTTTTTCCATGAAATACTTAATCTTAACGCATTTTTATATATTTCTTCAATTTTATCAGAGATATTTTCCATGTAAATCTTCAATTTTATCAGAAATTGTTTATAATTTCACTTTCAATCAACTTAGAAATATTTTTATGCCTACCATTTTATCTGTATAATTTTCCATGATAATCTTCAATTTTAATGTTTTTCCATATATTTTTTCAATTATATCAGAAATATTTTCCATGTAAATCTTCAATTTTATCAGAAAATGTTTGTAATTCTACTTTCAATCAACTTAGGAATATTTTATTTCCTACCAATTTTATCTGTATAAATTTCTTCAATTTTATCAGAGATATTTTCCATGTAAATCTCTAATTTTATCAGAAAAGGTTTTTACTTCTACTTTCAATTGATTTAGGAATATTTTTATGCCTACCATCTTATTTGTATATTTTTTCATGAAATAGTCAGTGTTTTTCTATATATTTCTTGAGTTTTATCAGAAATATTTTCCTTGTAGATTTTCAGTTTTATCAGAAAATGTTGATAATTCCACTTTCAATCAATTTAGGAATATTTTTATGCCTACCAATTTATCTGTATAATTATGTGTTTCAACTATTCATATTTAGAAGTATTTGTATATACAGTTATATGTATGCATGCAGCAACTATTAGGAATAAAAGAGGCTTTTAACTTGAAGGAGAGCAATGAGAGCATACACGGAGGATTGAGTGAGGAAAAGGAAAGGAGAAATTTAAATAATAATCTCAAAAAATAATGAAAAAGAAAAGTACTAATATAGCTTGACATGAACTCATAATTTCTTAAGCCTCAATTTTATGTTTTCTGTACAAAATATGTTGTTTAAACCTGTCCATGTGATTCATGATTCACAGTTTGTATTATTATTTTACTTTCATTCATCTTTATTTTATTCTTGAATATTTTGTTCTCCTGTAATATTTTGTTTCTTAAAGCAAGGGTTCTACTTGAATCCCATGCTGGTATTTAATATGTTTTACTCCATACTTGTGCTTCCTGATTTCTAGAATTAATGCTTTATAGCATCATGATTAGAAGTTCTTTTTATCAATCCATACATATATGGTATGTATTGTGATCATATTCACCATTGTACCTTTATTATTCTTGATTTGTTTCATGTTAATACTCTTCCTTTCATCAGTCTCATGTATACACACACACACACACACACACACACCAATTACTCAGTTATTCACTCCTTCAATCACACAAGGAAGAAGGAAAGGCGGAGAAAAGGAGAGGGACACAGAGAGAGGGGGAGAGGGAGGGAAAGAAAGCATGTAGGTAGAAAATGAACATTAAATACCAGAAAGATACAGTGAAATTTATGTGGAGTAGAGATTGAAAGTTTAGAAAAAAATCTCTCAAATTTATAATTGTTCCTGTACATTCATTGGATATGTAAAACAAGATAACTAGTGAAATTACATTTTTTATATATCCAAATATTGAAATCATAATCTAATTTTAAACTCTTATGTTGGCAAATAATTTATACATATGTGTAAGTTTCTCATCTAAATTTACTCTGGAAGTTAATAATGAATGTATAGTATCTCTGAGACTGGAGTTAGATAAAGCATACATTTAACATGTGAAATTTTTACTACAAGCCTGGAGATAAAATTAAAACATTGTGGGCACATTTCCCTCCTCTTCATTATAAACATATATCCTGGAGGAAGCTTGAGGCAAGAGATGTGAATCAGCTATTTTATCAGAACACTAAATTTCAACATGTTTCTCAAGTAAGTGATCATAGATCCTAAGAGTCAGTCAACTGAATGATTATCCTGGTATTTCACTGAATAAATTGTCATTTGTGCCTATGATAATACTGCAGAAAAGTAATTATCTGGGTATCACTCATAATGACATCCTGAACACTAATGTGTTATTTGAACAATGTTGACTACAAACAACACATATGTGTAAGATATTTTACTGCTTAATTTGAATATGTATATCTTTTTCTTTGGGCTTAGGTTAAAACTTAACTTCAGCATTTTGATTACATTCCATCTACCTGATCAAAAATATAGCTGTAGTAGAACAGTGTAAATATTTCCTCATAGGTTGATCCGTTGTAATATTAGATCATACTAAAAATGTGAGTTCGACAATCATTATAGTTTTTTTTTTCAACCATATTATCTGGACATCTGCTGACTTATGTCAATAAGCATTTTTCTACAGTTTTACCATATATTCTAACTGTAAAATAACAGGATTCAAGATAAAATATTAAGGTACTGAAGACCGAGGAAAAAAAGGGGAAAAAAATCTAAGTCCTGGCTTCCTTTTATAACGACTGTGCTTGATTCATAGCCAATTAATGCAGATAATTTTGTTGTATTCTTAATCTCATAAAATCAGTCATATCAAATTATAGTTATATATATATATATATATATATATATATATATACACACACATATATATATATACACATATATATAAGTGGTGCCTGTACTGTTTCAAGACACTATATGCAACTTTATAAATACTGTCTTGTCTCATTTAAAGGGATAATCTTATTCTGAATGTGAGCATGCATAAGAACTGATAATTTGTTTATAGGCTTATATGATGTAGGAGACTAGGTTAAGGGGACAGAGTCAAATCACAACCATTATACCCATGATTAATTTCATTATTATACATACAAGGATAGAATTCCAGGGCATGAGGTTCTATGTGATAAATTAAAGAGAGAAAACTGAAGGTGTTTTGATGATAACATACTCTCTTGTTTTAAACCTTTTGAATATGAATGTTTTAAACACATTAAAAGAGCTTCTATTTTGGAAAAAGAATAAAAATTATAAAGCCATAATTACTGTAAGGTACAGTATCACTCTTTGGTTTCAGTGGTTAAATGTTTTAAAACACTAAACACTGGCAAAACCAGGTGTTAATTTCAGTACTCCAGACTTAATCTCTTTATCCAGTCATGCAGAAAATAAGGTTTGCTTATTAGAAAATCAGATTCAGCGAACGAATATGGCAGAGTTAAATATAATACTTCACTATGCATGTTACCATCCTACTTGCTTTTTTTGAATAGTGATAGAATAAATTAAAAAGTAAAGATGTTTTTAAGTGGTAGACTTTGCATCACTACTTTAGAATGTTTTAATAATATTTATATTAATTCTTTGAGAATTTCACTTAATATACTTTAATAATGTTCAGCCTCAACTCTTACCAGATCCATTCCCACCTGTCTCCCATCCAATTTGATATTTTTAACCCATAAAGTCCAATTTGTGTTGTTTAGATCATTTTAGGTGTAGGACCTGCCCTGAGTGTTTTCCACCTACCAGAGTCATACCTTTAAAAAATAACTGACTCCTTCCAGCAAATATCAAATATCAAATATCAATAGCTGCTCAAATAAAGGTGTTTTTTCCTTCCTACCTACCTAACTCCATGCTGGGATTTTGTGTTTGAGTTTGCACAGTATTAGTCCATACTGTCACAACTATTAAGAGTTTATAAGCACAACCACCCTTTTGTGTCAAGTAACCATTATTTCATTACAGTCATCATCCATGGTGTCTGGCTCTTACAGCCTTTCCCCCACTCTTCTATAATGATCCATGAGCACTACAGGTAGGGTAAGGCTATCACATAGACAACCCATTTAATACTGAATACTATAAAATTTATTAGTCTTTGAACATTTACAAATTTTGCATCTATTAATTACTGTGTAATAAAAGTAGAAGCTGTGTTAGTAGGAGTTGAGAGATACAATAATCTATGGATATAATAATAAATCTTTAACAGTTATTTTAATTCTATATCCATTTAGCAGAATATTAGTAATTGGCTCTCCCCTTAGGCATGTTACCTGTTTAGCCACAGATTCTTATTCTCTGAAATGGTGCAGCTATGCCTTCTGTCTCATGGACAGGCTATAAATTATTCTGAAAGTGACTGGTTATTCCAATAATATGTATGCCATCATTGTGCCAGAACACAATAATTGCTAGAACAATCATTTTTGCTGTTCTCAGAGTTCACAGTTGTATTCAATTGTTGATTAATTTTCTCCTCCGGTAGCATGCATAGCATCTTCCATCACGAGGAAAACAAAACAAATCCTGAAGTAGAGATAAAGCTTCTAGGTCAGTAGCCAGTAATCTCTCTGCTTTGTGACTTAAGTATGTGGTATTTTCACCAATAAGATCTCACCATCAAGTTCCAAAGGGTAGGTAAGAGCAATGACAATGGCCCATATGTTGGAGGTGAACGGGATGCCACTGTCTAACAGTTCAAAACAGGAAACCAGTTTCTCATTTGGAGCTTTTTACTTACTAGCATGTTGTTTCAAGTTTTTTTCCCTTCTGTCACACAGTGAATTTATTTCAATTATTTTATGTAGCATATGTATATATTTTAGAAAGCTTCTATAGTATTGTGTTTACATAGAAAATTTCTGGAAGAGTTTAATGTTAGTTACACCCCCTATTTCCCTTTCTTGGCCCCTTCTCTAGGCAGAAACACTAAATTCCAGCTATGCATTCCACACATAAAGTAATACATGGATCCTCCATCTCCAAATGGTACACTAGAGATACTTGGGCAACTCTACACCTCCTGACACTCCTTTTTTAGATAGGGACCACAAAGTCACAATGTTAGCCCCATCTACCCTACCAAGTACTCTTGTTTCCCTGTCTCTAGGCGGGAAGTTGGATGGATAAATCCCATTGGAAATGGATATACATAAGCAACAAAAACAGTAAGTCTCTGCCAAAATTTAATATTTACATAGCAATGTCCTCCAAGATAGATAATTTTAAAAATTGCTATTTTGTTGATTTTTTTGTATGAAAATATTCTCTCCTATATTGAGTAGGTGCTTGAAGCCTTGTTTCCTGTTAGCCATAAGAAAATATTTCTTTCTTTTTTAATTAATCATTATATTCGTTTACATTTTATTTATTTTTATTTATTTTATTTTTTTATTTTCTAAGTTTTTTTATTTACATTCCAAATCATTTCCCCTTTCCCGTTTCCTCCCTCCCCGAAAGTCCCATAAGCCCCCTTCCCTCCCTCTTTTCCCCATTCAACCCCCTCTCGCTTCTCTGTCCTGGCATTCCCCTACATCCAGTCTTTCCAGAACCAGGGGTCTCTCGTTCCATCTTCTTGGAAATCTATTGATATGCTAATTGTGTCTAGGGTATTCAGAGATTCTGGGTTAATATCCCCTTATCAGTGACTGCATACTATGTGTGTTCTTTTGTGATTGGGTTACCTCACTAAGGATGATATTTTCCAGTTCTGACCATTTGCCTAGGAATTTCGTGAGTTCATTGTTTTTCATTGCAGAGTAGTATTCCATTGTGTAAATATACCACATCTTCTGAATCCATTCCTCCGTTGAGAGACATCTGGGTTCTTTCCAGCTTCTGGCTATAATAAATAAGGCTTCTATGAACATAGTGGAGCATGTGTCCTTATTGCATGCAGGTAAAGCCTCTGGGTATATGCCCAGGAGTGGTATAGCAGGATCCTCCCGGAGTGTCATGCCCAGTTTTCTGAGGAACCGCCAGACTGCTTTCCAGAGTGGTTGAACCAGCTTGCAATTCTACCAGCAGTGGAGGAGTGTTCCTCTTTCTCCACATCCTCGCCAACAACTGCTATCTCCTGTGTTTTTGAACTTAGCCATTCTGACTGGTGTGAGATGGAATCTCAGGGTTGTTTTGATTTGCATTTCCCTAATGACTAAGGATGATGAACATCTCTTTAGGTGCTTCTCAGCCATTAGATATTCTTCAGGTGAGAACTCTTTGTTTAGCTCTGTACCCCATTTTTTTTAATTATTTATTTTATTTTTTTTTAAATTTACATTCCAAATCATTTCCCCTTTCCCGTTTCCTCCCTCCCTGAAAGTCCCATAAGCCCCCTTCCCTCCCTCTTTTCTCCATTCAACTCCCTCTCGTTATTCTGTCCTGGCGTTCCCCTACATCCAGTCTTTCCAGGACCAGGGGTCTCTCCTTCCATCTTCTTAGAAATCTATTGATATGCAGATTGTGTCTAGGGTATTCCGAGATTCTGGGTCAATATCCCCTTATCAGTGACTGCATACCATGTGTGTTCTTTTGTGATTGGGTTACCTCACTAAGGATGATATTTTCAAGATCTGACCATTTGCCTAGGGATTTCGTGAATTCATTGTTTTTAATTGCAGAGTAGTATTCCATTGTGTAGATATACCACATCTTCTGAATCCATTCCTCCGTTGAGGGACATCTGGGTTCTTTCCAGCTTCTGGCTATTATAAATAAGGCTGCTATGAACATAGTGGAGCATGTGTCCTTATTGCATGCAGGTAAAGCCTCTGGGTATATGCCCAGGAGTGGTATAGCCGGATCCTCTGGGAGTGTCATGCCCAGTTTTCTGAGGAACCGCCAGACTGCTTTCCAGAATGGTTGTACCAGCTTGCAATTCCACCAGCAGTGGAGGAGTGTTCCTCTTTCTCCACATCCTCACCAACAACTGCTGTCTCCTGTGTTTTTGATCTTAGCCATCCTGACTGGTGTGAGATGGAATCTCAGGGTTGTTTTGATTTGCATTTCCCTAATGACTAAGGATAATGAACATCTCTTTAGGTGCTTCTCAGCCATTAGATATTCTTCAGGTGAGAACACTTTGTTTACCTCTGTACCCCATTTTTTAATAGGGTTACTTGCCTCTCTGAAGTTTAACTTCTTGAGTTCTTTGTATATATTGGATATTAGCCCTCTGTCGGATGTAAGGTTGGTAAAGATCATTTCCCAGTTAATTGGTTGCCGCTTTGTCTTTTTGACAGTGTCTTTTGCCTTGCAAAAACTTTGGGTTACTTGCCTCTCTGGAGTTTAACTTCTTGAGTTCTTTTTATATATTGGATATTAGCCCTCTGTCGGATGTAGCGTTGGTAAAGATCATTTCCCAGTTAGTTGGTTGCTGCTTTGTCTTTTTGACAGTGTCTTTTGTCTTACAGAAACTTTGTAATTTTATGAGGTCCCATTTGTCAATTCTTGATCTTAGAGCATAAGCTATTGGTCATTTACATTTTAAATATCCTCTTTTCCAGTTACCATTCCTCCAAAATCCCATCCAATTCCCCAGCATCCCCTCCCCTTTGGCTCTATGAAGGTGCTCATTCACCCAATCCCACCTCACCCCTCTAGCACCCACCTACTCTGAGGCATCCAGCCTCCCTCCTCTCCCATTGATGTCAGATAAAGCCACCCTTGCAACATATGTATCTGAAGTCCTGGCTTCCTCCATGTATATTCTTTGGTTGGTGGTTTAGTCTCTAGGTGGTCCATTCAGTTGATATTGTTCTTCTTATGAGGTTGCAATACCCTTCAGCTTCTTTAGTCCTTTCCCTAGCTCTTTCCCTGGAGTCCCAGGCTCAGTCCAATGGTTGACTGTATCTGCATCTATATTGATCAGGTGCTGGTAGAACTTCTCTGGCAAATCTATATCAGGCTCAGGAGGAAGAAGAAAATATGGGGCAGAAAAAGGTATTAGAAGGGACAGGAGAGAAGTACAGAGGATTAGGAAATTGAATAAAAACATGTGGCAGAGGGGCATGAGGAACTGGTGTAGCCACTAGAAAGTCCCAAACTCCAGGGAAGCAAGAGGCTCCCAGGAGCGAATGGGCATAACTTTAGATGGAATACCCAACAAAGGAGAGATAAACCCTGTAGAGACTACCTCCAATAGATAGGCATGGCCCCCAGTTGAGGGATGGGGAAAACCGTGCTTTTTAAAATTTTAAACCCTGAAATGTTCCTGTCCAAAGGAAAGACGGACAAAAAAATGGAATAGAGACAAAAGGAAAGGCCATCCAGACAACACCCCACCTAGGGATCCATCCCATCTACAGATACAACCCCCCCCCCATACTATTGCTGATGCCAAGAAGTGTTTGCTGCTATGAAAACATTTCAATTGGAACTTAATAGTGAAATGAAATAAAAATGAAAGGCAACTTAGGAGAAGCAGAGAAAATGATTGGAGATGCATGCATGTTTATGAGTCCTCTTATGATGCGAATTTATTGAAATAATTTAAACTGTAGAAACATGAGTTAAGAAGATTCTCAGATATGAAAATAGTTTGTATGTATTAAAGAATGAGGGAGATTAGTGAAGGCTAGAGCTGCTGAAAGAAAGTAGAATATTCCAAGCAGATAGCGAACCTATAAATAATAATATGAACCAATACCAAGGAATATATTAAAATTAGATCTGCTTTGCTAACTTGCAAATTTCAAGATAAGGTCTTTAGGAATCATAGCTCATGAAGTAAAACATTTGACTTTTAGTATTTTTTACAAAGGGAAGGAAGAATGAAAGCCATTTATTTCACCATCAAGTATATGCACATGCATATTTTTTTCTTTTTATCCCTCATCTTATTAGTGACCATTGAAATTCCTGATACATTGAATTGGCAAATGAAAATAATATTCAAATTTAAAAGTTACATGGTATAACATTGTACCACTTATGAAATAGAATTCATAGTTTGATGATAAAACATGAAAGAATTTTGGTTTTATAACAAGTTTTATTCTATGGATTCATCTATGCATTGTGTGTATTGTGTATATTTGTATTCATGTCTGTCTGTCTGAGCATCTATGTGAATCCATATGCATGTAGGTGCAAGTGTGTGCACGTAGGCCAGATGATGGTATTAGCTCTCTTGGAACTGGAGTTACAGGTGTTGGCAGAATGTCTGTCAGGTCATGGTAGTGTGGACATCTGAACTCCAGACCCCATGATTATGCATCAACAACTTATAAGGCTATCCCACTTAGAAATGTTGTTTGAAACCTAAGTAGTATGTAATTTGGGTGTGGTGAGCAGACCAGCAGGAAGACTGTTGTGCAGTAATTACCATTCATTCGAAGTAATATCATTTAAATATCCATCTCCAACTCATATTTTCCTGCAGCTTGGCTTTAAATTTTGAAATCAATCCTCCACCCAGTATTTTTCTTGCCATATTGTTTTGAAATTCTTAGTCTGCCCTAACTTTAATAAATCTATGAGTTCCCAGAATATTTTATGAAATTCATGTTAAAAACTGTTTCAGGATCCTTGAAGCACATTATGTTCCTATTGCTTTTGGCAAATGTACGTAAGACAAAGAATTGATGGGGATAGAATTTAAAGGTTTTATCTAAAAATGTGTTTGTAAAGGTAAAAGAAAATACATCGTGTGGGTGGATAGACATGTAATACTTTATAGTGTTTATCAGTGGAGTCTTGTGCTATGTTACAGAGGTTATTAGCTCAGAAGAAATACTTTCCTCACTTTGGCCTAACATTACTACTGCAATCAAACTAATCTATTATTGATGACTTGTGATGCTTTTTTATTTGTCTTTGTTTCAGCACATCTCATATGTTGGTTAAAGCCTAGTGATTCATGAAGTAAGGCTTTTATGGAAATTTACTAAAATAGAGCCTTGAAAAAAGCTTGCAATGGAGAAGAACATTTTTCAGATCTTTTCCAACTAGAATTAAATAAACAATTAAAGTCTATTTTTTCTGGGTGAATTAATAATTTCATCTAAATTTAACTTACAATGGGTGGTAAAGGGTTCATAGAAGAGGAAAGATTATTAGATATGGGGTGTTATCTTCAATTATTTAATATTGAATGCTAAAACTGAGCTGTGCATTTTAATGAATGCAGGCACTAAATATGAAAAATATGATTCAAATTAGTTTTTCAAACCTGTAAAACTCCCCCTTTGAGAGGACTTATTGTGTTACATTCAGGGTTTATTAAATGGCTTTTATTATAAAATATATGTGATTAGTAATTCACCTATCCTTGTATCAGATACATCTAACAAGAAAAAGAAAATATCATCTTTATCTAGCCTGGCTTTTCATGTAATTTGGTAATTTGTCTTGATTGACTCTAAATGGTTGAGCACAGAGAACACAAGTCCCTCTTGGGACATCAAATTAAATTCTCGTGTGTATCGTTCTAGCTCGACAACATTTGATTGTTTTTATCCCTGCTATGCAAAAAGATTGCTGTCTCCCAGTGGGAAACATAAAAAGAAACAGTATTCTTCTTCTTATTGACAAGATTTTTCTAAGAAAAAATGCAACTAAATAAGTTAGTTTTAAGCAACAAATAAGAGAGTCCTGAACATTGAATAAAATTGATGCTCAGTAAAGAATAATTTGAAAACTGGATAGATTACCAAAATGTATCACACTATGGATTAAAGAAAAATATTGTTTTCTGATGAGAAACAATTGATGAACACTGTGGCAGAGAGCTTTCCGTTGACTGTACAAGTTCTATCAATCTTATTACTCTAAAGCTAATCTTCAGCTTTCCTTAGAAAAAGAGCTTTTGGACTAATATCCACTTATCAGTGAGTGCATATGATGTGTGATCTCTTGGGTTTGGGTTACTTCACTCAGGATGATAGTTTCTAGTTCCATCCATTTGCCTAAGAAATTCATGAATTCATTATTTTTAATAACTGAGTAGTATTCATATATATATATATATATATATATATATATATATATATATATATATATATATAATCAAAATTTCTGTATCCATTCCTTTGTTGAAGAACATCTGGGTTGAATTGTTGAATTTGTCATGGCAGGAAGAGGCAACACAGTGGTTGTGATGTAGCCGGTCACACTGTGCCCCAAGCCCAGAAACAGAAATAAAGCCTGGGGTTTTGTTAAAAAAAAAAAAAGCAAGTCACTGGAGTAACAAAGCATTTCTGGTAGTTAAATAACTGAAACAAATTCTGATGTGCTTTATGGATCTTATTATAGTAGTTTTGAAGCCTTAAATTCTCCTTTAGTTTTAATAATGTGAGATGGCCAGAAAATAAGAAGAGATATGTAATGTGGATAAAACACATTAAAATGCCAGAATTGATATTTAGTGGATGTTGAAGATTGTGAGTAAAATATTTAGAAAAGGTTTTCTTTATTACAGATAGAGAGAATCATGAGTTCATGTGGAAGATACGTATGCTCACATTTTTATACTCATATGTTTAGAGATTTAATGTTTTATTTTTTACTTTTCTTCATGTAGGTAGTTATTAACAATGTAGTTATGAAATGAATAGTTCATTGCAGTAGAGATGATGAGAAAAATTAACCCATAAAGGTTCAGAATAATTTAGTCAAAAAGGAGGTCAGATTTGAATTAGAACTTAACATTTTTAAAAGGTTACATAACAAAGATCATAAATGGGGTAGCAAAAGTCAGGGTATGGTGATAGACTAGGAACAAATCTGGTGTAGGACTTGCAGTAGCAGACAAATTTGTAAACTTCATTGACGTTAGATTGTACTAATCTGTATTTGCCATCCTAAAAGGTGTGGAATTTTAGAAAATGTTGCTTCTTTGTTTTAAAGTACTCTATACATCTGTAGAAACAACAAAATTAAAACAAATGCAACAGTATAATAAATATCTTTCAGAGTTTTGCATTGCCATATGATTAGGCTCCTCCTGCAAATTACATGCAAGACATATAGCTATTGTATGTCCTCAACAGTTTAAAGAAATTTTAAGCTTCAGAAATGAAAGAGAATTGCATTCTTGGACTTGTTAAATTTGGACAAAGTGAAGACAAAGATGAAAAATTGGAATTTTCCTGGTAAAGTCTTTAACTTCTAATAAACGCTAATCCATAAAATATAGGAATTATGTTTTCTAAAAATAATTTTTTGTTTATTTAAAGTGTATTTTCTTCCCACTCAATATATCCTGATTATAGCTTTCCCTCCCTTTAGTCTCCCAAGTCCCTCTCTACCACTTCTCTTCTCCAGATCTACTACCTTTCTGTCTCTTGTTAGAAAAAACGTTTCCAGGAGATAACAACTGAACATGACAAAATAAAATATGAGAAAAACCAAGACCACCACATCAAGGCTGGGCAAAGCAACCCAACTGAAAGAAAATAGCCCCAAAAGTAGGTACAAATATAAGAGAACTACTCAGACACTCAGGATTTCCATAGAAATACTAAGCTGAATCCTATAATATATATGCAGAGAACCTGGTTCAGTCCTGTGTAGGCCCAGTGCTTGCTGCTACTTCAATCTCTATGAGTTTACATGAACGTTGATAAGCTGATTTATAAGGCTTTTTCTTCATCCCCTCTGGTTCTTACACTCTTTCCTTCTCCTCTTTAGTGGAGTTCTCTGAGCCCTGAGGAGAAGGATTTGATGGACACCTCTCGTTTATAGCAGTGTGTTCCAAAGATTCACACTCTGCGTAATATCTGGCTGTGGGTCTCTGTATTTGTTCCTATGTGCTACAGGAGGAAGCCTCTCTGATGACTGCTGAATAAGATGCTGATCTACACATATGATTAAGAATCATTTTATTGTTACTTAAAAAAATCTAGTAGTATTTAGTGAGTATAAAGATTCCTAGAATTTATATATCTTTATTTGCTGCATTCCACAAATCATGCCATTTATTCAACAAATTTGAAAGACAGGATCATAACCCCAGTTTGAATATTTAGTTTATAAAGATATTACTATTTGATCTTCCTAGTGGTTATTCTATCTATCTGTCTATCTATCTATCTGTCATATTAGTTCTCTGTCTGTATGTACATCTGCATCCAAAAAGAGACCAACAGTTACCTTTAGTAGATAGTCACTGATACAGAATGGATGGCAGCATTTCAAATTTTGATTAATGTATATATTAATATATACATATATTTGTGTATGTATGTGTGTATATGTATGCATGTTCATATAGTGGCCAGATGCAGCTATTTTCAAAAATAATGCTTGTGCTAGTCACTGAAATAAAAAATGGCCAGGTGCATATACGGTGGTGATGGTGCTATGAGAGTTCAGTATATCCAAACACAGGCATACTCTATTTTTCTAGATAAGAGATAGCTATTCCTCTATTTTTTGAATACAGAACTCATTACTTAGTTTTCCAGAATTATGTAATATATACTGTGAACAGCATATTGTCATGTTGTGTAATTTATTATTCATAAAAATATCTTTTATTAACATAGTTAAATTATTATTGTCATATATAAGTATTATTTCTTCCACAGATTCTTAGACACATTAAACATTTATGCTTTTTTTAATTTGATGGAATTGTAACCTTGAATTTATAATCATGTTCATGGCTTTTATTTTAAAATATAGAGCATATGCTACAAAAGGATTGTTTCTAGATATCAAGAAAATTGTTTATGCCAGGGTATTAAGTGAAGTATATCCATTCTTCTCCAGGTGCTACAGTGTATGCTAGAATTATATAAACTCATTTTTATCTCTGCTCAGAAAAAACAGTAGGTGACTTCTGTTAAAGCTCTCAGATTTTCACACATATGAAACTGTCATTGCCTACATAATGATGCAGATTTCTCATTGCCTCTCTATATACACATTCCTTTTGTTTGTCACCCAAAGACAAACTCCAGCATGCATACCATCTTGGAATGTGGATCTCTGTTTCCTCTGCTTAACAACTACTCTGAATTATCCTTTCTAGAAAGAATGAGTTTTCAGACAGAGACACATGGAGATCATTATTCTTGTGTTTCCTTCTTCGGAAAAATTACACCTCCATGTTATTCACTTTCTGTAAATAGTTTCCTCATGCATTTTGTTGAATGGACTGATTTCATAAATTTATTTTATGTGTATGCATATTTTGCCTAAAAATATGTAAGCTTGAGTGCTTACAGAGACCTGGACAGAGCATTGCATCTCCTGAAAGTTGAGTTACAGTTAGTTGTAAGCCAACATATGTGTAATGAGGACTGAACTCAAGTATTCTGCAAAAATGGTAAGTGCTCATAACCTCTGAGCCATTCTTCAGCCCCTATAGCATTTTCTTTTACAAATTGGTAAAAAAAAAATTGTGTCTTCACAGATTCTAAGACAGTGTTTTGCTAAGACTCTATAATTGGGCCAACTGGTACATCTACTGCTTTTTGAGGTACCTTCAAACTGGCTTCCTTATTGACTGAATCAGTTTTTAGTTTCACCAGCAATGACTGCAGATATCTCTATTCCCTTATCCTCTTATTTCTTTCTATGGCTTTCTCTACTTGTCTGGATCATCCATGGGTTGTCCTTAAGTTTCCTAAAATCAGTCTGACACTGTGTTAATATTGTTTCCTCTTTCCTTATAATAGCATAGGCTTGTTTATCAGAAGGTATTTTTCAAAAATGATTACTATGCTCCTATCTGCCAGCACAAGATAACATCAGTAATAGTGTCAAGACCAATTCCAAGTTGGGCCCGTCACTATTCGGACATTCATTCAGTCTCTGCTCCATTTTTGTCCATGCATTTCTTTAAGACAGGAACTATTTTGGATAAAAAATTTTGAAGGTGGATCGGTGTCCCCATCCCTCCACTGGGAGACCTGCCCAACTACTGGAGGTGATCTTTTCAGGTTTCATATCCCTACTGATTGACATTTAGCTGAGGTCATCCACATTGAGTCCTGGGAGCATCTCCCATCCCAGGTCTCTGGGACTTTCTAGAGGTTAACCCAAACTCTACCCCTAGCTACATACGTTTCATTTTCCTGGTCCTCTGGTCTTCCCTCCTTTCTCACCCTATACCTGATCCTGCCCCCACCCCACACACTCACACACTTTTCCCCTTCCCTTTACCTCTACCACCCAGGTCCCTCCCTCCTCCTCTCTCCCATGATTATTTTGTTCCTCCTTTTAAGTGGGATTTATTTATCCTCACTTGGACTTTCTTTCTTGTTTAGCTTCTTAGCTTTTGTGGGGTGTATCATGAGATTTATGTACTCCTCCTTCTCTCTCCCATGATTATTTTCTTCCTCCTTCTATATGGGATTTATTTATCCACACTTGGACTTTCCTTTTTGTTAAGCTTCTTAGCTTCTGTGGGGTATATCATGAGAGTTATATACTTTTGGTTAATATCTATATATTGTGTTTTTATTCAGAAAGTTGTTCTCCTCTAGAGTACCTATGTTTCTAATTCTGATGCCCATTCTTTACTTATGTCAATAGCTGTAAAGTGACTTTTGACTTCCCAGTATTGATACTTTCTACTGTAACCTGACACCCAAATGCACATAATGTTGTAAAAGGGCTTCATCTTAGCAGCAATACTTCAAAAGTCCATTTTCAAAATCAAAGACGTAATTTTGAAAAGCTGGATTGATTACAGCTGTTCTACTGAGGTTAACATCTCAAGCCATGTTCTTTGGGCCAAATTTTCCTCTTGTTAGTAATTGTATCACTTTATGTCAATAAATGAAGCCAGCATAAGCCTGAGGGTTTTAATACAGATGAACTAGTGAAATTATTCATCTTTCCATTTTTTGTACCAGGTTTCCTCTATAGTGTTATGTGTTTATTGTTGTAAAAACTTCGTTCTTTAACATTGCATAGTTCAGAGAAACAAATGGGAAGCCATGCAAACCTTAAGGGATTATGTTAGTAGATCCAGCACCAAAGTCTTATTTTCTCTGCAGTATTCAACAGGCATTGCAACCCAAGGACTTATTTCCAGAATTTCAAAGGCCCACAGATTTTTCTCCTTTCAGATGTGTTTTCTGAGAGTTTTTTTTTTCTAGATATGAGTTCTCATGTAGGATTCTAAGAGATTTTGCCCTTGGTATCACACTCAGTTACCATTAAGTGTCTACTATACTGATACTGTTTTATCATAGCTTATCCACAAATTCCTCTGCTCAAAATGAAGCCTGAAGCAGACTGATAATTTTCCTTAATTTTTAAAGGATGTTAATCCTTTATTAAAGAAACTTTCAACATTATGTAGTAAGATTTAGAGTCTGACTGACCTCACTTTTCAGTGTCTATCTTACCTAGGTCCTAGAACCAAGAGTTCAAGGTCACTTGCACTGCTGCTTAGAATGTCCTAAAGCACCAAATATGAATTTTCCATAGCCCAGGCCCAAGAATATGGCTCAACAGTGTTCATTGTTTACCAGATACACTTAGGTAATTCTATCCTAGAAAGCTAAGGAAGACAGAAACTCACACTAGATGCCAAGATAACCTGAACAGATCTCCCCACCAGAGTGTAGGACATTGATTTCTAAAGTTAGAAATGGAATGAGGGGATATTTAGGCAAATAAAAGGTGGAATGGACTAATTCAGCCTATAGGAATACATTTAAATATCATATCAAATGTTATTAATCATATAATACAGGATAATCAAAAATAAAAGGAAAGTTTTAAAAGATTTTGAGATGTTTGTACTGAAAAAATAGTCCAGCAATAGAGTGAAAAACAAACCACATAATGGGAAATCACATACAAAGTATCTGATACAAGGTTTTTTTCCATAAAATATGAAGAACCCTTATAAATTTATAATAGTAGAAGACAGTGTTTGGTGAATAAATGTTTCCAAGTGATATTTTACAAAATGAAAAGTGCTACAACAAGTTCCATAAAGGTATATAACATAACTTGTGTGAGGAAATTAAGATTTCAAATCTTGTGAAATTTCCCAAGACTATGTTTGCATATCAACCAGTTACTGTCATGCCAGTCTTGTTTACACAGCGAATTATTGAAATTTCACAGGTCAAGCATTTCTGTCATGTCTAAAAGACACTACCTAGAAACAAGTATCCTGATTCTCTGGCTCTTTTATTTTTCTATATTTTTTTTATTTACATTCCCAATGATTTCCCCTTTCTCGGTTCCTGCCTCCCCAAAAGTCCCATAAGCCCTCTTACCTCCCCCTGTTCTCCCCTCAACAGTTATGTGACCCTTGGGCATAAAAGTTATGCTGTAATCAGTTGAAGTTGGGCAAGTCAAAATTCTCTTCATTTTTACCAGTTATGGGTCTATAATCTCTGTAGTGGTCCTTATTTGTTTTTATAAAAAGCTTCTTTGATGAAGTCTGTGAGCTCTTTCTTTATCTGTGCATTCAACATTTATCTGGCAGCTGCATATTTCCTTTCATACTCTTAGCCCTCTTGGCTTTTCTCCTGTCTCCTCCAATACCTGATCCTACCCACTTTCCCCCTCCCCTTCTCTTTTTCAACCCATGTCCCTTCCTTCCTCTGGCTCCCATGATTATTTTGCTCTCCCTTCTATTTGGTACTGACATATACTCACTTGGGCCTTCTTTCTTGTTAAATTTTTTTTAATTTATAAAATTTTATTAAAGCCTTTTACTCATCTTATTGTCACAATATGGGGGATAAAAGAGGACTTTTGGCATAAATTACTAAAGATACTTCTCTTTTTATTGTTTATTTTATTTATTTACATTTCAAATGTTATCCCCCTCTCAGTTTTCCCTCTGCAAACCCCATCCTTCCTCCCCATGTTCTATGAGGGTTCTCCCCCACCAACCCAGCCACTCCTGCCTTACTGCTCTAGCATTCCCTACACTGGGGCATTGAGCCTTCCCAAGACCAAGGGCTTCCCCTCCCACTGATGCCAGATAAGGCCATCCTCTGCTACATATGCAGCTGGGGTCATGGGTCCCTCCATGTATACTCTTTGGTTGGTGGTTTAGTCCCTGGGAGCTTTGGGGGATCTGATTTGTTGATAATGTTGTTCTTCCTATGTGGTTGAGAACTCCTTCATCTCATTCAGTCCCTCCCCTAACTCCTCCATTGGGGTCCCCATGCTCAGTCCAATGGTTGGCTGCAAGCATATGCCTCTTTATTTGTCAGGCTCTGGCAGAGCCTCTCAAGAGATAACTATATCAGACTCCTGTCAGCAAGCACTTCCTGGCATCAGCAATAGTGTCTGGGTTTAGTGGCTGTATATGGAATGGATTCCTAGGTGGGGCAGTCTCTAGATGGCCTTTCCTTCACTCTCTGCTTCACTCTTTGTCCCTATTATTTTCTTTAGACAAGAGCAATTATGAGTTAAAGTGTTCCAGATAAGTGGGTGGCCCATCCCTCAACTGAGAGCCAACCTCTGGATATGGTCTCTACAGGTTCTCCCTCCACATTGTTGTATATTTCAGCTAATGTCATCCCCATTAGGTCCTGAGAACCTGTTGGTTTCCTGGCATCTGGAACTTTCTGGTGGCTACCCCAATTTGCCCATTCTCCACTGCTACACACCTCCGTTCAATTTCCTGACCCTCTGTGTATCATGGGTATTCTGTACTCTTTTATCTAATATCTAATTATCAATGAGTACATACCATGCACATCCTTTTGGGTCTAGGTTACCACAGTCAAGATGATACTTTCTAGTTCCATCCATTTGCCAGAAAAATTCATGATGTCCTTGTTTTTAATAGCTAAGTAGTGTCCCATTGTGTAAATGCACCACATTTTCTTGTTCTTTTTCTGGTGTCTGTACCTTCTTTGTGTTAAAGTTGTCCCTCGTGAATCCTCTGTATGGCTGGATTAGTAGAGAGATATTGTTTAAATTTGGTTTTGTCATGGGATATCTTAGTTTCTCCATTTTTGATGATTGACAATTTTGCTGAAAATAGTAGCCTCAGCTGTCATCTGTGGTCTCTTAGACTCAGCATGACAGCTGTCCAGCATCTTCTGGCTTTTAGGATCTCTGTTGAGAAGTCACTTTTAATTCTGATTGGTCTGCCTTTATATGTTACTTGGCCCTTTTTCATTACAGTTTTTAATATTCTTTCTTTGTTATGTTCATTTAGTGTTTTGATTATTATGTAGCAGGAGTGTTTTCTTTTCTAATCCAAGTCTATTTAGTGTTTTGCAGGCCTCTTATATGTGTATGGTGTCCTCTTTAGGTTAGGGAAATCTTCTTCTATGATTTTGTTGAAGATGTTTTCTGGCCCTTTAAACTGGAAATCTTTACCCAATTTTATTCCTATTATAACCCAAAGCATTCAGATCCTTACCAGTCTTAGTAATATTTCAGCTGTTCATTAGCCACATATATCCACAGAATACAATATTGAACAGGTAAACTATACCATTATCTGTTCTCAGATAAAGTTTCATAAGGTAGGCTTTGGATGATTTATTTTCAATTTGAGATACAGATGTGCTGGAATCTTCCCACAGGAGAATGGGAATAAATAATTTTAAGACTAGTTATAGGAAGTAACCTCTCACATCTTATATTAAACAAACACCTTCTGCACTATGCCTAGATTTGTATGGATTATATATACTGCTTTGTCTTTCCCTTAAAGTATAAGAAAGCTCATTTGCCAGTCTTAGTGAAGGCGGAAATTTACCATAAAGAAATCCAAAGATGGGGATGTTATTACCAGGATGTAGGAGAGATACATCTGGAGAATGAAAACAGAAATCAGCTCTGGAATGAAGAAAAAAAGTAATGTTTTGGTTTTAACCTCTGGCTTTTATCACATTTTTGTCAGAATTCAAAGAGAGTAAGATAATTCTGTGTGATTACTATTATAATACAGATGCAAAATTGAAATTATATAAGATTATTTTCATCATTTCCCTAATAAGGTCAATGGGTTTATTCTCAACTACAAATTTCTGTTCAAGACTACATGTACACAGAGAGCATTATAGAATAGGAGAAAGACATGTATTTTGCTTTTTTCATTTTTAAATGTCTGTATTATTCAGAAATTATATTGATATCAATGTTTTGATAGATTTGTTTTTCAAGTTAATTTCTTCAAAAATATTTTGAACAATGTTTTAAAATAAGGTATTTAATTAATTTATTTGATTTGTTTTAAATGCCAAATTAATATTATTAATTATAACCAACATGAAACATTTTGCCAAAAATAAGTTTATAATTATTTTAGAAAGCCATATTACTATTCAAACAATAATTACCCTTACAATTGTAGGGAACAATTTTACCCATAGGATGTCCATAGTTTGGAAAGATAAATGACTTTGTGACATTGGAAGCTGAATTGTTAATTTGCTCATGATCCAAAATATGTTTATACAGAGACATTTTCTTCTAGCAAATCTTATTAGGTAGAGTTACTCTTTAAAGTCAAAATGCATCTCAAATCTCTTTCTTCTCATGTTCAGCTCAAAGAGTTGAAAGTACATTTGAGTATTGGGATATAAATTCAAATGTGATTGTAGTTGACATTTGACAGCTATATCACCACCTGCACTCTAAAAACTATTGTTCTCCATCTAGTATCCAATGTTAACATGTCACCACCTGTAATCAGATTTGACATTGTTGATGGAAGGCAGTGTCCAGAAAAGATGAGAAATTCAGTTATGGTGTGCCTCACCTTGCCATCATGAGTCTATGTGTTCTGATCTGTGAGAGTAAATATTTATGCACATGTATCTGTATATATGCATGTAAATAATAAATTTGGCAAGACTTTGGTTTGGGGAGTAATACTCAGGATAAGTTTAATATGCACATATACTTAAATTGGATACTTTAATCCAATCTGTACTGCCTATATATTTTTGGATATATATCACCCCTAGTAAGACAACCAGACTTCAGGCAACAATTCATAATCATTTATGTGGGACAGATGGTTATATTTTAATTTTTTGAATTCTGCCCCTTTGGGGGACAAATTACAATTTTCGTAACATCTTTTAGATTTATTTACTTCTACTTTACACATATGAGAAAAAAAATCAATCATGAAAACAAATTTAAAATACCAAAATTGATATATTGGGACTGGAGAGATAACTCAGGATTTACAAGCACTTGTTACTCTTGCAAAGACTCAGAGTTACATTTCCAGAAACCATATATAATTCCAGTTCATAGGGATACAAGCCTTCTTTTACCTCTAGCGTTAGCAGGGTTGCACAGTAAACATACATGCAGGCAAAAAAATACCGTGTCTAAATAAAATAAAATGAGTTAACTGTGTTAAAGAGAAATTAATATATATTTGCCTTTATTTCAGTATACTCTGTAGTACATAATCACTGACAATGGTTACCGTTAAAATGCATTACTTGTAGATGTTTATAAGTAATATTCATTTATTTAAATCCTAAGAATACTTAGTACTGATATGTGGTATACAATCACTCATGTTTTGTTAGATTACATCAGTGAATTTGTCCTGAGAGAACAACACAGGAAAAAATTAATCTTTAATTTGTAAAGTAAAATGCTATAAAGTTATGACTGAAGAAAGATGTAGAATGAATAAATTAGTCTTAACAAATACATCAAGGTAATTTGACCAATCTAATTCCTTTCATTGTCCGAATTAATGTTCCACATTAATAATGAGGGCCATTACTTGTACCTATACACTTGTACCTGCTAATAGTTGTAAGTCTGTATTACAGACATTATGAAAAGCTAGGTTTCAGATCTTAGCATTGTTGTATAAGTAGAATTTAACTTTTCAGGAGCTGTTGAACAGAAATTTGCAAAGTAAATTCATCAGCAAATTTGTTTTCTTCTATCAACATTAATGCTTACTAACTATAATGTTCTTGGCTTAATGGGCATCATTTTATATCCATATTCACAATAAGTCTTACAATAACACAAAAATTATCTGAGAAATTATGAGATTTTTTTGAAAATGTTTAAAGAGGACAAGGCTAGGGCTACTTGCCATCTTATAGTATGTGGCTCAGTCTTGCACAGAAGATAACTGATCTTCTGTTTCACAAATGTCATAATATTCAATATTTATAAAAAGACTTTATATGAGTGAGCATTCATAATGCTATGTCCACACAAAATGTGTTTCCTTGTTTCAGGATTTTGTAAACTCCCCAGTAATTAAATGATTATATAACCCAAGGGAAGCTTGTATTTAATTTTGTTCTATTGCAATGTTATTATTACTTTACTTGAGTTGTATGAGTCAAAAGCCTAACTTTATATTTCTAACTCATGTTAAGTTATAGATCATTATGTGGTATTATTTCCATTTTTCCCAGCACCATTTGTAGGAAGACTATTTTTTCTCTATTTTATATTTTATCAATCTTCATTAAAATTTAGTTAATAATGCCTACTCATATTTTGGAAGGTGTAATTTTGTTCTATTGGTCTATGTATAATAATGCAGTACCATAATGTTTAATAACTATTTCAATTCAATTTGAACTCAAGAAATGTGAAGTTTTCAGCTTTGTTCCTGATCAATATTATATTTGTATTTGAATATTTTTAAGCTTTATTTTTATTTATGTGTTTGTATGCATGCATGCATGCCATATGTGTACAGGTGGTTGTGGAGGCCAGAAGATGACATCATACCCCTTGAAGATGGAGTTACAGGCAGTTGTGTACCACTAAATGTGAGTGATGGAAACTAAGCTAGATCCTCTAGAAGACTAAGTGTTATCTTAGATATTGCTCTATTTTCTGTGAAAAAAAAAAACACTATGACTAATACAAGTCTTACAAAGAAGAGTGGGAAATGCTTATAACTCCAGAGGGCAAGTCCTTTTTCATGATGGTAGGTGGTGTGGCACAGGAATGACAGGCATGATAGCTTTACATCCTGATCCAAAGACAGACAGACAGACAGACAGACTTACAGACAGACAGACAGAGACTAAGCCTACGGTGGATGATTGAAACCTCAAAACCCACCTTCCAGTGACACATCAACTTCTACAAGGCCACACCTTCTTGAATAAGACCATGCCTTCTCATGCTTCCTAAACAAAGTTTACCAACTGGGGACTAAGCATTCAAAGATATGAGCCTATGTGAACCATTCTTATTCAAACCACCGCTAGTAGGCAAGTGATTTTAACTACTGAGCCTTCCCTCCATTTTGAATCTTGTATGTGTTAATATGAATTAAAAATTTGAGCTTTTGAAAATGTCATTTTGTGTAATAGAATACATAGTAATGAGGGAAGTCTCTTTTATTTATAGTTAAAACTCACACAAATGTTTATTTTCTCACATAATTTTTCCCATTCATTACGTGCAACATACAAGTCCTCTAGTGATCAGACTTCCCAATTCCTAAAATTAAAAGTGTTTCACCCCATGGGAAAAAATTTAGTCACCAAAATGTATGAAATAAAACAGAATGTTTAAAGTGCCTTAATCTCACCTCAATAACTAAGGTCCTGCTTTCTGCCCCCTTATTCAGTGAAGCCCCTCTTCCCTTTTTTTCTTTTCTATATTCTTTATTTACATTCCAAATGAAATTGACTTTAGATGAGCATCTTTTTATCTTTTTTTTTAACAGCTTGCATATACTGTGACTTTTACTTTTTTATTAACATTTCAAACGATGTCCCCTTTCCTGGTCCCCCCTCCCCCAAGAATCCTATAAACAATTTCCCCTCCCCCTGTTCCCCAGTCAACCACCTCCCCTTTCCCTGTACTGGTATTCCCATACATTGCTGCTTCAAGACTTGCCAGGAACAGGGGTGTCTCCTACCTTTGATGTCCAACAAGGCCATCCTCTGCTGCCTATGTGTCTGGAACCATGGGTAACACATGTGTACTATCTGGTTGAGTCTTTAATCCCTGCGAGCACTGGGAGTACTGGGTGGCTTATATCATTGTTCTTCCTATGGCGCTGCAAACCCCTTCAGCTCCTTGGGTACTTTCTCCAGTTGGGGATCCTGTGCTCAGTTCACTGGCTGGATGAGAGTGTCCTGGTCTGTATTTTTTTGTGCACTAGGAAAGCCTCTCAGGTGACACCTATATCTGACTCCCATCAGCAAGTACTTGTGGGCATTGATAATAGTGTCAAGGATTTGTAACTGTATATGGGATGGATCACTAGGTGGGGTCGTCTTTGGATGATCTTTCCCTCGGTCTCTGCTCCACACTTTGTCTCTGTATCTCCTTCTGTGGGTATTTTGTTCCCCCTTCTAAGAAGGACCAGTGTATCCATACTTTGTTCTTCCTTATTCTTGAGCATCATTTGATATGTGAATTGTGTCTTGGGTATTCAAAACTTCTGGGATAATATCCACTTATTAGTGAGTGCATACGATTTGTGTTCTTCGGTGATTGAGTTACCTCACTTAGGATGATATTTTCCAGTTCCACCAATTTGTCTAAGAATTTCATGAATTCATTGTTTTTAATAGCTGAGTAGAATTCCACTGTGTAAATGTACCATATTTTCTGTATCCATTCCTCCATTGAGGGACATCTAGGTTCTTTCCAGATTCTGGCTATTATAAGTAGGACTGCTATGAACATAGTGGAGCATGTGTCCTTATTATATGCTGGATAATTCTCTGGATAAATGCCTAGGTATAACAGGGTTCTTCTGTAGTATCATGCCCAGTTTTCTGAGGAACCACCAGACTGATTTCCTGAGCGGTTGTACCAGCTTGCAATTCCACCAGAAGTGGATGAGTATTACTCTTTCTTCACATCCTCTCCAGCACCTGCTGTCTTCTAAGTTTTTGATCTTAGCCATTCTGACTGGTGTGAGGTGAAATATCAGGGTTGTTTTTATTTGAATTTCCCTGATAACTAAGGATGTTGAAGATTTTGTTAGGTGTGTCTCAGCCATTCGATAATCCTCAGGTGAAAATTCTTTGTTTAGCTGTGTACTCCATTTTTTAATAGGGTTATATGGCTTTCTGGAGTCTAACTTCTTAAGTTCTTTGTATATCTTGGATATTAGCCCTCGTTCAGATGTAGTTTTGGTAAAGATCTTTTCTGAATTTGTTGGTTGCCATTTTGTCCTATTGATAGTGTCCTTTGCCTTGCAGAATTTTTCTAATTTTATCAGATCCCATTTGTCAATTTTTGATCTTAGAGCATAAGCTATTGGTGTTCTGTTCAAGAAATTTTCCCCTGTGCCCATGTGTTCAAGGCTCTTCTCCAGTTACTTTTCTATTAGTTTCAGTGTGTCTGGTTTTATGTAGATGTCCTTGATCCACTTGGACTTGAACTTAGTACAAGGAGATAAGAATGGATCAATTTGCATTCTTCTGCATGCTGACCTCCAATTGAACCAGCACCATTTTTTTGAAAAGGCTATCTTTTTTCCACTGGATGGTTTTAGCTCCTTTGTTAGAGATCAAGTGACCATAGGAGTGTGGATTCATTTCTGGGTCTTCAGTTCTGTTCCATTGATCTACATGCCTGTCACTGTACCAATACCATGCAGGTTTTAACACTATTGCTCTGTAATACTGCTTGAGGTCCAGGATACTGATTCGCCAAGAAGTTCTTTTACTGTTGAGAATTTTTACTGTATTAATCCTCCCAATTCTCAACCATAGGAGATGTTTCTATCTTCTAACATCTTCCTTTTTTTCTTTCTTCAGAGACTTGAAGTTATCATACAGAACTTTCCTTTGTTTGATTAGAATCAAACAATGATACCTTATATTGTTTGTGACTATTGTGAAAGGTGTTGTTTCTATAATTTCTTTCTCGGCCTGTTTATCCCTTGAGTATAGGAAGGCTACTGATTTGCTTGAGTTAATTTTATGTCCTTCTACTTGGCTGAAGTTGTTTATCAGCTGTAGGAGTTCTCTGGTGGAGTTTTTGGGTTAGCTTAACTATACTATCATATCATCTCCAAATAATGATAGTTTGACTTCTTCATTTCCAATTTGTGTCCCTTTGATCTCCTTTTGTTTTATAATTTCTCTAGCTATAACTCCAATTACTATATTGGATAGATATGGAGAGATAGGGCAGCCGTCTCTGGTCCCTGATTTTAGTAACATTATATCAAGTTTCTCTCCACTTAGTTTGATATTGGCTACTGATTTGCTGTATATTGCTTTTACTATGTTCAGTTATGAGCCTTGAATTCCTGGTCATTCCAAGACTTTTAACATGAAAGGATGCTAAATTTTGTCAAATGCTTTTTCAGCATATAATGAAATGACCATTTAGTTTTTTCTTTGAGTTCCTTTGTGTATTGGATAACATTGATTGTTTTGTGTATATAGAGCCATCTCTGAATCCCTGGGATGAAGCCTATTTGATCATTGGTGATGTTTGAAGTGTTCTTGGTTTCAGTTGGCAAGATTTTATAGAGTATTTCTGCATCGATATTCATACAGGAAATTGTTCTGAAGCTCTCTTTCTTTGTTGGATCTTTATGTGGTTTTCATATCAGTGTAATTGTGGCTTCATAGAATAAGTTGGGTAATGTTCCTTCTGTTTCTATTTTGTGGACTAGTTTGAAACATATTGGTGTTAGGTCTTCTTTGAAGGTCTATTAGAATTTTGCACTAAAACCATCTGGTCCTGTGCTTTTTTAGACTGGGAGATTTCAATGTGTGCTTCTATTTCTTTAGGGGTTGTGGAACTGTTTTTTTTTTTTTATTTTCTAAGTTTTTTTTATTTATATTCCAAATCATTTCCCCTTTCCCGTTTCCTCCCTCCCCGAAAGTCCCATAAGCCCCCTTCCCGCCCTCTTTTCTCGATTCAACCCCCTCTCGTTTTTCTGTTCTGGTGTTCCCCTACATCCAGTCTTTCCAGGGCCAGGGGTCTCTCCTTCCATCTTTTTAGAAATCTATTGATATGCGGATTGTGTCTAGGGTATTCCGAGATTCTGGGTCAATATCCCCTTATCAGTGACTGCATACCATGTGTGTTCTTTTGTGATTGGGTTACCTCACTAAGGATGATATTTTCAAGTTCTGACCATTTGCCTAAATATTTTGGGAATTCATTGTTTTTAATTGCAGAGTAGTATTCCATTGTGTAGATATACCACATCTTCTGAATCCATTCCTCCCTTGAGGGACATCTGGGTTCTTTCCAGCTTCTGGCTATTATAAATAAGGCTGCTATGAACATAGTGGAGCATGTGTCCTTATTGCATGCAGGTAAAGCCTCTGGGTATATGCCCAGGAGTGGTATAGCTGGATCATCTGGGAGTGTCATGCCCAGTTTGCTGAGGAACCGCCAGACTGCTTTCCAGAGTGGTTGAACCAGCTTGCAATTCCACCAGCAGTGGAGGAGTGTTCCTCTTTCTCCACATCCTCGCCAACAACTGCTGTCTCCTGTGGTTTTGATCTTAGCCATTCTGACTGCTGTGAGATGGAATCACAGGGTTGTTTTGATTTGCATTTCCCTAATGACTAAGGATGATGAACATTTATTTAGGTGTTTCTCAGCCATTAGATATTCTTCAGGTGAGAACTCTTTGTTTAGCTCTGTACCCCATTTTTTAATAGGGTTACATGCCTCTCTGGAGTTTAACTTCTTGAGTTCTTTGTATATATTGGATGTTAGCCCTCTGTGGGATGTAAGGTTGGTAAAGATCATTTCCCAGTTAGTTTGGTGCTGCTTTGTCTTTTTGACAGTGTCTTTTGCCTTGCAAAAAACTTTGTAATTTAATGAGGTCCCATTTGTCAATTCTTGACCTTACAGCATAAGCTATTGGAGTTCTGTTCAGGAAATTCTCCCCTGTGCCCATATGTTCAAGGTTCTTCCCTAGTTTCCTTTCTATTAGTTTCAGTGTGTCTGGTTTTACGTGGAGGTCCTTGATCCACTTGGAATAGAGCTTAGTGCAAGGAGATAAGAATGGGTCAATTTGCATTCTTCTGCATGTTGACCTCCAGTTGAGCCAGCACCATTTGTTGAAAAGGCTATCTTTTTGACACTGAATG
This sequence comes from Tokudaia tokunoshimensis, assembly GCA_036184795.1. NCBI lineage: Eukaryota > Metazoa > Chordata > Mammalia > Rodentia > Muridae > Tokudaia > Tokudaia tokunoshimensis. The sequence continues at coordinate 41,868,223 of BTHU01000023.1, forward strand.
GTTTTAGCTCTTTGTCAAAGATCAAGTGACCATAGGACTGTGGATTCATTTCTGGGTCTTCAATTCTGTTCCATTGATCTACATGCCTGTCACTGTACCAATACCATGCGGTTTTTAACACTATTGCTCTGTAGTACAGCTTGAGGTCCGGGATACTGATTCCCCCAGAGATTCTTTTACTCTTGAGAATAGTTTTAGCTATTCTGGGTTTTCTGTTATTCCAGATGAATTTTTGAGTGGCTCTGCCTAACTCTATGAAGAATTGAGTTGGGATTTTGATGGGGATTGCATTGAATCTGTGTATTACTTTTGGTAAGATGGTCATTTTTACTATATTAATCCTGCCAATCCATGAGCATGGCAGATTTTTCCCTTCTTCTGAGGTCTTCTTCAATTTCTTTCTTCAGAGAGTTGAAGTTCTCGTCATACAGATCTTTCACTTGTTTGGTTAGAGTCACGCCAAGATATTTTATATGGTTTGTGGCTATCGTGAAGGGTATTATTTCTCTTACTTCTTTCTCAGCCTGTTTATCCTTTGAGTATAGGAAGGCTACTGACTTCCTTGAGTTGATTTTATATCCGGCCACTTTGCTGAAGTTGTTTATCAGCTGTAGGAGTTCTCTGGTGGAGTTCTTTGGGTCGCTTAAATATACTATCATATCGTCTGCAAATAGTGATAGTTTGACTTCTTCCTTTCCAATTTGTATCCCTTTGAACTCTTTTTGTTGTGTAATTGCTCTAGCTAGAACTTCAAGTACTATGTTGAAAAGATATGGAGAGAGAGGGCAGCCTTGTCTAGTCCCTGATTTTAGTGGGATTGCTTCAAGTTTCTCTCCATTTAGATTGATGCTGGCAACCGGTTTGCTGTAAATTGCTTTTACTATGTTTAGAAATGGGCCTCGAATTCCTGATCTTTCCAAGACCTTTAGCATGAAAGGATGCTGAATTTTGTCAAATGCTTTCTCAGCATCTAATGAGATGACCATGTGGTTTTTTTCTTTGAGATTGTTTATATAGTGGATTACATTGATGGATTTCCTTATATTGAACCATCCCTGCATCCCTGGGATGAAGCCTACTTGATCGTAGTGAATGATCATTTTGATGTGTTCTTGGATTCGGTTGGCAAGAATTTTATTGAGTATTTTTACATCGATATTCATAAGAGAGATTGGCCTGAGATTCTCGTTCTTTGTCTGATCTTTGTGTGCTTTTGGTATTAGTGTAATTGTGGCTTCATAGAACGAGTTGGGTACTCTTCCTTCTGTTTCTATTTTGTGGAACAGTTTGAAGAGTATTGGTGTTAGGTCTTCTTTGAAGGTCTGATAGAATTCTGCACTAAAACCATATGGACCTGTGCTTTTTTTGGTTGGAAGACTTCCAATGACAACTTTTATTTCTTCAGGGGTTATAGGACAGTTTAGATGGTCTATTTGATCCTAATTTAATTTTGGTATTTGATATCTGTCAAGGAAATTGTCCATTTCCTCGAGATTTTCTAGATGTGTTGAATACAGGTTTTTGTAGTAGGATCTGATTATTTTTTGAATTTCCTCAGTTTCTGTTGTTATCTCTTCCTTATCGTTTCTGATTTTATTAATTTGGATACTATCTCTGTGCCCTCTGGTTAGTCTGGCTAAGGGCTTATCTATCTTGTTGATTTTCTCAAAGAACCAACTCCTCGTTTTGTTGATTCTTTGTATGGTTTTATTTGTTTCTACTTGATTGATTTCAGCCCTGAGTTTGATGATTTCCTGCCTTCTACTCCTCTTTGGTGTATTTGCTTCTTTTTGTTCCAGGGCTTTCAGGTGTGCCATTAAGCTGTTAGTGTATGCTGTCTCCCGTTTCTTTTTGGCGGCACTCAGGGCTATGAATTTTCCCATTAGAATTGCTTTCATTGTGTCCCATAAATTAGGGTATGTTGTGCCTTCATTTTCATTAACTTTCAAAAAGTCTTTGATTTCTTTCTTTATTTCTACCTTGACCAAGTTATCATTGAGTAGAGCATTGTTCAGCCTCCATGTGTACGTGGGTTTTCTGTTGCTTTTCTTGCCATTGAAGACCACCCTTATTCCATAGTGATATGATAGGAGGCATGGGATTAGTTCTATCTTCTTATATCTGTTGAGGTCTGATTTGTGACCAATTATATGGTCGATTTTGGAGAAGGTGCCATGAGGTGCTTAGAAGAAGTTGTATTCTTTAGCTCTAGGATGAAATGTTCTATATATATATATCTGTTAGTTCCAGTTGGTCCAAGGCTTCAATTAGATTCACTGTGTCCCTGTTTAGTTTCTGCTTTCCTGAACAATCCATTTCAGAGAGCGGGGTGTTGAAGTCACCCACTATTATTGTGTGAGGTGCGATGTGTGCTTTGAGCTTTAGTAAAGTTTCTTTTACGAATGAGGGTACCCTTGTATTTGCAGCACAGATATTCGGAATTGAGAGTTCTTGTTGGTGGATTTTCCCCTTGATCAATATGTAGTGTCCTTCTGTGTCTTTTTTGATGACTTTAGGTTGAAAATCAATTTTATGTGATATTAGGATGGCTACTCCACCTCGTTTCTTGGGGCCATTTGCTTGTAAAATTATTTTCCAGCCTTTTACTCTGAGGTAGTTTTTCTCTTTGACACTGAGGTGCGTTTGCTGCATGCAGCAAAATGCTGGGTCCTGTTTACATATCCAGTCTGCTAGTCTATGTTTTTTTATTGGGGAATTGAGACCATTGATATTAAGAGAGATTAATGCATAGTGATTATTGCCACCTGCCATTCTTGATGCTATCTGATTCAAGAAGGTTATTATCTCATTTTTTCCAGGGTGTTGTTTCTCTCCCTGTATTGGTGGTTTCCACCTATTATCCGTTGCTGGGCTGGATTTGTGGAGAGATATTGTGAAAATTTGGTTTTATCATGGAATATCTTGATCTCTCCATCTATGGTGATTGAGAGTTTTGCTGGGTATAGTAGTCTAGGCTGGCATTTGTGCTCTCTTAGTGTCTGCATGAGATCTGCTCAGGATCTTCTGGCTTTCATAGTCTCTGTTGAGAAGTCTGATGTGATTCGGATAGGTCTTCCTTTGTATGTTACTTGGCCCTTTTCTCTTACTGCTTTTAGTATTCTTTCTTTGTTTAGAACATTTGGTGTTTTGATTATTATGTGACGGGAGGTATTTCTATTCTGGTCCAGTCTGTTTGGAGTTCTGTAGGCTTCTTGTAAGTTCATGAACATCTCTCTCTTTAGGTTAGGGAAGTTTTCCTCCATAATTTTGTTGAAGATGTTTACTGGCCTTTAAGTTGCAAATCTTCACTCTCATCTATATCTATAATCCTTAGGTTTTTTCTTCTCATTGTGTCCTGGATTTCCTGGATGTTTTGGGTTACACGTTTTTTTGCATTTTGCATTTTCTTTGACTGTTGAGTCGATGCTTTCTATGGAATCTTCAGCACCTGAGATTCTTTCTTCCATCTCTTGTATTCTATTGTTGATGTTTGCATCTATGACTCCTGATTTCTTCCCAAGGTTTTCTATCTCCAAAGTTGTCTCTCTTTGTGATTTCTTAGTTGTTTCTACTTCCTTTTTTAGTTCTTAGATGGATTTGCTGAGATCCTTCACTTGTTTGTTTGTATTTTCCTGTATTTCTTTTTTTTTTTTTTTTTGGTTTTTGAGACAGGGTTTCTCTGTGCAGCCCTGGCTGTCCTGGAACTCACTTTGTAGACCAGGCTGGGCTCAAACTCAGAAATCCTCCTGCCTCTGCCTCCCAAGTGCTGGGATTAAAGGCGTGCGCCACCACTGCCCGGCCCTGAATTTCTTTAAGGTATTTTTGCATTACCTCTTTCAGGATTTCTGCCTGTTGACCCACGTTCTCCTGCATTTCTCTGAGCGATTTTTGTGTTTCCTCCTCATGGGATTCCATCTGTTGATCCATTGTATCCTGCATTTCTTTAAGCAGTTCTTGTGTTTCCTTTGTAAGGGCATCTACCCGTTGATTCATTTCTTTAAGTGATTTTTGTGTTGTCTCCTTGTGGGCCTCCATCTTTTGATCCATGTTCTCCTGCATTTCTCTAAGCGATTTTTGTGTTTCCTTTGTAAGGGCTTCTAACCATTGATTCGTGGTCTCCTGTAATTCTTTATTAGATTTATTTGTGTCCTTCTTGTGATCCTCTAATAGCATCATGAGAAGTGATTTTAAATCCAGATCTTGTCTTTCAGGTGTGGTGGGGTATCCAGGACTTGCTGCTGTTGGAGAGTTGGGTTCGGATGGTGCCATATTACTTTGATTTCTGTTAGTAACGTTCCTACTTTTGCCTTTTGCCATCTGGTTACCTCTGATGTTAGTTGGTCCTGCTGTCACTGGCTGTTGGTTGTACCTCCTGTGAGCCTGCAAATCTATTTCTGGCCCCCCTCGATTACCAGGATTCACCTGGCACCGATTTCTGGGGCCTGCCCTACTCCTGAGTGACTTTGGAGCCCTGATGTGCCTTGCCCCAAGTGATGTTCTATTGGGGAGTCCTTGCACATCCAAAGGTTCAGCTTAGTGGATTCCTGGAGCAGAGGCCGCCAAAGGGAGGCTGGTAGGCTCCTGCCCTGTGCAAGGGTGTGTGATCTCTCCCAGAGTGGGGGCAGGAGGGGGCATCCCTCTGCCAGGCAGAAGTCCCACAGCAGAGCTGGCAAGCTGGTTACTGCAGATCTGCCCAGCTCTTGGGAGCAGCATACACACAAGCCGCCTGAGACCCAAGCGATATTATGCCTGTCTGTCTCAGAGCCTGGCAGTCCCAACTTCCAGGCCACTGGAGCAAAGATGGCGGAGTGCACTCTGCACTCTCTCAGTGGCGCTGGTCACCCTGCAGAGGCGATGGCCTACAGCAGCTCTGGGGCCCAGATGACCACAGCGCTGTCCAGTTCTTGGGAGCAGACAGAAGCCTATGGAACTGTTTAGATGGTCTATCTGATCCTGATTTAACTTTCATTATTTTGTCTCTGTCTAGGAAATTGTCCATTTCCTCCAGATTTTCCAGTTGTGTTGATGTGTTGAGTATAAGCTTTTGTAGTTGGATCTGATGATTTTTTTGAATTTCCTCAGTTTCTGTTGTTATTCCCTTTTCATTTCTGATCTTGTTAATTTGAATACTGTCTCTGAGCCCTCTGGCTAGTCTGGCTAAGGGTATATCTATCTTGTTTATTTTCTCAAAGAACCAGCTCCTGGTTTTGTTGATTCTTTGAATAGTTCTTTTTGTTTCTTCTTGGTTTATTTAGCCCTGAGTTTGAAAATTTCCTGCCTTCTACTCTTCTAGGGTGTATTAGCTTCTCTCTGTTCTAAAGCTTTCAGGTGTGCTGTTAAGCTGCTAGTGTATGTTCTCTTCAGCTTCTTTTTGAAGGCACTCAGAATTATGAGTGTTCCTCTTAGCACTGTGTTCATTGTGTCCCACAAATTTGGGTATGTTGTACCTTCATTTTTATTAAATTCTAAAAAGTATTTGATTTCTTTTCTAATTTCTTCCTTGACCAGGTTATCATTGAGAAGAGCATTGTTCAGCTTCCATGTGTCTGTGGGCTTTCTGTTGTTTTTTGTTGCTAGTGAAGACCACCCTTAATCCATAGTGATCTGATAGGAGGCATGGGACTAGTTCGATCTTCTCATATCTGTTGAGGTGTGTTTTGTAAACAATTATAAGGTCAATTTTGAAGAAGGTACCATGAGGTGCTGAGAAGAAGGTATATTCTTTTGATTTAAGATGAAATGTTCTATAGATATCTATTAAATCCATTTGGTCCAAAACTTCTGTTAGTTTCACTGTGTCTCTGTTTATTTTGTGTTTCCCTGATCTATCAAAGGATGAGATTGGGGTATTGAAATCACCCACATATATTGTGTGAGGTGCAATGTGTACTTTAAGCTTTAGTAAAGTTACTTTTATGAATGAGGGTGTCCACACATTTGGAGCATAGATATTCAGAATTGAGAGTTCTTCTTTTTATATTTTTCCTTTCATCAGTATAAAGTGTACTTCCATGTCTTTTTTGATGACTTTTGGTTGAAAGTCTATTTTGTTGGATATTAGAATTGTTACTCCAGCTTATTTCCTGGGACTATTTGCTTGGAAAATTGTTTTACAACCTTTTACTCTGAGGTAGTGTTGGTCTTTGACACTGAGATGCCTTTCCTGTATGCAGCAAAATGGTGTGTCCTGTTTCCATATCCAGTCTGTTGTTTGATGCCTTTTTATTGGGGAATTGAGAATATCATCCTTAGTGAGGTAACCCAATCACAAAAGAACACACTTGGTATGCAGTCACTGATAAGGGGATATTAACCCAAAATCTCGGAATACCCTAGACACAATTCGCATATCAATAGATTTCTAAGAAGATGGAAGGAGAGACCCCTGGTCCTGGAAAGACTGGATGTAGGGGAATGCCAGGACAGAGAAGTGAGAGGGGGTTGAAAGGGGAAAAGAGGGAGGGAAGGGGAATTATGGGACTTTCAAGGAGGGAGGAAACGGGAAAAGGAAAATGATTTTGAATGTAAATAAAAAACTTAGAAAATAAAATTTAAAAAAAGGGAAAAAAAGAAATATTAAGGAATAGTGATTGTTTTTTCCTGTTATTTTTGATGTACTTTTTATGTTTGTGTGGTTATTTTTTGGGGGGGTTTTTTGAAAGAAGATTAATTTCTTACTTTCTCTAGTGTGTAGTTTCCCTCCTTTTGGTGGTGTTTTCCCTTCACTATCCTTTGATGGGCTGGATTCCTGGAAAGATATTGTGTAAATTTGTTTTTGTCATGGAATACCTTGGTTTCTTCATCTATAGTAATTGAGAGATTTTCTGTTCCCTTAGGTTGTGTATGACATCTGCCCAGGCTAGTTTGGCTTTCATATTCTCTGGGTAAAAGTCTGGTATAATTCTGATAGGTCTACCTTTATATGTTACTTGACTTTTTCCCTTACTACTTTTAATATTCTTTCTTTGTTTACTGTATTTGGTATTTTAATTATTATGTGATGGGAGGAATTTCTTTTCTGGCCAAATCTATTTGGAGTTCTGTTGGCTTCTAGTATGTTGATGAGCATCTCTTTCTTTTGGTTAGGGAAGTTTTCTTCTATAATTTTGTTGAAGACATTTACTGGCCCTTTACGTTGTACATCTTCATTCTCTTCTATACCTATAATCCTTAGGTTTGGTCTTCTCATTTTGTCCTGGATTTCCTGGATGTTTTGGGTCAAGAGCTTTTTGCATTTTGCATTTTCTTTTACTATTGTTTCAATGCTTTCTATGGTATCTTCTGCACCTGAGATTCTCTCTTCTCTTGTATCCTGTTGTTGATGCTTGCATCCATTACTTGTCCCTCCTGTGTGCCTGCAAGCCTATATCAGCACCCCTGGGTGTCCATCTTTCCCCTGGCACAGAGTGCTGTGGTGCTGCTCAGCTCCTGGGTGCATGTGGAGCCCTGGAGTACTATGTCCCAATTGATCTTATACTGGAGTATTCACTGCTTTCCTGGCTGCACCCACAGGAGCAAAGATGGGACCCAAACCTCTAAACGTGGGACTCCTTGCAGGTCAGATGTCCCCTGGCAGGATAGGTGCACAGATGGCTGTGGTGTCGCCCAGCTCCTGGGTGCAGATGGGGCCCTGGCGGACCCAGTCCCAAGTGATCTTTTACTCGGGTGTTCCCTGAGTTCCTGGCTGTAACAGCCCACTCAGTAGCAAGTGTGAAGATGGTGGGCTCACCTGTAACTGGGGGACTTCCTGCAGAGCAGATGTCCCCTGGAAGGATAGGTGCACAGATGGTTGTGGCACTGCCAAGCTCCTGGATGCAGGTGGGGCCCTGGCAGACTGTGTCCTAAGTGATCTTACACTTGCGTGTTCCCTACATTCCTGGATGCACCAGTCTGTTCAGTCACAGGAGCAAAGATGGGGGCCTCACCTCTAAATGAAGGACTCCCTGCAGGGCAGATGTCCCCTGGAAGGATAGGTGCACAGAAGACTGTTGCACTGCCCATCTCCTGGGTGCAGGTGGGGCTCTGGCGGACTGTGTCCCAAGTGATCTTACACTCAGGTGTTCTCTGCTTTCCTGTCTGCAACAGTCAGCTAAGTCACAGGAGCAAATATGGTGGCCAGATGATCATCTTTTATTTCTCTAGTATATTCATTCTCCTAATATCTTCTATTATGATTTAGTTGAAGATTTATATATTTCCTTCTAATTTTATATATAGATAAGTATTATATATACATTCCATATAGATACCAAAACTAGCAAATTTGTTATAAAAACATGTCACAGAATTATCAAAACTATAACACCCCTGAGAAATATCAATGGAAAGATGGCTCAGCTGTTAAAGACTATGTAATTTTAATCAAGGAAAACGACTACTCTGGCAAGGGATCACCTACAAAGACTGAGATCTGTATGATCTGACTGGAATAGAGACACACCTTAGTATACAACTTTAATCTCAGTGACTGGAAAACAATATGCCACCAGTATACACCTTTAATCCCAAACATATAATTGAGGGGCAGACAGAATGACTAGTCAGAGTGTTAGGGTCCAAGAATGACCAAACAATGTTACCAGAGACTCAAGTAGTATGCAAAAGTAAAAAGCATTTATTCACCTGAATTTTCTGCATTCAGGGGTCTCCCCACTTGGGAGTGGAGACCCCTAGTGAGTCCACAGATCCAGCTTTTATTGTGAGTTAGGGGAATTCCAAGTAGGGGGTCTATGTACTTTTATTTTTCACCTTAAATGGATAGCTTTATCACTAGAGGTATGACTAATACTACTATCAGGGTCTGGAGACCACCCTGGGGGATTGCTTATTCATTCTAGCTACCTATTCTTATTTCAGGCCAGATAACATGGTGTTCACAAATTGGTTGCCCACTGCTATGATTGGTTGACCACTGGATCTGGGAACTCATTTCCAGGGAATAGAAATTTAGTCCTAGTCTCACAGACTGCCAGTTTGCAGCCTATCATGAGTCGGCCTGGCTCTGGCTAACAGTATATTGTCATTCCAAACTCTGATTGGTAACTGAATGAAATCACTCATTCATCAGTTCTTTTTCCCAAGGTTGAGTCATTGTCCAAGGGATCAATTGGGACCTAAGAATTATTATTGCCAAAACTCGGGCCTTTTTGACTTAGTATCTAAGATGTAATGGACATCATATTTTTCTGTATCTGATTCCCGCTGGCATTAGGATGTTGTCAAGGCAGCCCAAGAAGGCTGAAATCCTAGTGAAAAGCTGGGCAATGTGGCATTTATTAGAAGCATGTGATTAGGCAATCCAGCTGAAAGGCAAAGAAACTTTATATTGATTGAACTGGTTAGCCACTGGCATTCAGCAAGTCAGAAGTCAGCAGTTTGCCCTCCTCAGGTGGTCCCTGGAAGTCAGCCAGGTGAAAATCTTATGAGACAATTACAGTCTGAGGAAAGAAGTTAAGAAATCCCAAGACCAGACAGGGAAGGAGGAATGGACTGAGGAACTGTCAGAGAGTGGTACAGGAGGGGAATAATGACTGGACTGTAAAAGAAGATTTAACAACAACAACAACAATAAAAGAAATCCCAAGACAAAGGGAAAAATCTTATTTTTAAAGGACCTGTGGGTGTAATTATCTGGAGTCCATTTGATCTGTGGCTCCAGCAGTCCAAAGAGAGATAAGAGTTCTCTCAGCAAGCATTCTGCCATTTTTAACTTTTTCCTTTCCTGATACTGGTTTTAGTCTAAACTAATTCTTACAGAAAATTGTCACGCTCTGTTATAGAAGTCTCCTTATGGAGTATGTCTTCGGGTTAAAAAGTTTTATTTTAATATTAGAAGAACTTCAATTCAAAATGAAATTTAAAACAAACTTAACAGGGATTGATAGGCTAAAATGGATACAGTTAATTAACTAAACTTTAGTCTCCTGCTTTATGTTTGCAAGGTACAGTTTAGAGCAAATAACTAAAAGCAGACAAAGATTGTTTAGCTCAGATATACTAGGTCAATACTGTCCCTCAAACCTGTCAGAGATCTGCTGAATAGGGGACCTAATTAAGCTTACCCTGATGGACAGAGACTTCCAAATCCTAACAGTGACCCACAAGATCTCCAACAAGAGATAGGCACAACGACTGAGGATACCACCTGAATTGCCGTATAATAACCACTTGACGTAACTGCCCTAATGGCTCACCTGCTGCCTGCGCCTAGCATGACCTGTGGAAAAATAGGATAACTAAAGAATTAATTGCCACATATTGCTTTAGACAAAGTGAGGTAAGTTTCTCTCTTGTTCCTCCTCCAAGGGAAAAGCCTCTTCATCTTCTGGGCCTGATATTCAAAGACTGCCTTTGTCCTCTGGGCCCGAGATGCAGGAGTCGGGGGCAACAGTCTGGGTAATGGAATATACACTAGTCTCTGTCATTTCAATTTATACTTCTTCAAATTCTCTGATTGCATTGATAGCTACTTTTAGCTTAACAGCTAGACAATAGGCAACTAGTTCCTTATGTCAAGATAATCCTGTACTATGTTAGTGCATTGGTTAAAACTTGCTTTGTAATAACTGCTCTCAGTAATAACTACTCATGTCTCTGACAAATGATTAGACAGAAAGAAAAGGGTTCAAGGTCTATGCAAGTTCTGAGTGTTCTAAGCCATATAAGAGTCTGAGGATGTCAGAGCTATGGTAAGTTCTGAGGCTCTGAAAATTATGTAAACTGTGTAGATAAAAGTTTTAGAAGTATAAGGAAGTGATTTAAGGTATCTAAAATGGAAAATGTTTCAGATCGCTTTCCCTCATTTTTGTTAAAATTTTAATACTGATCAATAGAGATTTGTCTCCAGCTAGAGACAGTAAGACCAACTAACACCAGAGATAACCAGATGGTGAAACTCAAACATAAGAACCCTACCAACAGAAACCAAGGCTACATGGCAACATCAGAACCCAGTTCTCCCACCAGAGAAAGTCCCGAATACCCTAACACACTGGAAAAGCAAGAGTTGGATTTAAAATTGCATTTCATGATGCTGATAGAGGACTTCAAGAAGGACATAAATAAATCCCTTAAAGAAATACAGGAAAACATAGGTCAACAGGTAGAAGCCCTTAAAGAGGAAACACAAAAATCCCTTAAAGAAATACAGAAGACCATGGGTCAACAGGTAGAAGCCCTTAAAGAGGAAAAACGAAAAACCCTTAAAGAATTACAAGAAAACACAAACAAGTGAAGGAACTGAACAAAACCATCCAGGATTTAAAAATGGAAGTAGAAACAGAAGGGCGGTGGTGACGCACGCCTTTAATCCTAGCACTTGGGAGGCAGATGCAGGAGGATTTCTGAGTTCGAGGCCAGCCTGGTCTACAAAGTGAGTTCCAGGACAGCCAGGGCTACACAGAGAAACCCTGTCTCGAAAAACCAAAAAAAAAAAAAAAAAAAAAAAAAAAAAAGAAACAGAAAAGCAACCACAAAGGGAGACAACTCTGTAGATAGAAAACCTTGGAAAGTAATCAGGTGTCATAGATGCAAGCATAAACAACAGAATACAAGAGATAGAAGAAAGAATCTCAGGTGCTGAAGATACAATAGAAAACATTGACTCAACAGTTAAAGAAAATGCAAAAATCTCCTAATCAAAAACATCCAGGAAATCCAGGACACAATGAGAAGAACACACCTAAGAATAATAGGTATAGAAAAGAGCAAAGATTCCCAACAAAAAGGACCAGTAAATATCTTCAACAAAATTATAGAAGAAAATTTGACTAACCTAAAGAATGAGATCCTCATGAACATACAAGAAGCCTAGAGAACCCCAAACCAAATGAACCAGAACAGAAATTCCTCCTGTCACATAATAATCAAATCACCAAATGCCCTAAACAAAAAAGAATATTAAAAGCAGTAAGGGACAAATGAAACAGTGCGAAGAGGAAAACTCATAGCTCTGAGAGCCTCCAAAAAGAAACTGGAGAGCATACACTAGCAGGTTAACAGCACACCTGAAAGCTCGAGAACAGAAAGAAGCTAATATACCCAAGAAGAGTAGATAGGAGGAAATTATCAAACTCAGGACTGAAATCAACCAAGTAGAAAAAAAAAGAACAATACAATGAATCAACAAAACCAGGAGCTGGTTCTTTGAGAAAATAAACATGATAGATAAACCCTTAGCCATACCAAGCAGAGGGCACAGAGACAGTATCCAAATTAACAAAATCAGAAATGAAAAGGGAGATATAACAACAGAAACTGAGGAAATTCAAAAAAATCATCAGATCCTACTACAAAAGTCTATACTCAACACCTCAACACAACTGGAAAATATGGAGCAAATGTATACAACATGCTAGACATACCAAAAAAATGAAAGTTAAATCAGGATCACATAGACCGTCTACCCTGTTTTATAACCCCTAAAGAAATAGAAGCACTCATTGAAAGTCTCCCAATGAAATAAAAGCACAGGACCAGATGGTTTTAGTGCAAAATTCTAACAGACCTTCAAGGAAGACCTAACACCAATACTTTTCAAACTAGTCCACAAAATAGAAACAGAAGGAACAATACCCAACTGGTTCTATAAAGCCACAATTATGCTTATGCCAAAACCACACAAAGATCCAACAAAGAAAGAGAATTTCAGACCAATTTCCCTTATCAATATTGATGCAGAAATACTCAGTAAAAATCTTGGTAACCTAATCAAAGAACACATCACACTAATCATTTACCATGATCAAGTAGGCTTCATCCCAGGGATGAAAGGATGGCTCAATATATAAACAACAACCAATGCTATCCAATACATAAACGAACTCAAAGAAAACAACCACATGGTCATTTCATTAGTTGCTGAAAATTCATTTGACAAAATTCAGCATCCTTTCATGTTAAAAGTCTTGGAAAGATCAGGAATTCAAGACCCCTAACTAAACATAGTTAAAGCAATATACAGCAAACCATTAGACAATATCAAACTAAGTGGAGAGAAACATGAAACAATCCCACTAAAATCAGGGACCAGAGAAGGCTGCCCTATCTCTCCATATCTATTCAATATAGTATTTGAAGTTCTAACTAGAGCAATTAAACAACAAATGAAGGTCAAAGGGAAACAAATTGGAAAGGAAGAAATCGAACTATCACTATTTGCAGGTGATATGATAGTATACTTAAGCAACCCCAAAAACTCCACCAGAGAACTCCTACAGCTAATAAACAACTTCAGCAATATGGCAGGATATAAAATTAACTCTAGCAAATCAGTAGCCTTCTGATACACAAAGGATAAACAAGCTGAGAAAGAAATTATTGAAGCAACTCATTTCACAATAGTCACAAACAATATAAGAATGTTGATGTGATTCTAACCAAACAAGGGAAAGCTCTGTATGATAAGAACTTCAAGTCTCTGAAGAAAGAAATCAATGAAAATCTCAAAAGACAGAAAGATCTCATATGCTTGAGGATTGGCAGGATGTATATAGTAAAAATGGCCATCTTGCCAAAAGAAATCTACAGATCCAATGAAATTCCTATCACAATTTCAAATCAATTCTTCATAGAGCTAGAAAGAGGAATTTGCAAATTCATTTGGAATAAAAAAAAACCCCGGATAGCTAAAACTATTTTCAACAATTAAAAAACTTCTGGGGAAAATCAGTATCCTGGACCTCAAGAAGTACTACAGAGCAATAGTGTTAAAAACTGCATAGTATTGGTACAGTGACAGGCAGGTAGACCAATGGAACAAAATGGAAGACCCAGAAATGAACCCACACTCCTATGTCACTTGATCTTTGACAAAAGAGCTAAAAACATACAGCTGAAAAAAAGATAGCCTTTTGAACAAATGGTGCTGGTTCAACTGGCAGTTACCATGCAGAAGAATGCAAATCGATCCATTCTTATCTCCTTGTACAAAGCTCAAATCCAAGTAGACCAAGGACCTCCACATAAAACCAGACACACTGAAAGTAACAGAAAAGAAAGTGGGGAAGACCCTAGAGCACATGGGCACAAGGGAAAATTTCCTGAACAGAACACCAATAGCTAATGCTCTAAGATCAAAAATTAATCAATCCCTTCCACCCACCATCAGCAGCAGGGAACCAGGCAGCTCCAAAGCCTTCTGTGCTTAGCCTACCAGGAGAGAATGATCTCCCAGCAGCAATTTCATTTCTGAGTGCAGAGGTGAGATCTCCACCTTTTCTCTGGAGGGGTACAGCTAGGAGCCCACAGGGCATATGATCAGTGGAGCAGCTGGGACAGGAGTCTTCCCTTCCAGCCGCCATTTGCATCAGGGAACCAGGCAGCTCCATAGCCTTCTGTGCTTAGGCCACCAGAAGAGAATGATCTCCCAGCAGCAATTTCATTTCTGAGTGTGGAGGTGAGATCTCCACCTTCTCTCTGGAGGGGGACAGCTAGGAGCACACAAGGCATAAGGTCATTGGAGTAGCTGGGACAGGAGTCTTCCCTTCCGGCCGCCATTTGCAGCAGGGAACCAGACAGCTCCACAGCCTTCTGTGCACAGATCCTGCCAGAAGAGAGTTGGTCTCCCAGGAGTACAGACACAAGTTTACAGGCCCAGAGGAGGGGCAAGCTCCAGCCAGAGATAAGACCAACTAACACCAGAGATAACCAGATGGTGAAAGGCAAGAGCAAGAACCCTACCAACGGAAACCAAGGCTACTTGGCAACATCAGAACCCAGGTTTCCCACCACAGCAAGTTCCAGATGCCCCAGCACACTGGAAAAGCAAGAGTTGGATTTAAAGTCTCTTCTCATGATGCTGTTAGAGGACATCAAGAAGGACATAAATAACTCCTTTAAAGAAATATAGGAGAACATGGGTCAAATGGTAAAGACCCTTAAAGAGGAAACACAAAAATCCCTGATAGAAATACAGGGGAGCATGGGTGAATAGGTAGAGGCCCTTAAAGAGGAAACACAAAAATCCCTTAAAGAATTACGGGAGAACACAAACAAACAAGTGAAGGAACTGAACAAAACCATCCAGGATCTAAAAATGGAAGTAGAAACAATAAAGAAATCACAAAGTGAGACATCTCTGGAGATAGAAAATCTTGGAAAAAATTCAGGAGTCATAGATACAGGCATCAACAACAGAATACAAGAGATAGAAGAAAGAATCTCAGGGGCTGAAGATACAATAGAAAACATTGACTCAACAGTTAAAGAAAATGCAAAATGCAAAAAATTCTTGAGCCAAAACATCCAGGAAATCCAGGACACAATGAGAAGACCAAACCTAAGGATTATAGGTATAGAAGAGAGTGAAGATTTCCACCTTAAAGGGCCAGTAAATATCTTCAACAAAATTATAGAAGAAAACTTCCCTAACATAAAGAAAGAGATGTCCATGAACATACAAGAAGCCTACAGAACTCCAAACAGACTGGATCAGACCAGAAAGTCCTCCTGTCACATAATAATCAAAACACCAAATGCACTAAACAAAGGAAGAATATTAAAAGCAGTAAGAGAAAAAGGTCAAGTAACCTATAAAGGCAGGCCTAACAGAATTACACCAGACTTCTCACCTGAGACAATGAAAGCCAGAAGATCCTGGGCAGATCTCATACAGACCCTAAGAGAACACAAATACCAGCCCAACTACTATACCCAGCAAAACTCTCAATTACCATAGATGGAGAAACCAAGATATTCCATGATAAAACCAAATTTACACAATAAATTTCCACAAATCCAGTCCTACAAAGGATATTAGAGGGAAAACGCCAACATGAGGAGGGAAACTACACCCTAGAAAAAGCAAGAAAGTAATCTTTTCCCAACAAACCTAAAAGAAAGTAACCACAAAAACATAAAAAGAACATCAAAAATAACAGGAAGCAACAATCACTATTCCTTAATATCTTATAAAGTCAATAGACTCAATTCCCCAACAAAAAACATAGTCTAACAAACATGTTTTTCATGTGGATCTTCGATTTTATCAGAAAATGTTTGTGACTCCTCTTTCAATTCAGTAATGCTTTTGTGTCTACTATTTGACTGTATTATTTTCCATGATAATCTTTAATTTTTTTCAAAAAATTAATCAATGAGACCTCATAAAATCACAAAGTTTCTGTGAGGCAATGGACATTATCAATAGGACAAAATAGTAACCAACAAATTGGGAAACGGTCTTTACCATCCCTACATCTGAGAGAGGGCTACTATCCAATCTATACAAAGAACTGAAGAAGGTAGACTCCAGAGAACCAAATAACCCTATTAAAAATAGGCTACAGAGGTAAACAGAGAATTCTCAACTGAGGATTACTGAATGGGTGAGAAGCACCTAAAGAAATCTTCAACATCCTTAGTCATCAGGGAAATGCAAACCAAAACAACTCTGAGATTCTATCTCACACCAGTCAGAATAGCTAAGATCAAAAACTCAAGAGGCAGCAGGTGCTGGCTAGGATGTGGAGAAAGAGGAACACTTCTCTACCTCTTTTGGGACTGCAAGCTGGTACAACCACTCTGGAAATCAGTTTGGCAGTTCCTCAGAAAATTTTCCATAGTAGAACCAGAGTACCCTGCTATACCACTCCTGGGAATACACCCAGAGGATTCTCCAGCATGTAATAAGGACACATGCTCCACTATGTTCATAGCAGCCTTATTTATAATAGCCAGAAACTGGAAAGAACCCAGATGTCCCTCAACAGATGAATGGAGACAGAAACTGTGGTACATTTACACAATGGAATACTATTCAAGTATTGAAAACAATGATTACATGGAATTCTTAAGCAAAAGGATGGAACTAGAAAATACCATCCTGAGTGAGGTAACCCATTCACAAAAGAACACACATGGTATGCACTCACTGATAAGTGGATATTAGCCCAGGAGCCTGTAATAACCAATATACAGTTCATAGACCAGATGAAGCTCAAGGAGAAGGAAGAACAAAGTATGGATACTCTGGTCCTTCTTAGAAAGGGGATCAAAATACCTATGGGAGGACAAACAGAGACAAAATTTGGAGCAGAGACTGAGGGAAAGACCATCCAGAGACTGCCCCACCTGGGGATCCATCCCATATACAGTTACAAAACCCAGACACTATTGTGCATGCTAACAAGTGCTTGCTGGCAGGAACCTGATATAGCTGTCACCTGGGAGCCTCTGCCAGTGCCTGAGAAATACAGAAGGGGACACTCTCAGCCAACTATTGAACTGAGCACAGGGTTCCCAATGGAGGAGCTAGAGAAAGGACCCAAGGAGCTGAAGGGGTTTGCAGCCCCATAGGAAGAACAACAATATCAACCAACCAGACCCCCCCCCCCAGAGCTCCCAGGGACTAAACCACCAACCAAAGAGTACACATGGAGGGACCCATGGCTCCTGATGCATATGCAGCAGAAGATGGTCTTGTTGGACATCAAAAGGAGGAGAGATCCTTGGTCTTGAGAAGGCTAGATGCCCTAGTATAGGGGAATGCCAGGACAGGGAAGAGGGAGTGGGTGGATTAGTGAGCAGGGGGAGGTGGATGGGGGATGGGTTAGGGGATTTTTGAGGGTGGTAAGAACTGGGAAAGTAAATAAAGAATATAGCTAATAAAAGGAAAAAGAAATAAACCTACCAAACTAAAAAAAAAAAAAAACCAACAACTTTTTTACCATATCTATCTACTATTTTTACCATCAGATTTATAACCATCATCATAGGTACTGTTGGAACTTTTTCCATTAAGTTGTCTCTCCCCATATGTTTATAACCTGATTGTGGTTATCCAATAAAACTCTACTTTATTGTACACATCACACCAACAAAGACATTTTAATCATTTAATAAATTTTAAAAATGTTTTATATATATTTAACTAGAACTTTAAGTTCATTTGGCAATATGTAAATAAAGGATCCATTTTTAAAGATGCAAGACATAGAGCATAACCATACTATTTAGAAGACAAAACCAAGTCCGAACAGTGTAACCATAATTTTAAAAGACAAAACCAATTGTCAAAAAATTTTAAAACAGTTTTAAATATCCAATGTTTCTAAACTCATTATCACATGTATTATTTTCATGTTACAAAGTTTGGCTGCTAACAACAAAAGTTCTTGTATATGAATGAATGAAGATTTATTACTTCATTAAAGAAACATTTTGATATCCTAGCTTTTAAAGTGTGGTTTCTAGAACAAAATATTAACCCAACTGAAAAGTGTCTTTAGAGATTTTGTTTGGCTCATGTACATGTTGCTGCCCAGGATTATTTTAACCCTGACTTGTTTTAAACCAAGTTTCTGTTACTGATATTATAGAATATAACCATGTATCATAAATTATAAATTAATATTTTATAACCAAGATATGAAGAAAATATTAACATAAATATTTAAGACCAATCAGAAATAGACATGCAGTAGCCACATACATCTATATATTTAAAACAGACAGACAAAACTTTATTTCCTTTAGCTGTAATTTCAAGGAAGAGCGCTTTGCTTCCCACTGAATCAAATTCTCATGGCACAGATATTTTGGAGCAAAACTAGCCATCAGCTTCCTTAGCAGAGAAACTGAGAAGCTGCTCTTGTCCCTTTAAGAGCAGTTTGTACTTCATCAAGCAAATTCCTGCCTGGTGTCATGTTGATTCATTACTAGAGGTGGGGTTTTTCCAGCAGTGTTCAGCTTCTAGCTGCAGGTGCAAGGTTTTTGAGAGCAGCACTAGTTTAGAAATCCCTGTGTTAAGACTGAGTTAAGGGTGAACAGCAAGCAGATAAGTTTGGCCCATCTTTTTAAGTATGAAACAGGGCAAGAATCAAACCAAACTTAAGACTGGCATGCCCAGGGAATCTGAAGATGATGTCTCAGTCTGCAAATAAGATAGACATGTTAAATGAGCCCTTAGACGGCCAGTTTGAAAGTCTGCTCATTCAAGCCAGCAGAGCAATGGAGTGGAAAATATGGGAGGACACAGTGTGCTCTTGGCAGGGCTGGGAAAGTTAAGGGCTGGAGGCATGGCAATGATCTGGGTTTGCTGCAGACCTTCAGTGAAAACTTTTTCTCCATTGTGAATTCAGGCAGTAGAAGGCTATTTTTTTCTCTGACTATTAGACACAGAGCAGTAATTAATGAAACAAAACTGTAAACATCAATGGACATAGACAGCCCAGTGTATAAATGACAACCAATAGAGTTGGAGGGAGGCAGAAGATTGAAAGCTCCCTCCTCAGGTATCCTACTTTGAAGGATGCAAAAGAGGTTAGTTTGCCAAGATGAACAACCAGGTCTTCCACTACTGTGTGGAAGTCCTTTAAATGCCTCAGAACCAAGCCCAGTAGGATGCTTTTTGCCTGTCCCATCTTAGGAATCAAAAGAGAACTTATACAGGAGGAAAAAATTCACAGACAGACACAAAACAGTGAAAGTGAAAGCAAAATAGGAAGGCTGTCTCACATGGTTTCCCTCTCTGTGTACAGGAGGATTAAAGACCCAAAGTCACAGACAGTCTTTTTAAGACCCATGGTCACAGACAGACCCACAGAAGATTCAGCAATCAGATGAGAACTAACAAGTTATTGCAGATGGGTTTTCAGTAGCATCCTTCTTAGTCTCAGGCTGGGTGACAAATTACATATCCTCTCTGTCCCTCTTGACCTCCAAATTGACAACAGAAAAACAGAGATACAAACACAGATGGAGTGTTCCCAACTTACCAATTGGTGGGGAAAGAAATTTTCCCCAAACGCTCAGTTATTTGAGTTGGTGTCTCCAGAGAATCTCAGGCGAGCCCCTAAATGTTAGGGTCCAAGAATTACCAAAGAATTACCCCAGACCCAAATAGTATGCAAAACCAAAGAAAAAAAATTCCTGCATGCAGTTGTAACCCCATTTGGGAATGGAGACCCCCTAGTGGACTCCCAGGTTCATTGTCAATTAGGGAAATTCCAGGGGGAGGGGATTATGTGCCTTTTTACCTGGATTGTTTAGTTCTGTCTCTAAAAGTATGACTAATTCTACAACTGGTAAGGCTCTGAAGACCTCCCTAGGGGGCTTGCATACTCAATTTTAACTACCTATTTTTACTTCAGGCCAGATGATAATGTTTCCTCAGATTGATTGATTGCTTGCTGCTGTGGTAGGCTGACCACAGGTTCCTGGATACTGGTTCTCATTTCTAGGAAACAGAAACTTAGGCCTAATCTCCCAAACTGTGCATTTTCAGTCTGTAAGGGCTTTATCCTGGCTCTAGTTAACTCAGTCCTCTCATGAGATAGGGTATGTCCAACTCTCAGGAGAACTGACAGGAAAGAGAGGCTACTTAAGAGCAGTACAGGAAGAGTTGAGTGGAGTTCAGTTGAGTTCAGTACAGTTCATTTGAATGCAGTTCAGTTTATGCAGTTCCATTCAATTCTGCTCAGTTCCTATAGTCAGTGCAGTCAGTGCTGACCAAGCTTAGTCAGTCAACAGGGTCTCAAGCAGGGGAGTGAGGAATGAAAAAGGAAAACATTTAGACAAAATTATAACAGGACTCCAGTCCATACTGAGACTGAAGCAGCTTTATTTCTCTCCAGCCTGCTTTTATACCATTCTAGGTGTGTCCAAAAAATATGGTCAGTTCTTAGATCAAAGGCCAAGTAACCAAGCGAAGTAGTAAACAAGAAGATCATATAAGCTAGTAATAAAATAAAGTAGTAAGCAAAAGGATCACACAAGGTAATAATTCAGTAAAGTAGCAAGCAAAGAGATCACTTAAGGTAGTAATTCAGCAAAGTAGTAAACAAAGCCCCATGGTCACTGTTTCTAATATTCTTATCTGAACCTACTTCCTTGTCTGAACCCAGTGACAAATATCAAATTCCTAGAAGCAGCACCAAAAGCTCTCAACAAGTGGAATTCAATTTGCTGAGTTCGGGACCATGTTTTTGAAGCAGAGCAATTCAGTCAGAAGTCAACAGAAGCCAGTTTGACTTACTCAGCTCAGAGAAGAGTTTGAGGCAGAACAAAGTAAAACCGGCTAGCCACAGTTACAAAAGAGGCAGAAAGCATGAGGTTATTCAGCAATAAGTCTTGGAGGCTGAAACCTGCATTATAGGGCTAGGTTAGCAGACAGAGGCTGGAAGATGAAGACTTCAAGGCTATATAATCAAGATTAGATTATATAGAGGCTAGATGATTCCTGGTCTATGTCCAGGGATAGTTACATAGAAATGTTCTGGACTCAGCCCAACCCATGCATTGTCAAAGCTTGGATAAAGCTCAATTATCATATCTACATATGAGGAAATAAAAGTCACTTTTACACGAGACTTTAACAAGGCTAGGCTCACAACTAAAACACCAAAACTTGACAAAAATTCTTGTCTTGAGTGATCCGTGATGCTGCATTTTAAAATATTTAAGAACATAGCAACATTGTCTATGTATATTTTACTTAGAAGAGATTGAAAAATCAGATGAAATATTAACAACTAAAAAGAAAATTTAAAGAACACATAGAATTATTGTTTTTACATTTTCAAATTTAATTCTCCTGGTCTATAAAACAAGGTCCAGGACAAACAGGGATGCACAGAGAAGCCCTGTCTCAAAAAACTGAAAAGAAATTCTAATGACATTCTCAATCCTTGGTATATTTCACAGCATTTAAACTGTTAATTTTAGAAATTCATTTTGTAATATAAGGTAATTTTCTAGAATCAAGCCTATTTTCTTCAAATCATCTGTGTAGATGAAATGAAATCTACTTCCCTTTAGAGAATATTCCCGTGTAAGTGCCAATGTGGTACTTCAAGCCAGAGCTGACAAGAAAATGTTCTTTCAGACAAGGAGATGTGACTATTTGGTGCCTTTATTTAAGGTAATTACTATTTATGATCATGTCAAGTTACCTAAGTGGCAGACTTATTTAACCACAGTGACATTGCCCCAGACTTCATTTTATCTTTTTTTTGTAATAATTTGGTGTTGTAAGAATAAATTCTCACCAAAGACACATTTGAAAATATATTATTCTGAAAATGTTTATAAGTTTACACAGATGAATGTTTGGCAGTACTTTTCCAGGAAAGTGACAATAGTTGTTAAAATACAGAGTGGCCATAAGTATTTAAAATGTGTGATGATTTAATTGAATTACAATATATTTTATAAATAAGAAAGTTGAATCATGGCAAAATCTAAGAAGATGCTAGGATAAAATTATTCTGCTTCATGATATTGAAAAACTAAGGGCAATGTTTATTTTTCCTTCAAATTAAAAAATTTGCAAGTTAAATTTTCTTTTATTTGGAAAATAATATTACCATTAATCATCATAATCACAAATACATTAGCACCTTAACTAGTGCTAGAAAATGTTCTAAGACCTATTCTGAATTTTGTCATTTATGTAGAATATATTGCTATAGAGACAAATAAGTAAGAGTATGAGTATATATTTTATTGAGGTAGAGTAAGGTTAACCAAAGAAAATGTTTGACAATTCCATTTACTTCTCAGGGTACTTTGGGTATGTTCTCCAGGAAAGAACATACAGTACTCACAAAAAGAATTTACTAAAAGTGTAGTTCCGGCTGAGCTTTTCTTTTCAATTTGATTCAATGTATTTTGTTTGCCTTCTGAAAATTTGCAATGCTTTTTAAGATCTTAAAATTGTTCGACGGACCCAACTTTGAGACCATTTGAAAGAGAGGTACCATCTGAGAGAAAGATAACTGCAGTGTGGCTTTACAGATTCATTTCATCCCCATTTCTGAATGAAAGTTAGTCTGTGAAATGTGCTAGTATTTTTTTTTTTTACAGTAAGGCAATTCAAGTCTGGACAAGACAACTCAGTAGGAAGAAAAGGGTCCCATGAGCAGGAAAATGAGTCAGAAACACCCCCCCAAAACCACTGTTAGAAGTCCCACAAATAAAAACAAGATAATGGCTTAATCATGTACGCAGAGCCCGTTCTGGTGTCTTCAATCTCTGTGAGCTCATATTAGCCCTAATTAGTTGATTCCATGGGACATGTTCTCCTGGTGTCTTCAATACCCCAACTCCTACAATAATATTTCCTTTCAGTTTTCCACTGCGATCACTCAGCTCCAAGAGTAGTGGCCCAAAGGAAAACTCTTTTGATTTAGACTTTTTCTTTTTCACTCTACTTAATTTCTTGCTGCATGTCTTTGCACCTGCTACCATCTGCTGCAGTAGAGAGGCAGTTTGATGGTGTTTGGTCATAGCACCAATCTATTAAGTATAGTAGAATATAATTAGGAACAGTTTCCTTTATTTTGGGGGTAGACAGTCCTATTTGTTTCTACCCCAGGTCTCTGGGCTATCCAGCAGTGTCAGACATGAGTTCCCACTCATGATGTGGGCTTTAAGTTAGACAAGATATTGGTTAGGTACTCCCACAAAAGTTCTGACCTACTATTGCCTAAGCATATGCTATAAGTAGGAGAGGTTATACGTTGAAGGTCTTGTGGCTAGGTCGGTGTCCTATTCTCACCATTGGAAACCTTTCCAACTTACAGAAAATGGCCAGTTCAGGTGCTCAATCCTCCATTAATATGAGACCCATTACTTAGTCACCTTTGTAGATTCCAGGAAGACTCCACTGCACTAGGTTTCCATATCACTTGACGAATTATCCCAATTCCAATCATCTTTACCTGTATTCCTCCATACCCCACCTGACTGTCAGGTTCCTATCCCTACCCACCTTCAGTCTAACCACAAAAATCTATTCTATTTCTCCATCCCAGGGCTATTCATGTGTCCCCCAACTAGTGCTGTTCTCATTACTTATTCTCTCTGGCTCTATGGATTGTAACATGATTATATCTATTTAATAGCTAATATCCACTTGTGTATCCATATGATATTTCTCTTCTGGATTGGGGTGGTCTCACTCAGGATGATTATTTTTCTAGTTCCAGCCATTTGACTGCAGATTACATTATGTCATTCTTTTTAACAGCTAAGTAATATTATATTGTATACATGCACCACATATTCTTTAACCATTGTTCAGTTGAGGGGCATCTAGTTTGTTTCCAGGCTCTGGAAATTATGAATAGAGCATCAATGAATATGGTTGAGCAAGTATCCTTGTGGCAGAATGGAACATTCTTTGGGTATATGCCCAGGAGTGGTATAGCTGGGTCTTGAGGTAGATCTGTTCCCAATTTTCTGAGGACCCACTATATTGATTTCCATAGTGGCTATACAAGTTTTCACTCAGACAAGCAGTGAGAGAGAGAATATTCCCCTTGATCCCCTTCTTCCCCTTCCCTGGCAGGAGTTGCCATTTGTGTTATTGGCCTTACCTACTCTTGACAGGTGTTAGATGGAATCTCAAAGGAGTTTTGATTTGCTTTCATCTGAGAGCTAAGGATGGAGAATATTTCTTTAAGTGTTTCTCAGACATTTGAAATTTTTCTATTGAGAATTCTCTATGTAAAACTCTGTGCCATTTTAATTGGATTATTTGATTTGATGATGTCTAGTTTCATTAGTTCTTTATGTATTTCAAATATTAGCCCTCTATCAGATGTGGAGTTGGTAAAAAACATACTCTCCCAGTCTGTAGGCTGCTGATTTGTCCTATTAATAGTGTCCTTTGTCTTAAAGAAGCTTTTCAGTTTCATGAGGTTCCATTTATTAACGTTGTTCTTAGTGCCTGTGCTATTATTAGTGGTGATTTGTTCAGGAAGTGGTCTCTTTTGCCAATATATATTAGGCTATTACCTACTTTCTCTTCTATACAGGTCCAACATATCTGGTTTTATGTTAAGGTCTTTGATCCACTTGGATTTAATTTTTGTGTATTAAGATAAATATGAATATATTTGCATTTGTTCTAAATGCAGATATCCAATTAGATCAGCACCATTTGTTGAAAATGCTTTGTTAGTCCCATGATCTACTTCTGGTTTCTTTATTAAAAAGTTGTACATAGATGTATGGATTTGTGTTGGAAGCATCATGTCTCAATACCTTGTTTTTATTACTATAGTTCAGTACTAAAGCTTAAATGGTGATACTTCCGGAAGTTCTTTTATTCTTCAGGATTGTTTCAATTATCCTAGGTTTTCCTGGTTTTCCCTATGATTTTGGGTATTGTTCATTCAAGCTCTATAAAGAATTGTGTTGATATTTTGATGAGAATTTCATTGAATCTGCAAATTGCTCTTGGTAGGATGGCAATTTATACTATTTTAATTCTACCAACCTATGAGCATGGAAAACCTTTCCATCTTCTGATAGCTTCTTCAAAGACTTGGTCAGGGTTATCCCAAGATATTTTATATTGTTTGTGGCTATTGGGTCGAGTGCTATTTCCATGATTTTTTTTTCATTCCCATTGTCATTTGTATAAAGGAGGGCTACTGATTTCTTTGAGTTAATTTTGTATCCAGTCACTTTGTTTAAGGAGTTTGTCAGCCATAGGAGTTCACTGGTAGAATTTTGGAATATACATTATATATGTATATATATATATATATATATATATATATATATATACCATATCACCTTCAAATAGAGGTATTTTAATTATTTCCTTCCTATGTGTACCCTCTTTATCTGCCTCAGATGTCTTATTGCTCTAGCTAGAGCTTCAAGTATATATTGAATAGGTATGAAGAGAGTGTATAGCTATGTCATTACTCTTCACTTTAATTGAACTGACTTGAGTTTCTCTCCACTTAAATTGATGTTGGCTATTGGCTTACTATAAATTTTTTTAGGTATCTCTCATGTATCTCTATTCTCTTCAAGACTTTTATTATGAAAGGGTTTTGGATTTTGTGGAAGAATTTTTGGGAATTCCAATTTCTACAAAATAGAAACTGAAACGCCCAGCCTTTTGTGAATAAACAACTACAAGATTCTTGGACTTTCATTCATTATTGGGTTAGTTGGACTGCAGCCTATAAGTCATTCCAATAGATTCTCTTTATATAGATTCATTCCATAAGTTCTGTGACTCTAGAGAACCCTAATACACTTTCCTTGCTCTATCTCTAATCAATGGCTTCCTTTTTCTTTAATTGCAGTTATATAAATGTGCATGTGCGAGTATACACACATATACACACACATGCATATTCCTAAATATGTAAATAAAACATGTTCAATCCATATAATGTTACTTGTATGTATATTATTTCAGGGTTGATAATTTGGTCTTGGGGCAGGGGATGGGGCTTGTCTTATTCCCCTGGAAAGACTGTTTCTCCTGCTTTCAGCATTTTTTATTGTTCTTGTTCAGGTATTGTTTAGGCAGTCATGTTAATGAAACCCCACAGGTGTAGCCTCTGAAATGTAGGAAACAGTCTCAGCAATCTCCTGATCCTTTGTCTCTGTCAATCCTTTTGCTCTGTCTTCCACAATGATCCCTTAGCCTTAAGTTGCAGAAATTGTGTTGTTGTCAATGTATCAGTTGGGATGGAATGCCACAATCTCTTGTTCTCTGCATTTTTGTCTGTTTTAGTTTCCTATTCTGTTCTCCATCTGTTGCTGAGAGAAGTTTCTTTGATAAGCGTTAAGAACTACACTTATCTGTGGGTAAAGGATAAATTTTGAATGTTGTCAGAAATCATGTTGACTTAGTAAAGTGGCAGGTGTAGCTTTTCTTCCAAGATTCATGACACTCACTACCAGGCATGGCTTCCATTTTTTGAATGAGTCTTATGCCTAATTAGAGAGCTCTTGGTTACCTCCAAGCTATATGTGCCACTATTATAACCATAGGTTATTGTGTCATACTAATTATTTTATTAATTCATAGGAGTCTTAGCTGGATGGGACTATTAGTTGCTCTCTTCCCTTGGAAGATTGCATGGTACCTTCTGGTACCATGAAAGCTAGTCTTCAGGTCAGATCCAAATGAAGGACATCTGTTCTTTATGTCTGAACTACATGATGGCTACACCATAAGGGACTTATTTTTTATCTCTGGGTGAAACCAAGGGCAACAGCAAGCAATAGACCCTAATGTCTTGGGAGTTTTTTGAACAAGGACCAACATCTCTATAGAGGTCTCCTCACGTCTTGTGCTGGGCATTTGTTAGTCTATGGCTCTTGTGTGTGTGAGCAGTAGCATTCTCAAACCAATGGTGAAATTTTTATTCATGCTATACATGTAAGTGTATTATCACACTTATATGCATTATGTATAATATTAGGTAGGTAAATATATAATATTTATTACTTTTTCAGAATTCTTAGTATTATTTTACTCTACTTTCTCCTTATTTTATCTTCCTTTCTACAAATAATTTGAAGGCAGAAATTAGAGAAGAGGGGAAATCTTTTACTCTACTATTAACTCTCTATTGTTCTTACCTACTTACAATCTCCATTTACTTGTCTGTTTTCTGCAGCTACTCTAGGTTATATACCCACATTGGTATATTTGTAAGGTAGGAACTAGGAATCATAGATGAGTGATAGCATAAAACATTTGTCTTTCTATGTCTATGTTACCTCATTTAATATAAACTTTCCTAAATTCCATCCATTTACCTCCAAATTTCATGTATTCATACATGTATCCCAAACTTCCTTTATCACTTTATCTGTTTATGTACTCTTACATAGTTTTCATATCTTGTCTCTCATACATGGTACTTCAGTGAATATAAAAGATACAAATAACTCTTCAAACTAGTGATATCATTTTGGGGGATAAATACATACAAAAAGAAAAATATTGGATCACATGGTAGTTATAATTTTAATTTTTCAGAAAACCTCACACTGTCTCTGTGTTATCAATTTTATTCCAATGAAAATTGTTTTGTATTTAATTAGTTTTTGATAATTTCATAAACCATAATTTTATCATAACCACATACTTTTCCAATGTTGACTTTCATTTACTTGCACAAATATGCGCCTGTGAAACCTTGGATCCGAGGACCTGGAAGAATGGGGCAAACTATAGTCTAATGCTATAGATAGCTTCATTTCAGTTTCACTGTACTTTTATACAAAATTATAAAAACAAATTATCTAAGCAAGGTTGTTTGAGTTCAGAAAAATCATAGTCAGGAAAAAATAATCAGAAAAAAACATGTAAATAGATGGCAATAAGTACACACTAAATATTGACAGAACAGCCCTTTCCCAGAACTTTCTCCAGACAGACCATTTAAACATAATTGCCTGACATTTACCATAGATTATATGTAGGGAAGCAGGAATGCAAGGTTTAAACCCATATTAAGATTCAGAGTACCCTGACTATTTTGGGTTCTATAGCCATGTTCTTACATCCAACCAGAATAAACATGTTTCATAAATTAAGTGTAAATGATTAAGCCAGGAGGCATGAAGTCACATACAAGAACAATCCAGAGAACAAAATGGACCTGAGGTAAAAGGCCCTCTGCGTTTTTTCCTGGAGCTTCTCTCACAGTTCCCCAAAGCATTCATTATGGATGATTGTTTTCATCATATTCTGATACCCCAACTCTTCCCAGACCTACCCTGATCTTAAGTAAATGTATTCTTTGAAAATTTCATGCATTCATAAAATACCCTAATCATTCTCTCCCACAACTCTTTATCTTCCTCCCAAACCTACAATATACCTTCCCCTATACCTATGCCTTTTCCATAAATGTGAATTTTTGTTAGGTTTTTAATATAGCAGAGACATTCTGTGTGACCCTGGGTTTGGAATTTTCCACTGCATGTTAATAACTTCACTAGTGAGTGCACAACTGAAAGCAATCACTTACCCACCTCTTCTAGGGCCCAAAACAACCCCCTTCTTTCAGTATCCCAGAGATTAATATGCAAGTTTACGGCCCTAAAAACTCATCCCTGATCCAGAATTGACTGTTGATTGATCTAGTTTTATGTGGTACCTTGCATGCAGCTATAGCTTCTTTGAGTTTGTAGTTACAAAATCTATATAACACCCCAAAGAAAGCATTTCTCAGTCATCCTCTTCATCATCCATCTCTTATATTCTTTCTTCCTTCTCTTTTGCAATGTTCCATTAGGCTGAAGGGAACTAATATAAACATTTTGTTTAGTACTGAGCACTCAGCCATCACCATGGTTTGTTGTTGTTGTTGTTGTTGTTGTTGTTTGTTGTTGTACACTACCATTCACTGCAAAGAGTAGAATCTCTGATTAAGGCTAAATGTTGGATTTCTGGAAGCACAGATACTTAGAAAGCAGTTTCGTACTATGTTAATTTAAGTAAAGAGTAGTAGTAAGCTTTATACTAAGACCAATGGTGTCCACAGTCATAAACCTTTGAACAGACTGATAGTAACACACATGGGTTTCCTCCCACAGATTAGGCTTCAAATTCAATCAGAGAATAGTAAGTTATCCCACAAGAGTCTTGCCACTTATGGAGAAGTGGACATATCTTGCTTTAATAGTGTGTTGCAAGGGTTAATGAGTCCAGTAAAACTTTTCCCTCCAGCATTCTACAAAGCACATTCTGGTACTATTTTATCTAGCCAGTGGAGGATGGGAGGCAGCATTCAGTTCAGTTCCAGCTTGTATCATTTTTTTGTACTAATGATAGGAGGTATCTCAACAACATGGTCTGTCTTAGTCTTGTTTGCACTGCTGTAGTAAAAACCATGACCAGAAAGAACAAGAGGACAGGTTTATTTCATCTTACACTAAAATGGAAGGAAATCAGGACAGGAACCTGGACTATGGATCCAAAGCAGAGACCATGAAAAGACATTGCAATACTATCTGCCTAGGAATGGAACAACCTTGGTTAAGCTGTGTCCTCCCACATTAATCAAGAAAACGCCCCAATACTGATGTTATAATGTTCTTACAGACAGGAGCCTGGCATGGCTGTCCTCTGAGAGGCCTTACCAGCAACTGACCGAACCAAATGCAAATACTTACAGCCAACCATTGTACTGAAGTCAGGGACTCCTATGTTTGAATTAGGAGAAGGATTGATGCAGCTAAATAGGAGAGCAACCCCATGGGAAGACTAGCAGTCCCAACTAACCTGGATCCCAGGAAGTTCCCAGAAATTGAGCCACCAACTAGAAACATAATCAGGCTGGTCAGAGGCCCCAGCACATATATAGCAGTGTGTTGCCTGTGCTCTAGACTGCCCGTTGCTGGACCCTACTTGCACTTGGGGTTTGGAGGTAAGGTGGTATGGAATCAATGACACAGACTCTGGGAGCGGGTGAGAAACACTGCAGCAAGCTCTTCTGAACACAGCTGCAAGCTCCTTTAATACCCTCAATACATGCCCCATTGGTCCCAAGAAAGAAACTCTTCTTTTTATATATATATATATATATATATATATATATATATATATATATATATATATATTCTCTATTTACATATCAAATGTCCCCTTTCCTGGTCCCCCCCAGAACACTCCCTAACCCATTCCCCCTCCCCCTGCTCACCAATCCAACCATGCCTGCTTCCCTGCCCTGGCATTCCCCTATACTGGGGCATCTAGCCTTCTCAGGACCAAAGGCCTCTCCTCCCTTTGATGTCCAACAAGGTCATCCTCTGCTGCATATGCAATTGGAGACATGGGTCCTTCCATGTGTATTCTTTGGTTGGTGGTGTAGTTCCTGGGAGCTCTGGGAGTACTTAGTGGTTCATATTGTTTTTCCTCCTATGGTGCTGCAAACCCCTTTAGCTCTTTGGGTCCTTTCTCTAGTTCCTCCATTGGGGACGCTGTGCTCAGTCCAAAGGTTGGCTGGGAGCACCCACCTCTGTATTTGTCGGGTACTGGCAGAGCCTCTCAGGAGACAGCTTTATCAGGCTCATGTCAGCAAGCACTTGTTGGTATCCACAATAGTGTCTGGGTTTGGTAACTGTATATGGGATGGATTCCCAGATGGGGAAGTCCCTGGATGGTCTCTCCTTCAGTCTCTGATCCATACTTTGTCACTGTATCTCCTCCAATGGGTATTTTATTCCCCCTTCTAAGAAGGACCAGAATATCCACACTTTGGTCTTCCTTTTTCTTGAGCTTTGTGTGGTCTGTGAATTGTATCTTGGGTATTCTGAGCTTCTGGGCTAATATCCATTTATCAGTGAGCACATGCCATATTGTTCTTCTGTGATTGGGTTACCTCATTTAGACCAGTCAGAATGGCTAATATCAAAAATTCAGGTGACTACAGGTGCTGGCAAGGATGTGGAAAGAAGAACACTCCTCCTCTGCTGGTGAGATTGTTGTCAAGCTGATACAACCACTCTGGAAATCAGTTTGGTGGTTCCTCAGAAAATTGGGCATAGTACTACCAGAGGACCCTGCTATACCACTCCTGGGCATATACCCAGAGGATGTTCCAGCATGTAATAAGGACACATGCTCCATTATGTTCATAGCAGCCTTATTTATAATAGCCAGATGCTGGAAAGAACCCAGTTGTCCCTCAACAGAGGAATGGATACAGACAATGTGGTACATTTACACAATGGAATACTACTCAGCTATTAAAAACAATGAATTCATAAAATTCTTAGGCAAATGGATGGAACTAGAAAATATCATCCTGAGAAAGCATCTCTTCTAAACAGCGGTTCTCAATTGGCTGGTGTTGTCTGTGTCAGCAATCCTTGGTCTCTCAGATAATCCTCTATTAGGTTCTCCTGCAGGAGATTCCTTTGCAGCTGCAGGGCCCCTGACATATAGACAGAGGCAACCTCACAGTTCCTCCTGTAGTAGAGGTCTGCCTCGTCTATCCTCAGTGGGAGAAGATGTGCTTGATCCTCAAGAGTCCTGAGGCTCCAGGGAAGGGGAAGGACTGGTTGTGGAGGAGCACCCTCTTGGAGGCAAGGGGGAAGAGGAATAGGATGAGGAACTGTGTGAAGGGGACAGGGAGGAGGTGCCAATGACTGGAATATAAATAAATAAAATAATTAAAAAATAGATATTAAAAAAAGAAAAGGCCCCAATACTTGCCTTATAGCAAATTATTATAGAGCCATCTGTCAGTTGAGGTATTACCCTAGCTTTTGTCAAGCTGACAAAAAAATAAAACCTAACAAACACAATTGTTCCCTTGTTAACTTGACATACAAACATAACGCTATTAAATTATAAAGTTTTCTTTCTTTTATGTCTTCAAATTGTCATGCAATATTAATATCATAATATTAAACATGGTTTAAAAGTCCCAGGCTTTAAAAATTTCAACACAAGAGAATAACACAAGTTATCTTTTAAAACCCTTATGTCTCTTTAAAAGTCAAAATTTTTCTAAAATAGCCAAGATCATAAAGATGTAGGTTCCTGTAAAATCAACAATAATTTGAATATTTTTTTACATCAAGAGGAAATAACCAGGTCATAGTCATAGTCAAATCAAATCAAAATCAACATTTTGCAGGATATATAAAATTCTATAACTTAGTGTTCATAATTTGGGATTCTCTTATGGTCTTTTTGGTTTCAAGGTACCTCTGCATTTCCACCTCTCTGATCTTGCAATTCATAGCACATATAACTTGTCTTATAGTCTCATACGCTTAGATTGGCTAAAATCCACAGCTGCTGCTGTTCTTGGCAGTCATCCCATAGTCCTGGCGTCTCTAATATGCTGGGGTCTCCACAGGCTGAACCTTCCTTCACCAATCACCTCTCCTGATCTCTCATTATGTCCTCTCCATACCACCTTCAACCCTGAGTTGTTCATTGCAACTGACACTGTATCTCACCAATTTCTTTTTCCTGGACTCTCTCAGTGCCAAATTTCAGCTGCTGTCTATGATCCTTTCAATCTATCAAAAACAGCATCACATGAGAAATTCTTACACATATCCAAGTTTAACTGTTAACTTGAAATGCAGCCTTGAGATCCTCTGGACCACATCTTTGTTCTGACCCTGAGGAGATGTTCCCCAGAAGATTTTACCTCCATGCAATAGCTTTGTTTTAATTACAGCTGATTTCTCAGCTCCAGCTCACCAGTGTCAACTCTTCCAGGAAAATAAATGTCTTGCTTCAGTGCTTCTTGTCTTTTGCTAATTAGACCTGATTCTCCAACAACAGTTGATTAAACACTACAGATTCTTAATTTAAATTATCATACAAGGAACCCTGATAGTCTTTGAGGAACACTCAAACTTCCCTCTGGAACTTCTCAATCAAGACCTCCATCATCTGCATTGGTTTCCACATGTATATCTCCCAAGCTCCACAAATAGCTCACTGAGCTGTGAACAATCTACAGTTTTTCCAACCTCAAATTTCAAATGCCACTGCAACCCTCCCCCAAACAAGTGGCCATGTCTGTCACAGCAATACCCCCTCCCTATGAACCTGGCAACAGTTTATTAGTCTTGTTTCTATTGTTATTATAAAGACTTTGACCAAAAGAAATGTGGAAAGGTGTTTCTTTTAGCTTACACATTATAGCCATCAGGAAAGGAAGTTAACACAGAAGTTTAGAGCTGAAACCTGGAGAGAAGCAGAGAATATGGTCGAAACTTCTTACTGGCTTCTTCTCAATCTTTTGCTTAGCTTGATTTTATTATACAACCCAGGAACACCTGTCCAATGGTGGCACCACTCATTGTGAGCTATGCCCTCCAAAATTAATAATTAATCAAGTAAGTTTCCCACAAACTTGCCTATAGGTCACTGTGATAAAGGTATTTTCTCAATTGATGTTTCCTCTTCACAGAGTCCCTACCTTGTGTATGCCTGTAGGAAAGGTCCATATCCAGGTAAACATAGTAAGACATTTCTCGGGGCTGAAAGCTTTTACTTTTCTTTTCTTTTCTTTTCTTTTCTTTTCTTTTCTTTTCTTTTCTTTTCTTTTCTTTTCTTTCATTTACATTTCAAGTGTTATTCCCTTATGCAGTTTCCCCCTCTTTTGAAAACCCCTCTCCTATTCCGCCTCCCCCTACTTCTATGAGAGTGTTCATCCACCCACCCACCCGCTTCTGCCTCCCTGCCCTCCATTCTCCTACACTGGGGCATCTATCAAATCTTCATAGAACCAAGGACCTCTTCTCCCATTGATGCCTGACAAGGTTGTCCTCTGCTACATATGCAGCTGAAGTCATGTGTACTCCTTTGTTGGGCTTACTCCCTGGTAGCTCTGGAGGATCTGGTTGATTGATATGTTATTCTTCCTATGGTGTTGCAATCCAGTTTTTGACTATTTAACTTTCTCTTGCTGTTCTTTGGCCTAAAGCTGATATCTTCTGTCAATTATCTCCTGCTGATAGCAGGGATTAGGAAGAGAAACTTAGTTACTTGGGCTTTTCACTCTGACTCAGGAGCCTCTCCCTGGCCAGGTGAGCAGATTGGAATTCCCTAACTTGTCATTAGACAGAGAATAAAGAAAGAAAAGAAAAAGAAAGAAAGAAAGAAAGAAAGAAAGAAAGAAAGAAAGAAAGAAAGAAAGAAAGGAAGAAAAAAGAAAGAAAGGAAGAAGGGAAAAGAAAGTAAAGGAAAGAAAAAAAGAGAAAAAAAGGAAAGAAAGAAAAAGAAAGTCAGGTACACACAGACATATGAACACTTGAAGCAGAAAAGGCTATACTACCACTTTATTATTGTTTTAACTTTTAATACCTTCTAAAAATTACCTCATAGTAATTATCAGGTAGAACCATTACAGTAGGATAATTGATTATATGGTTTTCTAAGCAATTTTATATTCTATAAGTTCATAGTAAGTTTAAAGTAATAGGTCATGTCATAGTTCATTAAGCTTTCTGGAATTACAGCAGAGTTGATATTTTGTTTACATATTTTTCCATTAAGACTATCACTTGACTGAATATTCCTTAATAATTTTCTAGTTCCATAAGTTCATTATAAGTTTATAGCAATGGTTCTTTATGTCATAAGTGAACACATTTTTGTCAAGAAACAAATTGTTTGTGTTATGTCTTATTATTTTGAAGTCTTGTATAGACAAACTAGTCAATCATTTATTTTCTGTCCTTGAACTTACAATAAATTGTCCATTCCCAGTTTATTACCTTTGGCTGTGAGATAGTGGACTCATTCCTAACCTAGAAGTAATATTTTCTTTATTTGTAAATTTGAAGCAAGCTTGTTCTCTTTTCCTAGTGCAATTAGCCTAAGACAAATGGAGGTTTACAGAGATCTGAGCTCTGTGTGCAACTTGTATTCTATAGGGGTCTTGCGATTATTTGTATCAGTTTAGGAGTTCTATAAAATCGTCAGAAATTATGAGATCATCACTTTGTCTAAACAGCATGATTACATGAAAGTCCATTTTCATACTGATTCTGCAGTAAATCTGTACGACAAAGTAGGTAAATACCCAATAAATCATTAAGCTATGTAATAGTGTCAGGAAAGGAATATGAGCAAGAAACAATATTTAGACAAAGTCTCTGGGATTTTTGCCTTTCAGAGTGCATACAAAGCAGCATCTCCAAAAAACTCACTTTCAAACCTCAATCTTTCCTAGATGGCTTCTGTCATGTATCAAGTTGACCAAATAAATGAATAAATAAATGAATGTAAAAATAAAAGTAGCACTACAGGTTCTGATCCTTATGTTCTGGGAGGCAACCAAAAAGAATGGCAAATGGTTGTGTTCTTAGGGCATTCCTGACCTTCAGCTCAGAAGGAGAACACTCACACCTGTCAGTGAATTTATGTTTAGTTACACTTAACTTTTAAGTGCAGCAGTCTCTAGCAATGCAGAATATCTACACTTTATTGTATTTTAAATTATATCTTCTTTTTTGTGAATTTTTTTACTAGATATATTCTTTATTTAAATTTCAAATGTTGTCCCTTCTCCTGCTCCCCTGAAAATCCCCTAACCCATCCCCCCTCCTCCTGCTCACCAATGCACCAACTCCCACTTCACTGTATTGGCATTCCCCTATACTGGGGCATCTAGTCTTCTTGGGACCAAGGGTCTCTCCTCCCTTTGATGTCCAACAAGGTCATCCTCTGCTGCATATGCATCTGGAGCCATAGGTCCCTTTATGTGTACTCTGTGGTTGGTGGTTTATTCCCTGAGAGCCTTGAGGGGACTGGGTGGTTCAAATTGCTGTTC
This sequence comes from Tokudaia tokunoshimensis, assembly GCA_036184795.1. Classification (NCBI taxonomy): domain Eukaryota; kingdom Metazoa; phylum Chordata; class Mammalia; order Rodentia; family Muridae; genus Tokudaia; species Tokudaia tokunoshimensis. The sequence continues at coordinate 41,904,243 of BTHU01000023.1, forward strand.
CTCTATGGCATTGAAAACCCTTCAGCTAGCTCCTTGGGTCCTTTCTCTAGCTCCTCCATTGGGAACCTTGTGCTCAGTTCAAGGATTGGCTAAGAGTATTTGTCTGTAATAGTCATGCACTGGCAGAGCCTCCCAGGTGACAGCTATATCAGGTTTCTGTCAGCAAGCACTTGTTGGCATCCACAATAGTGTCTGAGTTTGACACTGAATATGGGATGGATCCCTAGGAGGGGCAGTCTCTGGATGGTCTTTCCCTCAGTCTCTGCTCCAAATTTTGTCTCTGTATCTCCTCCTGTGGGTATATTGTTCCCTCTTCTAAGAAGGACCACAGTATCCATACTTTGTTCTTCCTTCTTCTTGAGCTTCATTTGTTGTGAGAATTGTATCTTCAGTATTCCAAGCTTCTAGGCTAATATCCACTTATCAGTGAGTGCATACCATATGTGTTCTTTTGTGATTGGGCTACCTCACTCAGGATGATATTTTCGGGTTCCATCTATTTTCTTAAGAACTTCATGAATTCGTTGTTTTTAATAGCTGAATAGTATTCCATTGTGAAAATGTACCACATTGTCTGTATCCATTCCTCTATTGATTAATATCTGGGTTCTGTCTAGCTTCTGACTATTATAATTAAGGCTGCTATGAACATAGTGGAGCATGTGTCCTTATTACATGCTGGAGAATTCTCTGGGTATATTCCTAGGAATAGTATAGCAGGATACTCCGGTTCTACTATGCCCAGTTTTCTGAGGATCTGCCAAACTGATTTCCAGAGGGGCTGTACCAGCTTGCAATCCTACCAGCAGTGGAGGAGTGTTCCTCTTTCTCCACATCCTCCCCAGTACCTGCTGTCTCCTGAGTTTTTGATCTTAGTCATTCTGACTGGTATGAGAAGAAATCTCAGTGTTGTTTTGGTTTGCATTTCCTTGATGACTAAGGATGTTGACCATTTTTTTAGGTGCTTCTCAGCCATTCCATATTCCTCAGTTGAAAATTCTTTGTTTAGCTCTGTACCCTATTTTTAATAGTGTTATTTCGTTCCCTGGAGTCTAACGTAATGACTTCTTTGTATATATTGGATATTAGCCCTCTGTTGGATGTAGGGTTGGCAAAGATCTTTTCCCAATATGTTGGTTGCCATTTTGTCCAATTGACAGTGTCCTTTGCCTTACAGAAACTTTCTAATTTTATGAGGTCCCATTTGTCAATTATTGATCTTAAAGCATAAGCTATTTGTGTTCTGTTCAGGAAATTTTCCCCTTTGCCCATGTGCTCGAGGATTTTCCCCACTTGCTTTTCTATTAGTTTCAGTGTGTCTGGTTTTACGTGGAGGTCCTTGATTCACTTGGATTTGAGCTTTCTACAAGAAGATAAGATTGGATTAATTTGCATTCTTCTGCAGGGTAACTGCCAGTTGAACCATCACCATTTGTTAAAAAGGCTATCTCATTTGCACTGGATGTTTTTAGCTCCTTTGTCAAAGTTCAAGTACCATAGGTAGGTGGGTTCATTTCTAGTTCTTCAATTCTATTCCATTGATCTACCTGCCTGTCACTGTACCAATACCATGCAGTTTTTATCATTATTGCTCTTTACTGCTTGAGGTCTGGGAAACTGATTTCCCCAGAAGTTCTTTTATTGGGTATTTTTTTATTATTTCAGGTGTATTTGAGAATTGTTCTTTATGAAGAAATGAGTTGGAATTTTGATCTGGATTGCATTGAATCTGTGCATTGCTTTCGGTAAGATGAACACTTTACTATATTAATTCTGTAATCCATGAGTATGAGGATCTTTCCATCTTCTGGGGTCTTCTTCAATTTCTTCCTTCAGAAACCTGAAGTTCTTGTCATACAGATCTTTCTCTTGTTTGGTTAGAGTCACATCAAGATACTTATATTGTTTGTGACTATTGTGACTAGTGTTGTTTCCAAAATTTCTTTCTCAGCCTCTTTATCCTTTGCGTATAGGAAGGCTACTGATACATTAGAGTTAGCTTTATATTTGACCACTTGGCTGAAGTTGTTTATGAGTTCTCCGGTGGAGTTTTTGGGGTTACTTAAGTATGCTATCATATCATCTGCAAATAGTGATAGTTTGACTTCTTTCTTCCCAATTTGTACCCCTTCCTTTGAACTCATTTTGTTGTCTAAATGCTCTAGCTAGAAATTAAAGTACTATATAGAATAGATATGGAGAAAGGGCAGCCTTGTCTGATCCCTGAATTTCGTGGGATTGCTTCAAGTTTCTCTCGATTTAGTTTGATGTTGACTACCAGTTTGCTGTATACTGCTTTTACTATGTTTAGATATAGGCCTTGAATTCCTGATCTTTCCAAGACTTTTGACATGAAAGGATGCTGAATTTTGTCAATTACTTTTTGAGCATCTAATGAAATGGCCATGTCGTTTCTTTCTTTGACTTTTTTTATGTAATGGATTACATTGATGGATTTCCGTATATCTAACCATCCCTGCATCCCTGGGATGAAGCCTACTTGATCAAGCTGAGTGATCATTTTGATGTGTTCTTGGATTCGTTTAGGAAGAATTTTATTGAGTATTTTTGCATCAATATTCGTAAGGAAAATTGGTCTGAAGTTCTCTTTCTTGTTGGATCTTTGTGTGGTTTTGTTATCAGTGTAATTGTGGCTTCATACAAGTTGGGTAGTGTACCTTCTGTTCCTATTTTGTGGACTAGTTTGAAGAGCTTCAGTGTTAGATCTTCTTTGAAGGTCTGATAGAATTCTGCAATAAAACCTGTGCTTTTTTTTTTTTTTTTTTTTTTTTTGGTTGGGAGGCTTTCAATGACTGCTTCTATTTCTTTAGGGGTTATGGAACAGTTTAGATGGTCTATTTGATCCTCATTTAACTTTGGCATTTGGTATCTGTCTAGGAAATTGTCCATTTCATCCAGATTTTCTGGTTTTGTTGAGTATAGGCTTTTGTAGAAGGATCTGATAATTTTTTTTTAATTTCCTCAGTTTCTGTTGTTATATCTCCTTTTTCTTTTCTGATTTCGTTAATTTGGATACTGTCTCTGCGCCCTCTGGTTAGTCTGGCTAAGCGCTTATCTATCTTGTTGATTTTCTCAGAGAACCAGCTCCTGGTTTGGTTGATTCTTTGTATAGTTCTTTTTGTTTCTACTTGGTTGATTTTAGCCCAGAGTTTGATGATTTCATGTAGTCTACTCTTCTTTGGTGTATTAGCATCTTTCTCTTCCAGAGATTCCAGGTGTGTGGTTAAGCTGCTGCTGTATACTCTTTCTGATTTCTTTATGGAGGCACTCAGAGCTATGAGTTTTCCTCTTAGCACTGTTTTCATTGTGTCCCATAAATTTGGGTATATTGTGCCTTCATTTTCATTAAATTATAAAAAGTCTTTGATTTATTTCCTTATTTCTTCCTTAACCAAGGTATCTTTGAGTGGAGCATTGTTCAGCTTCTATGTGTATGTGGGTTTTCTGTTTTTTTTTAATTTTTATTTTATTATTTTATTTATTTATTTATTTATTTATTGCTATTGAAGACCAGACTTAATCCGTAGTGATCTGGTAGGAGGCATGGGATTATTTCAATCTTCTCATATCTGTTGAGGTCTGTTTTGTGACCTATTATATTGTCAGTTTTGGAGAAGGTATCATGAGGTGCTGAGAAGAAGGTATATTCTTTTGGTTTAGGATGAAATATTCTATAGATATCAGTTAAATCTGTTTGGTCCACAACTTCTGTTAGTTTCAGTGTGTCCCTATTTAATTTGTGTTTTCCTGATCTGTCCATTGATGACAGTGGGGTGTTGAAATCTCCCACAATTATTGTAGGAGGTCCAATGTGTGCTTTGAACTTTAGTAAAGTTTCTTTTACGAATGTGTGTGCCCTTGCACTTGGAGCCTAAATGTTTAGAATTGAGAGTTCTTTCTTCTTGGTAGTTTTTCCTTTGAACACTATAAAGTGTCCTTCAATGTCTTTTTTGATGACTTTTGGTTGAACATCGATTTTATCCAATATTAGAATGGAACTCTAACTTGTTTCCTTGGACCATTTGCTTGGAAAATTATTTTCCAGCCTTTTACTCTGAGGTAGTGTTTTTCTTTGACACTGAGTTGTGTTTCCTGTATGCAGCAAAATGATGGGTCTTGTTTATGCATCCAGTCTATTAGTCTATGTCTTTTTATTGGGGAATTGAGTCCATTGATGTTAAGAGATATTAAAGAATAGTGATTGTTGCTTACTGTTATTTTTGATATTATTTTTATGTTTGTGTGGTTATCTTCTTTTGGGTTTGTTGAAACAAGATTACTTTCTTGCTTTTTCTAGGTTGTAGTTTCCCTCCTTGTGTTGGCATTTTCCATCTATTATCCTTTGTAGGGCTGGATTTGTGGAAAGATATTGTATACATCTGGTTTTATCATGGAATATCTTGGTTTCTCCATCTATGGTGATTGAGAGTTTTTCTGGGTAGAGTACTCTGGGCTGGCAGTTGTGTTCACTTAGGGTCTATATGAGATCTGCCCAGAACATTCTAGTTTTCATAATCTGTGGTGAGAAATCTGGTGTAATTCTGATAGGTCTGCCTTTAAAAGTTACTTGACCTTTTTCCCTTACTACTTTTAATATTCTTTCTTTTTTTAGTGCATTTGGTCTTTTGACTATTATGTGATGGGAGAAATTTCTGTTCTGGTCCAGTCTGTCTGGAGTTCTATAGGCTTCTTATATGTTCATGGGCATCTCTTTCTTTAGGTTAGGGAAATTTTCTTCTATAATTTTGTTGAAGATATTTGCTGGCCCTTTTTAGGGAATCTTTGCTGTCTTCTATACCTATTATTATTATTAGGTGTGCTCTTCTCATTGTGCCCTGAATTTCCTGGATGTTTTGGATTAGGAGCTTTTTGCATTTTGCATTTTCTTTGACTGTTGATTCCTTGTTTCTATGCTATCTTTAGCACCTAAATTCTTTCTTCTATCTCTTGTATTCTGTTGTTGATGCTTGCATCTAGGACTCCTGATTTATTTCCAGGGTTTTCTGTCTCTAGTGTTGTCCCCATTTGTGATTTCTTTATTGTTTCTACTGCCATTTTTAAATCCTGGATGGTTTTGTTCTGTTCCTTTACTTGCTTGTTTGTGTTTTCCTATAATTCTTTCCTCTTTAAGGACACATGTTCTCCTTTATTTCTTTAAGGGAGTTATTTATGTCCTACTTGAAGTCCTCTATCAGCATCATGAGATGCGATTTTAAATCCCACTCTTGCTTTTCTGCTGTGTTAGGGTGTCTGGGACTTGATGTGCTGGGAGTACTGGATTTTGATGTTGCTAATTAGCCTTTTGGTTTTTGTTGGTAGGGATCTTCAGCTTGCCTTTTGCCATCTGGTTATCTCTGGTGTTAGTTGGTCTTGCTGACTCTGGCTGGAGCTTGTCTCTCCTGTGAGCCTGTAAGCCGTTGTCCATACTTCTGGGAGACCAACTCTGTTCTAGCAGGGTCTGTGCACAGATATTTGTGGAGCTGCCTGACTCCCTGTTGCAAATCCCTGTCCCAGCTGCTCCACTGATCAAATGCCCTGTGCCTTCCCAGCTGTTTCCCTCCAGAGAGATATTGCAGAGAAGGTGGAGTTCTCACCTCTGCATTCAGAAGTGGAAGCACTGCTGAGAGATCACTCTCTCCTGGAGGGCTGTGCACAGAAGGCTATGGAGCTGCCTGACTCCCTGGTGCAAATGATTTCAATTATATTTTCAATTTTGTAACCTGATAATAAATATGCATACAGCCTTTTTATAATCCTTTCTTTTAGTCAAATCTTCCCATATCCCTCTCATCTCTGTCATTTTTCCAGCCCCTTATTTACATAAATATTTCGTACCTCATCCAGTATTCTTTCTCTATTATTATTTTAGTTACGGTCTCTAATGCTGTTTCTTCCTCTCCATCAATAGCCTTTTTGTAGTCTTTTGGATTCCAGGAGTATTCTGATTTAAATGTACATAACTAATGATTGCACAAAGTTGGGATCATCAACAATTCATCATGTATAAGGGAGGGCTCCATGAAATTCATCCTTCTTAAAAAGAGTATTACCACTTAACATTTGCAGGCAGTGGTGTCATCTTCTTCAGTGATTTACCCCCAATCAACTAGCCCTTGTTCCATTAAATAACCTCACCAACACTCACATAAATTAGTTCTTATTAAACTCAGTTGATCACAGATACTAAGTCATATAATTAGGAAGAGACTCATTGACTAAAAAAAATGTTGACTATGTGAGAGGAAGAACAATGGAAAAGAGTATTCAATAAATTTAATAAAACTCTTTATACACACACACACACACACACACACACACACACACACACACACACACATATATATATATATATATATATATATATATATATATATATATGGAGCTGTCAAATGATTAAACATGGACAAAGAAAATAAGTTATTTAAAGGAAGATTCAACATAAGAGAGAAAATATGGTGCATTTTTCTTTCTGGTCCTGACTTTGCTTACTCAGTGTAATTTTTTCAATTTCATTTTTCTTTTCACCTGAATAAAATTCCATCATGTATTTGAAGTTCATTTCTACTATCTATTCACCTGCTGATAAGCAATCCACACTGATTTTATTTCCTTTCTACCTATTTAAAAAAAAAATAGGAGTAAGCATGGATATGTAATGTTCCTGTAGAATGGTGTAGGATGCAAAGTACTTTGGGTACATTTCCAGGATTGATATATCTGTGTCATGTAGTAGTTCTATTTCTATTTTGTCTTTTTCATTACCTCCACAAAAAATTTGCCATACTGCTATACAAATTGGATACACATGTTAAATCCTGTGTATCTAGCTATATTTTCACCTCACTATTGCTTATATGTTACAAATATAAGATAATATTTCACTGTGGTTTGATTTGACAACCAATGATGAATAGTGATTTTGAGCACCTTTTCAAATGAATGATGAGCACTTCACAAACACTACACTTAGAAAAATATATTCATCATTTGCTAATACTTTTCCTCTTGTATAAATTTTCCAAATAGGCAAATATGTGATGTCAACTATATATTTTAGTTTTTTGACCATAGTGATAATTTTACTGCATTGTAATTTTTCCTGCATCACATAAGAGTTATATGTGAAACTGAGTGATAAAGTGTATCTTTAGAACTTAAAAGGATGCAAATTCAATCTCCAGGAACAAAAGCAAAAATAAAAATGTGGGCATAGGAGGGACAAGAAAAGGTATAGGCAGATTTTGGGAGAAAAGTAGAATGATTTATACACATGAAAATAGCAAAATGAAGCCCTTCAGTTTGTATATGCACTACAAAGAAAAGGAAAAAACCCTCTGAAACTTAAATATAAATAATATAAATTTAAAATGTGCAATATTAGTGATGACAAAATTGCTCAGTTAATAAAGATAATTGTCTTAGCCATCCTGACTGGTGTGAGATGGAATCTCAGGGTTGTTTTGATTTGCATTTCCCTAATGACTAAGGATGATGAACATCTCTTTAGGTGCTTCTCAGCCATTAGATATTCTTCAGGTGAGAACTCTTTGTGGAGCTCTGTACCCCATTTTTTAATAGGGTTACTTGCCTCTCTGGAGTTTAACTTCTTGAGTTCTTTGTATATCTTGGATATTAGCCCTCTGTCGAATGTAAGGTTGGTAAAGATCATTTCCCAGTTAGTTGGTTGCCGCTTTGTCTTTTTGACGGTGTCTTTTGCCTTGCAAAAACTTTGTAATTTAATGAGGTCCCATTTGTCTATTCTTGATCTTAGAGTATAAGCTATTGGAGTTCTGTTCAGGAAATTCTCCCCTGTGCCCATATGTTCAAGGTTCTTCCCTAGATCAAAAACACAGGAGACAGCAGTTGTTGGCGAGGATGTGGAGAAAGAGGAACACTCCTCCACTGCTGGTGGAATTGCAGGCTGGTACAACCACTCTGGAAAGCAGTCTGGCGGCTCCTCAGAAAACTGGGCATGACACTTCCGGAGGATCCGGCTATACCACTCCTGGGCATATACCCAGAGACTTTACCTGCATGCAATAAGGACACATGCTCCACTATATTCATAGCAGCCTTATTTATAATAGCCAGAAGCTGGAAAGAACCCAGATGTCCCTCAACGGAGGAATGGATTCAGAAGATGTGGTATATTTACACAATGGAATACTACTCTGCAATTAAAAACAATGAATTCACGAAATTCCTAGGCAAATGGTCAGAACTTGAAAATATCATCCTTAGTGAGGTAACCCAATCACAAAAGATCACACATGGTATGAAGTCACTGATAAGGGGATATTGACCCAGAATCTCAGAATACCCTAGACACAATCAGCATATCAATAGATTTCTAAAAAGATGGAAGGAGAGACCCCTGGTCCTGGAAAGACTGGATGTAGGGGAACGCCAGGACAGAGTAATGAGAGGGGGTTGAACGGAGAAAAGAGGGAGGGAAGGGGGCTTATGGGACTTTCGGGGAGGGAGGAAACGGGAAAGGGGAAGTGATTTGGAATGTAAATTAAAAAAATAAAATAAAATTAAATTAAAAAAAAAAATAAAGATAATTGTCAGTGAAGCTGTTGATCTGAATTCAACTTCTACATTCTACATGGTAGAAGGAGAAAATTGGGGTGAACAAGTTGTTCTATGACCTTTTCATATTGGCTGTGGCATATGAATGCCCACACACACTAAATAATTAATAAATAAATTATTTCTATAATATGCAATATAAGCTATTAGCTTTGAATGATTTTATTTTTATTAATTAAAAGCCATAATTATAAAACTCAATAATTCTGTATCTCATTTTATGTTATCAGTAAACTTATAAAATGCCTACTTACTGAAATTTATTGCAGTTCCAGATATGAGGGTCCCAAACTAGAGGATTAGGGAAGATCAAGTACTTACAATGCACTAGTACAGTTAGTAAATTACCTCATAAACATAAGTACCTGATTCCAATGAATGGCACCTACATAAAAATCTGGGTGTGGTGGTACACATGCAGTTACCTTATTCCTCAGTAAGAAAATAGCATTTCCCTGGGGCTCACCATGCATCAGATCTGGCTTAATTTGCAAATTCCAGATTGCCAAGAGTCCCTGTCTGTCTCAATGCGTGTAAGTATACACCACCCATGGAACAAGATTTAAAGACAAGTTTGACCTATGATCTCTACATATGTACCCATACACACATATGTGTGTATGCTCACATATGTGTACATGCACATTCCTTGCAAACTAATGTCCCCAAATATCTGTAAATGTTACTGAAATACACACACACACACACACACACACACATATATATATGTATGACTTTCTATTATAGAATTACAACAAGAAAACACATTACAGTAAATTTAATATAGAAGCTGAATTAAGAGTTCAACTGGATTCCATTGAAGTCAAAAGATAAAGAGATTTTTGGGTAAAAGGATAAAACAATGTTTTTTCAATAATTTTATTTTGTTGTAAAAAATATATCTGCTTTTCTATAGTTATGTTACTTAGGTTAATGCAACATTTATTATATGTGTTAACTAATATGCTGTTTATTTTAGTTAATATAATTTGTTCAATCTGTCATTATACTTATTAAAATACAGAAGATAGTCTATTTCCTATTCTACTAAATGTTCCCCTCTATTTCCTACCTAGCAAATTCCTATTCCATCCTCCAAGGGTCAGTTAAAATGTCTAGATTTATGCCTTTCTATATCTCCAGAATTTGCTGCATTCAATCTTTGATTTTAAGGACATGTTTTCTAGCCATCTTAGTTTTCTGTCACGTATCTCTTTCCCTACCCTTCCCCAGACGTGTACCCTAGAGAGAGAAATTTCACAGTAAGTAATTTTGAATAAAAAAAAATGGGAGTTTGCCCATAGAATTTACCACAAGTTACCCCTAAGAAGATGAAGATAGTTTAAACTCCTTTGTACTAAGTTATATGTAAATTGAAATAATTTATTAAAAGAATTTTCATATTTTCTTGCCACTGTCTAAATGCCATTCCGTTTCTGGAAGCTATAAATGGTGCACAAACAACCGTACTGTGACAATTTTCTCTAATACAGCTGTTAATTTACTATCTTCTTGAAAACTGAAAGCCACCAACCACAACATTTTCAGTGTATTTGACCATGCTTTAAATCAGCCTGGGGGGGGGGATCTACATCAGTAACTTTCATTGCTACATCAGATACTGTCAAACTTATGCACTTTATGAGAAAGGTAATATGAAACAGAAAGAGGCAAAGGTTCTAAACAGTAAACTTGAAATAAACATTGAACTTCATTTTGTCAATCTGCCATGACATTTCATGACAACAGCAGATTTTCCAAGTAGTCATTTACCACATCACATCATCCTTACTATTTTCCCTATTTTTGATACCCATATTATGTTTTCCACTAGTTTACTATTCATCTGTCAAGTAACTCTGTTTATGTCCTATTTGTGCTAATAATTTTTGTAGGTCTTTTTTTTTTGTATGGGTCTTAATGGCAGTCACAAATAGAAACCGCAGCAGATGTAACACTATATGACTTCCCAGTCAAGGTCACATGAAATAATATAGCATTTAACTGGCTTTCTCTGTTAGTACCCCAGGCCTTAATATCTAGTCATTATGCTGTGAGGAAGAATAACTAAAGCACTCAGCTCATATTTAGCATCCTATCCAGTCAGCAGCAGGTACAATTCAGTGAGCAATATCAGGATACTGTCGTGAAGTAGATTCTCTCCATTAGCTCCTTCATCTTATACTAAGTATAACTAGCATTAGTCTTCTCCACCAAGCTCTGCTTTAAAAATAAAATTATAATTAAACTAATTATTGCCATTTTATACTATTAGTCTTGTGATTATTTGACACTCATGAATAAATAGCGGAAAATGTGGTCAAATAGGCAAGAATATTCAAAAGTAAAACTGGCATAATTCGCAGATTTATATTGTTTATTAACAGAAGAGAAAATACTGTTCAACTTATGTCTGTTTCCTCTACTAAGAAAAATGTATTGATTTTTCAAGAAATACAGTCAATATTTTTCCTTTACATATTATCTTCTAAGTCAGAGTTTTGCTCCTTCCTAGTCTTATTCACTGTTCACCTTTATTCAAATATATTTTTACTGTTTGTCTTCTATTATCCTATCATTTTTTAACCCTCCCAAAATGTGTTCCTTTGTAACCAGGACATAAAAAACATGGCCTCAAGTAGAAGTAATGGAATAATGGCAGTAATCCAAAAATGGTGTGAAGAGCCCAGATAAAATAAGAATGAGATATAGTAGGATAACAGTTTCTAATACTTAGTCCCAAAACTGAATGAATATTTTTGAAGGTCTCTATTTAAAAACATGCCACAGAATTAGAATAGACTTTTTTGTTCAAGGTGAAGATCAAAAGAGAAATGCTACAAGAAATCAATTTACACATGCTATATATTTGTTCTTTGCAAAAACAGACCTTTGTGATATACAGGACTTTCACATTTAGTTAATAAATTCAAAGTATATAAAGATTTTTCTATCATACCCCACAATCTAAAATGCTAGAAAGATGTTAACTTGCATTTGGGGGCATATTTTACTTTATTTTGAGATTATAATGTAATTACATTCACCCATTTTCTTTTTCTCCCTCTAAAACTTTCCATATATGCCTCCCACTATCCTTAAAATTCATGGCCTCTTTTTTTTTTTCACTAATTTGTTAGTGTGCTTCTGCCTGTGAATAGATACCATGATCATGACAATTCTTATAAAAGAAAGCAGTTAATTGGGGCCTTGCTTTTATTTCTAGAGCATTAGTCCATAATCATGATGGCAGGAAGAAGACAGGCATAGTAGCTTAGACAAACTTTACAACATGATCCTCAGGCCCACAGGCATCAGGGAGAGAAGGAAAGAGGGAGAAAGGGAGAGAGGGAGAGAAGGAGAGACTGATCCTAGCATAGGCTTATAAAACCTCAAATTTCACACTCAATGAGATACCTCCTCCAACAAGGTAATATTTTCTAACACATCCCAAGCAGTTTACCAACTGGGGACCAAATATTTAAACATATAAGCTTATTGGGGTCATTTTCATTCAAGCCATCACATTCAACTCTCTGGACACCATAAGCTTATAGCCATATCATAATGCAAACTTTACTATGTCCAACTTTAAATATTTCCATAATCTGTTCAGTCTCAGGAATGTTTAAAAGTCCCAAATCCAAAGTCTTTTCTGACACTAAAGGCAATCTCTGAACAGTTACCACTTATAAAATCAAAATAAAAAAAGCAGAACACATATTTGTAATACACAATAGCACAGAATATACATTTCCATTCCAAACAGGAGGAAAGGAAGTATAGTGAGGAAATACTAGACCAAAGTTACACTAAAAGTCAGCAGGAATAACTTTGCATTTTGTATCTCCATGTCTTATGTAAAAATGTCCTTCAGAATTTCAACTTATTCCAGTTCTGTTAACTGCAACTCTCTCTGTCTCTCTCTGTCTCTCTGTCTCTGTCTCTCTCTCTCTCTCTCTCTCTCTCTCTCTCTCTCTCTCTCTCTCTCGCTCTCGCTCTCGCTCTCGCTCTCGCTCTCGCTCTCGCTCTCGCTCTCTCGCTCTCTTCGGCTGGTATCCCATGACTTTACCATGTCCAATGTCTTAGGGTCTGCAATGCAATCTAGGCCTCACCTTACATTTTCATGTGATGGCCCCTCTAGGACTTTATGAAGGCACTGCCCTGTCAAATGCATACCCTCAGTAGCTTTCCTCAACCATGGAAAAAGATTTTCTATCCCCTTGTATGTATCCTTGACTCTAAAACAGAAGTACTTGAACAAGTTCTGCTTGCTGAGGCTGGAACCTGGCTTGCATTTGTATATATTTTGATTTGTTGATGTGTGTTTCAAAACCAAAGATATTCTTTCTATTTGATCGTTTCACACACATTTTTTGGGACTTTTTTTATTAGATATTTGCTTTATTTACATTTCAAATGGTACCCCCTTTCCTCATTACCCCTCTGAAAACCCCCTAACCCATTCCTCCCTCCTCCTGCTTACCCCCACCCCAATTTCCTAACTTTCATTCCCCTATTCTGGGGAATCAAGCCTTCACAGGACCAATGAGCTCTCCTCACATTGATGTCTGAAATGGTCATCTTCTGCTACATATGTAGCTCGAGCCAAGGGTTTCTCCATGTGTACTCTTTGGTTGGTGGTTTAGTCCCTGGGAGCTCTGGGGGTGCTGATTGGTACATATTATCATTCCTCCTTCAGGGCTGCAAACCTCTTCAGCTCCTTGGGTCCTTTCTCTAGCTGCTCCATTTGGTACCCTATGCTCAGTCTATTGGTTGGCTGTGAGCCATGGTTATTTTGATCCACCTTCCAATAAGGATCAAAGTATCCATACTTTGGTCTTCCTTCTTGAGCTTCATGTGGTCTATGAGTTGTATCTTGGGTATTCTGAGCTTTTGGGCTAATATTCACTTATCAGCAAGTGCACACTGTGTGTGTTCTTTTGTGATTGGTTTACCTCAAACAGGATGATATTTTCTAGCTCCATCCATTTTCACACACTTTAAAGGATTATCTAGGTGTTTTCTTGTCCTGAGGGTAACACTCCCTTAATTCAGTTTATCATCAGGCCTCTCTTTGACTTTTAGTCTTCCCATTCAGAAGAATTGGCTTCAACATTCCATTTCTTGGTTCTCTTTTTCTCCACTTGTACTTCTCTTTGCCCTGCTTGTTCTTTTTCATTGTTTCATTGTAGATCTGCATAAGATTAATCTTTAATGACAATATAATATCAACAATACTAGGCTGACTTGAAATCTTCAGTCCAAGTCATTAATTTAAAAACTATTCAATTTAGCTTGTAGTAAATTCTTAGGACAAGATCAAAAAGGATTCACATTCTATGCCAAAGAATTACAAGAATGTTCTTTAATCTTCCTCTTGGTAACCTTTTGATCTGGGCCATCATAGTCTATGTCATTCTCTGCACTACCTTCTTCCATGTTCCTGCTAGGATGCCCCATTAAGCATTCCCTTAAACCATTTAACCAATTTATAATCCAAGATCCCAAAGTCTGCCATATTCCTCCATACAAAAGCATAATCATGCCTATCACAGCAATATCCAACTCCTGATAGCTAATTCTGTTTTATTGTTCTATTGCTGTGAAAAGACACTCTAAGCATTACAACTCAGATGGGAAAGTTATCAGCCATTCATGAGCCAAGAAATACAATACAATCATATTTAAGAAACCTCAAAAATAGGAAGACAGCCACCTCTGCTCAGGCAAAAAGCAGCAGACTACTGGGAAGAACAAAGGGTTTATATGGGGTTTCCTGGGAGGTGAAGCTTCCCAAGGTGGCCTGGGATTGAAGGGATTATGTGACTTGATATGGGAACATACTCAGATTAAAAAATATCCATATATATTTTTTTCTTGTAGAGTGAAACCTGGCCACTTGTGTGACTCAGGACTGAGAATTGAAATTACAGCAGAGAAAAAAATGACCATTAGCCATGAGTTAAGTCTAGGGGTGGGCCTGGCCACGTTGAGGGCTAGAATGGCTATTACAGCCATTAGAAAGCATTAGGGTTGACTGGAGACAAGGCCCAACAGCTAGAGCTCCTCAGGCAAGGGTCTGGCCACTTGCAAATCTAAAAGGTTTACAATGTTTGCAAAGAAAATATCTGCCTTTAGCATAGAAAGCAATCCCTGCTTTCCCTGCAGCTTGAATTGGCATGAATTGTCAACACGAACTATGAACAATGCAACTATTTTTTATTGGATATTTTATTTATTTACATTTCAAATGTTATCTCCTTTCCTGGTTTTCCCTTAGGAACTCCCCTATCCTATCCCCATCCCCATGTTTCAGTGAGGATGCTCACCCACCTACCCACCCACTCCCACCTCACCTACACTGGGGCATCAAGCTTTCACAGGACCAAGTGTCGCTCCTCCCACTGATGTTGAATAAGGCCATCCTCTGCTGCATATGCAGCTGGAGCCCAAACCAGACACTTTGGTGGATGCCAAGAAATACTTGCTGACAGGAACCTGATATAGCAGACTCCAGAGAGGCTCTGCCAGAGCCTGACAAATACAGATGTGGATGTTCATAGCCAACCATTGGACTGAGCACGGGGACCCAATGGAGTAGTTAGAGAAAGAACTGAAAGAGCTGAAGGAGTTTGCAACTACATAGACAGAACAACAATGTCAACATAGGAACTCTTATTGAAGAAAGTATTTAATAGGGGACTCAATTGCAGTTTTAGAGGATTGGTTCATGATCATGATGACAGGAAGCAGACAGGCATGGCCTTAGCTGAGAGCTTTACATCTTGATTCACAGCCAGTAGGCAGAAACAGAGAGACTGATATCTGTGAAATAACTCCTCCTCTGATAACTCTTAATCCTTCTCAGTTTACCAGCTGTGGACAAAGAATTCAAATGTATGAGACTATGGTGTTCATTCCTACTCAAACCAACATATGTATATGCACATATATTTATAAATATATGTATATATACATATGCATATATGTATATTCCTATATGTGCATATGTGTGTGTGTTTATGTGTATGTGTATGTGTATTCAGGGCTATCTGGTACTAGACAATCAATTGCTGTGCTCTTTCCTGGGAAAGACTAACTTTGCCATCCCAGTGTTGCTCAGTTGCCTGCAGTTCTTTGCATAGGGTTGAGGCCTCATATGCTTTTCTCCGTTCATTTTAGCATTTCTGTTGACATTGTTTAGCTTACTTGTTTAGTCATATTAGTGAGTGTACTTTATGAGTGTAGCTTCTGACTACAGGTTTTTTTTTTTACTGCTCATGTTTTATTTCTTTAATTGAGATATGGTATCACAATGAAATAATGGTTACCCTGATATTTACTATAGAAGCTAGGCTTTCAAACTCACAACCACCCTTCATCTGACTCTAGAATGATAAGATCATATGAATTCACTACCAGACCCACCCACATATTACACATTTGAAAATTAAATAATCTTACTCAGATGCAAAAAAATAGAATATGAGAATATGAGAAAAATAACCACAAATTATTGACAATGCTATAAAGTCTATTTATGATGACATTAATGAATACTTTATACTAATTGTTTTCATTGCCAAGCCATATTATCATCTACATTTTGGAGTTCAATGACTATGGTACGGTGAATTAAGATTTTTATTTGCTTTCACTTAACCTGTAAGATGAAAATGTTGAATTGAAATTGATTCTAACACAATGAAATGATAAAGGAATTCAAAAATATACACAATACTGGCTTTTGTTAGTTTAACTGGAGAGCATAGTGCTGCCATACTCTGCTTCATTGGATTATTAAACAATTCAGTAGTCTTTTCAACAGTTGTAGCATCTGTCAGGGCGGCGCTAAGAATTTTTAAAATTGCCGATTCTTTGAATACTGATTTGTGGTTTTTATTGGATATTTTATGTATTTACATTTCAAATGTTATCCCCTTTCCTGGTTTCCCCTCTGGAACCCCCATATCCCCTGCCCCTCCCCCTTCTTCTATGAGGGAGCATGCCTATCTACCCACCCATTCCCACCTCACCACCCTGGCACTGGGGAATCAAGCCTTTACAGGACCAAGTGCCTCTCCTCCCATTGATGCCAGACAATGCCATCCTCTGCTACATATTTATCTGGAGCCATGGGTCCCTCTATGTGTATTCATTGGTTGATGGTTTAGACCCTGGGAGCACTTGGGGATCTGGTTGGTTGATATTGTTGTTTCTCCTATGGGGCTTCAACCCCTTCAGCTCCTTTAGTCCTGTTTCTAACTCCTCCAGTGGGGACCTCATGCTTACTTCAATGGTTGGGTGTGAGCATCCACCTCCATATTTTTCAGGCTCTGGCAGAGCCTCTCAGGCGTCAGCTATACCAGGTTCCTGTCAGCAAACACTTCTTGGCATCAGCAGTAGTGTCTTTGTTTGGTGTGGCAGTCTCTAGATGGCCTTTTCTTCCATCTCTGCTCCACATTTTGTCCTCATATTTCCTTTAGATAGGAGCCACTCTGGGTTGAAATTTCGGAGATGAGTGAGTGGCTTCATCTACCCACCAGGGGTCTTGCTTAACCTCTGGGTCTCTACAGGTTCTCCTTCCCCTTTGTTGGGTATTTCAGCTAATCTCATCCCCATTGGGTCCTGGGACCCTCTTGCTTTCCTGGCATCTGGGACTTGCTGGTGGCTATCCCCAGTTCCCCATTTCCCATTGCTACACACCTCTGTTCAAATTCCTGACCCTCTGTGTATCTTCCAGGTCTCCTCCCATAGTTGATCCTGCCCCTCCCAGTTCCACCTCTCCCTCCTCCCTTCCTCCCAAGCCCCTGCTACCCTATTCCTCCCATGAGTATTTTGTTCCCCCTTCTAATAAGGACTTAAACATCCACATTTTGGTCTTCCTACTTCCTGAGCTTCATATGGTTTGTGAATTGTATCTTGGGTATTCAGAGCTTTTGGGCTAATATCCAGTTTAAAAGAACTTCTGAGGGAATCACCATCCCTGACCTCAAGCTGTGTTACAGAGAGATAGTGATAAAAACTGTATGGTATTGGTAGAGAGACAGGCACCGTAGATGAATGGAATAGAATTGAAGACCCAGAAATGAACCCATACACCACTAGTCACTTGATCTTTGACAAGGGAGCTAAAACCATCCAGTGGATTTGTGGTTTTATAATTAATTTGTTTTTTATTACTTATTCACTTTATATCCCACGTATTGCCCCATCCTGGTTACCCCCTCCCACAGTCCTCCCACCTCCTCTTCTCCTTTGGGTAGGTGGGGAACGCCTGGGTTTCCCCCATATCATGGCATTTCAAGTCTCTATGCCATGATATGTGTTTCCTCTCCCACTGAGGCCAGAGGAATCAGACCAGCTAGAACATATCCCACAAACAGGCAACAGCTTTTTGGAAAGTTCCCATTCCAGTTGTTTGGGACCCACATGATGGTTAAGCTGCCCATCTGCTACATATGACCATGGTGGCCTAGGTCCAGCTCATGTATGCTCTTTGTTTGGTGGTTCATTTTCTGAGAAGCCCAAGGGTCCAGGTTAGTTGAGGTTGTTGGTCTTCCTGTGGAGTTCCTATTCCGTTTGGGGACCACTTCCTCCTATTCCTCCATAAGAGTCCTCAAGCTCCATTTGCTGGTTGGCTGTGAGTGTCTGTATCTGTCTGATTCAGTGGCCTGGTGGAGCCTCTCAGAGGACAGCATGATCTCATCTGCAAGCATAACAGAGTATCATTAATAGTGTTAGGATTGGTGCTTCTCCATGGGATGGATTTCAAGTTAGGCGGGTTATTGATTGGTTCAGACACAGAGAGAATTCTTTAAAGAGAATTTATGTTATGTAAAATCATATAACTAGAGATAGTTTTTGTTGTTTTGATTAACTTATCTTAGTAATCTATGCAGCTCCAAATAAAAGTATAAATCTTCCCTATAAATTTTATAATGTTCAAAATATTTTTTCTTATTTTAGAATATAGTAACTTTTATACATCTTGGGATTATACAGAAATCTCATGTTTTCACATTTAAATTAGATAATTGAAACAAGGAAGAAAAAGATCTTTAGTATTATATAAGAATTAGTACATGATCTAGAATTTATATAAGCAGTATTGAGAATTATATGGCATGTTTCTATATTCAGGGAGATAAAGCTTTATGAAGTGAAAGAGCTCATAGTGTTCTATAAACTAAAAGTCATTTTTTGCAGCTCACAGATATCTCATTTTAAATTCAGAAGTACCTCTCTACTTTTTTAGTGATATGTCAGTTTGACTTTATCTGGCATGCTATTACTCTGTATTTAGAATTACACATGTTCAAATTGATTATAAAAATGGCACTGAAAAGGGAACTCCTTTTATTACATAAAATATATTTATTTTTACATCTGTTCTCTCTTCTCAAAAACTGTGTTATTGTAGATGGTGAAAATAAATTTAACTCTATTGCTGGCAAAGTATTTTTGCAGAAATAATTTTAATGAAGGTTTCTGAAGTTGAAATATAGATATAACTAATTTGGCAAAATCATTAACTCTGACTATGGAGTCCTTATTTGCTTATTATTGTTAGTAAAACAAAGAAATATATATATGCATATATGCATGTATGCGTGTCAAGGAAAGTATGAAACAATAACTAGAGTGGAAAGGAAGGGAATGGATGGAGAAAAGGAGAGTGACAGGAAGAAAGAAAGCAAGTATAAACAAAAAAAATGAGGTTTAGTATTGATAATGTACCAATTGGTTTGGTAATTGAGACTGTTTTTTCATGAATTTATTTAGAGTAGACAATGGCTCAAATGATGTGTGCTAAGACTGAAACTCATATTGGAACGATTTTAACATTATATTCAATTAAAAGCTGCCTCAAATTACTCAAACGTTCTAAACAAAATATATCTACCATCTTTTGAAGTGAATAAAATAAAATCACTACTGTATACAAGAGAATATAAAGAAATTGATGCTGTACCAATATCTAGATTGAAACTTTAAGATACAGGAAATATGTACTTTCTGTCTCTTATATGCTTAACTGTTGTAATATAGCTGTCATGGAAGAACTATATCTAATATGAGAATGCCATAATGTTTTTTTTCTAAGTTTTTTTTATTTACATTCAAAATCATTTCCCCTTTCCAGTTTTCTCCCTCCCCAAAAGTCCCATAAGCCCCCTTCCCTCCCTCTTTTCCCCATTCAACCCCCTCTCGCTTCTCTGTCCTGGCATTCCCCTACATCCAGTCTTTCCAGGACCAGGGGTCTCTCCTTCCATCTTCTTGGAAATCTATTGATATGCGAATTGTGTCTAGGGTATTCCGAGATTCTAGGTTAATATCCCCTTATCAGTGACTGCATACCATGTGTGTTCTTTTGTGATTGGGTTACCTTACTAAGGATGATATTTTCCAGTTCTGACCATTTGCCTAGGAATTTCGTGAATTCATTGTTTTTAATTGCAGAGTAGTATTCCATTGTGTAAATATACCACATCTTCTGAATCCATTCCTCCATTTAGGGACATCTGGGTTCTTTCCAGCTTCTGGCTATTATAAATAAGGCTGCTACGAACACAGTGGAGCATGTGTCCTTATTGCATGCAGGTAAAGCCTCTGGGTATATGCCCAGGAGTGGTATAGTCGGATCCTCCAGGAGTGTCATGCCTAGTTTTCTGAGGAACCACAAGACTGCTTTCCAGAGTGGTTGTACCAGCTTAGAATGCCATACTCTAATAGTCCCATGACATTCACAGAAGACAAGAGACTTTGTCAGTGACATAGACAGACAGATAACAGAACAGAAAGTGATAGAAATAGACAAGCAAAAATGAGAAACACTGAAGAAACAGGCTTATTAAAAATGATACCTTGAAAATGAAAACTGTAGACCTAGCAGCTCAAAGTGATGTCAACATATCTATATATTAGATATGATTCATACTCTTAAGACTTTATAAATTCCTTATGTACAAAATAGAGGGAGCAAATGGTATTTGGATATTAAGTATGGGACATTTTGATAGAAATAAATAATCTAAATAGAAATCCTATACCACTGCAGACACTCTACTCTGACCTTCCAGGCTGAAAGCTAGGTAGGAACAGTATAGACAAGCTCTATTCCCTAGTCTGATCCAGGACTGTACACATAGCTCCTCCAGACTCCAATATAATTCACATCTACAAATTTGTGAGTCCAGTAAAGTTTCTTCCTCCCATTTCATCCCACTCCAGGTCTGTCCCTAGCCAGAAGCAGCATACCTAGGCCCTACTTATGGCTGAATCTGTCTCAGGATCTTCAACCGTTGTCACTACTTCTGTGCACGAGTCCCCTTTCAGGAAAAGTTAGTCACTAGTCTATTCTGACCCAAGACTTTATGTCAAACTACTCCAGCCACAGGTAACATCCACTTTTGTAAACTCTCTTGGCCCAATGCCAGGAGCCAGCCCTGGCGAGGATGTTCTTTCTTGTTGGTTCTTCTTGAGGCAGCAGAGGGGGAAGAGCATTGAGTGGGGCATAAGACTTCATCTGGGGTAAGACTTTGTCTTACAAGATATTTAGGGTCGCTGTATAATAAAAAGTTTACTTATCTAAGTCTAAGTTCTATGCTATTGTAGCTGACCTGCCTTCTGTGTTCCTCTGAAGCCAGAGACTGCTGTCTCAGGTTCTTAGCACCTCATTCTAAAACAGAAGAGATTAAGTAAAGGGTTAATTGCTAGAGCCTTTCCCCCATTATCCAGATTCCTCTTGTTTGTCAGGCTAGTGGCAAGTTGGGAGCAATAAACTTCTATTGAATTTTTCTACATGTCCTGAAATCAACCAACTTCAGATCCAAAAATGTAACGAATATTCTGTGGAACTGTGGAAGGCAGCTTGTATTCTGGTTGAGTTAGGTTTAAGCCTCAGTGACCCAGCAGGTTATCCTACAAAGGATGGAAGGCTGTTTGCCACACTCCCTGACACAGAGCTTCAGCTCTCCATAATTCTGTGATCATCAATCACCTAGGGCAATACCCTAAGCCCCTCCACAGAGGACATGACCACAGATCATGTAGCCTCAAGACAGATTTTCATTTTAATGAGGTACCTAAAGACCTGAAAGACTTAGCCAATTAAGTACTGCTTCCCCGATATTCCTACCTGCAAAAGGTAGTTAACCACAGGCCCATACTGAGAAAGTGGGGTATGGTTTCAGTCATCACAATTCTCTGCCATAAAACCATGGACTACCTCTTCTCATCAGGATCCGAGATGCTGGAGCAATGGAACAGGTCTTACTCTAAAGAGCCACCATGTCTAATCTCCCACAGGAAACTGTCTCCACCAATTCATGTTGCCAGCCCTGCCCTAGCAGGCACAGCTGGAGCTCTCCTCCCAGCTCTTTTCCCTTTGCCTCCAGGCTAGATCCTGCCTGGTGGGCACCTACACCATTCTCAGCTCTTGCCTGCAATTATTGTGTGAAGTGAAATGTGTGCTTTGAGCTTTAGTAAAGCACACATTTACTTACTGGACATAATGAAAGCAGTGCTAAGAGGAAAACTCCTATCTCTGAGTGCCTCCAAAAAGAAGCTGTAGAGAGCAAACACTAGCAGCTTAACAGCACACCTGAAAGCTCTAGAACAAAATAAAGGAAATACACCCAAGAAGAGTTCAGAATTGAGAATACTTCTTGGGAGATTATTCTTTTGATGAGTATGAAGTGTCCTTCTTTATCTTTTTTAATGACTTTTAGTTGAAAGTTGATTTTATTCTATGTTAGAATGGCTACTTCAGTTTGTCTCTTGGGAACATTTTCTTTGAAAATTGTTTTCCAGCCCTTTACTCTGAGGTAGTGTTTGTCTTTGACACTGAGGTGATTTTCCTGTATGCAGCAAAATGCTGAGTCCTGCTTAAGTATCCAGTTTGTTAGTCTATGTCTTTTTACTTGGAAATTGATTCCATTGATGTTATGAGATATTAAGGAATAACAATTATTGCTTCCTTTTAGCTTTGATTTTACTTTTATGTTTGTGTGGTTATCTTCTTTTGGGTTTGTTGAAATAAGATTACGTTCTTGCTTTTTCTAGGGTATAGTTTCCCTCCTTGTTTTGGCATTTTCCATCCATTATCCTTAGTAGGGCTGGATTTGTGGAAAGATATTCTGTAAATGTCATTTTGTCATGGAATATTTTGGTTTTTTCATTTATGGTAAATGAGAGTTTTTCTGGGTATAGTAGTCTGGGCTGGCATTTGTGTTCTCTTAGGGTCTGTATGAGATCTGCCTAGAATCTTCTAGCTTTCATCGTCTTACGTGAGAAGTCTGGTGTAATTCTGATAGCTCTATCTTTATATGTTACTTGACCATTTTCCCTACTGCTTTCAATTTTTTTTCTTTGTTTAGTACATTTGATGTTTTGATTATTATGTCACAAGAGAAATTTCTCTTCTGATCCAGTCTGTTTGGAGTTCTGTAGACTTTTGTGTGTTCATGAACATCTCTTTCTTTAGGTTAGGGAAGTTTTCTTCTATAATTTTGTTGAAGATATTTACTGGCCCTTTAAGTTCTAAATCATCACTCTCTTCTCCTTAGGTTTGGTCTTCTCATTGTGTCCTGGATTTTCTGGATGTTTGGGATTACACATTTTTTGCATTTTGCATTTTCTTTGACTGTTGTGTCAATGTTTTCTATGGTATCTTCAGCACCTGAGATTCTCTCTTCTATCTCTTGTGTTCTGTTGGTGATGCTTGCATCTATGATTCCAGATTTCTTTCCTAGGTCTTCTATCTATAGTGTTGTCTCCCTTTGTGATTTCTTTATTTTTTCTATTTCCAATTTTAGATCCTGTATGATTTTGTTCAGTTCCTTCATCTGTTTGTTTGTGTTTTCCTATAATTCTTTAAGGGATTTTTGTGTTTCCTCTTTAAGGGCTTTTACCATTTGACCCATGTTTTTCCTGTATTTCTTTAAGGGAGTTATTTATGTCCTTCCTGATGTCCTCTAACAGCATCATGAGAAGAGACTTTAAATCCAACTCTTGCTTTTCCAGTGTGTTGGGTTTTCCAGGACTTGCTGTGGTGGGAGAACTGGGTTCTGATGTTGCTAAGTAGCCTTGATTTCTGTTGGTAAGGTTCTTGTGCTTGCCTTTCGCCATCTGGTTATCTCTGGTTTTAGTTGGTCTTGTTGTCTCTGGCTGGATCTTGCTCCTCCTATGGGCCTGTAAACCTGTGTCTGTAATCCTGGGAGATCACTCTCTCCTGGCAGGCTAAGCACAGAAGGCTTTGGAGCTGCCTGGTTCCCTGCTGCAGATGGCGACTGGAATGGAAGACTCCTGTCCCAGCTGCTCCACAGATCATATGCCTTGTGTGCTCCTAGCTGTACCCCTCCAAAGAGAAGGTGGACATCTTACCTCCGCACTCAGAAGTGATCTCACTGCTGGGAGATCATTCTCTTCTGGTGGGCTAAGCACAGAAGGCTATGGAGCTGCCTGGTTCCCTGCTGCAAATGGCAGCTGGAAGGGAAGACCCCATTTATCAATTCTTGATCTTAGAGTCTGAGCCATTGGAGTTCTGTTTAGGAAAATTCCCCCTGTGCCAATGAGTTGAAGGCTCTTTCCCACCTTCTCTTCTATTAGATTCAGTGTATCAGGTTTTATGTTGAGGTCCTTGATTTACTTGGATGTGAGCTTTGTGCAAAGTGACACATATGCATCTATTTTTATTTTTCTACTTATAGACAGCCAGTTAGAACAGCACCATTTGTTTAAGATGCTTTCATTTCTCGATTTTATGTTTGACTTCTTTGTCAAATATCAAGTGCCCTTAAGTGTGTTGTTTTAAGTCTGAGTCTTCAATTATGTTCCTTTGAGCAATATGTCTATCTCTGTACCAGTACAATGCAGTTTTTATCACTATGCTCTCTAGTAAAGTTTGATGTCAGGGATGGTGATTTCCCCCAGCCATTCTTTTATTGTTAAATATTGTTTTTGATATAATGGGTTTTTTGCCTTTCCAGGTGAATGTGAGAATTCTTTCCACTTCTTTGAAGAATTGTGTTGGGATTTTGATGGGGATTGCATTGAATCTGTAGAATGCCTTTGATAGGATGGCCATTTTTACTACGTTAATTCTGCCAATAAAAATGGAAGATCTTTGCATTTTCTGAGATCTTTGATTTCTTTCCTGAGAGACTTGAAGTTGTTTTCCTATAGATCTTTCATTTCTTTGGTTAGAGTTGACCCCAAGATATTTTATATTATCTGTGGCTATTGTGAAGGAAGTTGTTTCCCTAATTTTTTTCTCAGCCTGTTTATCATTTGTATAAAGAAAGGCTGCTGATTTATTTGAGTTAATTTTATATCCGGCCAATTTGCTAAATATTTTTATCAGCTTGAGAAGTTCTCTGGTAGAGTTTTTGTGGTCAATTATGTATACTATCATGTCATCTGCAAATACTGATACTTTTGATTCTTTTTTGCCAATTGGTATCCACTTGATATCTTTTTGTTATCTTATTGTTCTAGCTAGTACTTCCAGAACTATATTGAATAGATATGGGGAGAACAGGCATCCATGTCTTGTCCCTGATTTTAGCGGGATTGCTTAATTATCTCTCCATTTAATTTGGTATTGATTCTTGGTTTGCTGTATATTGCTTTTATTATGTGTCGGTATGGGCCATGAATTCCTGATCTCTCCAATACTTTTAACATGAAGGAGTGTTATATTTTGTCAAAAAAATCTCTGCCTCTAAGGGGATGATCATCATGTGATTTTTTTTTCTTGAGTGTGTTACATAGTGAATTACATAAATGGATTTTCACGTAGTGAACCAACCTTGCATCCCTGGGATGAAGACTACTTGATAGTGATGAATGATAGTTTTAATGTGTTCTTATATTCGGATTGGAAGAATTTTATTATTTTTGCATTAATACTAATGAGATTGATCGGAAGTTCTCTTTTTTGGTTGGGTCCTTGTATGGTTTAGGTATCAGTAATTGTGGCTTCATAGAATGAATTAAGTAGTATTTCTTTTGTTTCTATTTTATGGAATAATTCTAGTAATTGGTATCAGGCCTTCTTTGAAGGTCTGGTAGAATTCTGCAATAAACCCATCTGGCCCCGGGCATTTTTGGTTGGGAGGTTTTTAATGATTTGTTCTACTTCCTTATGTGATATGGGCCTGTTTAAATAGTTTACCTAGTCTTGATTTAACTTTAGAATGTGATATCGGTCTTAAAGCACACCCATTTCATCTAGATTTTCTGGGTTTGTTGAGTATAGTCTTTTGTAGTAGAATCTGATGATTTTAAAATTTTTTTACATTTGTGGTTTTTTTCTATACTTTTTTTATTTATATTCTGAATGATTTCCCCTTTCCCAGTTCCTTCCATCCCGAAAATTTCATAACCCCTGTTCCCCCTTCAACCCCCTCTCGCTTCTCTGTCCTGGTATTCCCCTACATCCAGTCTTTCCAGGACCAGGGGTCTCTCCTTCCATCTTCTTGGAAATCAATTGATATGTGAATTGTGTCTTGGGTATTCCAAGTTTTTGGGTTGATATCCCCTTATCAATGACTGCATACAATGTGTGTTCTTTTGATATTGGGTTACCTCACTAAGGATGATATTTTCAAGTTCTGACCATTTGCCTGGGAATTTCGTGAATTCATTGTTTTTAATTGCAGAGTAGTATTCCATTGTGTAAATATACCACATCTTCTCATTCCATTCCTCTGTTGAGGGATATCTGGGTTCCTTCCAGATTCTGGCTATTATAAACAAGGCTGCTATGAACATAGTGGAGCATGTGTCCTTCTTGCATATAGGGGAAGCCTCTGGGTATATGCTCAGGAGTGGTATAGCAGAATCTTCTGGGAGTGTCATGCCCAGTTTTCTGAGGAACCACCAGACTGCTTTCCAGAGTGGTTGTACCAGCTTGCAATCCCACCAGCAGTGGAGGAGTGTTCCTCTTTCTCCACATCCTGGCCAACACCTGCTATCTCCAGTGTTTTTGATCTTAGCCCTTCTGACTGGTGTGAGGTGGAAATTCAGGGTTGTTTTGATTTGCATTTCCCTAATGACTAAGGATGTTAAACATTTCTTTAGGTGCTTCTCAGTCATTGGAAATTCTTCAGGTGAGAACTCTTTGTTTAGCTCTGTACCCCATTTTTAATAGGGCTATTTGGCTCTCTGAAGTCTAACATCCTGAGTTCTTTGTATATCTTGGATAAGCCCTCTGTCGGATGTAGGGTTGGTAAAGATCTTTTCCCAGTTTGTAGTCTGTTGCTTTGTCCTTTTGACAGTGTCCTTTGCCTTAGAGAAACTTTGCATTTTTATGAGGTCCCATTTGTCAATTCTTGATCTTAGAGCAAGCTATCGGTGTTTTGTTAAGGAAAATTTCCCCTGTGCCCATATGTTCAAGGCTCTTCCCTAGTTTCTTTTCTATTAGTTTCAGTGTATCTGGTTTTATGTGGAGGTACTTGATCCACTTGGAATTGAGCTTAGTACAAGCGGATAAAAATGGATCGATTTGCATTCTTCTGCATGTTGAACACCAGTTGAACCAGCACTATTTGTTGAAAAGGATATCTTTTTTTCATTGGATGGTTTTAGCTCCTTTGTCAAAGATCAAGTGACCATAGGACTGTGGATTCATTTCTGAGTCTTCTTCCTTTCCAATTTGTATCCCTTTGACCTCCTTATGTTGTCTAATTGCTCTAGATAGAACTTCAAGTACTATATTGAGAAGATATGGAGAGAGAGGGCAGCCTTGTCTAGTCCCTGATTTTAGTGGGATTGCTTCAAGTTTCTCTCCATTTAGATTGATGTTGGCTACCAGTTTGCTGGAAATTGCTTTTACTATGTTTAGGTATGGGCCTTGAATTCCTGATCTTTCGAAGACCTTTAACATGAAAGGATGTTGAATTTTGTCATATGCTTTCTCAGCATCTAATGAGATGACCATGTGGTTTTTTTTTTGAGATTGTTTATGTAGTGGATTACATTGATGAACTTCCTTATATTGAACCATCCCTGCATCACTGAGGTGAAGCCTACTTGATTGTGGTGAATGATCGTTTTGATGTGTTCTTGGATTCGGTTGGCAAGAATTTTATTGAGTATTTTTGCATTGATATTCATAAGAGAAATTGGTCTGACATTCTTTCTTTGTCGGATCTTTGTGTGTGATTTGGGTATTAGCGTAATTGTGGCTTCATAGAACGAGTTGGGTAGTGTTCCTTCTGTTTCTATTTTGTGGAATAGTTTGAAGAGTATTGGTGTTTGGTCTTCCTTGAAGGTCTTATAGAATTCTGTAATACAACCATCTGGACCTGTGCTTTTTTTGGTTGGAGGACTTCCAATGCCCACTTCTATTTCTTCAGGGGTTATAGGACGGTTTAGATGGTCTATTTGATTCTGATTTAATTTTGGTATTTGGTATCTGTCTAGGAAATTATTCATTTCCTCCACATATTCTAGTTTGTTGAATACAGGCTTTTGTAGTAGGATCTGATGATTTTTTGAATTTCCTCAGGTTTTGTTGTTATATCTCCCTTTTCGTTTCTGATTTTGTTAATTTGGATACTGTCTCTTTGCCCGCTGGCTAGTCTGGCTAAGGGCTTATCTATCTTGTTGATTTTCTCAAAGAATCAACTCCTAGTTTTGTTGATTCTTTGTATGGTTTTATTTGTTTCTACTTGATTGATTTCAGCCCTGAATTTGATGATTTCCTGCCTTCTACTCCTCTTTGGTGTATTTGCTTCTTTTTGTTCCAGGGCTTTCAGGTGTGCCATTAAGCTGCTATGCTTAAGTATGCTTTCTCCCATTTCTATTTGGAGGCACTCAGGGCTATGAATTTTCCTCTTAGCACTGCTTTCATTGTGTTCCATAAATTAGGGTATGTTGTGTCTTCATTTTCATTAAATTTTAAAAAGTCTTTAATTCTTTATTTTCTTCTTGATCAAATTATTATTGAGTAGAGCATTGTTCAGCTTCCATGTGTATGTTGGCTTTCTGTTGTTTTTGTTGTTATTGAAGACCACCCTTATTCCATAGTGATCTGATAGGAGGCATGGGATTAGTTCGATCTTCTTATATCTGTTGAGGTCTGTTTTGTGATCAATTATATCGTCGATTTTGGAGAAGGTTCCATAAGGTGCTGAGTGTCTTGCCCAGTTTTCTGAGGAACCTCCAGACTGCTTTCCAGAGTGGTTGTACCAGCTTGCAATTCCACCAGCAGTGGAGGAGTGTTCCTCTTTAAGCGATTTTTGTGTTTCCTCTGTAAGGACTTCTAACCGTTGATTCATGTTCTCCTGTATTTCTTCATGAGATTTATTTATGTTCTTCTTGAAATCTTCTAATAGCATCATGAGACGTGATTTAAAATCCAGATCTTGCCTTTCGGATATGATGGTGTATCCAGTACTTGCTGCTGTTGGAGAGTTGGGTTCCGTTGGTGCCATATTGCCTTGATTTCTGTTAGTAACGTTCCTACATTTGCCTTTTGCCATCTGGTTGCCTCTGGTGTTAGTTGGTCCTGCTGTCACTGGCTGTTGGTTGGACCTCCTGTGAGCCTGCAAGTCTATTTCTGCCCCCCCACCCAGATGACCAGGTTTCCCCTGGCACCGATTGCTGAGGGGATGCCCTGCTCCTGAGTATCTTTGGAGCCCTTATGTGCCTCAGCCCAAGTGATGTTTTACTTGGGGAATCCCTGTGTACCTGGAGACTCAGTGTAGTCAATCCCGAGAGCAGAGGTCGCTAAGGGGAGGCTGGTTTGCTCTCTCCTGGTGCAGGTCCCTCTGCAGTGCAGATGTCCCACAGCAGAGCTGGCGCATAGATAACCACAGAATTTCCCTGCTCTTGGGTGCAGATGGAAGCCTAGCTGGCTGTGTCCCAAGCGATGTTATATTTGGGGAATCCCTATGTACCTGGAAACTCTGTGTAGTCAATCCCCGGAGCCTACATTTCTGTTGTTATGTCTCCCTTTTCATTTCTGATTTTGTTAATTTGAATACTGCCTATAGGCCCTTTAGTTAGTTTGGCTAGGGGTTTCTCTATTTTGTTGATTCTCTCAAAGAACCAGCTTTTGGTTTTGTTGATTTTTTTATTGTTCTCTTTGTTTCTATTTGGTTGATTTCAGCCCTGCGTTTGACTATTTCCTGCCGTCTACTCCTCTTGGGTGAGTTTGCTTCTTTTTGTTGTAGAGCTCTCAGGTGTGCTGAAAAGTTGCTAGTGTAAGATCTCTCCATTTTTTTTTTTAATATTAGTGCTATGAATTTTCCTCTTAGTACCACTTTCATTGTGTCCCATAAATTTGGATATGATGTGTTAATATTTTCTTTAAATTCTAGGAAGTATTTAATTCCTTCCTTTATTTCCTTTCTGACCAAATTGTCATTGATTAGAAAGTTATTCAGTTTCCAAGTGGCCTTTCTGTTGTTTGTGCTATTATTGAAGACCAGCCTTAGGCCATGGTGATCTGACAGGATGCATGGAATTATTCCAATCTTCTTGAATCTGTTGAAGATTATTTGGTGACCAAATATATGGTTGATTTTGAAGAAGGTAACATGATTTGCTGAGAAGTAGGTATATTCGTTTATTTTAGGGTGAAATGTTCTATAAATATCTTTGAAATCTATTTGGTTCAAAACCTGTCATAGTTTCACTGTGTCTCTGTTTAGTTTATGTTCCCATGACCTGTCCATTGATGAGAGTGGGGTGTTGAAGTCTCCAACTATTATTGTATGGGGATCAATGTGTGTTTTGAGATTTAGTAAAGTTTCTTTTATGAATGTGGGTGCCCTTACATTTGGAGCATAGATGTACAGAATTGAGACTTTCTCTTGGTGTATATTCCATTAGATGAATATGAAGTGTCCTTCCTCATCACCCTTGATAAATTTTGGTTGAAAGTATATTTTATTGGATATTAGGATGGCAACTCCAGCTTGTTTCCTGGGATCATTTGCTTGAAAGACCATTTTTCATCCTTTTACTCTGAGATAGTTTCTGTCTTTGTTATTGGGGTATGTTTATTGTATACAGAAAATGTTGGAACTTCTTTGCATATCCAGTCTCTTAGAGTTGTCTTTTTATGGGTGAGTTGAATCCACTAATATTGAGAGATATTAAAGATAGATGACTGTTGGTTCCTGATGTTTTTGCTTTTGTAGGTGGCTTTATGTGCTTGTGGTTCTCTCCTTTTGGCTTTTTTGTGATATGCTTAATAGCTTGTCTTTTCTTTGATATAGGTACCTTTCTTTTGTTGGAGTTTTCCTTCTAGGATCCTCTGTAGGGCTGGATTGGTAGACCAATACTGTTTGAATTTGGTTTTGTCCTAGGATATTTTGGTTTCTCCATCTATGTTGATTGAGAGTTTTGCTGGGCAGAGTAGCCTTGGCTGATATTTGTGTTCTCTTAGAGTCTGCATGACCTCATAGTCTCTGTTGAGAAATCTGATGTAATTCTGATAGGTCTACTTTTGTATGATAATTGTCTCTTTTCCCTTGCAGTTTTAATATTCTTTCTTTGTTCTGTGCATTTAGTGTTTTGATTATTATGTGACAAGTGGATTTTCTTTTCTGGTCCCAATTATTTGGTGTTTTATAGGCTTCTTGTACCTTGATGGCCACCTCTTTCTTTAGGTTGGTAAAGTTTTATTTTATATTGAAGACATTTTCAGGTTCTTTGAGATGGGGATGTGCATTCTCCTTGATTCCAATTATTCTTAAATTTGGTCTTTTCATTATGTCCTGAATTTCCTGGATGCTTTGAGTTAGGCGTTTTTACGTTTTGAATTTTCTTTGACAGTTGTGTCAATCTCTTCTACAATATCTTCTTTTTTTGTTTGCTTGTTTGTTTCTTTTTAATATTTATTTATTTATTTTTCTTCTTAAGACTTTATTTATTTTATGTATGTGAGTACACTGTTGCTGTCTTCAGACACTCCAGATGAGGGCATCAGACTCCATTACAGATGGTTGTGAGCCACCATGTGGTTGCAGGGGTTTGAACTCAGGACCTCTGGGAGAGCAGTCAGTGCTCTTAACCACTGAGCCATCTCTCCAAACCCCTTTTTTTCTTTTTTAAGAATTCATTTGGGGATTGGGGGTGGGGGCTGAAGACACAAGCCAGGGGATAAAAGAACTAGTTGTTCTTCCAGAGTCCTAAGTTCAATTCCCAGCAACCACATTTAGCTCACAAGATTCATCATGAGATCTGACTCATATACATAAAATGCATAAATAACTCTTTAAAAATGATTTGTTTTGGCAATCTTGGTGGTGCAGGTCTTTAATCCCAGCGTGCTCCGGAAACAAAGGAGAATGAGGTGAGCTTGGGCTACATAGTGAGTCCAGTAAGAGATCAGTCCATCGTCTCGAGGAGAAGTGTGGAGGCAGGCAGTGCTTCAGTGCTGCCTATTTATTTATTTTAATTAGATATTTTCTTTATTTACATTTCTATTTTTAAAAGTTTTTTATTCAATTTCTTTTTACTATTTTTTTTTATTTTCTATACTCTTTATTTACATTCCAAATGATTTCCCCTTTCCCGGTTACCCCCTCCCCAAAAGTCCCATAAGACCTCTTCCTTCCCCCTGTTCCCCATTTGCCTAAGAATTTCATGAATTCATTGTTTTTAATTGCTGAGTAGTATTCCATTGTGTAAATATACATGGAAAATATCTCTGATAAAATTGAAGAAATATATATAAAAACACGTTAAGATTGACTATTTCATGGAAAAATTATACAGATAAAATGGTAGGCATAAAAATATTCCTAAGTTGATTGAAAGTGAAATTATAAACACTTTCTGATAAAATTGAAAATCTACAAGGAAAATATTTCTGATAAAACTCAAGAAATATATAGAAAAACAGATTAAAACTGACTATTTCATGAAAAATTATACAGATAAGATGGTAGGCATAAAAATATTCCTAAATTGATTGAAAGTAGAATTAAAAACATTTTCTGATAAAATTAAAGATTTACATGTAAACTATCTCTGATAAAATTGAAGAAATTTATGCAGATAAATTGGTAGGAATTGTCCCTGAGTTGATTCAGGTCTCTTGGTAGGCCTGTAGCCTTGTCTGTGGCAGACCGTCTGTGGGATCTTTCAACTGGGGGCTCTTTAGAGGGGCAGAGAAGCTGAAGATCTGTTGCTCTGGCTGCAATAGACCTCCTGGGAGGTCTTCAGACTGTTGTTTCTTTAGAGGACCTGTCAGACTCTTCTCCAGTGTGAAGATGTTCTCCACAGGGTTCTACTGACTGTGACTTCTGTTTCCCTGTGTACAGCAGAATTCCAGGGATACTTTCAGTCTGTTGTGTCAGTTGCCCTGAATGCCACAGAGCCCAGAAGAGATCTTCAGACAGTGGTGTCTATTGCCCACTTGCCCTGTGTACAGAGGAGTTCCTGGGATGCCTTAAAGCTGTGGTGTCTTCCGGGGAGCAGACAAGCTGGTGATCAGTAGCTTGTTTGCCTTGTGTGTAGCAGATCTCCTGGGATTTCCGTTGACTGGGAGC
Organism: Tokudaia tokunoshimensis; assembly: GCA_036184795.1. Lineage (NCBI taxonomy): Eukaryota > Metazoa > Chordata > Mammalia > Rodentia > Muridae > Tokudaia > Tokudaia tokunoshimensis. The sequence continues at coordinate 41,937,374 of BTHU01000023.1, forward strand.
AGAGGATCTCCCGGGATACCTCAAGCTATGGAGTCAGTTACCCTGAGTGCAGCAGATCTTCTGGGCTGGCTCAGCACATGATGTCTCAAGGGGAGCATACTAGCTAGCAGTCTGCCCAGTAGAAAGGACCAAGTAGAAGGGAAGGGATTTTCACCAGAGCATGGAGTCCCAAGTTAACTGGGCTCCCAGTAGCAGCTGTGGGACTTCCATTGGATTCTTACCAAATGCTCTGAGTGCAGCAAATCTTCTGAACTGGTGCTGAATATAGTGTCTCCAGGGAAGCAGACTAGATAGCAGTCTACTCAGCAGAAAGGACCACAAGGAAGGGGAGGTGTATTCACCTGGAGGGAGGGTGGTGAGTGGTGGTGCGTCCCGAGTCCACTGGGCTCCCAGCTGCAGCTGTGGGACTTCCAGAGGGTTCTTACTGACTACTATGAGTGCAGAGAATCTTCTGGACTGCTTCAGGATATCTATCAAAGTTTTTAAATCACAAATTTTTAATCTCAAAAAGAAAGCAGGTAAAAATTTAGAAATGTGGGTTGGGGTACAGCCACGAGTGCAGGGGACACCATAGTGCCGGAACAGCTGGGACAGGGTGTGCCAGGGCCCCACTTGCACCCAGGAGCTTCACAGCGCCACAGCCAGCTGTGCACCCATCCTGCCAGTGGAGACCTGCTCTGCAGGGAGTGATTTGACTCTCGGGTTTAAAGGTGAGTTAGCCATCTTCTCTCCAGCGACTGAGCTGGTAGGTACAGTAGGAGTTTGGGGAACACCAGAGTGGCAGAACAGCTGGGACAGCGACCGCCAGGGCCCCACCTTCATGCAGGAGCTGGGCAGAACCACAGCCAACTGTGCACCAATCTTGCTGGGGAGAACTGCTCTGCAGGGGGTGATTTGACTCCCTGGTTTAGACAGGAGGCAGCCATTTTCTCTCGGGCAATTGAGCAGACCAGTACGGCCAAGAGCACAGGGAACACAGGAGTGGCAGAGCAGCTGGGACAGGATTAGTCTGGGCTCCACCTGCACCCAGGAGCTAGGCAGTGCCACAGCACTCTGTGCCAGGGGAGAGCCAGTCAAGCAGGAATATTGAGAAAGGCTTGCAGGCCTACAGGAGGAACAAGCACCAGTCAGAGAAAGCGGAGCCAACTAACACCAGAGATAACCAGATGGCAAAAGGCAAATGTAGGAATGTTACCAACAGAAATTTAGGCAACATGGGACAATCTGAATCCAATTATCCCACAACAGCAAGTCTTGGATAATCCAACACTCTGGAAAAATCAAGATTTGTATTTAAAGTCACACCTCATGATGCTGATAGAGGGCATCAAGAAGGACATAAATAACTCCCTTAAAGAAATACAGGAAAACACAGGTAAACAGGTAGAAGCCCTTAAAAAATTACAGGAAAGCACAACAAAACAGGTGAAGGAATTGAACAAAACCATCGAGATTCTAAAAATGGAGGTAGAAAAAAATAAAGAAATCACAAAGGGAAACAACTCTAGACATAGAAACCTAGGAAAGAAATCAGGAGTCATGGATCCAAGCATCAACAACAGAATACAAGAGATAGAAGAGGCATTCTTGGATGCAGAAGATACCAGAGAAAGCACTGACACAACAGTCAAAGAAAATGCAAAATGCAAAAAGCTCCTGACCCAAAACATCCAGGAACTCCAGGACAAAATGAGAAGACCAAACCTAAGGATTATAGGTATAGAAGAGAGTGAAATTTCCAACTTAAAGGGCCAGTAAATGTCTTCAACAAAATTAGAGAAGAAAACTTCCCTAACCTAAAGAAAGATGCCCATGAACATACAAGAAACCTACAGAACTCCAATTAGATTGGAACAGAAAACAAATTCTTCCTGTCACATAATAATTAAAACATTAAATGCACTAAACAAAGAAAGAACATTAAAAGTAGCAAGGGAAAAAGGTCAAGAATTGCACCAGATTTCTCACCAGAGACTATGAAAGCCAGAAGATCCTGGGCAGATGTCATACAGACCCTAAGGGAACATAAATGCCAACCCAGGCTACAATACCCGGCACATATCTCAATTGCCATAGATGGAGACACCAAGGTATTTCATGACAATAACAAATTTACACAATAACTTTCCACAAATCCAGCCCTTCAAAGGATAATAAATGGAAAACACCAACAAAAGGAAACAAACTTCACACTAGAAAAAGCAAGAAATTAATCTTCTTTTAACAAACCAAACAGAAGAAAGCCACACAAACTTAACTCCACTTCTAATAACAAAAATACGATGAAGCAGCAACAATCACTACTCCTTAATATCTCTTGATAACAATGGACTCAATTCTCCAATAAAAAGACATAGACTAAGAGATTGGATAATTAAGCAGGACCCAACATTTCGCTAAACACAGGAAACCCACCTCAGGCACAAAGACAGACATTACCTCAGAGTAAAAGACTGAAAAACTATTTTCCAAGCAAATGGTCCCAAGAAACAAGCTGGTGTAGCCATCCTAATATTAAATAAAATCGATTTTCAACAAAAAGTCATTTAAAAGATAAGGAAGGACACTTAATACTCATCAAAGGAAAAATCCACCAAGATGAACTCTCAATTGTGAACATATGCTCTCCAAATACAAGGGCACACCATTCATAAAAGAAACCTTACCAAAGCTCAAAGTGCACATTGCACCCGACACAATAATAGTGGGAGACTTCAACACACCCCTCTCATCAATGGACAGATCAGGGAAACACAAACTTAACAGAGAAACAGTGAAACTAACAGAAGTTATGAACCATATGAATTTGACAGATATCTACAGAATATTTTATCCTGAAACAAAAGAATATACCTTCTTCTCAGCATTCCACATTCCCTTCACCAAAACTGACCATATACTCTATCACAAAACAGACCTCAGCAGATATTAGAAGATTGAAATAATTCCATGCACTCTATCAGATCACCAAGGACTAAGATTGGTCTTCAATAACAATAAAAACAACAGAAAGCCCACATACACATGGAAACTGAATAACACTCTGCTTAATGATAACTTGAAGACAGCAGAAATAAAAAATGAAATTAAAGACTTTTTAGAATTTAATGAAAATGAAGGCACAACATACCCAAACTTATGTGACAAAATGAAAGCAGTGCTAAGAGGAAAACTCATAGCTCTGAGTGCCTCCAAAAAGAAACTGGAAAGAGTATACACTAACAGTTTAACAGGATGGCTGAAGGCTCTAGAACAAAAAGAAGCAAATACACCCAAGAGGAGTAGACAGCAGGAAAAATCAATCAAACTCAGGGCTGAAATCAACCAAATAGAAACAAAAAGAACTATACAAAGAATCAAACAAACCAGGAACTGGTTCTTTGAAAAAACCAACAAGACAGATAAGCTCTTGGCCAAACTAATCAGAGAGCACAGTGACAGTATCCAAATCAGCAAAATCAGACATGAAAAGGAAAGCATAACAACAGATATTGAGGAAATCCAAAAATCATCAGATCCTACAAAAGCCTATAGTCCACAAAAGTGGAAAACCTAAATGAAATGGACAATTTTATAGACAGAAACCAGGTACCAAAATTAAATCAGGTTCAGATAAATGATCTAAACAATCCCATCACAGCTAAAGAAATAGAAGCAGTCGTTAATACACTCGCAACCAAAAAATGCCCAGGACCAGATGGGTTCAATGCTGAGTTCAATCAGACCTTAAAAGAAGACCTTATATCAACAGTCTTTCCAGCTTCTGGCTGTTATAAGTAAGGCTTCTATGAACATAGTGGAACATGTATCCTTATTACCTGTTGGAGCATCTTCTGCGTATATGCCCAGGAGAAGTATAGCTGAATCCTCAGGTAGTATTATGTCCAATTTTCAGAGGAACCACCAAACTGATTTCCAGAGTAGTTGTACCAGCTTGCAGTCCTACCAGCAGTGGAGGAGTGTTCCTTTTTCTCCACATCCTTGCCAGCATCTCCTGTCCCCTGAGTTTTTGATCTTAGTCATCCTGACTGGTGTGAGGTAAAATCTCAGGGTTGTTTTGATCTGCATTTCCCTGATGATGAATGATGTTATACATTTCTTTAGGTGCTTCTCAGCCATTTGATATTCCTCTGCTGAGAATTCTTTGTTTAACTCTGTACTCCACTTTTAGTGGGGTTATTTGGCTCTCTGGAGTCTAACTTCTTGAGTTCTTTGTATATATTGGATATTAGCCCTCTATCAGATGTAGGATTGGTAAAGATATTTTCCCAATCTGTTGGTTGCCATTTTGTCCTATTGACAGTGTCCTTTGCCTTACAGAAGCTTTGTAATTTTATGAGGTCGCATGTGTCAATTCTTGATCTAAGAGCATAAGCTATTGGTGTTCTGTATAAGATATTTCCCCCTGTGCCCATGTGCTCCAGGCTCTTCCCTACTTTCTCTTCTATTAGATTCAGTGTATGTGGTATTATGTGGAGGTCCTTTATCCACTTGGACTTGAGTTTTGAACAGGGAGATAAGAATATATTAATTTGCATTCTTCTACATGGTGACTGCCAGTTGAACCAATACCATTTGTTGAAAATGCTGTCTTTTTTTCATGGAATGGCTTAGCTCCTTTAACAAATATCAAGTGAACACAGCTGTGTGGGTTCATTTATGGATCTTCAATTCTATTCTATTGGTCCATTTGCCTGTTACTGTACAAATACCATGCAGTTTTTATCATGATCAGGGACGGTGATTCCGACAGAAGTTCTTTTATTGTTGAGAATAGTTTCCTCTATCCTGGAATTTTGTTATTCCAGATGAATTTGAGAATTGCTCTTTCTACATATGAAGAAGAGAGTTGGAAATTTGAGAGGGATTTCATTGAATCTGTAGATTGCTTTAGGGAAGATGGCCATTTTTACTATATTAGCACTGCCGATCCATGAGCGTGGGAGATCTTTCCATCTTCTGAGATCTTCAAGTTCTTTCTTCAGTTCTTGTCATACAGATCTTTTACTTGCTTGGTTAGAGTCACACCAAGGTATTTTATATTATTTGGTACTATTGTGAAGCATGTCATTTCCCTAATTTCTTTCTCAGCTTGTTTATCCTTTGAGTAGAGGAAGGCTACTGATTTGTTTGAGTTAATTTTATATCCAACCACTTTGCAGAAGTTGTTTATCAGTTTCAGGAGTTCTCTGGTGGAAGTTTTGGGGTTGCTTAAGTTACGATCATATCATCTGTAAATAGTGATATTTTGACTTCTTCCTTTCCAATTTGTATACCTTTGACCTCCTTTTGTTGTCTGATTGCTCTGATTAGGACTTCAAGTTCTATATTGAATAGATAGGGAGAGAGTGGGCAGCCTTGTCGGGTCCCTGATTTTAGTGGTATTGCTTCAAGTTTCTCTCCATTTAGTTTGATATTGGCTACCGGTTTGCAGTATATTACTTTCACTATATTTAGGTATGGGCTTTGGATTCCTGATCTCTCCAAGACATGAAGGGATGCTAGATTTTGTCCAAAGCCTTTTCAGCATCTAATGAAATGGCCATGTAGTTTTTTTCTTGAGTTTTTTATGTAGTGGATTACATTGATGGATTTCCATTTATTGAATCATGCCTCCGTCCCTGGGATGAAGCCTACTTGATCATGGTGGAAGATCATTTTGATGTGTTCTTGGATTAGGTTGGCAAGAATTTTATTGAGTATTTTTGCTTTGATATTCATAAGGGAAATTGGTCTGAAGTTCTCTTTCTTTGTTGGATGTTAGTTTGGTTTAGGTATCAGAGTAAATGTGGTTTCATAGTAAGAGTTTGATAGTATTCCTTTTCTTTCTATGTTGATGAATAATTTTTGAACAGTATTGAATTTGTCTTCTTTGAAGTTCTGATAGAACTCTTAATTAAACCCATCAGTTCCTGGACTTATTTTGTTTGGGAGACTATGAATGACTGCTTCTATTTCTTTAGAGGTTATTGGACTCTTTAGATCATTTATCTTATCCTGAATTAACTTTGGTACCTAGTTTCTGTCTAGAAAATTGTCCATTCCATCTAAATTTTCCAGTTGTGTTGAGTATAGGCTTTTGTAGTAGGATCTGATGATTTTTGGATGTCCTCAGTATCTGTTGTTATATCTCCTTTTTCATTTTTGAATTGGTTGATTTGTGCACTCTTGTTAGCTTGGCTAAGGGTTTATCTATCTTGTTGACTTTTTCAATGAAGTGGCTCCTCATCAAAAGGAATTTCTTTTCTTGTCCAATCTAATTGGAGTTCTGTAGGCTTCTTGTATGTTCATGAATTGTCACCAATATATGTATCATATCAACTGCAAATAGTGATACCTTGGTTTCTTCCTTTCTAATTTCTATCCCCTTGATCTCCTTTTATTGTATTATTTCTCTATATAGAACTTCAAGTACTATATTGAATAGGTAGAGAGGAACTGGGAAGCCTTGTCTTGTCCCATATTTTAGTGTTATTGCTTTAAGTTTCTCTCCGTTTGATTTGTTGCTGGCCATTGGATTGCTATTTCTTTTATTATGTTTAGGTATTTGTCTTTAATCCTTGATCTCTCCAAAAGCTTTAACAGGAAAGGTTGTTGGATTTTGTCAAAGGCTCTTTATGCATATAATCAGATGTGATTATTTTCTTTCAATTTGTTATACAGTGGATTACTTTGATGAATTTTTGTATATTGAACCATCCTTACATCCATCCCTGAGGTAAAGCTTACTTGATCATGATGAATGATGTTTTTGATGCATTGTTGGTATTTGTTTGCAAGAATTTTATTGAGCATTTTTTGTGTCAATATTCACAAGACAAATTGGTCTAAAATTCTTTCTTTGTTGAGACCTTGTGTGACTTATGTATCAGGGTGACTGTGCCCTCATAGAATGAATTAGGAAGTGTTCCTTCTGTTTTCAGTTTGTGGAACAGTTTAAAGAATACTGATATTAGCTTTTATTTGAAAGTCTGGTAGAATTATTCACTAAAATAATCCTGCTCTGGAATTTTATTTTTGTTTTGTTTTTTTTTTTTTTGGTTTACTTTTTTTAAATTTTGTTTTGTTTGATTTGGTTTCATTTGATTTTGTTTGGTTTCTTGTTTGTTTCTGATGGGGGATATTTAATAAGTGTTTATATTTTCTTAGGGAATATGGGACTGTTTAGATAGTTTACCTTCTCTTGACTTAACTTTGGTAAATGGTATTTGCCTAGAAAACCACCCATTTTATCTATATTTTCCAGTTTTGCTGAGTATAGGCTTCTGTATAAGATCTCATGGATATTTTTGTTTTGGTTTGGTTTTTGTCTGTTTTTTTTTTTTGCATTTCCTCAGTTTTTATTGTAATGTCTCCCATTTCATTTCTGATTTTGTTAATTTTGTATACTGTCTCTGTGCCCTTTAGTTGGTTTTGCTAAGGGTTTACCTATATTGTTGATTTTCTCATAAGAAATAGCCCTTGGTTTTGTCGATTCTTTCTATTTTTCTTTCTGTTTCTAACTGATTGATTCCAGCCCTGTGTTTGACTATTTCCTGCCATCTACACCTTTTTAGTATGTTTGCTTCTTTTTGTTCTAGAACTTTCAAGTGTGCTTTTAAATTACTAGTATGAGACCTCTCCAATTTCCTTATGAAGGCATTTAGTTCTATGAAATTTCCTCTTACCACTACTTTCATTTTGTCCTATAAGTTTCAGTATGGTGTGCTTTCATTTTGTCATTTAATTCTAGAAAGTCTTTAATTTCTTTCTTTTTTCTACCCTGAGTAAGTGATAATTGAGTCGAGAATTGTCTGGTTTCCATAAGTATGTGAGCATCTGTTGTTTCTGCTGTATTTGAAGTCCAGTCTTAATCCCTGATGATTTGATAGAATGCATTGGGTTATTTTAATCCTCTTGAATCTGTTGATGCTGGCTTTGTGCACACATGTGTGTGTTTCTCTTCTTTTAGTTTTGCTGCAAGATGATTAATAATTTCTTGTGTTTTCTTGGGTGTAGTTTCTTTCCTTCTGTTAGAGTTTCCCTTCTAGTATCCTCTGTAGGGCTGACTTTATAGAAAGATATTGTCTAAATTTGGTTTTGTCATGGAAAATCTTGGCTTCTCCATAAGTGATAATTGAAGATATTGCTGGGAATAGTAGTCTGGGCTGACATCTGTGGTCTCAGGGTTTGCAAAACATCTCTCTGGGATTATCTGGCTTTTAGATTCTTTGTTGAGAAATCAGGTGTAATTCTAACAGGCCTGCCTTTATATGTTACTTGGCATTTTTCCTTGAAGCTTTTATATTCTTTCTTTGTTCTGTTTACTTAGTGTCTTGATTATTATGTGGCAAGTCAATTTTCTTTTCTGATCCAATCAATTTTTGCTCTGTAAATTTCTTATATGTATATAGACATCTCTTTCTTTAGATTAAGGAAGTTTTTCTCTTCTATGATTTTGTTGAAGTTGTTTGTGGTCCTTTGAACTGGGAATAGTCACCTATTCCTATTATTCTTAGGTTTAGTCTTTTCACAGTGTCTCAAAATTACTGGATGTTTTGAATTAGAACATTTTTATACTTGATCTTTTTTTTTGACAGAGGTGTCAATTTATTCTTATCTCTTCCAGCTGATAGTTAATTTTTCATCTCTCTCTTTTTTTTTTTTTTTGGTTTTTCGAGACAGGGTTTCTCTGTGTAGCCCTGGCTGTCCTGGAACTCACTTTGTAGACCAGGCTGGCCTCGAACTCAGAAATCCTCCTGCCTCTGCCTCCCAAGTGCTGGGGATTAAAGGCGTGCGCCACCACCGCCTGGCAATTTTTCATCTCTTATACTGTGTTGGTGGTGCTTGCATGTGTAGTTCCTGTTCTCTTTCCTAAGTTTTCAATCTCCAAAGTTTCTCATTCTTTATACATTTTCCAGTTGTGAGTATCTGTGCTAATGAAATCTACACAAAAATTAAGCTCATATGATGAGGCGTGGCTGATAATCTGATCTGTGAGTACAGCAGTATGTCTTTAGGAGTCATTTCATTGCTGTATGTATTTCTGATTTCGCACATTGTACCTTCCATTTGTAAGTTCAATAGTGACACTACTCACATAGTCCCATCCAAAATAAACTAGAACCACATATATAATTACGTTTGTTCATTATTGATATTATTTTATGTTATTAATGTTATTAATATTTTCTCTGTATAATTACATGTGTTGCAGGACAAATATTAAAAGGAATGCAAAGATAAAAGCAAGATCAAAGATTAAGACAGTCCAGACCCTTATATCTTATACTTAGACATTGAATGGATAACATCATAAATTTCTTGAGAAGTTCAGAAATGTTACGTAGCTTCTTCACCTCAGAACCCCATGAAGTCAAGCACATCATTATTTTCACCCTTGATTATTTCTCCATGTGACAGAAAAAAATATCTGAGCTCCAGGTCTTTCCTTAGGGAAAGAAAGGAAATACTGTCCAAAATCCAGGGAGATTGCCCATTAGATTTATCTCCTTCTCATCCTTAGCATAACATTCATGAGACCTAGAATATTCCACATTCCTGGGTGTTGTTAAAAGCCAAAAGTTAACAGATGGCATGTTACTGTTTTTGAGAAATCATGGTATAGCAAACAGGAGTATATAGAGTTCAGTGAGTTCTTTCTCTATGGGAAAAAGAAGAGTGGAACATACATATGTCCAGTGTTTGAGTTTTTCAGAGACTTGTTGATAAATGGGGGTCTGTCTTGTCTGTTTCAGGATGTGGTCAGGAACTGGCCTATATTCTCGCTGATGACCTGCTGGGAAATAAAGGAACTGGATGTTTAGTGTGCATTTGTTTCCGTGAAACTGCAGTGCAGCTGCTAGATACCAGAGGAGGATAGAGAACACGGGCATGTGAAGACAAGGCACACAAACAAATGCTTTTAAGTAAGAATCAATGTACATATATGGGAGATGATTCACTCACAGGAAAGTTTAGTGAGCAAATTGGTGAAGGGTTTTATTGCACACCATGAGTATCAAACGATTGCTAGAGGGAATATTTTTTTAACAATGTGAAACTATCTTCCCAAGGAGACACGAAGCTGCAGGAAAGACCAGCTCAACAAGAAAAGTAACAATTACCTACAGAAACTGAGTCAAAAGTTGGTTATATTATTCTACCTTCATTTATTCATCCACGAACCATTGAAGATACCTATCCCCATTCTTAGTTATGCTAAATCAGGAAGTAAGATTGCAATAAATTCAAAATAACAATGTAAGTTTACCAATTAACTAACAAGTCAAATGGATAATATAAAACTATAAATAAAAATAAAATACAAAAAAGACACTAACAAAATTCTCAAAATGTAGTGTTTGCTAAATCTGCTAAATAAAACACAAAGAATTTAAATAGCATATCTAATTAAGCACAAAATAAGATAAATTATATCCCATACAGAAGACAGAAGAAAAAGAGATTTAACATTTGCAGGAAGGAAGACAAAAGTTGTGAATGAATAATACATGTCATATTCTAGAGGGCAGTTTCAAGTGAATAAAAGATAAAAATTTTACCAACCATCGAAAATCAAAGACATTAGTCATCATTAAAACACACAAGTCATTGGAGTTAAAATAAGAAAGTATTAAACATCGTGACAGAAGCATAAAGAATATTAAACAACTTGATCGATGTAAAGGAATAAACTTTTTGTTATATTTTAATATGGATCTCTCTAAATTCTTATTCTTATGGTGCATTCATAACTATTATTTGTGTGCTTTTGTATTTTACCTATAACATAAGTAATTGGGATTTATTCTCTGGTTTTCCAGTATTAGTGCTTCTTGTGCTTGTCATTCATTCATTTTTTTCATTATTAATTACTTTTAATTTTTTACAATCCATCAATTGCCCCCCCAGTACCCCTTCCCACAGTTCCTTATCTTATTCCTCCTCCCCTTTTCCTCTGAGAGGGTACTTCACCCCCACCAGATCTCCCCCTTCCCTGGGGCCTCAAATCTTTTGAGGATTAAGCACATCTTCTTCCACTGAGGTCAGACCAGGCAGTGCTCTGCTATATATGTCAGGGCCTTCAGATCAGCTTGTGTAGGCTGCCAGGTTGGTGGCTCGGTGTCTGAGAGATCTCAGGAGTCCAGGTTAGTTGAGACTGATGGGGTCGCCCACCTCCTCAGCTTCTTTAAGCTTTTCCCTAATTCAACCATAGAGGTTTTGACTTCAGTCCATTGGTTTGGTTGAAGTATCTGCATCTGACTCTATCAGCTGCTGTTGAGTCTCTCAGAGGACAGCCACACTAGGCTCCTGTCTGTAAGTACACCATAGCATCAGTATTAGTGTCAGGCCTTGGAGCCTCCTCTTGAGATGGATCCCATGTTGGGCCGGTCACTGGACCAACTTTCTCTCAGTTTCTTTTTTTTTTTTTTATTTTCTAAGTTTTTTTATTTACATTTTATTTACATTCAAAATCATTTCCCCTTTCCCGTTTCCTCCCTCCCCAAAAGTCCCATAAGCCCCCTTCCCTCCTTTGTCTCTGCAGTTCTTTTAGACAGGAACAATTCGGGATCAGAGTTTTTGTGGGATAGTGTCTTAGGGTTTTACTGCTGTGAACAGACACCATGACCAATGCAAGTTTTATAAAAGACAACATTTAATTGGGGCTGGCTTACAGGTTCAGAGATTCAGTCCATTGTCATCAGAGCAGAAGCATGGCAGTATCCAGGCAGGCATGGTGCAGGAAGAGATGAGGCTTCTACATCTTTATCCAAAGGAAGCCAGGAACAGACTGGGCATGCTCAGGTGTCTAGGAAGATCTCCAAGCCCAATCTCACAGTGGCACACTTTCTCCAACAAGGCCATATCTTCTAATAGTGTCACTCCCTGGGACTAGCATATACAAACCATCATAGATAGCAACCCCATCCCTTCACTTGATGCCTTGTTCCTCCACTGGAAGTGAAACCTACAAGGGCCCTCTCCCCACTGTTGGGCATTTCATCTAAGGTCACTTCCTTTGAGTCTTAAGAGTCTCTCACCTCCAAGGTCTCTGGTACATTACAGAGGGTCTCCACCACCTCTCGTGCCACCCCCCCCCCCACATGTTGCCTATTTCCATTCATTATCCTGGCCCTCACGGCTTCTCTTCTTTATCACTCCAAATACCTAATAATGTTCCACTTTTTCCCTCCCTTTCCCCTCTCCTACACAGGTCCCAATCTCCCTCAGTCTCCTGTGATTATTTTCTTTTTCCGCAGAAGCATCCTCATGTGGACCCTTCAGTTGGTTAAACTTCTTGAGTTCTGTAGATTGTATGCTGGGAATTCTGTACATTTTTTGGCTAATATACATTTATTAATAAGTATATACTATACATGTCCTTTGGGTCTGAGTTACCTCACTCAGGATGATATTTTCTAGTTCCATCCATTTCCCTGCAAAACTCATGATGTCTTGAATAGTATTCCACTGTGTAAATGAACCACATTTTCTGTAGCCATTCTTCCATTGTGGGACATCTGGGTTGTTTCCAGCTTCTGGTTATCATAGATAAGGCCACTATGAACATAGTGGAACACAGGTCTGTGTCGTATGATGGGCCATCTTCTAGGTATAGGTCCAAGAGTGATATAGCTGGATCTTCAGGTAGATCTATTTGTAGTTTTCAGAGGAAACCCCATATTTATTTCCTGAGTGTACCAGTTTGCAATCCTACCAGCAATGGAAGAGTGTTCCTCTTTCTCCTTATCCTCACCAACATGTGTTGTCACCTGAGTTTTTTATCTTAACCATTCTGGTTGGTATAAGGTGGAATCTCAGCATCATTGTAATTTGCATTTCCCTGATGACTAAAGACTTTGCATATTTCTTTAAGTACTTCTCAGCCACTTGAGAGAGATTCCTTTGTTATGAATTTTTTGTTCGGATCTATACCCCATTTTTTTGGTTGGGTTGTTTAGTTGATTTTTTTTTTTTTGGATGTTAGCTTCTTTAGTTCTTCATATATTTTGGATATTAGCTCTCTGTCAGATGTGGGTATAGGGAAGATTATTTCCCAACCTGTAAGTTGTCAATTTGTCCTATTGATTATGTCCTTTGACATACAGAAGATTTTCATTTTCCAAGGATCTTTCCCAATTTCTCTTATATTAAATTCAATGTATCTGGTTTTTTGTGGAGGACCTTGATCAACTTGGAATCCATTTTTGTGCAGGGTGAAAAATAGGTATCTATTTTCTTTTCTTTTTTTTTTTAAGATACAAACTGCCAGCACCATTTATTGAAGATGATTTCTTTTCTCCATTGTATATTTTGGCATTTTTTTAATCAAAGATCAAGTATTCATAAGTATATGGTTTTATTTCTGTTTCTTCAATTCTATTCCATTCATCGAGCTTTCTGTCTCTGTTCCATTACCATGTAGTTTTTATCACTACTGCTCTGTATACACTTTGAGGTCAGGGATGGTGATTCCCCCAGAAGTTCTTTTGTTTTTAAGAATTGTTTTCATTATTCTAGGATTTTTGTTTTCCCATATGAAATTAAGAATTGCTCCTTTCATGTCTGTAAAGATTTTTTGATGACTTTTTGTTGGAAGTCGATTTTTCCCCAATATTAGAATGGCTACTCCATCTTGTTTCTTGGGACCATTTGTTTGGAAAATTGTTTCCAGCCTTTTATTCTGAGATAGTGCCTGTCTTCCTACTTGAGGTAAATTTCCTATATGCAACAAAATATTGAGTCCTGATTAGATATCCAGTATGTGAGTCTGTATCTTTTTATTGGGGATTTGAATCCATTGATATTAAGAGATATTAAGGAATAGTGACTGTTGCTTCTTGTTATTTTTATGTTTGTGTGGTTATCTTCTTTTGGATTTGTTAAAAGAAGATTATTTTCTTGCTATTTTTTAGGGAGTAATTTCCCTCCTTTTGTTGGCATGTTCCATCTATTATAATTTGTAGTGCTGGATTTGTGGAAAGATATTGTGTAAATTTGTTTTTGTCAGGGAATATCTTGGTTTCTCCATCTATGATAATTGAGAGTTTTACTGGGTATAGTTGACTGGGTTGGCATTTGTGTTCTCTTAGGGTCTGTATGACATCTTCCCAGTATCTTCTAGCTTTCACAGTCTCTGGCTAGAAGTCTGGTGTAATTCTGATAGGTCTGCCTTCATATGTTACTTGACCTTTTTTTCTTTACTGCTTTTAATATTCTTTCTTTGTTTAGGGCATTTGGTGTTTGGATTATTATGTGTTGTGAGAAATTTCTACTCTGGTCCAGTCTATTTGGAGTTCTCTAGGATTCTTTTATGTTCATGGACATCTCTTTCTTTAGGTTAGGGAAGTTTTCTCCTATAATTTTGTTGAAGATATTTACTGGCCCTTTAACCTGGAAATCTTCTTGTTCTTCTATAATTCTTAGGATTTGTCTTCTCATTGTGTTCTGGATTTCTTGAATGTTTTGGGTTAGAAGCTTTTTGCATTTTGCATTTAATTTAAATGTTGTGTTAATGTTATCCATGGTATCTTCTGCATCTGAGATTCTCTCTTCTGTATATTGTATTCTGTTGGTGATGTTTGCATCTATGATTCCTGAACTCTTTTCTAGCTTTTCTATCTCCACAGTTGATTTTTTTTGTTTCTACTTCCATTTTTAGATCCTGGATGGTTTTGTTCAATTCCTTCACTTGTTTGTATGTTTTCCTGTAATTCTTTAAGGGAGTTATTTATGTCCTTCTTGATGTCCTCTATCAGCATCATGAGCTGTGATTTTAAATCCAAATCTTGCTTTTCAGGTGTGTTGGGGTCTCCTGGACTTGCTGTTGTGGGAGAACTGGGTTCAGATGGTGCCATGTTGCCTTGGTTTCTGTTGGTAACATTCTTGCATTTGCCTTTTGCCATCTAGTTATCTTTGGTGTTAGTTGGTCCTGCTGCCTCTGGCTGGTGCTTGTCCCTCCTGAGGGCATGTAAACCTGTCTCAGCACCCCTAGGAGGGCAGTTCTCCTCATGCACAGAGGGCTTCAGGTCAGCCCAGCTCCTGGGTGCAGATGGTGACTGGAAGGACCCTCTCCCAGCTGCTCTGATTCTCTTGTGCCCTGTACTCACTTGGCCAGACCAACCTTGGGCAACCACTGGAGTTGTATTTTATCAAAGGATTTTTAAACATTTAATAAAATGATCTTGTGTTTCCTTTTTTTATTTTGACTTTATTTATATCATGGATATATTTAACAAGCATTTTATCCCTGGGATGAAGCCTACTTGATCATGTTGAATGATGTTCTGATGTGTTCATGGATTTGATTTGCTCAAGTTTTATTGAGTATTTATATATCAGAGTATTACCTAAATTTAGTATTGAGGTTTAGATATCAGAGTAATTGTGGTTTCATAGAATGAATTAGGTAGTATTTTTTCTGTTTATATTTTATGGAATAATTTTAGGGTTGTTGGTATTAGATCTTCTTTGAAAGTCTGATAGAGCTATGCATGAAAGCAATCTGGCTCTGGCCTTTTTTATTTGGTTGGGAGGTTTTAAATGACTTCTTCTATTTCTTTAAGGGATATGAGGCTATTTAGATAGTTTACCTACTCTTGATTTGACTTTGGTTCCTGGTGTTAGTCTAGAAAATCATCCATTTCATCTAGATTTTCCAGTTTTCTTGAGAAAAAAAGTTTTTATAATAGGATCTGATGATTTTTGCATTTTCTCAGTTTCAGCTTTTATGTCTCCCATTTCATTTCTGATTTTGTTAATTTGGATGGTATCTCTATGTCTTATAGAGAGTTTAGCTAGATGGTTTTCTATCTTGTTAGTTTTCTCAAAGAACCACCTTTTGGTTTTGATAATTCATTGTTATCTTTTTGTTTGCTCTTATTAGTTTATTTGGACCCTGAGTTTGACTATTTCCTAAAGTCTACACCTCCTGGGTGTGTTTGCTTCTTTTGTTTTAGGACTTTCAGTTGTGCTACAAGTTGCTGGTGTAGGATCTCTCCACTTTCTTTAGGATGGCACTCTGTGCTTTGAATTGTCCTCTTGGCACTTCTTTCATTGGGTTCCTTAAGTTTGATTATGGTGTCTCAACATTGTCATTTGAATTACAGGAAGCCTTTAATTTATTTTTTTCCCTTACCAAGTTATCATTAAGTAGAGAGTTGTTCCATTTCCACAGGTATGTGGGTTTTCTGTTGTTTTCGTTGTTATTTATGTCTAGACTTTGTCCCTGGTAATCTTATAGGATACATGGGATTGTTAGTCTTCTTGTATCTATTGAGGCTTTGTGACTGATTATATGATCAATTTTGGAAAAGGTAATAGGTGCTGAGAGGAAAATATATTCTTTTGTTTTAGGGTGAAATGTTCTGTATATATCTCTTAAATCTATTTGGTTCATATACTCTATTAGATTCACTGTGTCTCTCTTTAGTTTCTATTTCAATGACCTGTCCATTGGTGAGAGTGGGGTATTGAAGTCTCCTACTATTATTGTGCGGGGTTCAATGTATGTTTTGGGCTTTAATAAACTTTCTTTTTTGAATGTGGATGCCTTTGCATTTGGGGGGCATAGATGTTCAGAATTGAGACTTTCTCTTGGTGGATTTTTCCATTGATGAATATGAATGAAGTGTCCTTCCCCATCTAACTTGGTGACTTTTGGTTGAAAATCTATTTTATTGGATATTTGAATGGCAACTCCTGTTTGTTTCTTGGGACCATTTGCTTGCAACACTTTTTTTCTAGACTTTTACTCTGAGATAGTGTCTGTCTTTATCATTGAGGTATGTTTTTTCTTTGCAGCAAAATGCTGGAACCTGCTTGCATATCCAGTCTGTTAAGTTATGTCTTTTTATTGGGGAATTGAGTCTGTTGATATTAAGAGATCTTAAAGCCAGATGATTGTTGGTTCCTTGTTATGTTTGTTGTTGGTGGTAGCATTTTGTGTAAATGATTCTCTCCTTCTGGTTTTGTTGTGAGATGATTAATTTCTTTTTCCACCTTTAGTGTGGTACCCTTCTTGAGTTGGAGTTTTCCTTCTAGAATCCTCTGTAGGCCTGGATTGGTAGATAGATATTGTTTGAATTTGGTTTTCTCATAGAATATTTTGTTTTTTCCATCTATGATGATTGAGAGTTTTGCAGGGTATAGTAGCCTGGATTGGCATTTGTCTTCTCTTAGGGTCTGCATGACCTCTGTCCAGGCCCTTCTGGCTTTTAGGTTCTATGTTGTGAAGTCTAGGGTAATTATGATATGTTCACCTTCATAGTTTACTTGGCCTTTCCCCTTACAGCTTTTAATATTCTTTCTTTGTTCTCTGCATTTAATGTTTTGATTGTAAAGTGTCAAGAGAATTTCTTTTCTGGCCCAATCTATTTTGTATTTTATAGGCTTTTTGTACATTTATGGCCACCTCTTTCTTAAGGTTGGGAAATTTTTCGTCTATGATTTTGTTGATCCTTTGAATTTTCTGGTCCTTTGAGCTGAGAATCTTCACTCTCTTCTATTCCTATTATTCTTAGTTTTAGTCTTTTAATTTTATCCTGGATTTCCTGGATGTTTTTGGCAATGAGTTTTTTATGGTTTATATTTTCCTTGACCATTTTGTCAGTATCTTCTAAGTCATCTTCCATGCCTGAGATTCTCTCTTCTATCTCCTATATTCTGTTGTTGATGGTTGCATTTGTAGCTACTGACCTCTTTCCTAGGTTTTTCATTTCCAGGGTTTCCTCCATTTGTGTTTTCTTTATTCTTTCTACTTCCATTTTTACATTTTGGACCACTTCATTCAATTCATTCACCTGTTTGATTGGGTTTTCCTGTATTTCTTTAAGGGATTTATTTTTTTCCTCCTTAAGAGTTTCTATCTGTTTACCTGGGATTTCCTCTACTTCTCTCAGTAAGTTACTTATAATCTGCCTTAAAGGACTCTCTTGTATTCATGAAGTAGGATTTTAGGTCAGCATCATGGTTTATAATGTGTTGGAGTATTCAGGGCTTGCTATGATGGGAGAACTGGGTTCTGATGATGCCCACGTATATTGGCTTCCATTGCTTATTGTTGTGTAATTTCCTCTAGCCATCTGGTTGTCTCTGGTGTTAATTGGCTTTTGTGTCTCTACCTGGAGTCTGCCTCCTGTGTCCCTGGATTGCTGCAGGTCTCCTGTAAGACCTCTGGCCCTGGCTGCAGTGGACCTCCTGGGAGGCCTTCAGACTGTGGGGTCTGTGGCTTTGGGTGGACCAGATCTCCTGGGAGGCTTTCAGACTGTGGGTTCTTCACAGGGGTCAACACGCTGATGATTGCCATAGTGGATGGCAGAAGGCACAGGCCAGAATATTTTCATTCTTTCTTAAATGGTTATATTGTCTGACATTACTAGGAGACACAATCTCATAGAAAACTTCCTGAAACTCTGGCTCCTAAGATATATCTGTCCCATTTTCCACAATGTTCCATGAGCCTTAGGTTTTGAGAGTGGGCTCAACAGCTCTATATTTTGACTATGGATTTTGGTTTTCTGTAGAGGTCTTTACCTACTGCAAAGAGAAGGAACACATGCAGTATATCTTTGTCAAGAACACATGAAATTTATTTTCAACTCATTATTACTCCCCTTCTAACACTGATAATAACCTTATTACAAGCCAATTATATCAACATAGATTCAGAGCTCTTTGAGAAAAGCAAAGCAAACTGAGTTCAATATCACATTAAAATGATTATACTCTATGACTATATCAGATTTAATCTGTGGTGAAATATGAATCAACATAGACATTTGTTGAATGTGATATGTTACATTAATAGTGAAATTTGTTTTAAAAGTCATATAATTGTAAAAAAGCATTTTACAAATTATACCATTGAAAAAAGAATACAAGGAAACTTGTCACACAGAGTTGTAAATGGAAAGTTCACCACTAACATGGAATATGATGGAACAAGTGAAACCATAGAAGCTGACAAAAAAACCAGAACTACTCAGTATTCAAGATCATGACTTTTTTTTGTTATTGTAAATGCTCAGAATGAAATTTAGATCATACACATACTAGGCCGTTGCTGTGACCCTGAGTTACATACAGAAAAGAGGAAGAATGAGGCCTTATATTCATTGAGTATAGACTTTAAAGAAAATTAAAACATTATAGATGGCTGCTAAATTGCAATGTGTTGATAGAATTCTCTACTGTACATTCAAGTTTAAAAATATAACTATGTATTTAGCCAAGTGAAAAATGAAAAAGAAATAATAAATGAAACCTGTAATAAAGAACAGTAATTTGCCCACCATTCCTTCTTCCAATGACTTGAGTTAGCGCAAACATTTTACACTTCTAAAGTTTCAGAAATAGTTCTGAAAAACAGCAAATCTCCCTGACAGAATTCTCTTGAGTAAGACAGTAAATAGATAAAAACAGTCCTTAAAATAGTAGGTGGGCTGTAAAACAATTAAAAATGAGACACATATAATACAAAAATAAACATTAAGATCACAATTTGACCTAAAAAAAAACAAAAACAAACAAACAAAAAAAGTGTGTACTTCTGCAGATGCTCAGACAGTTTAGACCCTAGAGGTCAGCATCACATATTGTCATCAGTTACATTCTCTTTTTTTCCTGTTTAACTGTCTAGGAAAATCAGAACTTCACTTGAATAGAGCTATTATACAAATTAAAAAAAAAAAAAAACACTAAACTACTCCAATCTTCTTACAGCCAGTGCTGTGTTTCCTGTTTCTGGCTATTGTGAATAAACCTCCAATTAATATAGGCAGGTAAGTGTCCTTCTGGTAGGATGGAGAATCCTTTAGATAGACACTCCAGAGTGCTGTAGCTGGTTATTGAGATAGATCAATTTCCAAATTTCTGAGAAACCACCATATAGATTTCCATAATATATTTAAAAATATATGCCTACCAGCAATGGATGAGTATTCCCTTTATTCCATAGGAGTTCTATAGACTTAACATTTTCTTTGACAATTGTGTCCATTTCTTCTGCAGTAGCTTCAACATATGAGAGGCTTTCTTCTATGTCATGTATTCTATAATTGAAGATTCCCTCTGCAGTTCCTCTTCAAACTCTTTTATTTTTCATCTCTAGAATTCACTCACTTTGTGTATTCCTTATTGATACTAGTTCTATTTTCAACTTTCAAAAATTGTATTCATTTCCTTCCAGGGTCACTTTGTGTTTCCTTGGATTCCTTTAAGGGTTCATTCATTTCTTCCAATTCTTTGTATTCTCCTCCATTTCTTTAAGGGATTTGGTCATGTATTATTTAAGGGCCTCTATTATCTTCATATAGTTGGTGTTAAGGTATTTTTCCTGTGCTTCTGCTATGTTGAACTATTCAGGGACTGCTGTGGTAATATAGATGGGCTCAACTGAAACATTGCCTTGGCTATTACTGATTGTTTTTACCCTGGATTCTTAAGATCATGGTTTGTTACAATTATTGGTCTAGGTACTGATTTCTAGGTTTCTCTTTCTTGGATAGGGTTTTATTTTTCTTTTATCTCTGGATTTTTGGAAATTGTGGTGGCTGTGTATTGCCTCTGTTCCTGGCCTGCTCATCTAGTATGCTCACTTATAAAATAGTAAGTTTCTATATGACTTTTTACAAATTGATGTTTACCATGTGAATTCTACATTAGCAGGAAAAAAATAACTGTTTTTTATTTTTAAAATAAAAAACATTACAAACATTCTCAAATAACCCTGATAATCTATGCTTAAGTCAGAGAATGGAACACCAGCCAAACATCCTTTGTTAATTTTGAAACTAACAATATTTGCTGAAAAAATTTAAAATTCTATACATCTATTTCCTAAAGGCTATTTCGTCATTAAATAGAGAATTTGCAACTGTGGTATAATTAATATTACTGACAAATGAGGAATATACCTTTGATTTTTAAGAAAGGATTTTTTATTAATTTGTTTATTTATTTATTCACTTTATATTATGATGGCAACAGAGCAGTACTCCCAGTCCCACACTCACACCTCCTACCCCTCTCTCCTCCTTCTTTTCTCCTCAGTGTGAAGTGAAGGCACTCCTTGGGTAACAACCTATGCTGGCACATCAAGTCAAAGCAGGAATAAGTGTATCCTCTCTGAAGAAACCAGACAAGACAGCCCAGATAGGGAAAAGGCATCCAAGGTCAGTTACCAGAGTCAGATTCAGCCCACACTCCATTTATTATGGTAGCCTTGAAGACAAGGCTGTACATCTGCTACAAATTTGTAAGAGGTCTAGGTCCAGCTCCTGCCTTCTCCCTGGCTGGTGGGCCAGGATCTGTGAGCCACCATGATCTTAGTTTACTTGACTCTGTAGGCTTTCTTTTGGTGTCTTTGACCCATCCTGCTCACTTTATATTCAAAACTCTTCCACAAGACCCCTGAAGCTCTGACTATTGTTTGGCTGTGGGTTTCAGCATCTGTTTCCATCTTCTGCTAGATGTAGTCTCTCAAGAAATTCTAATGCTAGGCTCCTGTTTGCAAGGATAGCAGAGTATCATTAATAGTGTCAGGGGATAGCCCTCTCATATGGGACGGATCTCAAATTGAGATAGTCATTGGTGGCTATTTCCTTAGTCTCCCCTCCATATTTATCACTGCACATCTTGTAGATAGGACAAATTTTCGGTTGAAAATTTGAGGGTGGGTCGATGTCCTTTTCAATACACTGGAAGTCCAACCTGGCTACAAGAGGTAGCTACTTGAAACACCATATCCCCTACTGCTAGGAGTCTTAGCTAGGTTCACACCTATAGACTCACAGGAACTTCCCTTTTCTTGGTTCTCTGGCTAGAGATGTACCCTTACTGATTTATTTATTAGATATATTCTTTATTTACATTTCAAATGATTTCTACTTTCCTGGTTCCCCCATCCCCAAAAGTCCCATAAGCCCACTTCCTTCACCCTGTTCCCCAATCAAACAACTTCTGCTTCGCTGTCCTGATATTCCTCTACACAGCTGCATTTAGCCTTTCCAGGACCAGGGTCCTGTCCTTCCTTTTTCCTGGGCATCATTTGATATTTGTATTGTGTTTTGGGTATTCCAAGATTCTTGGCTAATATCCACTTATCAGTGAGTGCTTACCATGTGTGTTCTTTTGTGATTGGGTTACCTCTCTTAGGATGATATTTTAAAGATCCACCCATTTGCCTAAGAATTTCATGAATTCATTGTTTTTAGTAGCTGAGTAGTATTCCATAGTATAAATTTACCACATTTTCTGTATCCATTCCTCCATTGAAGGACATCTGGGTTCTTTCCAGCTTCTGGCTTTTATAAATAGGGCTATTGCTATTATGAACATAGAGGAGCATGTGTCCTTATTACATGCTGGGGAATACTCTGGGTATATGCCCAGGAGTGGTATAACGGGGTCCTCCAGTAGTATCATGCCCAGTTTTCTGAGGAACCACCAGACTGATTTCCAGAGTGGTTGTACCAGCTTGCAATCCCATCAGCAGTGGAGGAGTGTTCCTCCTTCTCCACATCCTCACCAACAACTGCTGTCTACTGTGTTTTGGATTTTAGCCATTCTGACTGTTGTGAGGTGGAATCTCAGGGTTGTTTTGATTTGCATTTGCCTAATGACTA
The DNA here is from genome assembly GCA_036184795.1 of Tokudaia tokunoshimensis. Taxonomy (NCBI): domain Eukaryota; kingdom Metazoa; phylum Chordata; class Mammalia; order Rodentia; family Muridae; genus Tokudaia; species Tokudaia tokunoshimensis. Next base: position 41,959,981 of record BTHU01000023.1, read on the forward strand.
AGGATGTTGAACATTTCTTTAGGCACTTCTCAGCCATTAGATATTCCTCAGATGAAAATTCTTTGTTTAGCTCTGTACCCCATTTTTAATAGGGTTATTTGGCTCTCTGGAGTCTAACTACTTAAGTTCTTTGTATATATTAGATATTAGCCCTCTTTCAGATGTAGGGTTGATAAAGATCTTTTCCAAATTTGTTGGTTGCCATTTTGTCTAGTTGACAGTGCCCTCTGCCTTACAGAAACATAATTTTATAAGATCACATTTGTCAATTCTTGATCTTAGAGCAAAAGCTATTGGTGATCTGTTCATGAAATTTTCCATTGTGTCCATGTGCTCAAGGCTCTTCCCTAGTTTCTTTTCTATTAGTTTCAATGTATCTGGTTTTATGTGGAGGTCCTTGATCCACTTGGACATGAGTGTAGTACAAGGAGATAAGAATGGATCAATTTGCATTCTTCTGCATGCTAACTGCCAGGTAGACCAGCACCATTTGTTGAAAAGGCCATCTTTTTTCCACTGGATGGTTTTAGCTCCTTTGTCAAAGATCACATGACCATAGATATGAGGGTTCATTTCTGCATCTTCAATTCTATTCCCTTGATCTACCTGCCTGTCACTGTACCAATACCACGCAGTTTTCAACACTATTGCTCTGTAGTACTTCTTGAGGTCCAGAACACTGATTCCCCAGAAGTTATTTTACTGTTGAGGATAGTTTTAGCTATCCTGGGTTTTTTGTTATTCCAGATGAATTTGAAAATTGCTCTTTCTAATTCTATGAAGAATTGAGCTGGGATTTTGATGGGGATTGCATTGAATCTGTATATTTCTTTTGGCAAGACATTCATTTTTACTATATTAATCCATGAGCATGGAAGATTTTTCCAACTTCTGAGGTCTTCTTCATTTTCTTTCTTCAGAGGTTTGAAGTTCTTGTCATACAGATCTTTCACTTGTTTGGTAAGAGTCACACCAAGATACTTTATATTGTTTGTGGCTATTGTGGAGGGGGTCATTTCCCTAATTTTTTTCTTAGCCTGTTTATCCTTTGAGTATAGTAAAACTACTGACTTGCTTGAGTTAATTTTATATCCGGCCACATTGCTGAAGCTATCTGGTGGAATTTTTTGGGTCACTTAAGTATACTATAATGTCATCTGAAAATAGTGATAGTTTGAATTCTTCCTTTCCTATTTGTATCCCTTGGACCTCCTTATGCTGTCTAATTGCTCTAGCTAGAACTTCAAGTAGATATTGAAGAGATATGGAGAGAGAGTACAGTCTTGTCTAGTCCATGATTTTAGTGGGATTGCTTCAAGTTTTTCTCCATTTAGTTTGATGTTGGCTACAGGTTTGCTGTATATTGCGTTTACTATGTTTAGATATGGGCCTTGAATTTCTGATGTCTTCAAGACTTTTAGCATGAATGGTTGCTGAATTTTGTCAAATGCTTTGTCAGCATCTAATGAAATGACCATGTAGTTTTTTTTTTCTTTGAGTTTGTTTATGTAGTGGTTTACATTGATGGATTTCTGTATGTTGAACCATCCCGGCATCCCTGGATGAACCCTACTTGATCATGGTGAATGATCGTTTTGATGTGTTCTTGGATTCGGTTGGCAAGAATTTTATTAAGCATTTTTGCATTGATATTCATAAGGGAAATTGGTCTGAAGTTCTCTTTAATTGTTGGATCTTTGTGTGGTTTTGGTATCACCATAATTGTGGCTTCATAGAACCAGTTGGGTAGTGTTCCTTCTCTTTCTATTTTGTGGAATAATTTGACGAGTATTGGTGTTAGGTCTTTTTTGAAGTTCTGATAAAAATTTGCTCTAAAACCATCTGGTCTTGTGCTTTGTTTTTTAAGACATTCAATGACCACTTCTATTCCTTTAGGGGTTATGTGACCGTTTAGATGGTCTATTTAATCCTTATTTAATTGTGATGTTTTGTAACTTTCTAGGAAATTGTCTATTTCCTCCAGATTTTCCGGGTGTGTTGAATATATGCTTTTGTAATAGAATCTGAAGATTTTTTTGAATTTCCTCAATTTCTGTTGTTTTATCTCACTTTTCATTTCTGATTTTGTTAATCTGGATACTGTCAATGTGACCTCCAGTTAGTCTCACTAAGGGATTATCTATCTTGTTGTTTTTCTCAAAGAACCAGCTCCTGGTTTTGTTGATTTTTTGTATGCTTCTTTTTGTTTCTACTTGATTGATTTCAGCCTTCAGTTTGATGATTTCCTCCCCTCTACTCCTATTGGGTGTATTAGCTTTTTTTGTTCCAGAACTTTCAGGTGTGCTACTAAGTTGCTGGTGCATGCTCTCTCCAGTTTCTTTTTTGGAGGCACTCAAGTCTAGGAACGTTCCTCTTAGCACTGCTTTCATTGTGTCCCATAAGTTTGGGTATCTTGTGCCTTCATTTTTCTTAAATTGCATTTGGTCAAAGACTTCAATTACTTTCACTGTATCTCGTTGTAGTTTCTGTTTTCCTAATCGGTCCATTGAGGAAAGTAGAGTGTTGAAGCCACCCACAATTATTGTATGAGGTGGAATGTGTGCTTTGAGCTTTAGTAAAGTTTCTTTTATGAATGAGGGTGCCCTTGCATTTGGAGCATAGATGTTCAGAATTGAGAGTTCTTCTTGGTGGATTTTTCCTTTGACCAGTATGAAGTGTCCTTCTGTGTCTTCTTTGATGTCTTTAGGTTGAAAGTCAATTTTGTCCGATATTAGAATGGCTTCTCCAGCATGTTTCCTGGGACCATTTGCTTGTAAAATTGTTTTCCAGCCTTTTACTCTGAGGCAGTGTTTGTCTTTGACACTGAGGTGTGTTTCCTGTACACAGTAAAATGCTGGGTCCTGTTTATGTATCCAGTCTGTTAGTCTATGTCTTTTTATTGGGGAATTGAGTCCATTGATGTTAAAAGATATTGAGAATAGAGATTATTGCTTCTTGTTATTTTTTTATGTTATTTTTATGGTTGAGTGGTTATCTTCTTTTGGGTTTCCTGAAAGAAGATTATTATCCTGCTTTTTCTGGGGTGTAGTTTCCCTCCTTCTATTGGCATTTTCCATCTATTATCCATCTATTATCCTTGGTAGGGCTGGATTTGTAGAAAGATACTGCTTAAATTTGTTTTTATCATGAAACATCTTGGTTTCTCTGTCTTTGGTGATTGAGAGTTTTGTTGGGTATAGTAGTCTGGGCTGGTATTTGTGTTCTCTTAGAGTCTGTATGAGATCTGCCCAGGATCTTCTAGCTTTCATGGTTTCTGTTGAGAAGTCTGATATAATTCTGAGAGGTCTTCCTTTATATGTTACTTGGCCTTTTTCTCCTACTGCTTTTAATATTCTTTCTTTGTTTAGTACATTTGGTGTTTTGATTATTTATGTGACAGGAGGTATTTCTGTTCTGGTCTAGTCTGTTTGGAGTTCTGTAGGCTTCTTGTATGTTCATGGGCATCTTTCTCTTTAGGTTAGGGAACTTTTCTTCTATAATTTTGTTGAAGATATTTACTGGCCCTTTAATTTGTAAATTTTCACCCACTTCTATACCTCCAATCCTTAGGTTTGGTCTTCTCATTGTGTCCTGGATTTCCTGGATGTTGTGGGTTACATGGTCTTTTTTTTTGCATTTTGCATTTTCTTTGACTGTTGAGTCAATGCTTTCTATGGTATCTTCAGCACCTGAGATTCTTTCTTCCATCTCTTGTATTCTATTGTTGATGTTTGCATCTATGACTCCTGATTTCTTCCCAAGGTTTTCTATCTCCAAAGTTGTCTCCTTTTGTGATTTCTTAGTTGTTTCTACTTACTTTTTTAGATCCTGGATAGTTTTGTTTAGTTCCTTCTCTTGTGTGTTTGTGTTTTCCTATAATTCTTTAAGAGATTTTTGTGTTTCCTCTTTCAGGACTTCTGCCTGTTGACCCAAGTTCTCCTGTATTTCTTTAAGTGATTTTTGTGCTTTCTGTTTATGGGCTTCTATCTGTTGACCCATGTTCTCCTGTATTTTTTAAGTGATTTTTGTGTTTCCTTTGTAAGATCTTCTACCTGTAGACTCATGTTCTCCTGTACTTCTTTAAGAGAGTTATTTATGTCCTTCTTGAAATCCTCTAATAGCATCATGAGATGTGATTTTAAAACCAACCCTTGCCTTTCTGGTGTGTTGGGGTATCCAGGACTTGCTGTTGTGGGAAATTGTGTTCAGGTGGTGCCATATTGCCTTGATTTCTGTTAGTAATGTTCCTATGTTTGCCTTTTTCCATCTGGTTATCTCTGGTGTTAGCTGGTCCTGTTGTCACTGGCTGTTACTTGAACCTCCTGTGAATCTGCAAACCTATCTCAGTTCCCCTGGGTGACAGGCTTTCCCTTGCACAGACTGCTGTGGGGCTACTCACTGCCTGGGTATAGGTGGAGCCCTGGTGGACCAAGTCCCAAGTGATCTTTTACTTGGGTGTTCCCTGTGTACCTTTCTGCACCTGTCTGCTCAGTCACAGGAGCAAAGATGGCATACTCACCTCTAAATGCAGGACTCCCTCTAATCGCAGGACTCCCTACAGTGCAGATGTCCCCTGGCAGGTAGGTGTACAGATGGTTGTGGTGCTGCCCAGCTCCTGGGTGCAGTTGGAGCATAGGCGGGCTGTGTCCCAAGTGATTTTATACTTGGGTGATCTCTATGTACCTTACTGCACCTGTCTGCTCAGTCACAGGAGCAAAGATGGTTGCAGTCTCACCTCTAAATGCAGGACTCCCTCTAATCGTGGGACTCCCTGCAGGGCAGATGTCCTCTTGCAGGGTAGGAACACAGATGGCCGTGGTGCTACCCAGCTTTTGGGTGTGGGTGGAGCCCTGGCAGGCTGTGTCACAAGCAATGATATACTCGGGTGATCTCTGCATATCTGGCTGTGCCTCTCTGCTAAGTCACAGGAGCAAAGATGGCAGTGTGCTCACCTCTAAATGTTGACTTCCTGCAGGGTAAATGACCCCTGGCAGGGTAGGTGCGCAGACAACTGTGGTGCTGCCCAGCTCCTGGGTTCAGGTGGAGCCCTAGTCGACCATGTTCCAAGCAATTTTATACTCAGATGATCTCTATATACCTGACTGAGCCTGTCTGCTCATTCATGGAGCAAAGATGGCTACTGATTTCTCTAATCTGTCCTAGTTCCTGCCCCTTCTCCTGCTCTTCTCACATGTGAGTCCCACTCCTTTTGCCATCCCTACTCCCTCTCCTATCCAGTACCCTTCTTGAATTTACTTCCAATTGCTATTTTATTTCTCCTCTGAGTGTAATTCAATCATCATCCCTTGTGTCCTCCTTGTTACTTAGCTCATTTGAGCCTGTGGATTGTAGCATGGTTATACTGTACTTTATGACTAATATCTACTTAAAAGTGAGTACATAATGTGGTTGTTTGAATACATTTGTCCCACAAGAAGTGACACTATTAAGGGGTGTAGCCTTGTTGGATTAGGTATGGCCTTATTGAAGTAGGTGTGGTCTTGTTTGAGTAGGTATGGCCTTGTAGGAGAAGTTTATCACTGTGAGAGTGGGATTTGAGTTCCTATGCTCAAGTTCCAGCCAGAATGGAAGGGAGCTTCCTCCTGACAGCCCAGAGAAGAAAGTCTCTCCTGGTTGCCTTTTGATCAAGATATAGAGCCCTCATATTCTCCAATACTATGTCTTTCTGAATGTTACTATCATACCACCATGGTGATAATAGACTGAACCTCTGACACTGTAAGCCATCTCCAAGAAAATGTTTAAATTTATAGGATGTGCCTTGGTTATGTTGTCTCTCTGCATCAATAAAACAGGAACTAAAACAAAAGTTGTACTGGGAGTCGGGTACTGCTATGACAGTCTTGACCAGGTTTTTCCTTGGAGATATGTGGATTTAAGGACTTCGGATTTGGAAAATAGTGGAATACTTTAAGTGGGACTGAGTGGGCTATCCTAATAGGAATATGAAAGACATTGATTCAAAGGGTAATTTGATCCTCCTACCCTATCTCGATAGGTTTCAGAGGAGAAGAAATTTAGAGACTTGAAGTTCTTGTCATACATATCTTTAACTTGTTTGGTTAGAGTCACACCAAGATACTTTATATTGTTTGTGGCTATCATGAAGGGTATCATTTCTCTTACTTCTTTCTCAACTTGTTTATCCTTTGAGTATAGGAAGGCTACTGATTTGCTTGATTTAATTTCATATCCGGCCACTTTGCTGAAGTTGTTTATCAGCTGTAGGAGTTCTCTGGTGGAGTTTTTGGGGTAGCTTAAGTATACTATCATATCACCTGCAAATAGTGATAGTTCGATTTCTTCCTTTCCAATTTGTTTCCCTTTGACCTTCATTTGTTGTTTAATTGCTCTAGTTAGAACTTCAAATACTATATTGAATAGATATGGAGAGATAGGGCAGCCTTCTCTGGTCCCTGATTTTAGTGGGATTGTTTCAAGTTTCTCTCCACTTAGTTTGATATTGGCTAATGGTTTGCTTTATATTGCTTTAACTATGTTTAGTTAAGGGTCTTGAATTCCTGATCTTTCCAAGACTTTTAACATGAAAGGATGCTGAATTTTGTCAAATGAATTTTCAGCAACTAATGAAATGACCATGTGGTTGTTTTCTTTGAGTTTGTTTATGTATTGGATAGCATTGATTGTTGTTTGTATATTGAGCCATCCTTTCATCCCTGGGATGAAGCCTACTTGATCATGGTAAATGATTAGTTTGATGTGTTCTTTGATTAGGTTACCAAGATTTTTACTGAGTATTTCTGCATCAATATTGATAAGGGAAATTGGTCTGAAATTCTCTTTCTTTGTTGGATCTTTGTGTGGTTTTGGCATAAGCATAATTGTGGCTGTATAGAACCAGTTGGGTATTGTTTCTTCTGTTTCTATTTTGTGGACTAGTTTGAAAAGTATTGGTGTTAGGTCTTCTTTGAAGGTCTGTTAGAATTTTGCACTAAAACCATCTGGTCCTGTGCTTTTTTTTCATTGGGAGACTTTCAATGTGTGCTTCTATTTCTTTAGGGGTTAAAGAACAGGGTAGATGGTCTATGTGATCCTGATTTAACTTTAGTTTTTTGGTATGTATGTACATTTGCTCCATATTATCCAATTGTGTTGAGGTGTTGAGTATAGACTTTTGTAGTAAGATCTGATGATTTCTTGAATTTCCCTTTTGTTGTTGTTATATCTCCCTTTTCATTTCTGATTTTGTTAATTTGGATACTGTATCTGTGCCCTCCAGTTGGTATGGCTAATGGATTATCTATCATGTTTATTTTCTCAAAGAACCAGCTCCTGGTTTTGTTGATTCATTCTATAGTTCTTTTTTTTTTCTACTTGGTTGAATTCAGTCCTGAGCTTGATAATTTCCTCCTACCTACTCTTCTTGGGTATATTAGCTTCTTTCTGTTCTCGAGCTTTCAGGTGTGCTGTTAAACTGCTAGTGTATGCTCTCTCCAGTTTCTTTTTGGAGGCTCTCAGAGCTATGAGTTTTCCTCTTAGCACTGTTTTCACTGTGTCCCATAATTTTGGGTATGTTGTGCCTTCATTTTCCTTAAATTCTAAGTCTTTGATTTCTTTCCTTGACCAAGTTATCATTAAGTAGAACATTGTTCAGCTTCCATATGTATGTGCGCTTTCTGTTGTTATTTTTGCTATTAAGTAGCAGCCTTTTATTTTTTCTTTTGGTTTTTTTTTGTTTGTTTGGTTGGTTGGTTGGTTTTTTTTTTTTTTTGTTGTTTTTGGTTTTTTTTGGTTTTTTGAGATAGAGTTTCTCTGTGTAGCCCTGGCTGTCCTGGAACTCACTGTGTAGACCAGGCTGGCCTCGAACTCAGAAATCCTCCTGCCTCTGCCTCCCAAGTGCAGGGATTAAAGGAGTGTGCCACCACTGCCCAGCAAGTAGCAGCCTTAATCTGTAGTGATCTGATAGGAGGTGTGATGGTTTGTATAAGCTTGTTCTAGGGAGTGTCACTACTAAGAAGTGTGGCCTTGTTTGAGGAAGTATGTCACTGTGGAGTTGGTCTTAGAGATCTCCTCCTAGATCCCTGGGGATTCCCAGTCTGTTCCTGGCTTCCTTTTTTGTTTGTTTGTTTGTTTTGTTTTTTAGTTTAGAGTAGAGTTTATTTAGGGCATGGGATGGGAGTTAAGGGGAGTAGTGGAGGCAGAGAGAGGGAGAGAGTAGAGAAGCAGAGGCCGGCCATGACCACGTGGAGAGAGGGGGGAGCAGAGGAGAGCCCGAGAGGGGCAAGAGAGAGGCAGAGAGTGAGAGAATAAGAAAGAGATAAGAAGTAAGAGGAGTAAGAGCTCCTGGCTTCCTTTTGATAAAGTTATAGAACCCTCAGCTCCGCCTGCACCATGCCTGCCTTGATACTGCCATGTTTCTGCCTTGATGACAATGGACTGAACCTGTAAGCCATCCCCAAGTAAATGTTGTCTTTTATAAAACATGCATTGGTCATGGTGTCTGTTCACAGCAGTAAAACCCTAACCCCGAACTAATACAGAAGTTGGTACCAGAAACAGGGCAGCATCTAGGCAGGCATGGTGCTGGAGGAGCTGAGGGTTCTACATCTTTATCCAAAGGAAGCTAGGAACAGACTGGGCATCTTCAGGCATCTATGAGGAAGATCTCTAAGCCCAACCCTACAGTGACACACTTTCTCCAACAAGGCCACACGTTCTAATAGTGCCACTCCCTGGGACAAGCATATACAAACCATCACATTTAGTACATCCTCTATTGGAAGAATGATTTATGAATACATTTTCTCCTTCTGCAGGCTGGCATTTTGTCCTATTGAAAATGTCCATTGCTTCGCAAAAGCTTTTTGGTTTCATGAGGTCTCATTTATTGATTATTGTTCTTAGTGCCTGAGCAGTTGGTGTTCTATTCAGGAAGTAGTCTCCTGTACCAATTACGTCAAAGCTATTTCCCATTTTCTCTTATTAGACTTAGTGTATTCAGTTTTATTTTGAAGTCTTTGATAGACTCGGACTTGAGTTTTGTGCACAATGATGAATATGGTTCTAATTACATTCTACTACATGCAAACATCCAGTTAGGCTAGCATCATTTGTTGAAGATGCTTTCTGTTTTCCATTGTATGATTTTGGCTTCTTTGTCAAAAAAAAAATCAGTTGTTGAAAAGTGTATAGGTTTGTTTCTAGGTCTTTAAATCTATTCCATTGAAAAACCTGCCTGTTTTTATGCCAATAATATGTATTTTTATTAGTATTGCTCTTTAGTACAGCTTGAAATGGGGATGATGATACCTCCAGAAAGTCATTTATTGCACTGGATTGTTTTACCTATTCTGTGTTTTTAATTTTTCCATATGAAGCTGAGAATTGCTCTTTTGAGGTCTGTGAATTTATCTTTTGGAATTTTGTTGGGAATTGCATTGAATCTGTAAGTCATTTTTGGAAAGAAGACCATTTTTACTATATTAATCCTACCAATTCATGAACATGGCAGATCTGTCCATCTTCAGATTTCTTCTTCAATTTATTTCTTCAGAGACTTGAAGTTCTTACCATAAAGGTCTTTCATTTGCTTGGTTAGAGACACAAGATAGTTTATATTAATTGTGGCTATTGTTAAGGTTGTTGTTTTCCTAATTTTTTTCTCAACCTGGCCATCATTTATATAATGAAAGGCTAATGTTTTTTTTTTATTGTTAATTTTGTACCCAACCACTTTGCTGAGGGTGTTTATCAGCTGTAGGGTACTTTGGTAGAGGTTTTTGGGTTACATACACATACTGACATATCGTCTTCAAATAGCAATATGTTGATTTCTTCCTTTCCAATTTGGATTTCCATGATCTCCTTTAGTTGTCTTTTTACCTAGCTAGAATTTCAAGTACTATAATGAATGGATATGGAGACAGTGGGCAGCCTTGTCTTGTCCCTTATTTTGGTGGAATTGCCTAAATGTCTTTCCATTTAATTTGATTTTGGCTTGATACATATTGATTTTATTATGTTTAGGTAGTTACTTCGTATCCCTGATATCTCCAAGGCTTTTAATGTAAAGGGGTGTTAGATATTGTCAGGGACTTTTTCAGCATCTAAAGAGATGCTCATAGGATTATTTTATTTCAGATTTTCTATATGATGGGTTACACTGTTGGATTTTTATATATTGCACCATCTGTGCATCCCTGGAATGAAGCCTCCTGGCTCATGTTGAATACTGTTTTTAATATGTTCTTGGATTCCGATTGTGAGAATTTTACTGAGTATTTTTGCATCAATGATCATCAGAGATTTTTTTTTCTGAAGTCTTCTTTCTGTGTTGAGTATTCATGTGGTTGTTTAATAAATACCTGTTGTGTTTCCATGAATTTTTAAGCTTTCTAATGTTTCTGTTGTTGCACAAGTCCAGCATAATTCCATGGTGGTCTGATAAAATACAAAGGGTTATTTGCTTTGTGACCAACTATATCGTAAATTTTGGGGAATGCTTCATGATCTGCTGAGAAGATGTGTTGAGGACAAATGATCTGTAGATATCTGTTAGGCCCATTTGATTCATAATATCTGCTAGTTTCATTATTTCTCATCCTACTTTCTATCTTGATGAACTATTCATTGGTGAGGGTGAGGTATATTGCAAACTACCACTATTAATGTGTGGGGATTGATGTGTAATTTATCCTTTAACAATGTTGCTTTTATGAATGTGGATCCCTGAATTTTGAGTATAGTTGTTCATAATTGAGGTGTCATCTTGGTGGATTTTTATGTTGAGAATGAAGTGTCATTTCCTATGTCTTCTGATTAATTTTGCTTGAAAGTCTATTTTATTTAATATTTGAATGAATAATCCAGCTTGTTTCTTGGGTCAGTTAACTTGAAATAACCTTTTTCCAGCCTTTAACACTAACGTAATATCTATCTTTGTGGTTCAGGTATGTTTCTTGTATGAAGCAAAATGATAGATCCTCTTTTCAAAATCATTTTGTTAGCCCATGTCTCTTTATTGGGGAATTGAGTACGTTGATGTTGCGTGATATCAATGACCAATGATTGGTACTTTCTGCTACTTTGATGTTGGTGGTTTTAGTGTGTGTGTGTGTGTGTGTGTGTGTGTGTGTGTGTGTGTGTGTGTGTCCTTTCATTTGATTTTTCTGGTTTAGATTTTTTTCCTGTGTTTTCTTTGATATACTTATCCTCCCTGGGTTTAAATGTTCTTTCTAGTATCTCCTGTAGAACTGGATGTGTGGATGTATTCTGCCTAAATTTTGTTTTTAGTGAAATATGTTGTATTCTCCAACTCTGATGATTAAAATTTTTTCTGGGTATAGTTGTCTGGGCTGACATGTATGGTCTCTTGGAGTCTTCAAGATGTATAGCCAGGCCCTTCTGTCCTTTAGAGTCTCTTTTGAGAAGTCAGGTGTAATTCTGATAGGTCTATCCTTTTGAGTGGTTTAGCTTTTTCTCCTCGGAGATTTTAGCATCCTTTCTTTGTTCTATACATTTCGTAGCATTATGTGGTAGGAGGATTTTATTTTTGGTCCAATCTATTTGTTGTTCTATAAACTTCTTGTATGTGTATAAGCATTTCTTTCTTTCCACTGGAGAAGTTTTCTTCTCTGATTTTATTGAAAAATATTATATGGCCCTTGAGCTGGGACTCTTTTCCTTCTATTCCTGTTATTCTTTGATTTGGTTTTTTCATAGTGTCCTTGATTTCTTGGATGTTTTGTGTCAGGAACCTTTTAAATTTAACATTTTCTCTGACCAATACATTGATTTCTTCAATCATATCTTCTATGCCTGCAATTCTCTCTTCAATCTCTTGTATTCTTGATGATATTTGTGTCTGCAGTTCCTGTTCTCTTCCCTAAGTTTTCCATCTCCAGGATCCCCTCAGTTTCTGATTTCTTTCTTGCTTCTATTTCCATTTTCAGGTTTTCCGTCTCCCGGATTCCCTCAGTTTCTGATTTCTTTCTTGCTTCTATTTCCATTTTCAGGTTTTCCATCTCCAGGATTCCCTCAGTTTCTGATTTCTTTCTTACTTCTATTTCCATTTTCAGGTCTTTCCATTTCAAAAGTGAATTTTATTCACTTCTTTCAACTGTTTGCTTTAATTGTGTTTTTTAAGTGGTTTATTCATTTCCCCTTTAAAATCCTCTATCATTTTTGTAAGACTGGAATTAATGTCATTTTGTTCTGCTTGTCTCTGTTAGGATATGAAGGACTTGCTATAGTGGGATACTTGAACTCTAATGGTGCCATATTCCTCTGGCTCTTTTTGATTGTGCTCTTCAGCTGACCTTTAGCTATCTGTTGGTCCTTGGTGTTGGTTGAATATACCTGATGAAGACATGATTCCTGCAGGAGGCAGTCAGAGACATGGGCCTGACAAGGCAACTTGGGGAACAGCATGCTATCTACTTCTGGTGGCTGAACACCATATGGACCTGGCAGACAGGTGTTGGTGAAACGCATCTAACCTGGGTGCTCCTGGAGCCTTTGAAGCTTCCTCAGTAAGGCTAGTAAGGATATATATATATATATATATATATATATATATATATATATATATATATATATATATATGTGTGTGTGTGTGTGTGTGTGTGTGTGTGTGTGTGTGTGTGTGTGTATATTCAGATCACTTGTTTCCTCAAATATATACCAATAGTAATAAGAAAAAATGTTCTTTGCTATCTCTGGATCAAACTAATTATATGTGCACATGAGCAAGGTAGATAAACATAATTACATTATGTAATGCAAAAAAGCCCAAACTATAATAAGTATGGATTATTTAAAACATGTTTGTTTTTCAAGTTTTTCTCAAAAATTATAAAAATCTATTCAAACTAAGAAACAAAACCATAATTCAATGGCTATTTATATAAGAAACACAGAAGAAAGAATGAAAATATTTTGTAAATAATGGCATTTCTGGTTGCTACACAGCAATTGTTTTCTCCACTCTTTTCATCCTGTACTATTTCATATTCAACTTGAACCACTAAAAACAGTTAATTTCACAAAATACAATTAAAAATATAAGGAATGTGGTAAGTTCTCTAACTATGTTTAAATGAGTATTATGAAATAGTCTCTGTGTATAGAGAAATATACTTATTTTTAAATGTATTTTATGACTTATTTGAGAATTTCATAAAATGCATTTTGATGACATTCATTCATGGTCCTCCCTTTTACTCCTGCACTCAACTCTCATCTTCCTATTCACTCCAAACTTTATGTTCTCTGTGTTTCGTTCTGTTGTTGTTCTTTTGTTGTTATTACACCTAGGCTAGTTTGACCATATTCTCCTAGTGTAAGGTTATGCACTGATTCTTTGTCTGCCTGAGGGCATGTGCTTAACACTGGACTGTCCCTTAGAAGCCATCAACTGTCAAAATGTCTATATTTTGGGAGTAAGGCTTCATAAGACTTTATATTGACACTCTGAAATATTGACTAGCTGGATGCTGTGTAAGTCTTGGGCTGACAACCACAGCTACTGTGAGTTTAGGAGTGCACCAGTCATGACAGGTCAAGAACACACTGTTTGGTTCTAGTCTTTTCTGACCTCTAGCTCCGACAAACTTACTGTCTCCTCTACTTAGATGATATCTGAGCCTTGGTTATATGCTGTGGCTAAGAGGGATGGATCTGCCCCATTTGTGATTGAGAAATCCAATGAAACTTACAGTCTACTGTGTAATCAATTATGAATTTCTGTACTAGCAACAACCCACTGTACAAAGAAACTTCTCTGTTGAGATCTGTGGAAGTGCATAAATTTTGAGCATGATGATGTAAATGTAGTTCTCAGGCTGACATTATGTCCATTTAAAAGGTAAAAGCAGCATGTTTACTTCTGGAGAGTGTGAAGTCCACAATTGTGTTTTTTTGCCAGATTTACAGTATCAGGAATGATTTTGCTCCTGTGTAACAGGCCTTAAAATCCAATGATAAAGTACTTAGCAACCCCATTAACATTTGTTCCACTGTTGTACCCATAGGGATGTCTTGACCCACTGAACTTCACTTTAGTTTACAAGGTTTAGAGCCTGGTAAGGCTGTTGACATTTTCTCCTCAATATCATACCTAGTTCCTTCTGCTACTATAAAACCTAGCCATCAGGGAGAAAGCTTCCTATTCAGGACCAATTTGACTGAAAAATATTTCAAAAGACAAACTTGATTAGAGGAAAGTGGGCATTGAATAGCATAAGAATCACAGGCTTCAAATGGAATCTGTGGTATATTATTCTAAGAGTATGTAAACATGTCAGGATATCAGGTATCAAATCCCTCATAAATGTCATCAAAGACATGATAGAGATCGAAGTCTAGTGTAATCTCTAACAGAAGCAACCTAAATATTTTGCAGACATTCAGGAGTGCTTTTTCGAGACTGCCAAATGAATTACAACTCTATTAGTTTAATGACTCTAAAGCATTATGTATTCTTTGTAGTCTAAATTAATCTTAAAGAAATTACTTTCCTACTTAGATAATTCCACAATGACCATGCTATAAAATGGTATTATTATTTGATATTTCTAAAGATCATGAAAAGTTGTAGAATGCCCAATTTTTCTTCTTTCAATTTTGTCATTAAAAAATTTCTACCTCCCCTAAATTTAATTATTTTCAAGAAATTAATCTTGCTAAAATGCTAGTATCCTTTGTAAGATCTAAATTGGAATTTGTCACTGCAGTATTGTCTTTTTCCTTTTGTACCAGTTTTTCTTCACTATACTGTGCCCTCTGTGGGCTAACATGAAACATAAAGCTCTCTTCAGATGCCAATGTCTTAGTCTTATATTTTCCAGGCTCCAGAGCTTCAAGAAATAAACATTCCTTCTTAATAAGGCATCCAACAACAGGTATTTTTAATGGAAAGGAAGTGAAAATGAGCCCAGGTACATAGCAGCTCATGAATAAGTATGTAAGTTCATGCAATAAATAATTTTTCTTCCAATATAAAGTATATTAAATTATACTTTCATTTGGTGTTTTAATTTTTGATATGGTAACTTTAAAATGAAGAGATAGCTTGACAGGCAATATCACAAACTACTCTTACAGAGGATCCAGGCTCAATTCTCAACAGTCCTTTGGCAGCTCACAACCACTTGTTTTCATTAGTTTTATCAATTTCATATTAGTGGGCATCAAAATCAGAACCTCCTACATGCTTCATATGTGCTCTACCTTTTCACTTCACCCCCCATATAAGGTTTTGGAAACTATGTTTTTATTATTTTAAAATTTTACAGACAGCATATTTTGATCATACTTGTGCCCCTCTATGAAGTGTTCCCAGAACCTCCTTACCTTTCTTCTCATCTACAAAAAAAGTTAAAAAAGCAATAGATCGAACAAAACAAAAAGGACAAAAGATACCAAAACAACAACAATAAAGTTTACACAGAGGGGAGGGGAGGGAGAAGGGACAGGGAGATGAACAGGGAGAGAAAGAGGGAAAGGGAGAGAGAGAGACTGATTTGTATTGATCAACTATTTCTAAGCATGAGCTTTACACTGGAGTGTGGTCACTCTATCAGAGAAAACTCATTTTCTCTTTCCCAGTAAGTAGTAATGATGAATAGCTTCTTGGTTAGGAATGGAACATTGTCCCCACTTCCACTTTTCCACATTGTGATTTTAGTCTGGTTTGAACATGTACAGGACTTGTACCTGCTGTCACAGTCTTATTCATTTTAAAATATGTGTATCAACTTTGCGGTATCTGGAAGATAGGTTTTATTAACATCATACAATACCTCTGGCTCTTATATAGACTCACAGCCACTTTTAACTTCAGTTCCAGGAGATCTGTGAGCTTTTTTGTCCTCCACAGGTATCAAGAATAAAAGTAGGCAAAACACCCATAACCATATGAGTAAATAATTCTCAATAATAATGATAAAGGTAAAATGTAAACATTATTTTCCCATTAGCATACAAAAGTAGTTTGTAATATAAACCTGGAAACTGAATCACAGAAAAAAAATGAAGCCATAGTTGAAAGTATAATTTATTTAAATTATTTTATATAAATATGTACAAACTTAATAATGGACTGAAAATTCTATTCAAGTTTTAAAAGACAAAATTCACAATTGGAATTGAAATTTTGCTTTGTATACACATTGTGATAGCTCCTTGAAATGCTAAGACAATATGTTTGCTTCTAATTTCTGTAAAATGGCTACACAGTAAAAAAAAAAAAAAAAAAGGATAAAAAGAGTATTCACAGATTTCAAGTTGTTTACTTTAAAATGTTTTATTTTTTAAAGCATATTTGATTTTTGAATACTAATTGCCCTAAACATTTACCCATTAAGACTGGATTTGAATTTTAAAGAGCAAAAATCATTCAAAATATATGGAATATGAGTGATTAGTTCAGGTAGTATATAGTCAGCATAAATTATAGTCAAAGGCTTGTTTTTCTTAGGGAAATAAAATTATTCCAATAATAATTTTAGTGGACAAATTCCAGAATTATTGAATAATTTAAACAGTAAAGAAAAAACATAATGTTCTAAGAGAAACACTTTGAAACTCCATGTTTTCAAACACATAAGCTGCTATGGTTCGTAAATGGACATTGATTTATCATTTTAATTTCATTTGTATTATACTTAGAATGAAAATTACTATCATTATTTCTGAATAAATCAGTTTATATGTGTATACTATGAAAGAAGACTCTCAGCAGTGCAGAAATTTCAAAATGATTAGTTTGTTCACACAACTCTAACTGAACTTATTTCTGTATTTCCATCTGTTTCTAAAAGACATGTCTAAACTGCAAAAAGGTTAAGCCACACCTTGTGCTCCATTGTGGATATTGCTTTTCATTTTGCATGTCAATTTACTAAGTGGTATCTCATGTGCAAAGTCACATTTATTTGAATGTTGGCTAAGGTAATTCTCACAGAAAATACATAAAATTCATTCTAACAATTTGCCTATCCTGTTCAGATATTTCTATATTCACATTTCTAGGACGATCTATAATTGATAAGAAATTCTTGAGGACATTTGCTTCTTCCCTACCTGATATTTCTGGTTTAGTGTGGCTCAGCAACAGTTCATTTTTACTTAGCTAAGGTCAACTCCAAAGAAGCATGTGAGTGTTGTGTCACTATTTTTCAGTGAGGAAAATCCCCTCACAGCTCAGTTATCATTTTCTACAAGGGAAGATCTTTCTTCTATGAATTGTCAAAAAAATCAATAATTATTTCATCTCAATCATTATTTTCTTATTTATTATTCTTTTATTATAAATATACATATTAATTGATACATTTAATTTTATTATTTTGTTTTTGCTTGCATGTTTTTCTTCTTGGTTCAGTTTAAAGATGTTGGCAATGTATAAAAACTAAGTTCTTATTTCTATCTCATACTTGTCCAGGAGACAGATAAGGAAATATGGCATGTATATAAGAGGATAACATATACACTCTTATATATAATACAATAATAAATAAGTTGAAGAATATTAATGTAATAGGGGCATATAGGTATTTTGTTTCAGAAAAGAAAACATAAACATCAGTTTTCATAAGTTGATGAAATACTTTTTGTCAAGATGAAATAAGAAAAAAATGAGTTATCTGTTTTATTTGAAAGTGTTGAGAATATACATTCCTATATGTGTTTGTGTACTTGAGTGCTTGTGTGTGTATATGATAATGAAAATTTCGAGAGTATAAGATACAAGGAAACAAGGGCAGTCATGTCTAAGAATGATGAAGATATCACTTGAATCCTTTCAGTAGAAAAACAGTGAAGGCATGGGAAACAGCAACTGAAAAAGATTAGAGAAAATAATTCTCAAGATTTATATAGAGCTCGAAATAACTCAGGCTCCCTCCAGGCGGAGTACAAAACCTCAGAAATCACAGGCATCAAACAGAGTACTCAGTAGGAGTTTGCATCACTTATGAAGTAAAATCAGCCATTGACAAAAGGCTGCTCCGGTTATACAAATCAATGATTGATATCTCTACAACTTTGTTAGGGCTGTGCCTTAGTCCATTTTCTATTACTGTAACAGAATACTGTGAAATGAGAGAGAACAAATGTATTTTTCATATTCTGGAGAATGAAAATCAGCATTTATAAAACTTAATATAGTGAAGTCCCCCAATTATGGATCATATCATGGCAAAGACATAACAAGGTAAAGGAGAAAGAAAGACATAGTGATGAAAAAAGAGAAATTTCCAGGTTTATAACCCACAAAACCCCATTAAAATTGAATTAGTAAGTCTCTAGATAAAAAGATAAATCTATCCTTGAGGGTATAACTCTTATTACCTAAGAATTTCTTAATTTTCCTGTTTCTCAACAATACTAAAATGCCACATAAATGTCAATTTCACTTTTGAAGGATTCAGTTAAATACTAGCAGATTGCTATAACAAAATTACAATACTGACTGTCCCAATCAATTTCTCAAATGTGTCAATTTTTTTCATACTGTCTGGAACTTGAGAAGGCTAAAATCTAGGTGCCAAGATGGGCTTTCTCCTTTTTTTTTTCTTTTATTGAAAGTAAATATATCCTGATTATACTTTCTCCTCCCTCTACCCCTCTCAGTTCCTATCCACCACCACTCTCATCCAGATCCACTACCTTTTATTCACTAATTGGAAAACAACAAACTGCTAAGAGATAACAACCAAATAAATTAAATAAATGACACCCAACATATCAAGGCTGGACAATGCAACTCAACAGAAGGAAAAGTCCCAAGAGCAGTCATGAGAATCAGAGACTTTCTTGTCCACACAGGAGTTCCATAAAAACACTAAGATAAGAGCTGTAAAATATACCAAAGGACATAGTGCAGAGCTATGTAGGCCTTGTTCTTGCTGATTCAAGTTCATATGAACAGTGTTTTGCTCTCTTACGTAATTTTTGGCTTACTTGGAAATATTTTATTCTTTGCATTTCCAAAATTTTCTATTTTTTTATTTATTTTTTATTTTTTTATTTTCTAAGTTTTTTTATTTACATTCCAAATCATTTCCCCTTTCCCGTTTCCTCCCTCCCTGAAAGTCCAATAAGCCCCCTTCCCTCCCTCTTGTCCCCATTCAACCCCCTCTCGCTTCTCTGTCTTGGCATTCCCCTACATCCAGTCTTTCCAGGACCAGGGGTCTCTCCTTCCATCTTCTTGGAAATCTATTGATAGGCGAATTGTGTCTAGGGTATTCCGAGATTCTGGGTTAATATCCCCTTATCAGTGACTGCATACCATGTGTATTCTTTTGTGATTGGGTTACCTCACTAAGGATGATATTTTCCAGTTCTGACCATTTGCCTAGGAATTTCGTGAGTTCATTGTTTTTAATTGCAGAGTAGTATTCCATTGTGTAAATATACCACATCTTCTGAATCCATTTTTATTTTAGGATGTGTGTGTGTGTGTGTGTGTGTGTGTGTATACAAAATAAATGTAGGTACCAGAAATGGAAAATACTTCTGCTAATGTTACAGGTAATAATAAACCTTCCAATTTCTGTGCTGGAAATTTAACTCCAATACTGTGAAGGAGCAGCAAGTGCTCTTAAATAATGTGCTATCTCCCGGCCTGCCCAACTCTCACTCTGTAGCCTTGGATGGCCTAGAGATAACTTTGTAGACTATACTGTCACCATACTCACAGAGATTCTCTTGCCTCTGCTAATAGCATGTGAGAATTAAAGATATACCCCACCAGGCCCAGTCAAATTTCCTACACTAAATGGTAGTTATAAAATTCGAGTGCAAGTTCAATGTTTTAAGAGTTGTGGGAAACAATCACTAATTGTTTTTCTCAGGCTACCAAAAATTAGAGGAATATATTGCAGGTATTAAAAACTTAGTTGAGGTATCTTTGCTCCAGCACCAGGGCAGCTGGGACCACCAGGCTCAGAGACAGACAGAAATAATATCGCTTGGGTCTCAGGGAGCTTGTGTGTAACCTGCTCCAAGTGCTGGGCAGATCTGCAGTAATCAGCGCGCCAGCTCTTCTGTGGGACTTCTGCCTTGCAGAGGGACCCCCCCCACACCCCGCTCTGGGCGGGAGCCTACCAACTTCCCTTTGGCAACCTCTGTTCCAGTATCGAATGCACTGAGGAGACAGGTACCCAGGTTCTTCCCAATATGACATCCCTTTGGACACGGCCTGTTGGGGCTTCCATCTGCTTCCAAGAACAGGACAGCGCAGTGGTCGTCTGGGTGCCAGCTCTGCTGTGGGCCATCCCCATTGCAGGGTGACCTGCGCTGCCGAGAGAGTGCAGAGTGAACTCTGCCATCTTTACTCCAGCACCAGGGCAGCTGGGACCACCAGGCTCAGAGACAGACAGGCATAATATCGCTTGGGTCTCAGGCAGCTTGTGTGTGTCCTGCTCCCAAGAGCTGGGCAGGTCTGCAGGAATCAACGCGCCAGACCTCCTGTAGGACTTCTGTCCTGCAGAGGGACACCCCACCCCCCCTCCTCTGGGAGAGATCACACACCCCTGCACAGGGCAGGAGCCTACCAGCCTCCCTTTGGTGACCTCTGCTCCAGGAATCCACTACGCTGAGCTTTTGGATGTGCAGGGATTCCCCAATATAACATCACTTGGGGCAAGGCACATTAGGGCTCTAAAGTCACTCAGGAGCAGGGCAGGCCCCAGAAATCGGTGCCAGGGGAAACCTGGTAAACCAGGGGGGGCAGAAATAGATCTGCAGGCTCACAGGAGGTCCAACCAACAGCCAGTGACAGCAGGACCAACTAACAGCAGAGGTAATCAGATGGCAAAAGGCAAACGTAGGAACATTACTAACAGAAATCAAAGTAATATGGCACCATCTGAACCCAACTCTCCAACAGAAGCAAGTCCTGGATACCCCACCACACCCGAAAGACAAGATCTGGATTTAAAATCACTTCTCATGATCCTATTAGAGGATCACAAGAAGGACACAAATAAATCTAATAAAGAATTACAGGAGAACATGAATCAAAGGTTAGAAGCCCTTACAAAGGAAACACAAAAATCGCTTAGAGAAATGCAGGAAAACATGGATCAACAGATGGAGGCCCAGAAGGAGGCAAGACAAAAATTGCTTAAAGAAATGAATCAACAGGTAGATGCACTTTCAAAGGAATCACAAAAATTGCATAAAGAAATGCAGAAGAATATGGGTCAACAGACGGATGCCCATAGGGAGGCAACAAAAAAATTGCTTAAAGAAATGAATCAATGGATAGATGCCCTTACAAAGGAAACATGAGAACTACTTAAAGAAATGCAGGAGACGATGGATCAACAGATGGAATCCCATGAGGAGGAAACACAAAAATCGCTAAGAGAAATACAGGAGAACTTGGGTCAACAGGCAGAAATCCTGAAAGAGGAAATGCAAAAATACCTTAAAGAAATACAGGAAAATACAACAAACAAGTGAAGGATCTCAGCAAATCCATCCAGGATCTGAAAAAGGAAGTAGAAACAACTAAGAAATCACAAAGGGAGACAACTTTGGAGATAGAAAACCTTGGGAAGAAATCAGGAGTCATAGATGCAAACATCAGCAATAGAATACAAGAGATGTAAGAAAGAATCTCAGGTGCTGAAGATACCATAGAAAGCATCGACTCAACAGTCAAAGAAAATGCAAAATGCAAAAAACGTGTAAGCCAAAACATCCAGGAAATCCAGGACACAATAAGAAGACCAAACCTAAGGATTATAGGTACAGATGAGAATGAAGATTTGCAACTTAAAGGGACAGTAAACATCTTCAACAAAATAAGGGAGGAAAACTTTCCTAACCTAAAGAGAGAAATGCTGATGAACGTACAAGAAGCCTACAGAACTCCAAACAGACTGGACCAGAACAGAAATACCTCCCGTCACATAATAATCAAAACAGCAAATGTACTAAACAAAGAAAGAATATTAAAAGCAGTAAGAGAAAAGGGCCAAGTAACATACAAAGGAAGACCTATCCAAATGACATCACACTTCTCACCAGAGACTATGAAAGCCAGAAGATCCTGGGCAGATCTCATGCAGACACTAAGAGAGCACAAATGCCAGCCTAGACTACTATACCCAGCAAAATTCTCAATCACCATAGATGGAGAGACCAAGATATTCCATGATAAAACCAAATTTTCACAATATCTTTCCACAAACCCAGCCCGGCAAAGGATAATGGCTGGAAACCACCAATACAAGGAGAGAAACAACACCCTGGAAAAAATGAGATAATAACCTTCTTGCTTCAAACCCAAAAGTAGATAACCACTCAAACATAAAGAGAGCATCAAGAATGGCAGATGGCAATAATCACGATGTCTTAATCTCTCTTAATATCAATGATCTCAATTACCCAATAAAAAGACATAGACTAACAGTCTGGATACGTATACAGGACCCAGCATTTTGCTGCATGCAGGAAATGCACCTCAGTGTCAAAAACAAACACTACCTCAGAGTAAAAGGCTGGAAAACAATTTTACAAGCAAATGGCCCCAAGAAACAAGCCAGAGTAGCCATCCTAATATCACATAAAATTGATTTTCACCCTAAAGTCATCAAAAAAGACACAGATGGAAACTACATACTGATCAAGGGAAATATCCACCAAGAAGAACTCTCAATTCTGAATATCTATGCTCCAAATGCAAGGGCACCCTCATTCATAAAAGAAACTTTACTAAAACTCAAAGCACACATCGCACCTCACACAATAATAGTGGGTGACTTCAACATTCTGCTCTCTGAAATGGATCGTTCAGTAAAGCAGAAACTAAACAGGGACACAGTGAATCTAATTGAAGCCTTGGACCAAATGGAACTAACATATATATAGAACATTTCATCCTAGACCTAAATAATACACCTTTTTCTCAGCACCTCATGGTACCTTCTCCAAAATCGACCATATAATTGGTCTCAAATCAGACCTCAACAGATATAAGAAGATAGAAATAATCCCATGCCTCCTATCAGATCACTATGGAATAAGGGTGGTCTTCAATGGCAACAAAAACAACAGAAAACCCACATACACATGGAGGCTGAACAATGCTCTACTCAATGATAACTTGGTCAAGGTAGAAATAAAGAAAGAAATCAAAGACTTCTTGAAATTTAATGAAAATGAAGGCACAACATACCCTAATTTATGGGACACAAAGAAAGCAGTGCTAAGAGGAAAAGAGTGCCGCCAAAATGAAACGGGAGACAGCATACACTAGCAGCTTAATAGCACACCTAAAGCCCTGGAACAAAAAGAAGCAAATACACCAAAGAGGAGTAGAAGTCAGGAAATCATCAAACTCAGGGCTGAAATCAATCAAGTAGAAACAAATAAAACCATACAAAGAATCAACAAAACGAGGAGTTGATTCTTTGAGAAAATCAACAAGATAGATAAGCCCTTAGCCAGACTAACCAGAGGGCACAGTGATAGTATCCAAATTAATAAAATCAGAAACGAAAAGGGAGAGATAACAACAGAAACTGAGGAAATTAAAAAAATCACCAGATCCTACTACAAAAGGCTGTCTTTAACACAACTAGAAATTCTCAAGGAAATGTACAATTTCCTTGACAGATACCAAATACCAAAATTAAATCAGGATCAAATAGACCATCTAAACCCTCCTATAACCCCTGAAGAAATAGAAGTCATCATTGGAAGCCTTCCAACCAATAAAAGCACAGGTCCAGATGGTTTTAGTGCAGAATTCTATCAGACCTTCAAAGAAGACCTAACACCAATACTCTTCAAACTGTTCCACAAAATAGAAACAGAAGGAACCCTACCCAACTCATTCTGTGGAGCCACAATTACGCTAATACCAAAAGCACACAAGATCCGACAAAGAAAGAGAATCTCAGGCCAATCTCTCTTATGAATATCGATGCAAAAATACTCAATAAAATTCTTGCCAACCGAATCCAAGAACACATCAAAACGATCATTCACTACGATCAAGTAGGCTTCATCCCAGGGATGCAGGGATGGTTCAATATAAGGAAATCCATCAATGTAATCCACTATATAAACAATCTCAAAGAAAAATAAAACCACATGGTCATCTCATTAGATGCTGAGAAAGCATTTGACAAAATTCAGCATCCTTTCATGATAAAGGTCTTGAAAAGATCAGGAATTCGAGGCCCATATCTAAACATAGAAAAAGCAATTTACAGCAAATGGGTAGCCAACATCAATCTAAATGGAGAGAAACTTGAAGCAATCCCACTAAAATCAGGGACTAGAAAGGCTGCCCTCTCTCTCCATATCTTTTCAATATAGTACTTGAAGTTCTAGCTAGAGCAATTAGACAACAAAAAGAGGTCAAAGGGATACAAACTGGAAAGGAAGAAGTCAAACTATCACTATTTGCAGACGATATGATAGTATACTTATGCGACCGAAAGAAATCCACCAGAGAACTCCTATAGCTGAAAAACAACTTCAGCAAGTGGCCGGATATAAAAGGTCAGTAGCCTTCCTATACTCAAAGGATAAGCAGGCTGAGAAAGAAGTAAGAGAAATGTCACCCTTCACGATAGCCACAAACCATATAAAGTATCTTGGTGTGACTCTAACCAAACAAGTGAATGATCTGTATGACAAGAACTTCAAGTCTCTGAAGAAAGAAATTGAAGAAGACCTCAGAAGATGGAAAAATCTGCC
The DNA here is from genome assembly GCA_036184795.1 of Tokudaia tokunoshimensis. Taxonomy (NCBI): domain Eukaryota; kingdom Metazoa; phylum Chordata; class Mammalia; order Rodentia; family Muridae; genus Tokudaia; species Tokudaia tokunoshimensis. Next base: position 41,984,686 of record BTHU01000023.1, read on the forward strand.
ATGCTCATGGATTGGCAGGATTAATATAGTAAAAAAGACCATCTTGCCAAAAGCAATATACAGATTCAGTGCAATCCCCATCAAAATCCCAACTCAATTCTTCATAGAGTTAGAAAGAGCAATTCAAAAATTCATCTGGAATAACAGAAAGCCCAGCATAGCTAAAACTATTCTCAAGAGTAAAAGAACCTCTGGGAGAATCAGTATCCCGGACCTCAAGCTGTACTAAGAGCAATAGTGTAAAAAACTGCATGGTATTCGTACAGTGACAGGCATGTAGATCAATGGAACAGAATTGAAGACCCAGAAATGAATCCACACTCCTATGGTCACTTGATCTTTGACAAATGAGCTAAAACCATCCAGTGGAAAAAAAAATAGCTTTTTCAACAAATGGTGCTGGTTCAACTGGAGGTCAAAATGCAGAAGAATGCAAATTGACCCATTCTTATTTCCTTGCACTAAGCTCAATTCTAAATGGATCAAGGACCTCCACATAAATCCAGACACACTGAAACTATTAGAAAGGAATCTAGGGAAGAACCTTGAACATATGGGCACAGGGGACAATTTCCTGAATAGAACTCCAATAGCTTATGCTCTAAGATCAAGAATTTACAAATGGGACCTCATTAAAGTACAAAGTTTTTGCAAGGGAAAAGACACTGTCAGAAAGACAAAGCAGCAACCAACTAACTGGGAAATGATATTTACCAACCCTACATCCGACAGAGGGCTAATATTCAATATATACAAAGAACTCAAGAAGTTAAACTCCAGAGAGGCAATTAACCCTATTGAAAATGGGGTACAGAGCTAAACAAAGAGTTCTCACCTGAAGAATATCTAATGTCTGAGAAGCACCTAAAGAGATGTTCATCATCCTTAGTCATTAGGGAAATGCAAATCAAAACAACCCTGAGATTCCACCTCACACCAGTCAGAATGGCTAAGATCAAAAACATAGGAGATAGCAGTTGTTGGCGAGGATGTGGAGAAAGAGGAACACTCCTCCACTGCTGGTGAAATTGCAAGCTGGTACAACCACTCTGGAAAGCAGTCTGGCGGTTCCTCAGAAAACTGGGCATGACACTCACGGAGGATCCAGCTATACTATTCCTGGGCATATACCCAGAGGCTTTACCTGCATGCAATAAGGACACATGCTCCACTATGTTCATAGCAGCCTTATTTATAATAGCCAGAAGCTGGAAAGAACCCAGATGTCCCTCAACGGAGGAATGGATTCAGAAGTTGTGTTGTATTTACACAATGGAATACTACTCTGCAATTAAAATCAATGAATTCACGAAATTCCTAGGCAAATGGTCCGATCTTGAAAATATCATCCTTAGTGAGGTAACCCAATCACAAAAGAACACACATGGTATGCAGTCACTGATAAGGGGATATTAACCCAGAATCTCGGAATACCCTAGACCCAATTCGCATATCAATAGATTTCCAAGAAGATGGAAGAAGCGACCCCTGGTCCTAGAAAGACTGGATGTAGGGGAAAGCCAGGACAAAGAAGGGAGAGCAGGTTGAATGGGGAAAAGAGGGAGGGAACGGGACTTATGGGACTTTCGGGGAGGGAGGAAACGGGAAAAGGGAAATGATTTTGAATGTAAATAAAAAAAAAACTTAGAAAATATAATAAAATTTATAAAAAAGTTAGTTTAGGAATAAGGCATTTTAAACATTTAAGAATTTCACAAACTCTTTGAGTAAGTATTACCTAACTATGAAAACACAGAAGGTGAAAGAATAATTAAGTTATAAGCTGTATATAATAGTCTACATACTACATCCATTTCTTCTATATTGAAATCAAATACATTTCTCCACAGTACATTCTACTCTCAGAAAACAATCATATTTCATACACTGTAATAAGATAAAAGCCTATGGACTTTAATTTCCATCCATTACCTTTCTTATTGCCATTACCTACAAAAGAAAAATTAATTCCAACTTTGAAATCGAACTGTTAAAATTAAATATCTGCTGCACTAGTGTTCCTTTCTTCTGTTTCTGAAATAACACTTTAAACTCATTTGGGGGTTAGTCTAATCATTTACTACCTTTCTGTATCTACTGAATGGGAAGTTTTGGGATTGACTGAGAGATTGTGCCTTAAACAAATAAAGTGGAAGAGCAATTGAGGAAGATTCCCAATATCAAACTTAGACATCTGTGTATACACGTTCACATACACACTTTCTTACACATGCAGACAGACACACACCACCAACAACAGAAAAGAAGTTCAATTGAGACTACAAAGACAGTAGAAAACCTACACTGTAAGTATTATCCTTAACAAAGCTATGACTATTTAAAAAAATAAAGTATAATTTTAGCAGTTTAGAATCTGGTTTAAGTAATTGCAAAAACATTTCTTAATAGTTTTGGTTCCCTGAAGAAACAAACAAGGAACAGCACATTGTACCCAAAATTAGTCAATATTTTTGAAGTATTGAACAATAAAGGTTGTTGCCATAACTGTACTTCGATGAAACAAAGCACAACACTCAAGTTATTGAACATACAGGAAAAATAAAAACAGTGCAAAGATCCAAATGATCTGGAATTTTACATGAAAATATTTTTGATTTATCAGACAGATATCAGAAAAAGGGCAGGTAAAATTTGGAGATAAATACCAATTACAGTTATAGAAGTATAATATAAAAAAATTAAAAATAAGCACACAAGGACATGTAGCTTAACCTAAAGTAAAATAATTGGAATTATAGAAGAAGATGAATGTATAAGGTAAAATAGTCTAGAGTAATAATTTCCTAAAATTTGCCACATTTGATTAAAAGGAAAGATTTGTAAACATGGACTGTATAAAGAACATAAAACTGATTTTAAATGATATAGTGGAGACAGTAAATCTTGAAATCAGAAATCAAAAGGAAAGCTAATGATATGCTTGAGATTCAGCCTTGTGATCACGACCCAGGACCCTCCTACTTCAACCCTGCTATCCCACATAAACACATTCTCCTAGCACACTTCTACTCCTTTGTCACTATCCAATGACCCTAAGAACTGCTTTTTACCAGGGACTTGATAGACTCAACAATTGACTCAAACTCAGGTAGAATATTCGGGCTTTCCTTTGCCTCCTCCATTCTCTTTTCTGTAAGGTACCTCTACTCTGATGTGGCTGTCCATCTCAGGCCCTCCTCCCGGTTCATCTGCATTCCCTTTGCACAGTGACATTCACAGCTGGACACAGGATACCCCTACCTCTGTTTCTTCTTAGTAGAGCTGGATACCACTTCCTACTGAAGACTTCCCAAGATTTCTTGCAAATCTCCAATCCGACCTACGGTAGTGATCTGTGACTGTTTGGAATCAGAGCTCTTCTCAGAGTCTATACTTTAAAACCCAGACAGGTCTCAAAACTAAAATACAAACATCAGTCTCACGGTCTACAACCTGTCAGATCAGGATAATATCAAACAATGAACTGAACAGCTACCTAAGAAATGTGACACCAGAAATTCACAAAGAGCGCCACAAGTGTTATAACTCCAGATGCCTAGAACCTATCCCAAAGACACAAACACAAATACAAAAATGTGCTTCCTGCAGAATCCAGCAACCCTTTTAGTAACATATCATAAGAAAAGCAATTTGCCCAAAGTGAAAACAAGAACTTCAAAATAGGAATTGTGGTATATCCTAAGATCTTGAAATGAATATGAATATATATGTGTTAATCAAGGACATGAAATGTCATTGTGAAGTCAGGTGAAAATACAATTTAACAAAACTATGAAATAGAATGTTAAAAGAAGTAGAATCACTATAGAAATTCAAACTGAGATAAAACGAAGTAAAAACTCATCAATTCAAACCAAAATCTCAGGAAAAAACTCACCAAAAGAAATAAGTAGCAAAGAGAATTTCAGATTTTTAAGATGGATAGCTCGGTCAAAGAAAATTTTAATCTAGAGAAATAGGGCACAGAATATTTAGAAAATCCAGGACAGTGTGAACATACGAAAAATACAATAGGTATTGATGAAGAAAAAGAAATCCAGGTAAAAGGCACAGAACATATTTTTAACAAATTCATAGAAGAAAAAAATCCCAAACTTAAAAAAAGAAAAACCTGTTAAAATGCAAGAGGCATATAGAATTCCTAATAGATAGGGGCAGAGAAGAAACTCCCTGCAACATATAGTAATCAAGACATTCGAAGAAATACACAGAAAAAATGTTAAAATTGAAGATTATCATGGAAAATAATACAGTCAAAATGATAAACACAAAAAGCATTACTAAATTGAAAAAGGAGTCACAAACATTTTCTGATAAAATCGAAGATCCCCATGAAAAACATCTCTGTTAGACTATGTTTTTTTGTTGGGGAATTGAGTCTATTGACGTTATAAGATGTTAAGGAATAGTGATTGTTGCTTCCTGTTATTTTTGATGTTCTTTTTATGTTTGTGTGGTTACTTTCCTTTGGGTTTTTTGGAAAAAGACTACTTTCTTGCTTTTTCTAGGATGTCGTTTCCCTCCTCATGTTGGCATTTTCCATCTATTATCATTTGTAGGGCTGGATTTCTGGAAAGATATTGTGTAAATTTGGTTTTGTCATGGAATATCTTGGTTTCTCCATCTATGGTAATTGAGAATTTTGCTGGGTATAGTAGTTTTGCTGGCATTTGTGTTCTCTTAGAATCTGTATGAGATCTGCCCAGGATCTTCTAGCTTTCATAGTCTCTGGTGAGAAGTCTGGTGGAGCTGTTTTTCATGTAGATCTTCGGTTTCATGGAGTGGAGGGGTGTTTGTAGTTCAATCAATTTAGTAATATTTTTGTGCCTACCATTTTGTTGGTATAATTGTCCATGATAATCTTCAATTTTAATGTTTTTCTGTATTTTCCTTCAATTTTGTCAGAAATATTTTCCATGTGGATCTTCAGTTTTATCAGACAATGTTTATAATTTTACTTTCAATCAACTTAGGAACATTTTTATACCTTCCATTTTATCTATATGATTTTCCAAGTAATAGTCAGTTTTAACACGTTTTTCTACATATTTCTTGATTTTTTTCAGGAATAATTTTGTTGTAGATCTTCAATTCTATCAGAAAGTGTTTATAATTCCACTTTCAAAAAACTTAGGAATATTTTTGTGCCTACCATTTTATCTGTATAATTTTTCCATGAAATACTCAATCTTAACACCTTTTTATATATTTCTTCAATTTTATCAGAGATATTTTCCATGTAAATCTTCAATTTTATCAGAAAATGTGTATAATTCTATTTTCAATCAACTTAGGAATATTTTAATTCCTACCAATTTATCTGTATAAATTTCTTCAATTTTATCAGAGATATTTTCCATGTAAATCTTCAATTTTATCAGAAAATGTTTTACTTCTACTTTCAATCAATTTAGGAATATTTTTATGCCTACCATCTTATCTGTATAATTTTTCATGAAATAATCAGTTTTAATGTGTTTTTCTATATATTTCTTGAGTTTTATCAGAAATATTTTCTTTGTAGATTTTCAATTTTATCAGAAAATGTTTATAATTCCACTTTCAATCAACTTAGGAATATTTTTATGCCTACCATTTTATCTGTATAATTTTTCCATGAAATAGTCACTCTTAACATGTTTTTCTATATATTTCTTCAATTTTATCAGAGATATTTTCCATGTATATTTACACAATGGAATACTACTCAGCAATTAAAAACAATGAATTCATGAATTTCTTAGGTAAACGGGGAACAGGGGGAGGAAAGAGGGCTTATGGGACTTTTGGCGAAGGGGGAACCGGGAAAGGGGAAATCATTTGGAATATAAATAAAGAATATAGAAAATTAAAAATAATAATAAAAAATAAAAATTAAAAAAAATAATCAAGACATTCAAATATACAGAACAAAGTAAGGATAATTAAAATCCTTAAGGGATAAAAATCCAAATTACATATAAAGGAAGCACCATTGGAATTATATCCAAATATTTGATGGAAATGTGAAGCAACAGTCCAGGATGAATATTCTACAAGTCTCTGAAAGACCACTGATGCCAACCTATAGTATACTCATCAAAATGAATAAGCACAATCAAAGGAGAAAGAAAAATTATTTTATTATGAAAATAATTATAAGCAATTTCTCTACACAAATCTAGCTCTATAGAAGAACATCTTTCTAAAGAGGAGGCTTACTAGAACAAAGAGGAAACATTGAATAATCTCTGAACAGCTATTTAAGAGAGGAAAAATACAACCACAACAGCAAAATAAGAAGAATCAATAAACACCAGCCACCAACTAGTTTTAATATTAATAGTGTCAGTTTTTCAATGAAAAGGTATAGATAAACAATTGGATTGCAAATCCGTATCCATCTTCCCGTTGCCTCCAAAGAACCCATTTCATCACCCAGGAGAGAAAACATCTAAGGATAACACAATGGTAAAAAGATATTCTAACCAAACAGATACAAGGAACAATCAAATGTAGTTATTTTAATATATGACAAATTAGATTTTAAAATAAAATAATCATAAAAAAGAAAGGATATGTCATACTCATTAAAGTAAAAATCCACTAACATTTACTTATGAAATACAAAGCCGTTTAACCTCAAAAAAGAAATACTACTTTTTTGGGACATTCTGAGACAAAGCAGACTGTGACAATGACCAATCAATGACTGCCCCAAATTGAGACCCATTCCACAGGCAAGAACCAATCCCAGACACTATTAATGATACTTTGTTATGCTTGCAGACAGAAACCTAGCATAATTGTCCTCTGAGAGGCTCCACTCAGCAGCCCATGGAAAGAGATATAGAGACCCACAACCAAACTTTAGGTGGAGCTCTGGGAGTCTTATAGAAAAGCTGTGAGAAGAATTGAGGGACCTGAAGAGGACTGGAACTCCACAGGAAGACCAACAGAGTTAATTAACCTGGACCCTTAGGGTCAGTCAGATACTGAATCACCAAAGTGTGAGCATAAATTGGACCTAGGCCTTCAGCCCATATGTAACATATGAGCAGCTTGGTCATCATACAGGTCCTCCAGCAACTGGAGAAGGGGCTGTTCCTGAGACTGTTGCCTGCCTGCCCGCCTGCCTGTCTGCCTGCCTGTGGATCCTGTGTCCCTAAATGAACTGCCTTGTCTGGCCTTAATGGGAGAGGATTTGCCTAGTCCTGCAACAACTTGATGTTCAGGGAAGAGGGATGTTGTGTTAGAAGGGAGACGGTGACTCCGAGTGGGGGTGAAATGGGGGAAGGACATGTATGAGAGGGTATTGGAAGGAGATGAAGGGCTGATACTGTGTTGTAAAGTGAATACATCAATAAATTTCAAAGAAATTATAATGTAGCATGCACAAGGTGAATTTTTTTTGTAAAATTTACAGGGAAATATAACCAAATGTTTATAACTATTATTAATTTATGGGTGTTTGAAATGTGAGTATATTTTTTTTTCCTTTTTGCTTACTACACTTTGCTATTTTACTTTACTGTGCTTTTGATTTGGATGTTATAAAATTCTACAAGGGAAGAAGGGAATGTGGGTCAGGGAAATGACTCAGCAGGTAAAAGTACTTGCTTGCACAAGCCTGATAATCCATGTTCATCAAAATACCTGCAATCTAAGAAAAAAGCCAGATGTCGTGGTGTATATCTGCAATCCAAGCAGTCTTACTGTGGTGATATGTGATGTAGAGACAGGAAAAGTTAATGAACCTTCTAGCCTAGAATACACTCAGGCAGAACCAAGAGACCCTGACTTAACAAAGAAAATGAGAACTGACTCCTAAAAGATATTCTCTGACCTCTCTGCATAGCTTGTTCACATATTCACACAATGTCTTCTGTTGTGCTTGCAATTTCTCTTCTACTTTCTTCTCCCCCAAGGTATTTACTTCACTGAGCTTTTCTTGGGTGCCATGTGCATGTGCATGTGCATGCATGCATACATGAGATCTATGAGTATTAATAAATCTCAATTAAAAGAATGAAGAACTGGAAGCTAGGTATAGTCAAATATGCTTATAATCTAAGCACATGAGTGGATGAATCACGAATGTCATCATGATTTGGAGGCCAACCTGGGCTATATAGCAAGTTGACAGTTAATGAGCCTAGATCCTGTAGGACCAGGAATAGTACATTTCTCTTGCTTTAACCTTTAATAACATTGACAAAAATGTTATTATGTATCTAGCTATTTGCCATTTAAAAGACCCTAGGGACCTTGCTTCTTAAGAGTTCTCCAGCAAGACGACCAGTAGGGTCACCTCCTGTCTTTTCATGTCCCTGTTAAAGGAAGATGGAAAATAGATTGTGACATCATCCTATACCTTCTCTAGCTCTGTGTGGAGAGCTGAGACAAAAGCCTTGTTTCTAAGCTATATGTCTCTCCTTGGGGAGCCATATGATGCTGTTTCTTCTCTGTTAGTCCACAAGGAAGTAAGCCTTGCTTTCACAAATGCATGTGAAAAGTCCTCTACAATAGATACTTGCTTCTAGCCATTGAGGTATCTCTCCATCCACCACGTTGTTGTTTTTCTTTAAACATTTTTATTGATTATTATTGTACTACCTATGTGTGGATGAGCAGTGCAAAAATGACACAATAGGAAAACTTCATGGAGTCAATCCTTTCCTTCTACCCCATGTGGGTTCTGAGCATCAAATTCAAGTCAACAGACTTATACAGCAAAACCCTTTACCACTGAGCCATCTCCCCATTCTCTCTCTCTCTCTCTCTCTCTCTCTCTCTCTCTCTCTCTCTCTCTCTCTCTCTCTCTCTCTCAGTATTTTTGGTACTGGGCATGGTACATGATGGACAGGTGCTCTGCCAAAGCGCCATACCCTCAGCCCTCTCTTTTGACATTTATAAACATTTCATTCTGAGACAGAGTCCAAGTTTCAGAGGGTGGATTTGGTCTTGTGATCCTCCTGCCCCAGCCTCCTAAGGAGCATGACTTATAGGTTTTGGGTACCTTGATGACATCCTTGAATGAAACTTTTATGTAACTTTATTCTTTCATAGCACCTGGTTTTATCTTCCATAAAATATTGTCCTAATGATGACTGGTGTGCTTGATGCTTTGTTTCATTTTTAAAATGTTATAAATTGTATGATTTTCAATTGTGTTCAGTGTGTGTATAATTTTCATGTGTGTGTCTGTAGGTGTGTGTGTGTGTGTGTGTGTGTGTGTGTGTGTGTGTGTGTCTGTGTGTGTGTGTGTGGTGTGCATGTAGATGATCAATGTGTAAAGGTCAGAAGACAACATTGGAGAATCAGTTCTATCTCTCTATAGAAGGTTGACTCCTATGTTTTCAGACAAATGCTTTTACCACTGGCATGGCTTTCTCTTTTGAGAAAAAATTTTAATTGTTTTAGTTTAAATCTTAATAAATAATAACTACTTATTTATTGCAAAAAGTGTGATATTTCAGTATATGTACAAATATACTAATCAAATCAATAATAAGCATTTTCAACTGTTAAAAAAAGAAACACTTGCAAAAACTTTGTAATTTAATGAGGTCCCATTTGTCTATTCTTGATCTTAGAGCATAAGCTATTGGAGTTCTGTTCAGGAAATTCTCCCCTGTGCCCATATGTTCAAGGTTCTTCCCTAGTTTCCCTTCTATTAGTTTCAGTGTGTCTGGTTTTATGTGGAGATCTTTGATCCACTTAGAATTGAGCTTAGTGCAAGGAGATAAGGATGGGTCAATTTGCATTCTTCTGCATGTTGACCTCCAGCTGAGCCAGCACCATTTGTTGAAAAGGCTATCTTTTTTCCACTGGATGGTTTTAGCTCCTTTGTCAAAGATCAAGTGACCATAGGAGTGTGGATTCATTTCTGGGTCTTCAATTCTGTTCCATTGATCTACATGTCTGTTACTGTACCAATATCATGCAGTTTTTAACACTATTGCTCTGTAGTACAGCTTGAGGTCCGGGATACTGATTCCCCCAGAGGTTCTTTTACTCTTGAGAATAGTTTTAGCTATTCTGGGTTTTCTGTTATTCCAGATGAATTTTTGAATTGCTCTTTCTAACTCTATGAAGAATTGAGTTGGGATTTTGATGGGGATTGCATTGAATCTGTGTATTACTTTTGGTAAGATGCTCATTTTTACTATATTAATCCTGCCAATCCATGAGCATGACAGATTTTTCCATCTTCTGAGGTCTTCTTCAATTTCTTTCTTCAGAGACTTGAAGTAAGGCAAAAAACACTGTCAAAAAGACAAAGCGGCAACCAACTAACTGGGAAATGATCTTTACCAACCTTACATCCGACAGAGGGCTAATATCCAATATATACAAAGAACTCAAGAAGTTAAACTCCAGAGAGGCAAATAACGCTATTAAAAAATGGGGTACAGAGCTACACAAAGAGTTCTCACCTGAAGAATATCTAATGGCTGAGAAGCACCTAAAGAGATGTTCATCATCCTTAGTCATTAGGGAAATGCAAATCAAAACAACCCTGAGATTCCATCTCACACCAGTCAGGATGGCTAAGATCAAAAACACAGGAGACAGCAGTTGTTGGCGAGGATGTGGAGAAAGAGGAACACTCCTCCACTGCTGGTGGAATTGCAAGCTGGTACAACCACTCTGGAAAGCAGTCTGGCGGTTCCTCAGAAAACTGGGCATGACACTCCCAGAGGATCCGGCTATACCACTCCTGGGCATATACCCAGAGACTTTACCTGCATGCAATAAGGACACATGCTCCACTATGTTCATAGCAGCCTTATTTATAATAGCCAGAAGCTGGAAAGAACCCAGATGTCCCTCAACGGAGGAATGGATTCAGAAGATGTGGTATATCTACACAATGGAATACTACTCTGCAATTAAAAACAATGAATTCACGAAATTCCTAGGCAAATGGTCAGATCTTGAAAATATCATCCTTAGTGAGGTAACCCAATCACAAAAGAACACACATGGTATGCAGTCACTGATAAGGGGATATTGACCCAGAATCTCGGAATACCCTAGACACAATCCGCATATCAATAGATATCTAAAAAGATGGTAGGAGAGACCCCTGGTCCTGGAAAGACTGGATGTAGGGGAACGCCAGGACAGAGTAACGAGAGGGGGTTGAATGGAGAAAAGAGGGAGGGAAGGGGGCTTATGGGACTTTCGGGGAGGGAGGAAACGGGAAAGGGGAAATGATTTGGAATGTAAATTAAAAAAATAAAATAAAATAAGATAAAATAAAAAAAAAGAAACACTACTACAGTTAAAATCATATGTTGATCCTAACACAGTGATTGTAGATGACTTCAATACCCCACTCTCACCACTATACAGGTCACACAAACAAAAACTAAAGAGAAAAAAGTGTGAAGTTAATCATCATAAATGAAGTAGAATTAAAAGACATCTGTAGAATATTCCAAACAAACAATTTTTAAGAATACTTTTCAGAATACCATGAAACTTTCCTCAAAACTGACCATATTTTAGGATACAAAGCAAACTTCAACAGAAACAACAAAAAATTAAAATGACATCTTGCACCCTATCTGACCTTCATAGATTAAAACAGTATATCAATAACAATAGAAATGATAGAAAGTATTCAAACTCATGAAAGCTGAGCAACTCACTATTATATAAAAAGTGGGTCAAATAAAGGCAGAAATCATATTTTTTTTAAATCAATGAATGAAAATAACACAGCAAACTAACCTGTGGAACAGAATGAAAGTAGTTTTAAGGGGCAACTTCATAGAACTAAGTTCTTAAAGGAATCATATACTGATAATGTAATGGTATAGATGAAATATCTAGAAAAACAAAAAGAAATAACACCCAAAAAGCGTTCATGAAAAGAGACAACCAGACTTGTGGTTGAAATCAATGAAACAGAAACAACAACAACAATGAAAAAGAATACAAAGAATCAATGAAAAAAGAGTTGATTCTTTTGAGAAAAATAACAAGATTAGTAAACCTAGCTAAATTATTCAAAAGAATTCAAGAGAGATTTCAAGGTAATAAAATCAGAGATAAAAAAGGAAACATTATAATAGACGCCAGTGAAATTCAGAATCGGAAGTACAAAATTTAAAAATCTTTACTCCACCAAAGTGGAAAACTTAAAAATTGTGTATGAATTTTCTTTCTGTATACAACCTACTAAAGCTAAATCAAGCTGAAATAATTTAAACAAATACATAACCCCTAGTGAAGTAAAGCAGTAATTAAAATCTCCCAAATACAAAAGCATAGGACCAGATGAAGTCAGTGCCATTGAAGGTCAGACCTTTAATGAAGAATTGACATCAATATTTCTCAAATTATTCTGCTAAATAGAAACTGAGGGGCATTTCCAAGTTCTTTATCAAAGTCACTATTATCTGATTTAAAACACAAACTCACACACACACACACACACATACACACACTCACATACACAAAGAGAGACTTAGCAAAAGGAATTGTGAAAATTATAAAACAATGTCTCTTGTAAACATAGGTACAAATTATCCATATTATCCAACATGAAAAAGTTTGCTTCCTCCCAGAGATGCAGGGATTGTTCAATGCATGTAAATCAACAGCCATAACTCACCATATAAATGAAATAAAAGACGAAAACTACATGATCATCTCATAAGTTTCAGAAAAATAAAATAATCTAATTCATACACAATTTTTAAGTTTTCCACTTTGGTGGAGTAAAGATTTTTAAATTTTGTACTTCCGATTCCTTTGAAAATAATCTAACATATTTTTATAATAGAGGTCCTGGATAGACTAGTCATATAAGGGGCAAAACTCAATATAACAATGACCATTTACAGCAAGCCCACAGCCAAAATAAACCTAAACAGAGAGACTCCAACTATTTTCACTAAAATCAGGAACAATATTACAAAGATGTCCACCTTCCCCATATCTATTAAGCAGTAATTCAAGTCCTAGCTAGAGGACTAAGACAAAGTATATTTAGGCTCCACAAAATGGAAAGGAAAATATAACAATATCCTTATTTTCTGGTAAACTGATTATATACATAGATTGCCCTAAAAACCTCAACAAGAAACTTCTACAGCTGATAACATTTTCATCAAGTAGAATGTTGCAAAATTAACACACAAAGATCAGTAGCCTTCCTATATACAAATGACAACAAACAGAAAAAGAAATTAGGGAAATAGTTCCTTTTACAATAGTCCTTAAAACAAATAAAATGATCTATCCTGGGATAACTCTAACCAAGCAAGTGAAAGGCTTGTGTTAACCCTCTAAGACATTGAAAAGAGAAATTGAAGGAAATGGAAGGATTCCCTCATACTCATTGATAGGTAGGATTATTATTGGAAAATGGCCATCCTACAAAAAACAATGTACAGATTCAATAAAATTATTATCAACATTTTAATAAAATTCTTTGTAGAAATTAAAAATACAATATTAACCTTCATATGGAACACACAAACACACACACACACACACACACACACACACACAGATAGCTAAAATAACCCTGAATATTCAAAAAACAGCAGGAGGTATCAGCATTCCTCATTTCAAGTTGTATTACAGTACTGTGATAATAAAAACATTATAGTATTGACTAAAAACTGACATGTTGATCAAAAAAAAATAGAACTGAAGAATTAGACATCATTTCACACACCTACAAACATCTGATATGTTACAAAGAAGCTAAAAATGCACACTGGAGAAGAAACAGGATCGTCGGCAAATGGTGCTGACCAAACTGGATAACTGTAAGAAAAATGAAAAGGTATCTCTATTTATTTCAGAAAACTCAGCTCCATATGGATCAAGGACCTCAATACAAGACTGTATAACCTTTATCTGATAGAAGAGAGACTGTAGAATAGGCTGAAACTCATTAGCACATTGACTTTCTAACAGAATGCATTGACATTAAGAAAAACAATTGATAAATGTGACACCATGAAGCCAAAAGTTTCTGTACAGCAAAGGACACCATCATGCAAGCAGAATGTTATCCAAAATAAAAGATACTTTGCAAATTATATATGAGAGAGTGTTGGTATTTAGTGTACAGAACATAAAACAACAAAGCATTGGAAAAAAAACACTAGCTGAATAGAAATGTGGTGTAGAACTAAACCGTGAGTTTGCAAAATATGGAATGCAAATGGATAAGAAACACTTTTAAAATGCTCAACATCCTTTGCCATCAGTGAAATGCAAATTAAAGCTACTTTGAGACTCCATTTTACTCCACTCAAAATGACCAAGGTTAATGAAACAAATGACAGCAGATGCTGGTAAGGATGTGAGAAAAGAGAATCTATAGTCATTGCTGGTGGGAGTGCAAACTGGTAAATTACGATGGAAATCAGTGTGGATATTTGACAAAATGATGAAAATAGATCTACGATAAAACCCAGCTATATCATTCTTGGGCATATAATCAAAGATACTTATCCATCCATGTTTATTACTGTTTTTTTCATAATGTCCAGAAGCTGAAAATAGCCTACCTGCCATCCTCTGATAAGTGGTTCATAAAATGTGGTAAAATTATACCGTGGAATATTATTCAGCTATTAAAATGAAATTGTGAAATTTGTGTGTAAATTGATAGAGCAATATATATTCATTGGGAGTAATGTAAAAGAGATGCAGAAAAATAAATATTTTGTGTTATAATTTTTATGTGGATATTTGTATTTAAGACTTCAATACATACATATATATATATGTACATATATACATATATATATGTATGATATATATATTATTTAGAATATCTACAAATATTGGATATCTCATAAGGGAAAAGGATGAAAGAGTATTCTAAGGAATGGGGAAAATATAAATGGATAACATGAAAACTAGAATACATGGGTATGGGACTGGAAGGCAGGGTAAAAGAAAGAATATAGGAAGAATAATTAACACTAAAGGCCTTTTGAAAGGCATACTGACAGTTTCTTTTTTTATATATATATTTTTTATTTATGTTCCAAATGATTTCCCATTTCCCATTTCACCCTCCCCGAAAGTACCATAAGCCCCCTTCCCGCCCTCTTTTCCCATTCAACCCCCTCTCGCTTCTCTGTCCTGGTATTCCCCTACATCCAGTCTTTCCAGGACCAGGGGTCTCTCCTTCCATCTTCTTGGAAATCTATTGATATGCGAATTGTGTCTAGGGTATTCTTTTTTTTTTCCTGAATTTTTTACATTTTATTTTTTTCTTTTACGTTTTTTTTTTATTTGTTTTCTAAGTTTTATTTATTTACATTCAAAATCATTTTCCCTTTCCCGGTTCCTCTCTCCCCGAAAGTCCCATAAGCCCCCTTCCCTCCCTCTTTTCCCCTTTCAACCCCCTCTCGCTTCCCTGTCCTGGCATTCCCCTACATTCAGTCTTTCCAGGACCAGGGTTCTCTCCTTCCATCTTCTTGGAAATCTATTGATATGCGAATTGTGTCTAGGGTATTCCGAGATTCTAGGTTAATATCCCCTTATCTGTGACTGCATACCATGTGTGTTCTTTTGTGATTGGGTTGCCTCACTAAGGATGATATTTTCAAGTTCTGACCATTTGCCTAGGAATTTTGTGAATTCGTTGTTTTTAATTGCAGAGCAGTATTCCAGTGTGTAAATATACCACAACTTCTGAATCCATTCCTCAGTTGAGGGATTTTTGGGTTCTTTCTAGCTTCTGGCTATTATAAATAAGGCTGCTATGATCATAGTGGAGCATGTGTCCTTATTGCATGCAGGTAAAGCCTCTGGGTATATGCCCAGGAGTGGTATAGCCGGAACCTCCGGGAGTGTCATGCCCAGTTTTCTGAGGAACCGCCAGACTGCTTTCCAGAGTGGTTGTACCAGCTTGCAATTCCACCAGCAGTGGAGGAGTGTTCCTCTTTCTCCACATCCTCGCCAACAACTGCTGTCTCCTGTGTTTTTGATCTTAGTCATCCTGACTGGTGTGAGATGGAATCTCAGGGTTGTTTTGATTTGCATTTCCCTAATGACTAAGGATGATGAACATCTCTTTAGGTGCTTCTCAGCCATTAGATATTCTTCAGGTGAGAACTCTTTGTTTAGCTCTGTACCCCATTTTCAACAGGGTTACTTGCCTCTCTGGAGTTTAACTTCTTGAGTTCTTTGTATATATTGGATATTAGCCCTCTGTCGGATGTAGGGTTGGTAAAGATCATTTCCCAGTTAGTTGGTTGCTGCTTTGTCTTTTTGACAGTGTCTTTTGCCTTGCAAAAACTTTGTAATTTAATGAGGTCCCATTTGTCAATTCTTGATCTTAGAGCATAAGCTATTGGAGTTCTATTCAGGAAATTCTCCCCTGTGCCCATATGTTCAAAGTTCTTCCCTAGTTTCCTTTCTATTAGTTTCAGTGTGTCTGGTTTTATGTGGAGGTCCTTGATCCACTTGGAATTGAGCTTAGTGCAAGGAGATAAGAATGGGTCAATTTGCATTCTTCTGCATGGATCCACTTGGAATTGAGCTTAGTGCAAGGAGATAAGATGGGTCAATTTGCATTCTTCTACATGTTGGCCTCCAGTTGAACCAGCACCATTTGTTGAAAAGGCTATCTTTTTTCCACTGGATGGTTTTAGCTCCTTTGTCAAAGATCAAGTGACCATAGGAGTGTGGATTCATTTCTGGGTCTTCAATTCTGCTCCATTGATCTACATGCCTGTCACTGTACCAATACCATGCGGTTTTTAACACTATTGCTCTGTAGTACAGCTTGAGGTCCGGGATACTGATTCCCCCAGAGGTTCTTTTACTCTTGAGAATAGTTTTAGCTATGCTGGGTTTTCTGTTATTCCAGATGAATTTTTGAATTGCTCTTTCTAACTCTATGAAGAATTGAGTTGGGATTTTGATGGGGATTGCATTGAATCTGTATATTGCTTTTGGCAAGATGGTCATTTTTACTATATTAATCCTGCCAATCCATGAGCATGGCAGATTTTTCCATCTTCTGAGGTCTTCTTCAATTTCTTTCTTCAGAGACTTGAAGTTCTTGTCATACAGATCTTTCACTTGTTTGGTTAGAGTCACACCAAGATACTTTATATGGTTTGTGGCTATCGTGAAGGGTATCATTTCTCTTACTTCTTTCTCAGCCTGCTTATCCTTTGAGTATAGGAAGGCTACTGACTTGCTTGAGTTGATTTTGTATCCGGCCACTTTGCTGAAGTTGTTTATCAGCTATAGGAGTTCTCTGGTGGAGTTCTTTGGGTTGCATAAGTATACTATCATATCGTATGCAAATAGTGATAGTTTGACTTCTTCCTTTCCGATTTGTATCCCTTTGACCTTCTTTTGTTGTCTAATTGCTCTAGCTAGAACTTCAAGTACTATATTGAAAAGATATGGAGAGAGAGGGCAGCCTTGTCTAGTCCCTGATTTTAGTGGGATTGCTTCAAGTTTCTCTCCATTTAGATTGATGTTGGCTACCGGTTTGCTGTAAATTGCTTTTACTATGTTTAGATATGGGCCTTGAATTCCTGATCTTTCCAAGACCTTTAGCATGAAAGGATGCTGAATTTTGTCAAATGCTTTCTCAGCATCTAATGAGATGACCATGTGGTTTTTTTTCTTTGAAATTGTTTTTATAGTGGATTACATTGATGGATTTCCTTATATTGAACCATCCCTGCATCCCTGGGATGAAGCCTTCTTTTTAGTAGTGAATGATCGTTTTGATGTATTCTTGGATTCGGTTGGCAAGAATTTTATTGAGTATTTTTGCATCGATATTCATAAGAGAGATTGGCCTGAGATTCTCGTTCTTTGTCGGATCTTTGTGTGCTTTTGGTATTAGCGTAATTGTGGCTGAACAATGCTCTACTCAATGATAACTTGGTCAAGGAGGAAATAAAGAAAGAAATCAAAGACCTTTTAAAATTTAATGAAAATTAAGGCACAACATACCCTAATTTATGGGACACAATGAAAGACAGTTTCTTTTCTAGAAGATTCCTTAAATATATGAAATGCATTTAAATGGAGTTACCTTATAATAGAAGAGAAAATGTTACCAAATATTATCAAGGGAAGTATCCAAAGAATGTATTACATCTTTAATTACTGGTGAAAGAAATACAACAGAACACCTCAAATATTCCAGACTATTCCCAATGCCATTGATTACCCTTTAAAACATTATATTAAGACACTATTGCTGAAAAGAGCACTTGCTTATGTTATCAGACATGAAGAAATCGACCTGGTACACAACTAAAAACTTCACACCAAATATATAATGGTTGTAGTGCTAGAAGTCTACTATATATTATACTGGAATAAAAAATAGTCATGAATATCAGCTAGCTACCTCATCAGCAATGTGCCAACAAGAGATACTTGTGAAATAATGGCATAAATGTTATGGGAGTAACTACCTCCTTTTTCAAATTTGATTTGAGGTCCGCTCCATAAATGACACTGCTAAAGTGGGCAACAACCTGAGAATAGATAGGCTTAAGGGCCTAGAGGGAAACCTACTACTATTATTCTGCAAAATGAACATGGAATATAATGACTTGTCATTATATCATTACATCACTTAACCATCATAAGGGAACCTTCCATCAAAGAGATCCAAAATATGAAAATATGCAGGCTGTGAGAGACTTTGGAACATTCAGCCGGAAATGGGAGGAATTTATACTGTTCTCAAGGTTCAGGGATCCATGTGAAAGAATAGGTGGAAAAATTTCATTGACCAGAGTAGGTAAATGATTCTAAGAAACATGTTTTCCAGACATAGCAGGGCTGATGCACACATAAATTCACAGAGAGTATCACAGCAAGCATGAGGTCCACATAAATTCAATCTAGACAAAATCTCAGTATTGAAAAGAGGAAGTGTGCAAAGCTCCCATTCCTTACCAAAAAGCTATTTGCAACTGATAGCTTCTGAAAGAAAAAAATCATTTTTTGTGTTTTTTTTACATGAGTATTTTTTTCTTTGCTTTTGTTTTTGATATCGTATGTTATTTTTGCAAAAGAGGGACACTGGCTTTCTGCTTTGTCTTTTAAAACATTTATTCATCTCTCAAATATTACATCCCAATTCTCCTCCCTTCACTCCTCCAGTCTATCCCCCAACCTCTACTCTCCTTCAGATCAAATCCTCCTCCTTTTCCCTCCAAAAAATTAAACAAAAAATTCAAAAGTACAGCAATCCCAGGGATATTCACCAATATGGCCTAAGAAGACACAATGAGGCCGACCACAGACCCTCAGATCAAGGCTGGATGAGGCAACCTAGTAAGAGGAAAATAATTCCAAGCACAGGCAAAAGACTCAGAGACAAACAGCCCCAACTTTAATTGTTTGGAATCCCACAAGAACACCAAATTGTACAACCATAATGTATATGCAGAGGACCTAGCTCACACTGGTCCATCGTTCTTGTTTTGTGCTTCAATCTCTGTGAGCCCCTGCAAACCCTGCTTAGTTGCTTCTGTGGGCCCCTCTGGCTCTTACAATCCTACCCCCTCTTCTTCTGTAGGATTCCACCTAATGTTTGGCTGTGGGTCTCTGAATCTGATTCCATCCGTTGTTATATAAGCATCTCTGATGACAACTAGGCTAGTCTCAGATTTGTGAATACAGCAAAATATCATTAGGTATAATTTAATTGACTTTTCCATCATGTTTATTTCTATTCTGGGTCTCTAGGTTGTCCTGTCACTGGTTCTAAGCCCTCCACGAAGTAGCTTGCTCTAGTAAAGGGGATGTCAAGTTGAAATAGTCATTGGTTGGCCACTCCCACAAACTGTACAACCAGGTTCACTCATAGATTCTAGGGATTTTCCACTAAATTGGGTTTCAGCATTGTTCCTTGAAATGTCCCCCAATTCCAGTCATTTCTCTCTGTACTCTCTTCCTGCTTACCTCCCACCCTTACCTAATCCCTCCTGTTCTAATCCTGACTATACCCAGTCAACCCACAAATTTATTTTATTTCCCCTTTCCAGCGAGATCCATTCATTCCCCCTTGAGCCTTCCTTTTTACTTAACCTGTCTGGGGCTGTGAATGAAAGCATGTTTATTCTTTATTTAACAGTTAGTGTCCAGTTATAAGTGAGTACATACTGTGTTTGTCTTTCAGGATCTGGGTTACCTCATTCAGGGTGATCTTTTCTAATACCGTCCATTTACCTGCAAATTTCATGATGTAATTATTTGACAGCTGAATAGCATTCCATTGTATACAAATGTACCACATTTTTTATCCATTCACATAGATGCAAAAATACTCAACAAAATACTTGCAAACCAAATGCAAGAACAAATTTAGAAAACCCTTCACCAAGATCAAGTCAGCTTCATATCAGAGAGGCAGGTAGGTATCTTTCAACATATAGATAACTTTTAAAGTAATCCACAGTATATACAATCTGAAAGAAAAAACACAGGATCATCCCATTAGATGATGACTAACACCCCCTCATCTTAAAGGTCTTGGAAAGTTTAGGGACACAGGGGACATATATAAACATAATGCAAACAATTTACAGCAAGCCAATAGTCAACATCAAATTAAATAGAGAGAAACTCAAATCAATTCCACTAAAATCAGGAACAAGTTTTCCCATTGTCTCTATATCTTTTCAATATAGTAATTGAAATTTTAGTTAGAGGAATAAGACAACTGGTACCCTTTACCCGTCTGGCTTCCCCCACTTCTTCCACAGGATTCCCAAAGCTCATGTTTGCCTGAGGGTTTCTGCATTCATTTCCATCATTTTTGGGGTGAAACCTCTATGATGATGGTTATGCTAAACTCTTGTCTGCAAGCATAACAAAGTATCTGTTATGACATTAACGGTGTCAGGAGTGGGTTCCTTCTCATCATATGTGTCTAAACATGGACCAGCCAGTAGCTGACAATTCTCTCAATTTCTTACTTTCTTTCCTTTTTTTTTAATGATTGACTTTGTTTCTATTTTAATAATGATGTCTATTCTATTCTATTTCCCTTTTTCAGTGACGTTATGTGTCGCCCCCCGCCCCCCCACACACACACATTGAGCGCTACTCAGTTTCTTTGGGTCTGTGGATTGTAGCATGGTTATCCTTTACCTTATGGTTAATATCCACTTACAATTGAGTACATACCATATGTGCCTTTCTGGGTCTGGGTTACCTCACTCACAATAACCTTTTCTAGTACCATCTGTTTATTCCAGATTTCATAATGCCATTGTTTTTAATAGTTGAATAAAACTCCATTGTACAAATTTACCACATTTTCTTTTTTTCTTAATTTTTTTTTATTTTCTAAGATTTTTTATTTATTTACATTCCAAATCATTTCCCCTTTCCCGTTTCCTCCCTCCCCGAAAGTCCCATAAGCCCCCTTCCCTCCCTCTTTTCTCCATTCAGCCCCGTCTCGTTTCTCTGTCCTGGCGTTCCCCTACATCCAGTCTTTCCAGGACCAGGGGTCTCTCCTTCCATCTACTTTGAAATCTATTCATATGCGAATTGTGTCTAGGGTATTCCAAGATTCTGGGTTAATATACCCTTATCAGTGACTGCATACCATGTGTGTTCTTTTGTGATTGGGTTACCTCACTAAGGATGATATTTTCAAGTTCTGACCATTTGCCTAGGAATTTCGTGAATTCATTGTTTTTAACTGCAGAGTAGTATTCCATTGTGTAGATATACCACATCTTCTGAATCCAATCTTCCGTTGAGGGACATCTAGGTTCTTTCAAGGTTCTGGCTATTATAAATAAGGCTGCTATGAACATAGTGGAGCATGTGTCCTTATTGCATGCAGGTAAAGCCTCTGGGTATATGCCCAGGAGTGGTATAGCCGGATCCTCTGGGAGTGTCATGCCCAGTTTTCTGAGGAACCGCCAGACTGCTTTCCATAGTGGTTGTACCAGCTTGCAATTCCACCAGCAGTGGAGGAGTGTTCCTCTTTCTCCACATCCTCTCCAACAACTGCTGTCTCCTGTGTTTTCGAACTTAGCCATTCGGACTGGTTTGAGATGGAATCTCAGGGTTGTTTTGATTTGCATTTCCCTAATGACTAAGGATGATGAACATCTCTTTAGGTGCTTCTCAGCCATTAGATATTCTTCAGGTGAGAACTCTTTGTTTAGCTCTGTACCCCATTTTTTAATAGGGTTACTTGCCTCTCTGGAGTTTAACTTCTTGAGTGCTTTGTATATATTGGATATTTGCCCTCTGTCGGATGTAGGGTTGGTAAAGATCATTTCCAAGTTAGTTGGTTGCCGCCTTGTCTTTTTGACAGTGTCTTTTGCCTTGCAAAAACTTTGTAATTTAATGAGGTTCCATTTGTCAATTCTTGATCTTAGAGCATAAGCTATTGGAGTTCTATTCAGGAAATTCTCCCCTGTGCCCATATGTTCAAGGTTCTTCCCTAGTTTCCTTTCTAATAGTTTCAGTGTGTCTGGTTTTATGTGGAGGTCCTTGATCCACTTGGAATTGAGCTTAGTGCAAGGAGATAAGAATGGGTCAATTTGCATTCTTCTGCATGTTGACCTCCAGTTGAGCCAGCACTATTTGTTGAAAAGGCTATCTTTTTTCCACTGGATGGTTTTAGCTCCTTTGTCAAAGATCAAGTGACCATAGGAGTGTGGATTCATTTCTGGGTCTTCAATTCTGTTCCATTGATCTACATACCTGTCACTGTACCAATACCATGCGGTTTTTAACACTATTGCTCTGTAGTACAGCTTGAGGTCCGGGATACTGAATCCCCCAGAGGTTCTTTTACTCTTGAGAATAGTTTTAGCTATTCTGGGTTTTCTGTTATTCCAGATGAATTTTTGAATTGCTCTTTCTAACTCTATGAAGAATTGAGTTGGGATTTTAATGGGGATTGCATTGAATCTGTATATTACTTTTGGTAAGATGGTCATTTTTACTGTATTAATCCTGCCAATCCATGAGCATGGCAGATTTTTCCATCTTCTGAGGTCTTCTTCAATTTCTTTCTTCAGAGACTTGAAGTTCTTGTCATACAGATCTTTCACTTGTTTGGTTAGAGTCACACCAAGATACTTTATATGGTTTGTGGCTATCGTGAAGGGTATCATTTCTCTTACTTCTTTCTCAGCCTGCTTATCCTTTGAGTATAGGAAGGCTACTGACTTGCTTGAGTTGATTTTGTATCCGACCACTTTGCTGAAGTCGTTTATCAGCTGTAGGAGTTCTCTGGTGGAGTGCTTTGGGTCGCTTAAGTATACTATCATATCGTCTGCAAATAGTGATAGTTTGACTTCTTCCTTTCCAATTTGTATCCCTTTGACCTCTTTTTGTTGTCTAATTGCTCTAGCTAGAAATTCAAGTACTATATTGAAAAGATATGGAGAGAGAGGGCAGCCTTGTCTAGTCCCTGATTTTAGTGGGATTGCTTCAAGTTTCTCTCCATTTAGATTGATGCTGGCTACCGGTTTGCTGTAAATTGCTTTTACTATGTTTAGATATGGGCCTTTACCACATTTTCTTTATCCATTTTTCAGTTAGGGGACATATAAGTGGTTTCTACTTTCTGCCTATTATGAATAAAGTTGTTATGAACTTAGTTGAGCAAGTGTCCTGTGGTATTATCAAGCATACTTTGGGTATATGCCTAGGAGTGATATAGCTAGGTCTTGGGGTAGATCTATTTCTAGTTTTCTGAGAAATTGCCAAATTGACTTACAAAGTGACTGTACAGAATTTTTAAAAATTGTGTACAGATCTAAACAAAGAATTCTGGACAGGGGAATCTCTAATGGCCCAGGAGCACTTAAAGAAATGCTCAACATCCTTAGCCACCAGGGAAATACAAATCAAAACAATTCTGAGATTCCATCTTACAGCAGTCAGAATGGCTACAATCAAAAACTCAAAGGACAGTGTATGCTGGAGAGGATTTGGAGTAAGTTGAACACTCCTCCATTGATGGTGAGAGTGGTAAGTTGTACAGAAAATAAGTTTTTAATTACACTCTAGAGCAGCAGTCATGCTCAGGAGTACTTTACCAACACTAAACATAATCCATAACTTGTGTGCCTATGTGTGTGCATGTGCGTGTGTGTGTGCGTGTACGTGTGCGTGTGTGTGTGTGTGTGTGTGTGTGGTTTTGTTGCTTATGGTTTGTATTCAATGTCTTTATGGGATTTTGTTTTCTTAGTTTTTTTTGTTTGTTGGTTGGTTTGTTTGTTTTTTTATTTGAGAGGAAATATGAAGTTGGTGGGTAGGGAGGTCAGGATGATTTGGGAGGAGTTACTAGGAGAGGAAAGAATTTGATAAAATATATGAGCTTTTAAAAATAATTTTAAAATGTAATAAACACAATAGTCTTAATAAAGTTCCATTGAGTTGACAACTAATTTGCATTGAACACTAGTGCTGTCAGAAAAGAAGGAGACTGTTATTACCAAAGTACTATGGTAAACAAAACTTTCATCTAAGAAGCTTATATGGAAATTATTTCATAAAATATACTTTGTCCCAGAAAATTACATTAAAACTAACTACATTAAATATGTATTTACTAAATAAGTTATTTTTGCTGGTAGACAGACATTGTAAGGAAGGATATGTTATAAGTTCTTGGACAGTAAGGCTAAGATGAAAACACAGATCCAATAGCATACTTGTGCTCAAGATCAATGATCTTGATCTTCATCATTATGTGAACTGGAGCAGTGATCTCCTTCTGCATCCTGTCACTGATGCTGGCAAACATGGTAGTATAACCAGAACGCAATGTGTTTTCATAGGAATGTGTATGAATGCTGACATCACACTCTGTACTGGAATTGAATGTGATTTCTAGTATATAGCAGGATTCCACACTAGGAAGGTTGAAGGAGAGCCTCAGGGAAGTGGAACCAGTTGTTGCAAATAATGATGAGCTAGCCATTCAGCAGCTCCTAGCTCTTCTCCATGAAGAATGGGGGGTATAGCAGTGGAGACATACATGTCAAAATACAGAACATAGCACAGTTTCTATCCATCCACATTTTCCTACTCAGCTATGGTGATGAAGTTGCTGAAACATTCTGACAGGAATTCCATGAGGTAATTTGTCGGGTTCCAGCCATCCAGTTCCAGGTACCAGATGGCATGGGGGAGAGATTGTAGCCCTTGGAGATTGTCACAGTGTGGGTGAAACCATATCTAGAGTCCCTCACAATGCAGGTGTTACAACTAGAGGTATACAAAAAAGCATGGCCTAGATGACTACTGCATAGAAATCTGGGGTGTTGAAGGTGTCAGACATGATCTAGACCATCTTTTCACAGTTCACCTTGGAGTTCATCTGTGACTTGATGAGTGAACACAGTGATAAAATGCATCTCATTGTAGAGAGTATGGTAACAGATTTTCTTCGTAGCATCCCAATTGTTAAGAAGCCATGTTTAATGGGGTACTACAGGATCAAAATGCTTCTCTTAGCCCAAGTATGAGTCCTTCTGTTCCATCCCCACCATCACAGTTTGGTACCTTGGGATGCCCATAATGCAAGGATGAACTTCCCAGGGATTACTACAGCCTGTACAGCTAGCTTTGACAGAGCCCTTGTCAACCACAAGTGCAGCACTATCTTCGTTCATGTGCAACTGGTTATGAGTGTGGACCCACAACAGAGGAGCTTTTAGAGGCCTGCTGGTCTCTGGTTGACATGGACTGATATCCCTCGTAGATTTTTCTACTGATAAAAAATATATACTTTAAAAATAGTCACACACACACACAAACACACACTCACCAATTAGTGAGACATAAAATTATAGGACATAAAGCAGTAAGTATAAGGTGGTTTAATTAATATGGCTATACATATAAAAGATAAATTGATATGAATACAATAAACACAATAGATAAAGAAAATCTTTAAGTATCAGAAATTATAAAAATATGCATGTGTCTAATAATGCAGTTTTCAAACATATGAAACAAATTGTCATACTTAAAGTAATAAACGTGTAACTTCAAAATCATGACTTAACATTTCAAACACCACTCTCAACAGCTTATATGACTAAGTGAAAATTTAGAATACATATACATTCAAAGAAAACATATTTGCCAGGTAACTTGGTTAATATAGAGTGATTTCAAGGACCATAACATCAGAATATTTATTCATTGCATGTACATGTCTCACATAATAAACTAAACAAGCATGAGGACTCGTACAAGAAATTTTAATAACTTCTTTGAAAAGAAAATGTCACATGCAGTATGAACATGGCACAATAAATTTAAAAATTAATGTAATTACTATAAAACTCAAAAAATATTTAGAAATATTAAAATAATTGATGGGTTAAAAGAACAAGTCAAAATGTGCCACAAAAATATACTGAACAAATTGTAATACAATATGTATTATATTTTGGGCAAGTATATTAACCAATGCTCATAGAAAAATAATACCTGTCGCAAGAGTTGGGCAGGTCTGCAGTAACCAGCGCGCCAGCTCTTCTGTGGGACTTCTGCCTTGCAGAGGGAACCCCCCCGCACTGGGCGGGAGCCTACCAGCTTCCCTTTGGCAACCACTGTTCCTGGATCTACTGCACTGAGGAGACAGGTACTCAGGTTCTCCCCAATATAACAAGCTTGGGACATGGCCTGTTGGGGCTTCCATCTGCTCCCAAGAGCAGGACAGCTCTGTGGTCATCTGAGCAACAACTCTGCTGTGGGCCAGCTCCCCTGCAGAGTGACCTGTGCCCCCGCCGAGAGAGTGCAGAGTGCACTCCGCCATCTTTGCTCCAGCATTGGGGCAGTTGGGACCACCAGGCTCAGAGACAGACAGGCATAATATCGCTTGGGTCTCAGGCAGCTTGTGTGTACCCTGCTCCCAAGAGCTGGGCAGGTCTGCAGTAACCAGTGCAACAGCTCTGCTGTGGGACGTCTGCCCTGCAGAGGGAACGCCCTCCCCCCCCTCTGGGAGAGATCACACGCCCCTGCACAGGGCAGGAGCCTACCAGCCTCCCTTTGGTGACCTCTGCTCCAGGAATCCACAACACTGAGCCTTTGGATGTGCAGGGATTCCCCAATATAAGATCACTTGGGGCAAGGCACATTAGGGCTCCAAAGTCACTCAGGAGCAGGGCAGGCCCCAGAAATCGGTGCCAGGAGAATCCCGGTAACCCGGGGGGGGGGGCCGGAAATAGCTTTGCAGGCTCACAGGAAGTCCAACCAACAGCCAGTGACAGCAGGACCAACTAACACCAGAGGTATCCAGATGGCAAAAGGCAAACGTAGGAATGTGACTAACAGAAGTCAAAGTAATATGAGACCATCCGAACCCAACTCTCCAACAGCAGCAAGTCCTGGATACCCCACCACACCCTAAAGACAAGATCTGGATTTAAAATCACTTCTCATGATGCTATTAGAGGATCACAAGTAGGACACAAATAAATCTCATAAAGAATTACAGGAGACCATGAATCAAGGGTTAGATGCCCTTACAAAGGAAACACAAAAATCGCTTAGAGAAATGCAGGAGAACATGGATCAAAAGATGGAGGCGCACAAGGAGACAACACAAAAATCGCTTAACGAGATGAATCAACGGGTAGATGCACTCACAAAGGAATCACAAAAATTGCATAAAGAAATGCAGAAGAATATGGGTCAACAGACGGATGCCCATAAGGAGGCAACACACCAATTGCTTAAAGAAATGAATCAACGGTTAGATGCCCTTACAAAGGAAACACGAGAACTGCTTCAAGAAATGCAGGAGACAATGCATCAACAGATGGATTCCCATGAGGAGGAAACAAAAAAATCGCTCAGAGAAATGCAGGAGAACGTGGGTCAACAGGCAGAAATCCTGAAAGAGGTAATGCAAAAATACCTTAAAGAAATACAGGAAAATACAAACAAACAAGTGAAGGATCTCAGCAAATCCATCCAGGAACTAAAAAAGGAAGTAGAAACAACTAAGAAATCACAAAGGGAGACAACTTTGGAGATAGAAAACCTTGGGAAGAAATCAGGAGTCATAGATGCAAACATCAACAATAGAATACAAGAGATGGAAGAAAGAATCTCAGGTGCTGAAGATACCATAGAAAGCATCGACTCAACAGTCAAAGAAAATGCAAAATGCAAAATAAGTGTAACCCAAAAATTCCAGGAAATCCAGGACATAATGAGAAGACCAAACCTAAGGATTATAGGTATAGATGGGAGTGAAGATTTGCAACTTAAAGGGCCAGTAAACATCTTCAACAACATTATGGAGGAAAACTTCCCTAACTTAAAGAGAGAGATGCCGCTGAACGTACAAGAAGCCTACAGAACTCCAAACAGAATGGACCAGAACAGAAATACCTCCGGTCACATAATAATCAAAACACCGAATGTTCTAAACAAAGAAAGAATACTAAAAGCAGTAAGAGAAAAGGGCAAAGTAACATACAAAGGAAGACCTATCCGAATCACATCAGACTTCTCACCAGAGACTATGAAAACCAGAAGATCCTGGGCAGATCTCATGCAGACACTAAGAGAGCACAAATGCCAGCCTAGACTACTATACCCAGCAAAACTCTCAATCACCATAGATGGAGAGACCAAGATATTCCATGATAAAACCAAATTTTCACAATATATTTCCACAAATCCAGCCCTGCAATGGATAATAGGTGGAAACCTCCAATACAGGGAGAGAAACAACACCCTGGAAAAAATGAGATAATAACCTTCTTGAATCAAACCCAAAAGTAGATAACCACTCAAACATAAAGATAGCGTCAAGAATGGCAGATGGCAATAATCACTATGCCTTAATCTCTCTTAATATCAATGGTCTCAATTCCCCAATTAAAAGACATAGACTAGCAGACTAGATATGTAAACAGGACCCAGCATTTTGCTGCATGCAGGAAACGCACCTCAGTGTCAAAGACAAACACTACCTCAGAGTAAAAGGCTGGAAAACAATTTTACAAGCAAATGGCCCCAAGAAACGAGGTGGAGTAGCCATCCTAATATCAGATAAAATTGATTTTCAACCTAAAGTCATCAAAAAAGACACAGAAGGACACTACATACTGATCAAGGGAAAAATCCACCATCAAGAACTCTCAATTCTGAAAATCTATGCTCCAAATGCAAGGGCACCCTCATTTGTAAAAGAAACTTTACTAAAACTCAAAGCACACATCGCACCGCACACAATAATAGTGGGTGACTTCAACACCCCGCTCTCTGAAATGGATCGTTCAGGAAAGCAGAAACTAAACAGGGACACAGTGAATCTAATTGAAGCCTTGGACCAACTGGAACTAACAGATATATATAGAACATTTCATCCTAGAGCTAAAGAATACACCTTCTTCTCAGCTCCTCATGGTACCTTCTCCAAAATTGACCATATAATTGGTCACAAATCAGACCTCAACAGATATAAGAAGATAGAAATAATCCCATGCCTCCTATCAGATCACTATGGAATAAGGGTGGTCTTCAATGGCAACAAAAACAAAAGAAAACCCACGTACACATGGAGGCTGAACAATGCTCTACTCAATGATAACTTGGTCAAGGTGGAAATAAAGAAAGAAATCAAAGACTTTTTGAAAGTTAATGAAAATGAAGGCACAACATACCCTAGATTATGGGACACAATGAAAGCAGTACTAAGAGGAAAATTCATAGCCCTGAGTGCCGCCAAAAAGAAACGGGAGACAGCATACACTAACAGCTTAATGGCACACCTGAAAGCCCTGGAACAAAAAGAAGCAAATACACCAAAGAGGAATAGAAGGCAGGAAATCATCAAACTCAGGGATGAAATCAATCAAGTAGAAACAAATAAAACCATACAAAGAATCAACAAAACGAGGAGTTGATTCTTTGAGAAAATCAACAAGATAGATAAGCCCTTAGCCAGACTAACCAGAGGGCACAGAGATAGCATCCAAATTAATAAAATCAGAAACGAAAAAGGAGAGAAAACAACAGAAACTGAGGAAATTCAAAAAATCATCAGATCCTACTACAAAAACCTGTATTCAACACAACTAGAAAATCTTGAGGAAATGGACAATTTCCTTCACAGATACCAAGTACCAAAGTTAAATCAGGATCAAATAGACCATCTAAACCGTCCTATAACCCCTGAAGAAATAGAAGGTGTCATAGGAATTCTTCCAACCAAAAAAAGCACAGGTCACGATGGTTTTAGTGCAGAATTCTATCAGACCTTCAATGAAGACCTAACACCAATACTCTTCAAACTGTTCCACAAAATAGAAACAGAATGAACACTAGCCAACTCGTTCTATAAAGCCACAATTACACTAATACCAAAAGCACACAAAGATCCGACAAAGAAAGAGAATCTCAGGCCAATCTCTCTTATGAATATCGACGCAAAAATACTCAATAAAATTCTTGCCAACCGAATCCAAGAACACATAAAAACGATCATTCACCACGATCAAGTAGGCTTCATCCCAGGGATGCAGGGATGGTTCAATATAAGGAAATCCATCAATGTAATCCACTACATAAACAATCTCAGAGAAAAATCCACATGGTCATCTCATTAGATGCTGAGAAAGCATTTGACAAAATTCAGCATCCTTTCATGCTAAAGGTCTTGGAAAGATCAGGAATTCAAGGCCCATATCTAAACATAGTAAAAGCAATTTACAGCAAACCGGTAGCTAGCATCAATCTAAATGGAGAGAAACTTGAAGCAATCCCACTAAAATCAGGGACTAGACAAGGCTGCCCTCTCTCTCCATATCTTTTCAATATAGTACTTGAAGTTCTAGCTAGAGCAATTAGACAACAAAAAGAGGTCAAAGGGATATAAATTGGAAAGGAAGAAGTCAAACTATCACTATTTGCAGACGATATGATAGTATACTTAAGCGACCCAAAGAACTCCACCAGAGAACTCCTACAGCTGATAAACGACTTCAGCAATGTGGTCGGATACAAAATCAACTCAAGCAAGTCAGTAGCCTTCCTATACTCAAAGGATAAGCAGGCTGAGAAAGAAGTAAGAGAAATAATACCCTTCACGATAGCCACAAACCATATTAAGTACCTTGGCGTGACTCTAACCAAACAAGTGAAAGATCTGTATGACAAGAACTTCAAGTCTCTGAAGAAAGAAATTGAAGAAGACCTCAGAAGATGGAAAAATCTGCCATGCTCATGGATTGGCAGGATTAATATAGTAAAAATGAGCATCTTACCAAAAGTAATACACAGATTCAATGCAATCCCCATCAAAATCCCAACTCAATTCTTCATAGAGTTAGAAAGAGCAATTCAAAAATTCATCTGGAATAACAGAAAACCCAGAATAGCTAAAACTATTCTCAAGAGTAAAAGAACCTCTGGGGGAATCAGTATCCCGGACCTCAAGCTGTACTACAGAGCAATAGTGTTAAAAACCGCATGGTATTGGTACAGTAACAGACATGTAGATCAATGGAACAGAATTGAAGACCCAGAAATGAATCCACACTCCTATGGTCACTTGATATTTGACAAAGGAGCTAAAACTATCCAGTGGAAAAAAGATAGCCTTTTCAACAAATGGTGCTGGCTCAGCTGGAGGTCAACATGCAGAAGAACGCAAATTGACCCATTCTTATCTCCTTGCACTAAGCTCAATTCTAAGTGGATCAAAGATCTCCACATAAAACCAGACACACTGAAACTAATAGAAGGGAAACTAGGGAAGAACCTTGAACATATGGGCACAGGGGAGAATTTCCTGAACAGAACTCCAATAGCTTATGCTCTAAGATCAAGAATAGACAAATGGGACCTCATTAAATTACAAAGTTTTTGCAAGGCAAAAGACACTGTCGAAATGACAAAGCGGCAACCATCTAACTGGGAAATGATCTTTACCAACCTTACATCCGACAGAGTGCTAATATCCAATATATACAAAGAACTCAAGAAGTTAAACTCCAGAGAGGCAAGTAACCCTATTAAAAAATGGGGTACAGAGCTAAACAAAGAGTTCTCACCTGAAGAATATCTAATGGCTGAGAAGCACCTAAAGAGATGTTCATCATCCTTAGTCATTAGGGAAATGCAAATCAAAACAACCCTGAGATTCCATCTCACACCAGTCAGGATGGCTAAGATCAAAAACACAGGAGACAGCAGTTGTTGGCAAGGATGTGGAGAAAGAGGACCACTCCTCCACTGCTGGTGGAATTGCAAGCTGGTACAACCACTCTGGAAAGCAGTCTGGCGGTTCCTCAGAAAACTGGGCATGACACTCCTGGAGGATCCGGCTATACCACTCCTGGGCATATACCCAGAGACTTTACCTGCATGCAATAAGGACACATGCTCCACTATGTTCATAGCAGCCTTATTTATAATAGCCAGAAGCTGGAAAGAACCCAGATGTCCCTCAACGGAGGAATGGATTCAGAAGATGTGGTATATTTACACAATGGAATACTACTCTGCAATTAAAAACAATGAATTCACGAAATTCCTAGGCAAATGGTCAGATCTTGAAAATATCATCCTTAGTGAGGTAACCCAATCACAAAAGAACACACATGGTATGCAATCACTGATAAGGGGATATTGACCCAGAATCTCGGAATACCCTAGACACAATCCGCATATCAATAGATTTCTAAGAAGATGGAAGGAGAGACCCCTGGTCCTGGAAAGACTGGATGTAGGGGAACGCCAGGACAGAGAAACAAGAGGGGGTTGAATGGAGAAAAGAGGGAGGGAAGGGGGCTTATGGGACTTTCAGGGAGGGAGGAAACGGGAAAGGGGAAATGATTTGGAATGGAAATTAAAAAAAATAAAATAAAATAAATAATAAAAAAATGCTAAAAAAAATTCTCCACTATGTTCATAGCAGCCTTATTTATAATAGCCAGAAGCTGGAATGAACCCAGATGTCCCTCAAGGGAGGAATGGATTCAGAAAATGTGTTATATATACACAATGGAATACTACCCTGCAATTAAAAACAATGAATTCACGAAATTCCTAGGCAAATGGTCAGAACTTGAAAATATCCTCCTTAGTGAGGTAACCCAATCACAAAAGAACACACATAGTATGCAGCCACTGATAAGGGTATATTAACCCAGAATCTCGGAATACCCTAGACACAATTTGCATATCAATAGATTTCCAAGAAGATTGAAGGAGAGACCCCTGTTCCTGGAAAGACTGGATGTAGGGGAATGCAGAGATAGAGAAGTGAGAGGGGTCGAATGGGGAAAAGAGGGAGGGAAGTGGGCTTATAGGGCTTTGGGTTAAGGAGGAAACTGGAAAGGGGAAATGATTTTGTATGTAAATAAAAATATAAGAAAAAAGAAAAATAATACCTTTAAAGGTCCATTTTTTACATGAGTTACAACTTTAACAATTGGGACATAGAATAGCAAATTTCATTCAAAGTATGCAAGTGGAAAATTTTTAAACCTAAGACTAAATGTATGATAAACTGATTAACATAAATGCAATTAAATTTTAGTTCCATGAAAAGAATGCTAAAATAAGCCTCCAGTCATGAACTGTAACTTCAAAGATATAGAACAATTTTAAGAAATAAAAGATATATCAGTCAAGATCTTATATAAATAAATAAAAATATAGTCAATAATACTATATCTAAGTAAACAAATATTTAAAGATATAAAATACCAAAATTATAAAAAAATAAACAGGAAAACTTATTTTTTAATGTTTTATTGGTTCTTCATGAATTTCACATCATACATCCAATCTCCTCTCCCCACTTCATACCTGCCCTCCAATCTTGCAAATAAAATCTCACTGTGAAAGCTGTAAGGTGTCACAGTGTCTCCCTCAATGTACTCTTTTATCCACACTTTTTGCTTGACTTGGTCTGGTACAAGGCCTCTGGTTTCTGCTACTCTATCAATACTGGAACCTCACAGGGAATTCCCTTGACTGTCTTGTTGTTGCCCTGAGTCATGGAAATCTTGTAGATTTGGATCTGTAGGGCCAACCCATTCATGCCCTCCCGCAGTTTGTCAGTAGGGTAGATGTTGGAGTGGACCAATTATAAGCCCTGGATCTGGGCCTGAGAGATATATGAGCTGGTGATAGGTTCTGCTGCTCTTATGCGTTTGAGCGTGGCTCACCAGAAATACCCCCTCCCTGCCCCCCTCCCCCCCCCGTACACACACAACAAGGCCAGCTCTACCCTGCTGTCTATGTGAGTTACAGGGCTCTCTCTCCAGAAGGTTGTAGTTGGTAAGTCAAGCTCTCCTGCCTGCCAGAGATAGCATAGTTGGTGAGGGAGAAGAGGGGGAGGGGGCATTCCTCCCTCATCCTCTCTATCACCCAGCAGACAAGAGTAAGGGCCAGGTTTCCCATACTCTCTTCCTCTCTTCCTTGGAGCAAGATCAACCACAATCGCCACCTCCAGGGCCAGTTCTAATGTGTTTCCCACGATAGGTGCAGGACCTACTTTTCTGAGTGCTGAAGTTGGTGAGAGGCAGGGACAACTCTCCTGCTCTGATGACTTTGGTGCCTATTCTTCTGCCTGCCATAGCTGCCAAAGAGTATATGGAAAAGACATCTCTCCCTCACCCAAGTCACTGCACTGCAGATAAGTTGCAGGGCCAACTTTTCTATACTTGCCCACACCCCTGCCATCAGGGACAGCTCCACTGTGCTGAACAGGCAAATTGCAGGACATGATTTCTTGAGTACTGAAGGCAGGGAAGGACAGGGACAGCTCTCCTGCTTTCATGACCCTAGGTCCAAGTCTCCTGTTACTGGTGATGAGGAGCAAGGGGGAAGGAGGGTATCTCTCACTAGCCCATGCCATCACACAGGACGCTAGGAGATGAATGGTAAAGCCAGCACACTCAGGCTAGAATTCTCAGGGGCTGGCTCAACTGAAACCTCTGCAATGTATGGGGCTGTTCTCCAGGGTACTACAGATGTCCTAGGGCAGGTTCAGCTCTTCTGCTCTCATGCACCCAGGGCTAGCTCCCACAAGATGTCCACATGAGATGTGGGAACAGTTTTGCACAGCCCCCAGACATCAACATTTCCCTGGGTGGCAGCCCAGACCAGGGACATCAACAAGGCATTTGGTGGTAAGAGACCACTCCTGCTTAAGGGCCATGAATAAATTACATGATCCTTGGTAGCAGCACAAGTCAGGGCCCTTTCATGGTCCAGGTGGCATCACTAGCTACACGTATCAGACCATTCCTCATTACCCTTGAGTCTCCAGTTCTTTCTCTTTTCATTGTGCCCACATTCTTCTGTATTTCTTTCTCTTCCATTTCTTCACCATGTGATTGCTCTTCTTAGAGGCACCTGGGGTCTCTCCATATCTGGGGTGGGGTGGGGTGGGGTCATTTCCATTTTTCTATGTCCTGCTCTTGCATTATGTCAGGCAAGGGAAGGGGCCATCTTGGGTGTGATCTGCTCCTATCCCCAGGTCTGTGAAGCAACCAACTGGTGGTCATGTAAAGCTACCTCTCCGTCTAGACCCCATAGTGCAGGTCTGTCGTCATCTCGGTCTTGCTCCTCACCCAGTCTGCCTGAATGGTCCCATGTGAAGGTCATCTGTCTCAATATTACTCCTGCCCAGTGTCCTTTGTCCCAAGCAGGGTTCTTCTAGTCTCTGGCTTGCTCCTGGTCCTGAGATCCATTGGCACCTGGTACTGTCTCAGACAAGCTTCCTGGACTCAGATTTGTAGCTGTGGCAGGCTCAATCTTTTCAGGAAGAAATATTTATTTTTGCTCATTGTTTTAGCTATTATGACATTGCCTGAGGTTGAGGAAGTGATATAAGAAAATAACTCTCCATAATTATAAAATTTCAGTTGTATCCAATGACATTCTAGATTTGTATTTGTATGGCATTATTAAGATGTAGCTAACTATGAAGTATTTGGTACTTTAAGCATGTTAAGATGATACTGTTCTTACCAACACACACACACACACATGAACAGGTAAATATATAAGAATAGATAAGAAAAGATAAACCAGAAGCACAGTGACAAATAATACCTGTATTTCTTCCGTTAAATTGTTTCTATGAGATAATATTCACAGAACTGAGAAAAGTAATTCACATAATAACCCCATACAAAGACCATATTGCAATATGTTACAAAAAATATGGACACAAACAGAAAGGAATTCAATAAAAAAAATCAAGTCTCCAAATAAAAGAAATTGTGTAGAACTTCTTCAGAGTATTTTCACTTGAATAGAGCAAGACAATGTTCAATGATGCCTCCAAATTAACTAAGACTCTGGTTACACATCAACTAGTAATTATTTTTCCCACTATATTTCCCCTTCATGAGGAAGTATCTCCAAAGCTTTTCAACTGAGCGACAATAATTTTCAAATACTCATTTAGACACAATGCCAATTCTTTCAGGGGTACAAAATGCCTAATATCTGAAAGAGTTGATTCTTTTTCCAGTCAAGTACATGGGTAATCACTGTTTTGGGCATTTGACAGGGATTTCAACCATAAACTATAGGACATCAAAGCTTGCCAATGCCTGGTTGGCAGTGTGCATTAGTTGTAAATGATATTTGGTTATTTATTAAGTACTAATTTGGTATGAAACCAAATGTTTTGAGAAAAATAGGTATTGCTACCATTATAAAGATGTTGAATGAAAGAAATATAAATTAAATGTTTTGTGGAATGGTAAAGAAAAATGTACTCTAAGTGTCTGTTTCAAGTTTAATCTGAATTATAATCACATAAATGGTTTTTCTTCATTTCACATAATTTTTGTTAGTCACATATATCTAAAAATATTTTTCATTCCTTTAAATTTTTCAAGGTTTGTGGATTATAGACTTAAACTCTTTAGAATATGTTGTAACATTTTCCTTTTTGTCTTCTATTTTA
This sequence comes from Tokudaia tokunoshimensis, assembly GCA_036184795.1. Classification (NCBI taxonomy): domain Eukaryota; kingdom Metazoa; phylum Chordata; class Mammalia; order Rodentia; family Muridae; genus Tokudaia; species Tokudaia tokunoshimensis. The sequence goes on from BTHU01000023.1 coordinate 42,021,611, forward strand.
CTAATTTGCGCTCTCTCTCTCTCTCTCTCTCTCTCTCTCTCTCTCCTGGTTAATGTGACTTAAGTTTTGTCAATATTGTTAATTTGTCTAAAGATCCATCTCTTTTTTTTCATCGATTGTTTTTATTTTCATTTCAATTTCATTAATTTCAACCATGATATATATTATGTTTTCTGATTTACTCTTTTTGTTTGCTTCCTTTTATTTTTATCTTTACAAGGCCTTCCATAGTAACATTAGCTTTTTCTATTGGGGTACTTAGCTCCCCTTTATATCAGCCTTCAGTGCATCCCATAGATTATGGTATATTTTGGGTTTTTTTTATTAAACTGTATGAATATTGATTATTCTAATTTCCCTCTTTTTTCTTTATTTGCCTAATTTTATTCTATTAGTGTATTCTTTACTTATTCACTAGTAGTGTATAGGGTATGTGTGGGAAAAAAAAGAAAAGGAAGCGGGGCCTGGCGCGGGCAGACACAGGGGCACACGCCAGGCAGGGCCAGCGGCGCGCGGGCCTCGCTCTAGGGCCAAGGCAGCGTACTTATGCAAAGGACGCAAGCGGACACAGTTCTGCAGGAGGGGGTGTGTTTGGGGAAACAGGCAAGATGCACGCGTGCCTCGGCCTAACCGGGGGCGGGCAGTCACACCACCGGCCGGTCCCGCACATGGCACGCGGGAGGCGCAGTGAGATCCCGGATCCCTCTGCATGTTACCTATGCTCAGATTGTCTGCTTAGCTGAATCCCAGAGTCTCAGATGGCGCTTCCCAGCTAGCTCCGTCTGGCGAGTTTAATAAGAGGCGGCCCATAGCTTTGATGTTTTATTATTAAGAAAATAGAAAGAGAAAAGAGATAAAAGGACAAAGAAAGAGGAGAAAATATATAAGAAAAGCCATGACCACGTGGAAAGGGGAGAAGACAGACAGACAAAGAGAGGGCCCGGAGAGAACACGCGGGGAGAGAGAGAGAGAGAGAGAGAGAGAGAGAGAGAACACGCGCTGAGGGGTGTTATTTATAGTGAGTTGGGCGGTCAGGTAACCAGGAGGCGGGGACAGTGTGGCTGCAGGCAGGTGACTGCCTAGGCGGAGTCAGGCTAGAACCTGGGGCGTGGCCACACATCTCATTAAGGTTCCACAGGTATGTTTCTCTTGTCATTTATATCTTGCTATATTCCTTTGTGGCCAGTTAGAACACAGACGTCATTTCAGTTATACTAAATCTGTTGAGACTGGCTTTGTGTTCTAATATGTGGTCAGTTTCGGGGAAAGTTCTATAGGATGTTGAGAAGGAAGTATATTCTTTAGTATTTGTATAAAATCTGCCAGAAATATTTATAGGACCAATTTTATTTATTGTGCCATTTAACTCAAAAGTTTTTCCATTTAGTTTTTGACTAAGTGACATGTCTATTAATGATAGTGGGAAATTGAAGTAACCCTGTGTCACTGTAGGTTCAATCTGTGGTTTTAGCTATAATAGTGTCCTTTATAAAAATTTGTGCACCTATATTTATTATATAAGTGTTTCAAACCATAATGTCCTCTTGGTGGCTTTCTCCTTTAACCAATATGTAATATCCTTCCATCTCTTTTCTAACTAGGTTTTAAGTTCATTTTACTAAATATTGATGTATTTATGCTTACTTTTTATTTAGTCTATTTTGCCTCTAATAATATATTTGATCCCTATGTGTTACTTGGGATTACTTGAGGTTGAGAAGACTCACATAAATCTCGACAATTTTGGGTCAGAAGACCCACTTTAATTTTTTTAATTTTTTTTTTTTGGCTTTTTTTTTTTTTTTTTTGAGACAGGGTTTCTCTGTGTAGCCCTGGCTGTCCTGGAACTCACTTTGTAGACCAGGCTGGCCTCGAATTCAGAAATCCTCCTGCCTCTGCCTCCCAAGTGCTGGGATTAAAGGCGTGCACCACCACCGCCCAGAAGACCCATTTTAAATAGGAACCCATATCATCTGGTGGCAACCCACATAAAAGACATGGGGGAAACAAGCTTTTGCTTTTCACTGCTTTCCCTCACTCTTTATAGCTAGTTTCTCTATTGTGTTACTGGGAAATTTCTTCATTGGTATAGGACCTACCTCTTCGGCATTCCAATATAGACCAAAAGGCAGATAAAACACACAGCTTCATGTACTGCACTATTACCAAATTCTCAGTGTTTCCATCAGGAGATAGCTCTTGTTGAACTAGCCAAATCAGAGTCTGTAAGCCAATCTAAGAAATCATACATCTATGTATGTATGTATGTATGTATGCATGTATGTATGTATATATACACATATTCATTCATTCATCCATCTCTCCTATCAGTTCTGCTTCTGTAGAGCAATGGTTCTCAATCATCCTAATGTTATGACTCTTCATTAGAGTCCCTCATATTGTGGTGACACCAGATCACAACATTATTTTGTTGCTACTTCATAACCATAATTCTGCTACTGTTATGAATCTCAATATAAGTATATGATATGTAATCTTCAAAGGGTTCATGACCCACAGGTTGAAAACCACTGCTCTAGAGATCTTTGAGTAATACATACTGTGATACCAGGAATGAGTTTAGGCTGTGACCCTGGCAGTCCAACAATGAAAGATGGGAGACAGGTGCATATTTCCACATTTAGCTGAGGCATTTTTAGCACTTGTTTGATTCTAGTGGTGGGAGACTCAGTTTTCTTCACGCATGTGACCTTTGGTAGATTTACCACTATCCAGGTGAAGCTCTACACTCAAAATTACTTAGGCAACATAAATTGGGATTGATGGGAGAAAAATAATGAATTTGATAGAAAAGTGAGGATAGATCTAGGCAGAGCTGAGAGGTGAATATGATCCATATAATTTTCAGAGATGGAATAAAAATATTAAAAAGTGCCGGGCAGTGGTGGTGCAAGCTTTTAATCCCAGTACTTGGGAGGCAGAGGCAGGCAGATTTCTGAGTTTGAGGCCAGCCTGGTATACAGAGTGAGTTCCAGGACAGCCAGAGCTATACAAAGAAACTCTGTCTCCAAAAAAACTAACAAAAAAAAAAAAATAAAAAGCAATTTAAGTTTAAATTCTGTAGCAAATTCTTGATTAAAGTTATAACCTTTCATTTATAATTTTACTAAAAAATTAAAACAGTGATGTTATATGCCTATAAAATATGGTAAATTTTTCCACATGGTTTTAAGAAAATGCATGAGTAAGCATATTATAAACACAAATCTGTATCTATTCATTATTATATTCCCATCCCTGCTTAATATGTTGGATAAACCATTTGTAAAACTATGACAAATATTTATTTATCAGATATGTTTGAATGATAAAAATTGCTCATTCAGCAATTATCTTATATATCTTATAGTTTGAATAGTATGCAGTATAAACTGGATGTAAAATGAAAAAAATTTCAAGCACAACTCCCACCAGGGTACAGATTAATGTTAGAGACAGAAAAACCACAATAATAAGTGTTAAACATCAGAAAAGAATAACAGAATTAATAATAAATAAATACTAAGTGACTATAACTGAAACAATATATTAATTAGAGTGGAACTTCTTTTTTAGAACTTGCCAATTAAGTTAGGCATGGTGACTGAAAAAAATAGTGGAGAAGGTACATAATTTAAGAGGTTAGGTAAGAGGGTTTTTTTTATAACTATAAGGTTTTTTTCTTTTAAAAACACATTTTGAAATGATGTTTATACATCCTTGTACTATGCCTGAATAAAGTCATATAAGCTTGGAGAATAAAAGAATGTACACAGAAAGGTTTTTGCATCACTCCCTGTTATGACTAGTCAAGCAATGTTAGAGATGTATAGAAAAAATATGTTGTCCAACTTTGTGAATACACATAGTTTGAATGACAGTTAAGCCAAGGATTTTACAAATAAATCATTCAGGGTTACATCTTTTGATGAAAGACACCTTCTAGTAAAGACAAACTAGATTTATTTCTGCTTGTGATTACATCTCTGTTTCTCAAAAAGTAGACTATGCCCCACCTGTAACCCTAGCTATAAATGGTTCTCTGAACTGCCTATTCCAGGAAATGCTAAACATGACCTTATTTCAAAAATATTACTATTACCACCTGCTATTATGACCAGCTTGTTATTACTAGCTTATGTCCACATTGCAATCATGTCTTTGTTTCAGAAGGTTAATATGACCAACTTATTACATTTATCCTCTGCTTATGTAACACTATTTGCCAGCCAAATCCCTTATTTGTAAACACTTTATTCCTGAGCTATGAAAGCCCTTATCTTTCTCATGTCCAATGCTGATCTCTTAAACCCTGAAGCCAAAGTACCCAAACAAAAATGCTTGCCATGCCAGGAGGTGGTGGCGCACGCCTTTAATCCCAGCACTTGGGAGGCAGAGGCAGGAGGATTTCTGAGTTCGAGGCCAGCCTGGTCTATAAAGTGAGTTCCAGGACAGCCAGGGCTACACAGAGAAACCCTGTCTCGAAAAACCAAAAAAAAAAAAAAAAAAAAAAAAAATGCTTGCCTTAATTAATTTGACCATGATAGGTTGGGTCAGTGGTCGTTCTTCTCATAACTTTGGGATTAACAGTTCGAACTGGATGTTGATCCTAGAAGGCAGTAACTTACTGTTTTATCTTTTAATACTAACCACCTATATAAAGTTTGGCTATGTACAGTAAAATGCACAGAAAACCAAACATGCATCAAGGAAAGTTATTTGTGGAATACAGTAGCTTGGTAAAGAACAGCCTTTATCTACAAAATGTCACCAAAAGTCAAATTTTTCTAGTGGATTTCTTTCACAGGAATGGACATCTAGGTCTTTTCCTTTTTATTTGCTTTTCTGTTACCATTTAGGAAGATGTAAAATGTACAGCTGTTCTCCTCTTATGCTGTCAGAATGATTTGGCTTTCCTCTGTGGATTTGTCAAGAGAGACTATTCTTGTCTTGATTACCATTAATAGCAATGTAACAACACATGTACATCAACTATGAATGAATCCCAACTGTTTTCAATAGGTCTGTGCAAAGGAATGTATTTAAAAAAGATTGCTACCAAGGGAGGGAGAGGTACAGTTTTATGCTCTTAGCTCCTATGGATATTTAGATTCTTTTTGACCCTTAAAAAAATGCAGCTAAAACTCTTCTGGGTATGAATTAGGAATTAAATGGCAATCACTTTAAGACTGGTTTTAACTTCTTTTTTTTATTTTCTAAGGTTTTTTATTTACATTCCAAATAATTTCCCCTTTCCCGTTTCCTCCCTCCCCGAAAGTCCCATAAGCCCCCTTCCCTCCCTCTTTTCTCCATTCAACCCCCTCTCGTTACTCTGTCTTGGCGTTCCCCTACATCCAGTCTTTCCAGGACCAGGGGTCTCTCCTTCCATCTTCTTAGAAATCTATTGAAATGTGAATTGTGTCTTGTGTATTCTGAGATTCTGGGTTAATATCCCCTTATCAGTGACTGCATACCATGTGTGTTCTTTTGTGATTGGGTTACCTCACTAAGGATGATATTTTCAAGTTCTGACCATTTGCCTAGGAATTTCGTGAATTCATTGTTTTTAATTGCAGAGTAGTATTCCATTGTGTAAATATACCACATCTTCTGAATCCCTTCCTCCATTGTGGGACTGTTTTTAATTTCTTAATCTCAAAATTTGAAATATACTAAGAATGAAAACATGTATGACTATTTTGGATAAGAAAGTTCCATTTAACTTGTTTTGGTATAAATTCCTTTTATTATGTTTTGGTTTGTCCCTGAATCCCTAATCGCTCTAAGACTTTTATCATAAAGGGTTATTGGATTTGTCAAAGGCTTTTTCAGCATCTAATGAGATGATTATGTGGTTTCTTTCTTTCTTTGTTTATATGGGAGTAGAAACTGCAGTCCATACATATTGTGGGATATAAGAATAAATTAAAAATTAAAATAAATAAAATTATATGGAAAGGGATGTAGGGCCTATCTGGGAGAAACTAGAGATGGTAAAAACATAAAATATATAAAATGCTTCAAAAAATTTCTGAATTCTAATAGATTAAAAAATTCCAACCCCGTTAGTCAAGTTTAATATTTATTCATCTGAGCACAAGCTAACATTTATCTTTTAAATTTGAATCTTCTAAACCTTATATGGCAACCTACATTAAAATCCCAGAGTAAAGGAGGAAGAGACAGGCAGAATCTCAAAGGCCTGCCAGCCTAAGATGCTTCATGAAGAGTGACAACTGCAGTTCACAACTGACCTTGTATGTATACACTCATATAAGTACACATACATATAAAATCCCAAAAGAAAGAGAAAAATTTAGGTCTCTTACAATGAGGTGGTTGTGAGTATCAAAAATTGCAACACAAATGAGATTTAGTTTGCAAAATGATAATTTAAATTATTCTAAATTGTTAACATTTTGATTTTTACTCTCACAAATGAATAGATGTCAAAAATATTTGAAATGGAAGAATTTTGAAGGTATCATTACTTTAAATTTTCTTCCAGCTAATCATATTTTATCTACAAATATAACATAGGAATGAGGAATTTCCAGATCAAAATGTTTCATAATATATTAATTTAAAATGTTAGGTGAAAATGAAAATCACATATATTCCTTTGAAAACATAATTGAATTTATTTTCCATAAATATAGATCAGAATTATCAATAATTAAAGTATGCAGTAGTTTTCCTTCAGAACAAGGTAGTTTTATTTATCTCATGTAACCAATAAATACTTTACAACAATATAATATCATTACCATGTTTGTAAGCATATGAAATTCCTAAAAATAAATGATAACTATTATTTCTCACAGAGATTATCATGAAAATATACAAACCCTTAAAATGATTATTTAACCATTGCATGTTTAAATAGTGTTTTTAAAATCTATGTTTCTTAAATAAAAATCTTGCAGTAGAAAATCATTTTATGTTTTCTATTAACAACATGACAGATAGGTAAAGTCAGTATGCTTTCATACATATTTCTTAGGAACTCACAGATGAACACATTTAGTGACTAAATGACTAAACCACAAAATATCAAACAGGTGGGAACAATGTTAATGAAGAGATTGAAACTATGAGAGAAAAGCTAATGTGTACTAATTTTCTATATAGTAATTAAATGTAACTATACTTTATAGTGTATGTGCTACTTTATAGTGTATGTGTTAATAAGTTAATTTGTCTATTGCAATTGAGTGTGTTAGTGGTGGAAGTGGTATTGCAAGCAAATAAATCTATTAGATAGCATACATTTTAAAATTAATATCTTATAAGAATAGGTTCACTATCATTAATGTATAAAAATTATGAGAAAGTGCCACATCTAGATGGTACAGTATATCACTGGCCAAGCTTACCTCCACAAGGTAAAGCAATTATACGTAGATATTGCTTAATTTTTTAATACTCGATTCCTAATCAAGAACTCATGTTCAACATCTTAGTGGTCTAGCATAATTTCATTTCAGTCTGGCTGGCTGCAGTATTCTTTGAAGCATCAAAGAAATGTTTAGTCTCAGTTGAAATGGACTTCAGTAACTTGGTTCCATTGATGCCAGGAGTGAAGGAACATAACACAGCATACCAATTGTTTAGCCACATTCTGTCTGTGACATTCAAAAGTGATTTGCTGTAACTTAAAATAGTAAACATCATTTAACTTAATTTACTTAACAATATTAATTTGTAGATGTTGATTCCGACCATAGTATAGACCCATTAAAATATACTGCTGTGTTCTATCAAGTTGAACATGTACTATTTTTGAAATAATGTAGTGATCTCTTTATGATACAAACTGTAATTATAACTTGCCATACAGTTTATGCTTCTATGATATTTTCAGAAAAAAATACTATAATTTACTAGAATTCTTTTCCTGAGACCTCATATTTCTTTTCTTTTCTTTGCATGCGCTATGTATTTTAGGATAGAGGGTCTTAATCTTATTTGATGATTCTTCTAGTCCATATTTCATGCTCCATCCCTCAAAATGGATTAATTGCTTGCTTTGGAATTCTTTCAACAGTGAGAATTAATATACATTATACATACCTGTTTTATTGTATTCTATTTTTCTTGAGAGAACATCTTCAATTTTTAAGGTGCTGGCCAGAAATGTATTTTCTCAAAATACATGACAAGACAGTAAGTTTGCCTTCTTCCAGAAGCTTCATCTCTTGACTGTGATGTAAAAGAACTGTTGCAATCTGTCATGATTCTAACTAAATTATTCTAAAGTTCATAAGAAAGATGACCCTTACTCTGAAGATTCTTCAATCATATTGCAGAGTACTGTAATATTTTAAGAAAATCAAAGGCTCTAAAGAAATGTTTAAATAAGAAGGTTTCTTGATGTCTAGTGGAGTGTGGACTCACAATAGATAGCACTTGACCCAAATAATGTATAATTACTGGTGATCTCTTGGTTCAGAAAGAATGGAAGAGGAAAGAGCAGGTCATAGGGCAATAACTCAAAGTGGCATATTGTATTCTGCCCAGTGAGACATTTACATCAATTATAAAAGTATTAAATCTCCTCTACCATGTAGAATCTTGATGCAGTCACAAAGGCAAGACTGGAGGTAAAGAGATCATTGTGTAAACACTAAGCTAAGATTAAAAAGAAGTGATATTACAAAAGAAAATTATTTCTCAAGCACATTATACTGAGTCTACCAATATATTACTGGTGAAAAGTACACAAGAAAGAGAGTAGTTAAACTGATGCCTTTTATACTATTGAAAATGTTTGCAACTATGGAGAAAACTAATGTGTCTGAATGAAACTTTGCTTTCAGAAAACTACAATAAAAACGAAGTCACTAAAAGGATAAATGAGAAGAAAGAAATACAATAATCCTTACATCAGAAATATAACATGATAGCTTTATTGTTGGAAAGCTTTTGTTTGATTACCAGCAAAAATTTTTCCCCATTTCTACCTTTCACTCTTTCTGGTAATACTGATATGTATAGATGATGTGCATCAGCTCAAATAGTATCTGCCAAGTTTGGGCAGAGAGGGAGGGGGCTATAATTTGCCTCCTTCTTTCCTGTCAGACTACATTACCTTAGCTGTCCATCTTAAGAAAAGTGCACTATTCCTCTCTGAAGTTTCAGTTCTCCTCTGTCTGCTTATATATTTTGAAAAAATTCCACGGTTCTGTCTATCTGGGCTTAGTGCTATTGAGAGCTCAGGAATTTCTATTTTAGGGTATCTGCTCTATCCTGCAATTTTTATCCCTTCATGAAAAAAATCCTTGAAGAATCTTCATTTGACTAACTGAATTCCTACTGGGATACATAATGTTGCAAAATTCAAGATTTTCTCCATGACTGGGATAAATATTTATTCTGTATCTACTGTATGTAAGCTTTCTCCTCTTTGTTGGAATGAAGCCTGGAATTAAATATAATTCCTCTTCCTACAGAATTTGTTGCCTAGGAAAGCATAGCACAGAATACACAGAATGAAGCTCTGGCAATTTGACCCTTTTCTATTTAAGGGTCCTGTCAAATTACAGCATATAAATTTAAAATATGAGAGAGAGAACTACTATTAGATATACATGTCCAAACATTTTCTGAAAGAAAGAATAAGATGGCTTCCCAAATCAAATTGTACTATACTACAAGGAGCACAGCACAGCAATAAGGTTAGTGGTAGTAATAAGACCCACAGAAATATCTCAGAGCCAGCACTGTGCCACCTAACAATATAATGTGATCTTGCCTTGGGATATTTCAACTCAAAATCCAGTGATTTTGAAAAGAAAAGTCTACCTCAGCATAGATAAAATTCTCATAAATTTCAAACTGTTAGAATAGTAACCCCAAAGACTTGATACTGAATACTTCATAATAAATTTTGATGTCTCATAAAGAATGAAATCCCTACAGTCTAAAATAACCCAAAAGACAAACTAAAATAATTAAAATCCAGAATGCTTAAATCCTGAAAACAGTGTCCCTCCTTAAAAATAAAATTATATAGCAGAATTAATGAGGGTTATTGAGTTTGCAGTTTTATGTGGGATATTTAAATCATGTTAGGTAGCGTGAATACTTGAAAACTTTCTGAAGAGTAAGTTGAACTCTTATATGCTTATGTGAATTTTAGTATTGCTTTATTTGTCTATGAGAAATATCACTAGAAGTTTTGAATGAGAGGACATTTGGGATGAGATCTCATTATGAAACCCTTGCTAGTTTGGAACTCTCTATGTAGACCAGGTTGACTTCAAACTTGCTGTGAACCTCCTGTGTGTATACTTCCCAAATGTTGCGATTATAACCTGAACTGCCATGCTCAGAAAGTGTATCATTATAATTTTGGTGGCGATTTCACTGAATTTCTAGAATGATTTGGTTAATATGGCAAGTTTTACAGTATCAATTTCAATAATAAAACACATGACTTTTTCCATTTCAACGTGTTTAGTACTAAAGGAAAGCATAAGGAACCACTTAAAATATAGTCAATGAATTTCTTAATAGGACTCTGAAAATAATAGCCACAACTAATGAACATGATCTTGTAAAATTAAAATAGGCAAGCATCTTTTAGAATTAGAGTATGTTTTGCCTCATATTCATTCAACATGAGAAAAATATCCAAAATATGTAAAGATGTAAAAAAAAAAGTCAATCACTAAAAGAACCAAATAATTTGATCAATAAATACATGAACTGGACATACTTCAAATGAAATGCAAATGGCCAATAAAGACCTACAAAAAGGCCTGAGGAGATGGTTTTGTTAGTAAAGCAATTTGTACCCAAGCTTGAGGAGCGAAGTTTAATATCCAGGGTCTACACGATAGAAAGATATACCTGACTTCTGAAAATTATCCCCTGAAGTCCTTCCCCAAGCATGAGTATATACACAAATACAGATACAAGAATTTTGCAAGGCAAAAGACACTGTCAAAAAGACAAAGCAGCAACCAACTAACTGGGAAATGATCTTTACCAACCCCACATCTGACAGAGGGCTAATATCCAATATATACAAAGAACTCAAGAAGTTAAACTCCAGAGAGGCAAGTAACCCTATTAAAAAATGGGGTACAGAGATAAACAAAGAGTTCTCACCTGAAGAATATCTAATGGCTGGGAAGAACCTAAAGAGATGTTCATAATCCTTAGTCATTAGGGAAATGCAAATCAAAACAACCCTGAGATTCCATCTCACACCAGTCAGAATGGCTAAGATCAAAAACACAGGAGACAGCAGTTGTTGGCGAGGATGTGGAGAAAGAGGAACACTCCTCCACTGCTGGTGGAATTGCAAGCTGGTACAACCACTATGGAAAGCAGTCTGGAGGTTCCTCAGAAAACTGGGCATGACACTCCTGGAGGATCCGCCTATACCACTCCTGGGCATATACCCAGAGGCTTTACCTGCATGCAATAAGGACACATGCTCCACTATGTTCATAGCAGCCTTATTTATAATAGCCAGAAGCTGGAAAGAACCCAGATGTCCCTCAATGGAGGAATGGATTCAGAAGATGTGGTATATCTACACAATGGAATACTACTCTGCAATTAAAAACAATGAATTCACGAAATTCCTAGGCAAATGGTCAGAACTTGAAAATATCATCCTTAGTGAGGTAACCCAATCACAAAAGAACACACATGGTATGCAGTCACTGATAAGGGTATATTAACCCAGAATCTCGGAATACCCTAGACACATTTCGCATATCAATAGATTTCTAAGAAGATGGAAGGAGAGACCCCTGGTCCTGGAAAGACTGGATGTAGGGGAACGCCAGGACAGAGAAATGAGAGGGGGTTGAATGGGGAAAAGAGGGAGGGAAGGGGGTTTATGGGACTTTCGGGGAGGGAGGAAACGGGAAAGGGGAAATGATTTGGAATGTAAATAAAAAAAAATTAGAAAATAAAATTAAAAAAAAAGAATACACACTAAATAGAATGTAATAAAATATTTTTAAAAGAAAAAAACAAAAATGTTTATTATTCTTAGTGTACAAAGATAAACAAATCCAAATGACATTGAGATCCCACCTTAACTAATCACAGCATATATCATCTAAAAATCTAAAAAAAAAATTTAAGAAGTTGCTGATGAGATTTAGGGCAGGGAGAAGCCAGAATAGACTTCTGGGAGGAATGTAAATTAGTCTATAATTATGGAAATCAACATGGACTTTGCTCAATAAAAACAACAAAAAGAGCCATATAATTCTGCTACACCACTCCTAAGAATATTCCTGAAGAAATTAAAGTCTTCAAAATATCATGATACTTTTATATCTGTGTTTACTCCATCAGGGTTCACAAAAGTCAAGCAAGAGAATAAGCATACATATCAATCAATGGACAAAAGGATAATTGAAATATTATATATATATATGTATATACATATAATGAAATATTATTTACTTAAGAAAAATAAATAAATAAAAATCATGCAATTTTAGCTTAATTGATGGAACTGTATTTTTCATGTTAAATGAAATAAGATATCTTCATAAGTATAATTAACTCATGTTTTCTCTAATATGTGAATTTAGAAATAATACTGAAAAATAGGTGCAGTGGTGAATCCCCTTCATCCCAGCACCCTAGAGTCAGAAGCACATAGATCTCTGTGAGTTCGAGGACTTCCTCCATGTCTCTACAAAGAGTTTCAGGACAGCTAGAGTTACATAATGAGACTCTGCCTTCCAGAATAAAACAATAGATGAAGAATCTATCTGGGAATATAGAGTAAACCAATGGAAGGGAGAGAAGGCAATAATACGGATACTAAGGCAAAAAAATGCAATCACAATACTTATACACGTATATAAAAATGTCATAGCACCTAAATTCTTGCTCAATTCATATACGTTAATAAAACTTAAGATAGAACTACCATATGATACACCAATTGCACATTTGAGGGTGTAGCCAATGAAAATGAAACAATTACATAGAAGTGAAATTTCTTCTACTGTGCTATTGCAGCGCTAATCACACCATGAAACCTAACAGTTCATTGTAAGATAAGTGAATAATTAAAATATGGTGAATTTTTTCTTTGAATTTGTTTATGTAGAGGATTACATTGATGGATTCCCATATATTGAACCATCCCTGCATCCCTGGGATGAAGCCTACTTGATCATGGTGAATGATCATTGTGATGTGTTCTTGGATTCGGTTGGCAAAAATTTTTTGAGTATTTTTGCATCAATATTCATAAGGGAAATTGGTCTGAAGTCCTCTTTCTTTGTTGGATCATTGTGTGGTTTTGGTATCAGCGTAATTGTGGCTTCATAGAATGAGTTGGGTAGTGTTCCTTCTGTTTCTATTTTGTGGAATAGTTTGAAGCGTATCGGTGTTAAGTCTTCTTTGAAGGGCTGATAGAATTCTGCACTAAAACCATCTGGCCCTGTGCTTTTTGTGGTTGGGAGAATACCAATGACTGCTTCTATTTCTTTAGGGGTTATGGGACTGTTTAGATGGTCTATCTGATCCTGATTAAACTTTAGTATTTAATATCTGTCCAGAAAATTGTCCATTTCCTCAAGATTTTCCAGTTGTGTTGAGTATAGACTTTAGTAGTAGGATCTGATGATTTTTTGAATTTCCTCAGTATCTGCTGTTATATCTCCCTTTTCATTATTGTTTTTGTTAATTTGGATACTGTCTCTGTGCCCTCTATTTAGTCTGGCTAAAGGTTTATCTATCTTGTTGATTTTATCAAAGAACCAGCTCCTAGTTTTGTTGATTCCTTGAATAGTTCTTTTTGTTTCTACTTAGTTGATTTCAGCCCTGAGTTTTATGATTTCCTGCCTTCTACTCTTCTTGGGTGTATTAGTTTCTTTCTGTTCTAGAGCTTTCAGGTGTGCTGTTAAGCTGCTAGTGTATGCTTTCTCCAGCTTCTTTCTGTAGGCACTCAAAGCTATGAGTTTTCCTCTTAGCACTGCTTTCATTGTGTCCCATAATTTATGGTATGTTGTACCTTCATTTTCATTAAATTCTAAAAAGTCTTTGATTTCTTTCCTTATTTCTTCCTTGACCAAGGTATCATTGAGTAGAGCATTGTTCAGCTTCCATTGTTCAGACACATAGGCAGCAGAGGATGGCCTTGTTGGTCATCAAAGGGAGGAGATGCCTTGGTCCTGGAAGGCTTGATGCCACAGTGTGGGGGAATTCTGGGACAGGGAAACATGAGAGGGTTGATTGGGGAACAGGGGGAGGGGAAATGGGTTACGAGACTTTCGGGGGGAAATCAGGAAAGGGGACATTTGAAATGTAAATGAAGAATACATCTAATAAAAAAAGTAAAATAAAATAAAATATAATGGAAAGAAGGGAGGGAAGGGGAGACTGAAAATAATAGCCTGTCATATATAATACTATAATTGAATGTGGGGATATTATGTTAAGAGACAAATACAGAAAGACAATATGTTGTAAAAGAATTTTAATCCAACAACATGTCTACTCGATCAAGGGATCACATCAAAAGACATAGGTCTGTTTGATCCAGCTGGAATACAAACACAACTTCAATACACATCTTTAATGTAATATCATTTTGTAGAAGGAAGCAACAATGTTTGAAAATGATGTGTAATTGAGGGACACACAAACTGATGAATCAGAGAATGTTTTGACAGAACGAATAAGAGTTAAGATATGCTCAACTTTCACAAGAACAGCACAGGAAAGAGGAGCTATTTAAGAACAGTACAAGGAGAGAGAGTCAGTCAGTTGGGAGTCAATGCAGTGAGTACAGTTTAGTGGAGTTGAGTTCATATGCAAGTTTGTGCTCTTTGGTAAAGATTGACAGACAGAGTTGAAGCCAGAGAATAAGAAACAACCAGAAATTTAGAACAAATTGCGAGAATTTGTTTGAGGCCAAGTAGAACAATTCAGTGAGATGCTAAGAGAAGCCAGATTGAGTCAGTCATCTTGAAGAAGATTATGAACCAGAACACCTGATTTTAACCATCCATCCAGAGATCAGAAGGTATATAAAAAGTGAGCTTATTCAGCAGTAAACCTCCAAGATGACAATTACATCTGTTGAATAAAATTTATTTTTAAACTGTGTAATATCACTTATATGAAAAATCTAAATAATTAAACAGAAACAAGCAAAATTGGTTTTCTCAGGAATGGTTTATGTGTAAAATTTGGCCAGTGTTAGCATTAAACTTCAAAACAAAAATGAAGTCGTTTGGAATATCTAACATATCCCATAGATAGTGACTGCTTTAAAATTATGAATCATTTACTTAGAATTTGATTTAAGTAGAAATATATAATTATATGAAACAAGAAACAATTAGTGAAGAATGAAGTCAAAAATTTGAAGGAGAGGAGGAAGTGTTGTATGGGAGGGTTTGAAGGGAAGAAAAGGAAGGTGAGCTGTCATTATAGTATAATCACAAAAGTAAAAACTTAAACAGTAGATCTGCTGTTTCGTTATATAAATACAAAATTCCAACAATATGTCAAACGTATTAAATAATTTTATTACAGACATAACTCCAAAATGTATATCAACTTACAAAATTGCATGCCATGAATTATCCTTTAGTAGAGCCATGTCTCAGCTATTTCATTTTATATACTTTCAGTGCACCTAAAATATTTAAATGATATAAATAAAAACTAAAACTTTAATGTTTTTTCAGTGGTTTATTAGTATTGCCATCCTGCCACATTCTTTTTCAAGTTATAAATAGAATCCTCAAAACTGAAACGTTAGAGAATTGGGCTCTGTTACTTAACTTGTTAAATAATCCTCAGCCACTTAGATAAATCTTCTTTATGGATTAAATGATACCATTTCTTGTGTTGTGAACTCAAGATATCAGAATTGTGGATACATTGTTATGATATGTCAGAATTACTGTACCTCTGACTTTATATTATGTATCTTCAACTCAAGTTAAGAAAAATGTTTCATTAAGATGTCACAGCATTTCCAAGAGTTTGACAATATGTACAAACCAGTAAGACACAAGTACTCACTGCTAAACAAAAGGTACTCAAGAACATATGTCTCTATCAGTGTATCTGAGATGCTATGATAGATATTTCTGTAGGCAGAAAAATTATAAAAATAAAAATTTATTTATTTTCATATAACTATACCAACACAGTTCATGAATTGTTGTAGAATCATGTAGAAGTTACTGTGTATTCTGTTTTTAAGGATTTTATACAAAGATGACATTCTTTCTAGGTAATCCAATCTAAGGTGATTATCCATAAAAAAACATGTTTGTACTAGAAACACTAAATGGACTCAGTTGTTACATTTTTCTGTATCTATTTGTGTGTGTATGTGTGTTTATGTATATATATATATATATATATATATATATATATATATATATATATATTCATACATACATACACACACACCTATTCTTTCTCTCTCAGCAACCATTGACTGCTAGTATTTCATCAGCAAGGATGGGGCCATATGAAATCCTTCCCATCTCTATCAGTACCTCTACTAGTGTAGCTATTATATAGGTCTTGCTTAGATAGATCACAATATTGTTGAGATCTCATGGATTCACAATCCCTGCTGTACCTATAAGGTACTAACTACAGGGATCCTAATCCTCTGGCTTTTTCATTCTTCCCATTTCCTGTTATCCAATGTTTCTTGAACTTTCTGTATTGGGTTTGTGTATTAATTGAAGAGTGGCACTCCTTCCCCACAGGCATTTGTATCCTGAATTTAGACCTATTATGTATCTCTGAAGTAGCCTTTACCTATTGTAAAAATGACTTCTTTGTTGAGGGATGAAAGCTGAACTTTATCCACGCATATAAGGATGAGTATTCAGAATACAGTTAGAAATTTCTACTGTAGTGTCTATGACCTTGCTAAGAATAGGTAGTTGTTTGGATTTGCAATGTTACCCAAAATTTTCTCCCTGCTGAACAGGGCATAAGTCCAATTAGGCGACTGTGTCTGGTAACCAAGATAAAACTGTCACTTTTGCCCCATTGAGGATTTCTTGCAGAATCATTCATTATTGTGTTTCAAAGGCTTCACGGATAAGTGGTACTACTGTTTATTTTTCTCCTTTAGCAGCTTGCATGGCTTCCTACAATACTACGAGAGCTTGACATCAATGTCTCCAGAAACGGGATCTTAACTTCAAGTTCTGGCAGGCAGCCAAAGAAAACAGCAATTATCTATATTAGTTTTGGTGTTTCTGAACCCCCCCTGACTAACAATTTGAGGGGAAGTTTCCCTTGCCTGGTACTGATATATTGTTAGTATATCATTCTTCCAAGGAGCATTACCACCCTGCATAGAATAGCAACATTTAACCAGTTATGTATGTATGTATGTGTGTATGTATGTATGTATGTATGTATGTATACATGCATTTATGTATATATGAGTATGTATGTATACACATACTTATATATAATATCATTTAATGTCTTTTTAAAGTAATATTATAAAATAATATTTCTCTGTAGCTTTTCAAACATCCATCCTCCTTCCAAGTTAAAAATCTCTCCTAATTTTCTCCTTTCCCTCTTTAAATTATTAATTTCATTGCTATTCAAAATTCATGACAGCAGAAGTAACATTTAGATTCTTTATCATTGGGAGCTTTATGTGCTTATACATTCTAGTCTTAAATATTTTCAAAGATTTATTTTTGTCCTCGTCAGGATTAATGGTGTTATGATGAAATAGCATTACAAAAAGCAACACGGGGATGAAAGTTGTTGGCTTACACCTCCGTTTCATTATTCATCACTGAAGTAAGTCATGAAAGGAACTCAAACAGCAGAAACCTCAAGGCAGGAACTGAGTCAGAGGTAATGAAGGAGCACGCTTACTGGCTTGCTCATCATGGCTTGTTCAGCCTGCTTTCTTATAGAACCCTGAACTACCAAGAAGGTGTGGTTCCATCTATAATGGGCTGGCTACAGCCTACAGCCTGATCTTATGGAGACATTTTCTTAATTGAAGTTCTCTTGTCTCAGATGCCTTTTGCTTGTGTCAAGTTGGCATAAAACTGACCAACACAGTTAAAATCACACAATAGTTCTTCATGGCTATATTTTAAGATACAGGGAACTTAATTGTTTACCACACTTATGTACTGAATCTATTGCTCTTTGTAACATAGAATGAACACTTGAGATGTAAGAGACAAAGGGGATATCTTAGGAAAAGACAGTTAAATGTTCTTTAAACTGAACTAATAATGAAAGTAAAAAGTTATATTTTCTGAAAAGGGTGATTTAGTGACTTGGAAAATTTAATTATTGTTATATTATTAGATTAAAGTATCAATAAACATTGGTATCATCTGAACTGATTAGTGAGCAGTATTACAATTTTAGATTAATAAAGCTATGATAAATAACTTTGCCTCCCTGGAAAAGTTAGAGGATGGAAGTTGTAATGCAAAATAAATAGGTCTTGATAAATTGACACTATACTTTCCATAACATACACCTTCTCTGTGAATGCATATGTCTGCCTGTCTACTTTTCTCTCTCCTTAAATTTCTGTCTTCTCTTTTGATTTTATCAACATATTTCCATTTCTTCATTATAGGCTGTACTATTTTCATATTTAGGACACTTATCTGGTTTTAGTTTTCTGAAAATAAAGTGCATTTATTTTTTCTTACCAAGAAGAAAAGACTAACCCCCATCACAAATCTCCATTTAAAAAAATACTTCTGGACTGGAGATACTGCAAGTCCAGAGACTACGGTGGAGAGTTCCCAGCATGGTGGCTCACAACCATTATGTAATGAGATCCGATGTCCTATTCTGGTATGTCTGTAAACATCTACAGTGTGGATAGATAGATAGATAGATAGATAGATAGATAGATAGATAGATAGATAGATAGATAACATATATATATAGCTTTTAAAAATACTTCTGACTCAGAAATATACAATTGTTCTAAATAAAACCAATAATTAAATATAAAATACTCCACTGTTACCCTATTATTTACTTTTCTACTGCTGTGATAAAACATCTATCTATCTATATCTATATCTATATATATATATATATATATATATATATATATATATAAATCTTTTAAAAATACTTCTGACTCATTACTGAAAGATATTGTTTCTGATAGTTTATGGTTTGAGGCATGTTACTTTACATGATGTTTTTATAAATGTTATAGTAGTGTGAAAACTAATGACTAATATGAAACATAGGTAAATTATAAATAAGAAATATGTTGAAATATAAAATTTTACATTATTTGCTTAAGAAATATACAATTGTTCTAAATAAAACCAATAATTAAATATAAAGTACTCCACTGTTACTGTATTATTTACTTTTCTACTGCTATGATAAAACATTATGATGAAGACAACTTATGAAATAAAACATCTAATTTGGCTTACAGTTTCAGAGTTCAACTCCATGATGGTGGAGCAAAGGCATAGTGTCAGGTAGCTGGAGTAATAGCCTCGATTGCATATCTTACAAACAAGAGATACTGTGACTTATTTAAGACTTTGATGCCTTAAATCCTGCCCCACCACATATCTTCCAACAAAGCCACACCTTGTAATCTGTCCCAAATAAGTCCACCATTGAGGACCATTTTCAAATATATGGGCCTATAGGAGCCATTCTTATTCAAACTACCAAAATATACTCCCTGGCTATCATAGGCTTGTGGTCATATCATAATGCAAAATATATTTAATCCAACATTAAAATTCCTTATTGTCTTTCATGTTTCTTAATTTCTTGGAAGATACTTTGGGCGTTTAAACCTCTAGAATTAGAAGGCTAGAAGACTGGTAATACTCTTGGAGTAGACTGCAACAAAAAGGCTGAACTGTTCTTCACCTTCCTGCTACCCTCACTGGTACAGGACAGCAGTAAGGGAAGTGAACAGGAAAATGGGGATCTCTTAACTGCTTGTGCAGTGGAAATCCTTGCTAGGGGCTAGTGTCATCATTATGCTTGGGGGTTTAATAGTCCAAAAGTCTCTTCCAAAACTCAAGGAAACATCTTCACTATATCCCCCGTAAAATAAAAACCCTGATCGAATATTTCCAACATACAATATCACAGACTATGCATTATCATTTGAAAAGGGAAAAATTGGGGCATGGTGATGAAATACTGGACCAATGCAAGACCAAACTCCAAGAAGAAAAACTCCACATTTTGTAATTTCATGCCTAGTGTAAAAGAGCACAGATGGATCTTCCCTTCTGGCTTTGTAGACTATAAAATACTACTCTGTCTTGGGCTGGTACCACTACCTGTCTCCAGCTCTCCATGGAAGATACTCATTACGGTTCTGGTACCTCTAAATTCTTGGGATCTCCAGTACAATCCTGAGTTCACTTTCACAGTTTTACACAGTAGCCTTTCAAGGCCTCTATTCAATAATACCTTACCACACATCTAGGATAAGCAGCTATCCTTGACTGCAGTGGATGATTCCACATGGTCTTTATACATGTATCTTTAATGAATCCAAATCAGACTCATATAGGTAACAAGGCCAAATGAGCTCCCCACTTGGGATGGAGGTTCAACCTTTTGAATCACATTTGCATCAATTTTCATTTGTTGTAGCATCCTCCCCCCAGCCAATCAGAAAATTATTTAGGCGCTTCTTTCACAAATTGAAAGCTTAGCTAGCTGGGATCTTGCCCTGGGGATATCCCCTTTCATTTAAATCAGGCCACTCCTTAATCTCCTTTCCCTTCAGCATAAGTCTTAGCTCCAGCCTTAAATTTTCTGATGTTGCTTTCCTCTTCAAATAATTTATTTATTTATTTATTTATTTATTTATTTATTTATTTATTTATTTGCTTCACTTGCTTACTTTCTTTGTAGACGTGTATTAGAATGATTACTGATAACATGACATAATATTAGGATGATTTGAAAAATTATTTGCCAAGAAATTAGTATACTATTTTTCAATTTAGCATCAGGTAAATTCTTAGGACAAGGACAGATGGCAGCCACATTTTCCCCATAATATCACAAGAACAGTATCTAGCTCTGTTGCTAATATTGTTCCTCTCTAAAACTCCTGTCTCAAGTTTCTGCAGATAAATAGCTCTCAACACTACTGTTTTCCAAGATCATACTAGGATGACTCATTAACCTGTGACTACAGTATTCAATTACTTTCCTAATTCAAAGTACCATGTTTTTACAAAATTCCTTATAAAAACATGGATCAGTGAAGTGTGTTACAACAATACTTTACTTGTTGGTGTCAACTGTCTTATTTACTTTTCTATTGCTGTGACAAAATACCATGACCAATGAAACTTTTAGATGTAAAGACTTATTTAGAGATAATAGTTCCAGAGGAACAGATGTCTTTCACCATCTTGGCAAGGAGCTTGGTAGGTAGAAGGCAGGCCAACAAGGTGCTGGATCAAAGCTGAGAGATCACATTCTGATCCACAAATAGGAAGCAGAGAATGGGCTAGGCATACCAGAAGGCTGTTAAGACTTCAAAGCCTTCATTTCCCCCAATAAGCATGCCTTCTTCAACAAGGTCACAACTCCTAATCCTTCCCAAACATTTCTATCCACTGAGGATCAAGTATTCAAACATATGAGCCTATTGATACCATTTTTATTTCAAACCACAATATTCCACTTTCTGTTATCAAAAAAAAGTAATCATCAAAAAATTACTTTAGAGTTTGACCTCTAAGTTTATGATAAAAGAACATATAATCATTGTCATTATGCTTTGTAGATTTCAAAATTCATGTATGTTAATTAAGGTATATGATTTTCTGTGACAAAACAATCTCCTTAATCATATTCTTAACAAGGATTAACAAATAATGAGCTAGACTTTTTGGCAGACAAA
This sequence comes from Tokudaia tokunoshimensis, assembly GCA_036184795.1. Classification (NCBI taxonomy): domain Eukaryota; kingdom Metazoa; phylum Chordata; class Mammalia; order Rodentia; family Muridae; genus Tokudaia; species Tokudaia tokunoshimensis. The sequence continues at coordinate 42,043,503 of BTHU01000023.1, forward strand.
ATTTCAAGACAGTGCAATATTGATGCTGCTGTGTGGTGATTATATCACTCTTTACTGTAAAGTTAAAGGAACCTCCAAAGTATTTCCAATCAGCTATGATATATGAGTATGTAAGTGTGCATACACATATGCCAAATTGTACTTAGAGTCATGGATTACTTAAATTATAGTTTATTTACATGCTAGTTAGATTATTGATTACTAATATGATGCTTGAAGTTAGAATATTGTATATCCCAATACTTCTTCATTGCATTTAAAATAGTGTAGACCATATTTTCATATATTTAAGTACTAATATTGCATGTTTTATTTAAATAAAATTTATGTAATATAAAATGCCATTTTGATGTATATAGTTCAATGGCATTAACTTTATGCTCATGTTGTTATACAACCATCACTCTTATTTGTCTACAGATTTATTTAAGTCTTGCTTATAGAAGAGCTTTCCAGGAAACAAAGCATTTTATCCCCTACCAATTGCCATGGCAACCACTATACTTCATTTTGTTTTGTGATTTTAACCAAATGTATTTGTCACTTACTAAAAATAAAATCAGAATTTATTATTTTTCTTCCTGACTTATTTTACTTAATGCAGTATTTTCTATGTTCATCTCTGTTATGGTCTGTATCAATTTTTTAAGACTGAATAATATGCCACTGTGTGCATATGTAGGTATATGTGTTCGTTGCATCCATTTTGTTTATATATCCTATTGGCTGATAATGAATACTTATATTATTTCCCTGTTATGATTAATATTGATATGAACATATGTTTTCAAATATCTCTTTGCATCTTTGCTTAAACACTTTTGGATATATAAAAGAAGAGAAATGTAATTGTTTGAATGAGTGTGGCCCCTGTCTTTGAACTCTAGGTCCCTAGTTGATGTACTATTTTTAAAGAATTAGAAGATATAGCCTTATTGGAGGATAAACATCACTTAGGGGTAGACTTTGAGGTTTCAAATCCCATGCCAGGTCTGATTTTTAACTCTCTCTGCTCCCAACATTTGGATAAGGCAAAGCTCCCAGCTATTGTTCCAGCACCATGTTTGGCAGCCTGTCCCTATGATCCCTGTCATAATGATCATTGAAACTAACAGCCTGAAACTGTAAGCAAGCCCCAAACTAAATGTTTTCTTTTATAAATTGCCTTAGTTATTGAGTCACTTACCTGCCATAGAAAAGGAAGTTGAAACATGAAGATACTGGAGCTAGTCTATGACACCATTACAATCTTTTTCATAGTAGAAAGGCTTTATGCGTTCATACCAGCAGGTCATCCATTTTTCCATGTCATTTGGAGCCCTTGTTTGCTTGTTTGTTTTATCTGGAAGTTTTTTTATTATTGTTATTAAATTATTTATTTATTTACATTCCAAATGTTGTCCCTCTTCCTGATCCCTCATCCCCAAGTTCATCACCCCATCCTACCTCCCCCTTTGCATCTGAGAGGGCACTCCACATACACACACCTCACCTCCACCCCTGCCAGCATCCCCCTTCTCTGGGGCATCAAGTTTCTACAGGACAGGGCACGTTCTCTCCACTGAGGTCAGGCAAGGCAGTCCTCTGCTACATATGTGACAAGGAACACAGACCAGCCTATGTATGGTCATTGGTTGGCAGCTTAGTCTCTGGAAGTTCTGAGGGGGACTGGTTTAGTTGATAGTGTTGTAATTCCTATGGGGTTGCCATCCCCTTCAGCTCCTTTAATCCTTCCCCTAACTCTTCCATAGGGTCCCCAGGTTCAGTCCAATGGTTGGATATGGGTATCTGCATCCGTTTCAGTCAGCTGCTTGTAGAGTCTATCAGAAGACAGCCATGCTAGGTTCCTGTTTGCCAGCACAACATGGCATCAATAATAGTGTCAGGGTTTGATGCCTGTGCATGGCATGAATTCCAAGATGGGCCAGTCACTGGATGGCCTTTCCTTTAGTCTCTACTCCATTTTTGTCCCTGCATTTCCTTCAGACAGGAACAATTCTAGGTCAAAATCTTTAAAAATAGACTGCGGGTCAAGTCTATCTACTAGAGATAGTTTCTTCAGGTTCCATCTCCCTATTGTTGGGCATTTCAGCTAAGGTCATTCCCATTGAGATCTGGTAGCCTCTCACATCCAAGGTCTCTGGAATATTCTAGAGGTTCACACACACCCTCTCCCCCCTTTGCTGTTGCATATTTCTATTCATTTTCCAGGCTCTCGGTTTCTCTCCTGTCTCTGCCTCCATACTTGATCCTGCCCCCTTTCCTGTTCCCTCCCTTCTCACACCCAGACCCCCTCCCTCACTCTGCCTTCCAAGATTATTTTGCTTTCCCTTCTAAGTTGGATTGAAATATCTTCTGTGAGTTGTATCATGGGTATTCTATAATTTTTGGCTAATATGCACTTATCAGGGAGTATATACCATGCTTGTCCTTTTAGGTCTAGGTTACCTCCCTCAGGTGATATTTTCTACTTCCATCAATTTGCTGGCAAAGTTGCTGTTGTCCTTGTTTTTAATAGCTGGATAATATTCCATTATATAGATGAACCATATTTTTGTATCCATTCTTGTGTAGAGAGACATCTCAGTTGTTTCCAGTTTTCTGGTTTTTACAGGCTGCTATGAACATGGTAGAGCATGTGTCCTTGTGGTATGGTGGGACATCTTTTTGGGTATACACCCAGGAGTGGTATAGCTGGGTCTTGAGGTAGAACTATTCTAAATTTTTATAATGATGGCCTGTATTTGCCCTTTGCTTATAATTTGAGCATCTTCTTGGAAGTAAGTTGTTTTCAAATTCTGCCCAGATTTTGGAATTCAGCTGGTGGGTTGTTTTCTACTTGTTTGTTTGTTTGTTTGTTAGTTTTTATAGTACTTTAAATATTTGAAATATTAATAAATTATATGATTGCAAATACTCATTTCCATTGCATTTTATTGATAATGTTCCTTGATATATAATACTTTTTTCTTTTTATGCAATCCACTTTATGTTTTTATTTCTTTTTATATGACCTTCTGGTGAAATACCCAAGAAAGTACCACAAAATCTAATACTATGATGTTTTTTACACTATCTTCTAAGTAGTTTTGGAGTTTTAGATCTTATATTTAGTATTTTGTTCCAATTTAAGTAATTTTTTGTCTCTTAAATCTCAGCTCTTTTGAAAATGAGTATCTACTTTCTATGTTATTTTTAAAAAGACTAAACTTTTGTTCTTACCCCTATTTTTTAGCCACATTTTTATTTTATTTTCTATATTCTTTGTTTACATTCTAAATGATTTCCCCTTTCCCAGTTCCCCCTTCCCCGAAAGTCCCATAAGCCCTCTTCCCTCCCCCTGTTCCCCATTTGCCTAAGAATTTCATGAATTCATTGTTTTTAATTGCTGAGTAGTATTCCATTGTGTAGATAATATACATGGAAAATATCTCTGATAAAATTGAAGAAATATATAGAAAAACATGTTAAGATTGACTACTTCATGGAAAAATTATACAGATAAAATGGTAGGCATAAAAATATTCCTAAGTTGATTGAAAGTGGAATTATATACATTTTCTGATAAAATTGAAAATCTATAAGGAAAATATTTCTGGTAAAAGTCAAGAAATATATAGAAAAACACATTAAAACTGACTATTTCATGAAAAATTATACAGATAAGATAGTAGGCATAAAAATATTCCTAAATTGATTGAAAGTAGAAGTAAAAACATTTTCTGATAAAATTGAAGATTTACATGGAAAATAAGCCATTTTTAGATAAAGAAAATTTATCCTCTCAAATAAGTGATTATTAATATTTTTCTTCTCCCTTCCTCCCTTCTTCCTTCCTTCTTTCTATACTTCCTTTTCAGTTTACTACCTGTTTTTTTGTTTGTTTGTTTACTGTTTCTCAGTATGTAGCCCAGACTCATCTATAACTCTTGTAGTCTCTGCCAACTGAGTATGGAAATTATAGATAGGCATGGGCAACTATACTATTTAGAAACACTATTTACTATTATTTACCACTATTATCATTTGAAATGTAGTAGGGCGATAATGAAACCATGTTATCTGTCTTTCAGTAGCATAATCCATTATTGCTAGACATGCTCCTGTGATCACTTCAGTCTATTTGACCAATTTGTCCTTAACACAACTATGCAAAGGAGGTAGGTGATTGATTGATGTTTTTAGAATGAAAGCACAAAAATGGTACCTGTATTATTAATATAATATAATATAATATAGCATCTAATTATTCATTAGGATAGAAACAAACTTTATATGTGTTCAGCCACCACTGTTTTAAGATGATTAGTTTTCAATAAGTAAATAAAATAAGCTAATTAAAATAAAGCCATGATCATTTTATTGTAAATATCCTTCAAGAATAATGATGCATATGTTAGCAGACTTTACTTGTTTTCACACTGAAAACATTATATATAACCCTTTGGTGATTTCTGTTACAGAAGTTCAATTGTTATGTTAATGAAAACAAAATATATTGGCAAGGGCTGAAAGGTGAAATGTACAGTAAACCATGACAATAAGACATAAAAAGTCTAAGATTTATAGGAAAATACTACAGAAATGGACCATAAAGTATGATGAGGCAAGGCATATATGACAGAGAAGGACTGCACAAGTGAAAAGTGCCAAATAAGCAAAGACAAAGTAATAAGAGGTATATCTTCTACACTTAATTTATTGGGAGTATAATATATTTTGTGAATTCTACAGAAGTTCAGGACAATAGGAATCTTTTCCCCCAGGAATAAGTAGGTGCAATAATTGAAACAAATTTACTTAATTGTTTTCTGTCTGGGATGGAAATAAGTAGTGTATAAAGTCACAAAACATCATACATTGAAATTCCAAGGTCAGTAAGATGAAAATTCAAACTCTGGTTAATGTATTTGATAGAAATATAACTGTATCACTTACTTTCATTTTTTTGTAAAGTAATAAGGTACATATTACAAATCTAGGGAAATAATTTAAGATAATTCATATCTTACTCTGTACTGCCTATACCTTCAGCAAATTATACTTACAGTTTGGTGTTATTATATAAGTGTGACAAAAAATTGGAAGTACATTGCACTCACATTGGTCATTTACATTTCTAGCAAGCTTTAAGTGAATAAATCAAGACAAAAAAGTATACTGTAGAAAATGGCAAAACTAGAACAGCTATCACATCAAAGAGAAAACACATTATAAAAAAATTTAAATGGTGTAGATTTTACTATTTGAAGCATGCCAGCTTCTACACAGCAGAACACAATACATGAGTGTTGCAGTGTTCACCCCATGTATGCATCCTATCTGCTCTAATTGTTAAAAATTAATATAAAAATCCAAAATTGTTTAATTTTTTAATTGTTTACATTTGTCTTTCTGTAATTACATTGGTTTTCCAACAGGTCATTAATATAATTAGCTAGCCTTACTCTGTTATAAGTGTTGAGACATGATTTGCTATTTGTAAAGGTAATGATTAATGAAGAAAATGACAGAACTCCAAAAGTTAAATACTAGAAAAGGCAATCCCAATTTAGAAAAGGAGTCTAATCTTCCACTTAGAGTTCTGATTGATAAATGATATCTAGAGAGTTAAATAACAGTGCAATTTCAGTAGTTATAGTTCCATGCCAATGCATTATGATACAAATATATCTATCTTAAATTCTTAGTAATTGCTTTTGCTGAACCTCACAACCAAAGTCAATAATATAACTTGCCATCAGTTAAGACATGAGGCTGGTATCCAACTCTGTATTCACCCTATTTGTTTAACTTGTACTGAAGGAAAAAATGTAGGTGCTAGAGAAGTGGTTCTGTAGTTAAGGACACTGACTTCTCTTCCAGGGATTCTGAGTTCAATCATAGCAACCACATGGTGACTCACAACTATCTGTAATGGGATCTGATGTTCTCTTCTGGTGTGTTAGAAGACAGCTACGGTGTACTCACATCTATAAAATAAATAAATAAATCTTTAAAAAAGCAGTGTAATAGCAAACTTCACTTGTCTTGGATTTCTCATGTAATAATTTCTTTACAACATGAACTAGTGTGTAGCTGTAATCTTCAATTATGTACTCTTCCATTATGCCCCTGATCGTGGGTAATGTATTTGTGCTTGTATGCATATCCTTTTCTTGAAACAGCAAGCAAGCTAAAAGCAGTCTTATAAAATGAATATCTACTGCAATTTATGGATATTATATGAATAAAAAAATGTTTGTGTTACTGCTAGTTTTCTGGGTCAATGACTTAATCCACCATAAAGCTGTTAAATATTTCTATAAAATATCATTTACTCATTGCTTTTTAGTTGTTCCTGTGTTGTTCAATAAAAGACGGAGCCTTTTGTTAAGCATAGAAATAGAGTCTCACATAGGCAGACATAGAGACACACACAAGCACAAAAGGACAGGCACAGACAAAGCTGCAGATTCACAAGACAGCAGACATCATGCAGGTACAGGGTGAGTAGAGAATTCAAATCTAGGCTTGCTCTTGCTTAAATGACACCAAAGCAAAGTGTTTTGATTTCTTTCTTTAAAGGACACCAGCACATTATTGGTGACTCTGAGATAATCTCTAATACATTAAATCTATGCACAGTTCCATTATTGCACAATACACCCCATATTTTATTCACTAAACTTGGACAAAAATGGCTTACACTAAAATATGACTGCATTTCTATTTCAATACCATTTTAAGCATGCAGGAAATGATTATAGACTTCTTAAAACTAGTGCTAATTTGCAGTGGTGGAGAGTAATAAAGTAATTTTGAACGCTAAATTGTGTGACACCAGGCATGACTTCTGTTTCTGCCAAAGAGATAAGCAATTAAGACAATGAGGAGACTTCCTATAAGAAAAGCCACAAATGGCAATAAACTTAGCTCAGTTTCAACCTGTTGGAATTCCTCCACAGATCTAAGCTCTGTTTTTAAACATAAAACTCTGAACTTATCCAAACATTAAGGATGTTGAAAGAAAAGATATGTGCTTCAGTATTACAAGTCTAAGAATTTCCAATGGCTACTTGAAAGACTATCAGTGAGTAAACTTCAAACAGAGACTCCTGATGTCCCATGGGTTGCATTTTAACTGAATTCCTTGAAGAAAAAGAAGTCTCTAGAAGCTACATACATTTTATACCAGAAGTTACAATGTTTTTCTGGCAAACTTCTAGTATTGCTAGATGAGAATAGCTGGGTATTTGAGTTCATATTTAATATTCTTATTACTTTTATTTTATAATTTTCTCAGTTATTTCCTCATATTGCAAAAAAAATGGTTAAACTTGTTCCATTCATGTTACATTTACATGAAATTGGAGTTTTGATTCTTGAACAAAGTGACAAAGTAGTGGCATTGCAGGTGGTGAGATTTATTAGTTTCAGTAGATTTATTTCTTACTGAGCTTGAAATATAATCCTGCAAACCAAGATCATGGTAAGTAGTGGTTACATTACCCATATGTATCTGGTTACCTCTGTAACATGTCTGCACTTATGTCAATTTAATTCTATAGTTTTGATTAGTGTGATCATGTGTTGAAGAAAACAGTTCTGTGTAACAAATAAACAAAATTTAATAGTTGCTTACTATAATGTGTTATAGCAATATATTAAATTGAGAGCCAATGTGCAACCCCTGCTGAAAACAATCATTACACTTGCATTAGAAGCTTTTTTATTTAATCACAGCACATGCTAGTCAATAATAGTAAATGAAATGGTACAATAAAGGTCACATTATTATCAAAACTTTTAACAGATTATTTTGCCTAGCAGGTGGCTCAAGAAGTGATCATTCACTTAAATTATTCCGTAGTCCTTTGGTGTCTTCCACCCTCCACACACACACAAACATAAAGAGAAAAAGAAACATGCAACTAACAGTGGGAGAAGCTACACCTTCCAACCCCACTGTAGCCTGTCTAGGGTGAACGAGCAGGGTAGGTAGCCAAAAAAACTTTCATATCTTAAAATACTGCAGCCTGTCAACTTGGGTTTGCACCTTTAAAAGTCTCACATTCAATGGTATAAAAATTTCCATTCAAAAGAAAAAAGGAAGAAATGGATATGGAATGAGTTTGGCTCAATGCAAGACTGAAACCAAAGGGTGCAAAACCCCAAACCCGCAGTTTCAAGTCTCATATCTGGAGCTTATTGGCAACATCTGAACTTCCAAAGAAATGGACAGTCTTCCCATGCAAATTCTGCAGGTTGAAACCTTTCATTTGGATCAGGTCTATTCTATACCTGTAGATTTACATAGTAAATGCTCTATATTTCTGGTGCTTCTACCATCCTGGACTCTCCACTCTAACTTGGGTTTTACCTTCAGAGTTTTATGAAATGACCCCTTTAAAAATATCCTTGTAAAAAATGCCCTATAGGATGCTGATGGAGGTGTGGTGGGGATAGGCAGCCCAGTGGGGTAGCACTCTCTTTCTCAGAGGTAGAGAGGGGGAGGGGGAGAAGAAATTGTGGAGGGGGAACTGGGAAATGGGGCAACTTTTGGAATGGAAATAAGTAAAATAATTTATAAAGATTCAAAAAGGAATAAAGAAGATGCCCTATAGAAAGAAACTATGGAGGCATTTCTCAGTTGAGGTTTCCTCCTTTCAGATAATTCTAGCTTGTGTCAAACTGACATTAAAAATAGAAAGCATGTTATCTTTTTATTACTTTTAGCATTATGAAATATTTTGGTACATAAACATCATATTTATCTATCCCTCATCAAAATGTCTTTTGAAGGTTGGGGAGACAGCTCCATGAGTAAACCATTTGCCACAAAGCATGTATTCTGTGATATGATTTTAATCCCAAAACTATGTAAAATCCAGGTATAGTGGCACGTACTTATAGTATCAACAACAGGGGAGGTAAGGACAGGGGGAACCACATGGTTCCCTGACAACAAACCTCACTCAATTGGCAAGCTCCAGGCCAATGAGATCTTGTCTCAAAAAGCAAAGTGAATGACTATTAAACTTTGACAGCTGAAGTGTACCATATGCACACACACCATATGCATACACATATACACACTTGAGCACACACATTCACATGCATAATCAAGAGGCAAAATTTAAATCTCAATCATTTGCTCTTCTGAGAAATATGTAAGTAACTCTCCTTGCACATATTTCTTTGGGCTCCTAAGAGTGCTCATGAAAAATAGAATCAATCATTAAGCTGTAACTTTTCTTTATTTTTCAGAAAAGTTTTTAATTAAAGGGCAAAGGCTAGCAGTTCATCTTAACCTTCATCAAAATGAAGGATGGCAATCAATTACAATGTCAAAAAGATAATAAATTTTGTTTGAATGCACACAGGAGAAAAAAATATTATGGGGAAAAGATACCCCTGCTACACATTACCTGGCCTCAGTTGCTTCCTGAAACCTAGGTATCAGCTTCCACAACACTGCACTCTCTTCATTTGATACCAGATCCAGCATCACATTCCGGTGCTTGCTCATTTTGTACTCTGGTTCACTTTCATCAAAGCTCTACTTGGATTCCCTGGGAGCTTATTCTCAAGCATAGAAAAGTTACTGCACTTTCAGTCCAAGTGATGGTCCTTTCAAATTAATTTTCATTCTAAAACTCTGGAACAGGTCAGGTCTTCTCCTCTGGGTTTATATATGTTTATATATGTATTCCTACCAGGCTTGGTATTCACTAGATAATCCAAGTCAGCTTTTGGGTTCAGATAATTCTCAGTACTCAGCCTCTCAAATGCTGGGACTATAAGTGTGTGTCCCCACCATGCCCCATATTTTCTCCATGATAGCAGCAATCTATAACAATTACAGCAACTTGGAAGATACTTTGCCTGCCATGTCTACCACTTTATCTGTTCACACTCCCTTCCTATCCAAGAGTATGTTTTTCATATCTTTTTTTTTCTACTGCCTGCTTTTTTGTCACTGTACATCTAATCACTCAGAGAACAGTAAGCTTGCTGTATCCTGGACATTATGCTATCTTGAATTATGCTCAACAATATATACTGGTCCATTATTGTTGAATTCAATCTTACTCAATTTTTCAGAACACAAGCCAAACAGAGTACAATTCTTTGCCAGAATATGGCAGGAACAGCCTTTAGTCCAATAGGACACATAATCCATCTGAAAATGTATGAGCTCTTTTCTCTTTACACATTTCTCAGATTAATGGTCCTCTACGGTACCTGCACCCCCCCAAAATAGCCCATTAAGCTCTGCTATAGCTTTCTAAGTTCTTCAAAACCCATGGTTCCATCTATTCCACATTTCTCCCATAAACTAATTCCAAAACCTATAAACCACATGAATGGGTCTTTAGCAGCAGTGACTTCACATTTCCATACTATTTTTGTGTGATTGCTACGTCTTGTCACTGTGAGTAAACACTTGAATTCTTTCAAAAAAGCATCCAAAAAAGTAGGTTTTGTTGTTGTTGTTATTGTTGATATATAAGGTTATAATACATAATGTAAGGGTAGAGAAGGAAGCAGAGAAACACTTTGTAAGCTTTCAAAGCCAGAAAAGCCTTGTAGTCTCATGTGTCTGAAAGGATGAGGTTTTGAATTATAGTCATAAACTAATGTTTCACAAAGTTAAGTAATAAAGTTGTAAATGTTGTTATCTTCATAAGATTTTATTAATAGTAAGGTAACTATTCCTGCAACATGTTTGTTACAATTTTTCTAGTTCAGTTAAATCTACCTAATTCTAATTAGAACCCAATTCTAAAGCAGATTTTAGTTACAGGATTGTAATTCCACGATGATCTAATGACCTCCATATAAAAAGAAAGGAAGAGACACTAGGCCTCAACTTGCCTCTGGAGATATAGGATCAGTTTGAATTGAATCTAATTGGCTGCATATTTTCATTATTATGTCCATCTGTCAACTGATGCAAGTATTTGGAAAGTGTATATAGGACTAAACAATCTATCTCTTTATAGGTCAGAAATTTCCTGAGATAGATAAATGAAAGTTAAGACAAAATGCCATATCTTATATTGGGATCTTGATGGTTAATCATACTAATGTTTCTTAGAGATTTGAGATGCTGATCTATAGGCTAATTAATCATCTGAAATGGATTTCATTTCTCTTCAATGACAGTTTGCAAATTTATTAGGTGTTAGTTTTCAATTAAAAATAAAATTTGTCTTACAATAAATGTTGAGCATGTTGTCTGAAATAATAATAATGTTTCATTTTGTAATAGTTCATTAACTTATTGCTCTAAAAATATCAATACCCATGGTTTTAAATGTGTAACTTAAGTTGCTTTCAAGAATAATCATATTATTCTTCCTCATGACAGTCTAAAGATAACAGACAAAACTGAGACAGCTCTCACTGGCATAGATTTAATGATCAAATAAAAATATGATGTAAGCATGCTTTCAAAGTACATCCTACATTTGTATAGCTTTTGTAATATATTACATATATATATGTGTGTGTGTGTGTGTGTATGTGTGTGTACATGTATACATACATATATAATATACACATATATTCTTTTCAGTATAACTTCCTGATTATTATTACTTCTGTTATTCATTTGGTGCTTATTAACAAATGCTAGAGTAAACCAGGTGCTCAACAGACCTATTTATATAATTTTTGTAGTCATGGCAACTAAGTGTTTCTCATTTACAAAATAGAGCAAATTTGAAGGAAAAAAAAACAAATGCAGCTCAAAGAATCCTTAGCTATGTTGTGAGTCTTTTGCTGTGAGACAAAAGAAGAAAGGGGAAATAATTTTTTAATGTCACAAGAGTTTCTAGGAACTATTTCAGGTCTAAATATTAAAGAATCAATAAGATATCAAAAGTGAGCTTTTTAAAAAAAAAGATTAATTATTGTATTAGTCAGGGTGCTCAAGAGTCACAGAATGTGTGGAATGTCTCTATATACTAAGGGAAATTATCGACATTACATACAATTTAAGTCCAATGAACCCAACAGTGGGCAGCTGTGAATGGGAAGTTCAACAATCTAGTAGTTGCTCAGTCCCTCATGGTTGGGTGTTTCAGGTGGTCTTCTATATAAGTTGGAATCCTGAAGAAGTAAGCGCCAACAGATATGCTGGCAAGTAAGTAAGTGTAAGCAGATGAAGGAGAATGAAAACTTCCTTTTACCATTTTCCTTATGTAGGCCTCCATCAGAAGGTCTGGCCCAGATTACAGGTATTTACCACCATACCTAGATTTGGAACTCCATTCTAGGCTGGTCTTAAACTTGGAGCTCTTTTGTCTGTTGGGATTAAGAGCATGTACTTCCTTGCCTGGGTCTAAGTTTTTCATAGCCATTATGCCTCAAGATCTGGATCACAGATATGTCCTCCATTTCTGGATTATTGTTTATTCCAGATGTAGCCAAGTTGAGAACCAAGAATAGCAATCACAATGATATATTTTATAAAATATGCAGTGTCATCCATTTACACAAAAAAAATGTAAGAATTAAAAAAAGAGATAGGTATATTACAAAAAATAAAAACATGACCACATATCAAAGCTTTCTAATTTGACTAATTTATTATAAATTGAAATAGAATGCAATCATTTTCCACCCTCCATATCCTCCCTTCAGACCCACCCAACTCTTCTTCAAACCCTTCCCATGATACCTCCAAACAAGCAAGTGGATAGAATCTTCATCTTTGATAATTATTATTACATATGTACATATATATGTATGTATATTCACAAATATATATGTATATATGTATACATATATATAGACATATACAACCTGCTGTTTCCACTATTGTTGGTATATATATATATATATATATATATATATGATTTCAAGGCTGACTGACTACTGCATTGGAAAACCAAAAGCAGGATAATTCTCCCAGCATAATAAATTCAATTCTATCTCTAACAGACATAGTAAGACATCTTACTTTTGTCCAATGGTGTTTCTTTTTTCTTCCCCACTTTAATTGAAAATTGATTATTTTTTCTCACATAAAATATCTTGATTGCAATATTCCCTACCTCTGCTCCTCCCAGTTCCTCTCTAACTCCCTTCCCATCCAGATCCACTCCTTTTCTGTCTTTCATACAGAAGCAATTAGGCTTGTAAAGCATAATAATAAAACATAATAAAATATAAGATAAAGTGAAAACTTACATATCAGATCAGGAAAAAACAGAACAAAAATGCTCTAATAGTCTAAGAGAAGACACAAGAAGTAGACCCACTCATTTACACACACACAGGAATCCCATAAAAGCACTAAACTGGTAACCATAATATATACCAAAAGAACATGTAGGGTAAAAAGAAAGAAGAAAATTATTTATGAATAAATAAAACCAAAATTAAAATAATATAATACAAATATGAAAAACCCTGACACGATGTTATGACACAAGAAAACTCCAAAGATGCCAATGAGTTTGTTGTCTCTTAGACATCTACTGTTAGGCATGTAGCATATCCTTAGAGAGACTTGATTGAAGGAAACAAAATTTTCATTTGCAAGCTATCAATTAGAGATTGCTTCTGGGCTAGAGATTACTCTATGAGTTTCACTTCTTTCAGCTCTAGGTTCACAACTGGTACAGACCCTGTACATGTTACCTCATTATCTCTGGATCATATGTGCATCAGTCTTGTTGATTTCGGGAGCCTTTTCCTTGATGTCTTCCATCCACTCTGCCTCTTACAACCTTTCAGTCTCCTCTTCCACTGGAAGCCTTGAGCCCTGAGAGGAGGGAATTGATGGAGTCATCATATTTAGGGGTGAGGGTTCCAAGGTCTCTCACTCTTTTCTAGTGAAACAGTAGAAACTAATTGTCTCACTGTGGGTTTCTGTATTTGTTCTTATCTGCTACAGGAGGAGGCTTTTCTGATGCTGGCTGACCAAGCACTGATCTATGACTATAACAGGTCATTAGGAGTTATTTTTCTTTTCTGTTTTTTTTTTAGACAGATAGTATATGTTTTTTCCTAGGTTCCTGAGCTATATAATCTCAGGTTCTGGGTCACACAACCACTGATAGGTCTGGATTGCATCTAGTGCAGTGGGCCATAAGTCAATCTTGATATTGGCTTGATATCTCGGAGGCAGGATACTATTGTTGATCAAAAGATTTATGGGTCATTTGGTGCTTAAGTTTATCCTTTGGTAGCATTCAAAGTACATACCTATACCAAAATGCTAGCACATAGGATGAAAACTGTATGGAGACACCAATTTGACTTCGTATTCAATGAGTTTTGTATGTGTTGTCTTAAGAAATGGAGTCATGTTGTCAGTTTGTAGGCAGCAATCTATAGTTTGACAATAGCCTTGGTTGTTTGGGCATTCCCATGGAACGACTTTGGTCAAAAACTCCATTACATAAAATGCAATCCCATCCCACTACTAGAAGTTCTATTTTGTGAAAATAGATATTTATTGTGGCTCTGACTGCCTCTTTATTTGACAATTTCATTTATGTGTATGTTTGTATGTATTTTAAGAATCTTCTACTGTGTTAGGTTTCCACATTGCTCCTAACATAACCCTTAATTTTAGCTTTCACCATATTCCCTCTGTCATCTCCCTCTTCCACCCATTCTATACTTGATCCTCCTGTTCCAGACCTCTACACCCAACAATAACAATCTATTATATTTCCCTTTTCTAGGGAGATCTGTCTGTTGGGGTCCGGGAATTTGTTGCCATATAAACCATACACCAACATCAGTTAAGCAAGAAGAGTTTATTGAATGCACATCATAATATTGGATGTGCATAAGGACCACAAGAAAGAAAAACCTAATTGTGACACTGGTCTGTCCTCGTGGCAGCCAGAAGACACTCATTTCTCATTGGGTCGAGCCTGAACATAGGAGCTAAAACCCTACCTCCACAGTGAGACTCTACCTCAAACATGACCACAAATCCTAATAGTACCACCACCCATGGGTTAAGCATATTCAAAGTACCACAGTCACCCTCAATTTCAGGGAGTTTCCATTGCCCTACGTTTCTACCTCATCCTCGATATGCTCCCCAATTCCCTTTCCCTCTCCCAGTACTCTCTCCCTCCGTTCCTACCCCCTCCACCTGATCCCTCCTTTTCCCATATCCTCTGCCACCACTCTATCCTTGAAATCTACCCTTGAAATCTATTCTGTTAGTTCCTTGAACATTTTTGTGGTGTATTTAGTTGTTCATTTATTTTTACTTTTATTTATAATAATCTTCAGTCCTTACATATTGTTTATAATACAAATACTGTGTGTTCATAATGATTGGTATCATTATGACATTTTATACATGTACATACTGTATTTTGATCAAATTCATCACCACATTAACCCCTCTTCATCCTCTCTCATTTTTGCTGATTCTCCTCCCTAGTTAATCTCTTTTTTTATTGGATACTCTATTTACATTTCAAATGTTATTCCCTTTCCTGGTTTCCCCCTGGAAACCCCCTATCCAATCCCCCTCCCCCTGCTTCTATGAGGATATTCTACTATCAGCCCACCCACTCCGGCCTCCCCACACTGGCATTCCCTATACTGTGTCATCAAGCCTTTACAGGGCCAAGGGCCTCTCCTCCCATTGATGCCCAACAAGACCTTCCTCTGCTACATATGTGGCTGGAGCCATGGGACCCTCCATTTGTACTCTTTGGTTGGTGGTTTAGTCTCTGGGAGCTCTGGGGGGTCTGATTGGTTAAAATTGTTCTTCCTGTGGGATTGCAAACCCCTTCAGTTCCCTTAGTCCTTTCTCTATCTCCTCCTTTGGGGACCCCATGCTCAGTCCAATGTTTGACTGTGAGCATTCACCTCCATATTTGTCAGGCTCTGGCAGTGCCTCTCAAAAGACAGGTATATCAGGCTCCTGTCAGCAAGCAATTCTTGGCATCCACAATAGTGTCTGGGTTTGGTGAGTATAAATGGGATGGATCCCCAGATGCGGCAGTCTCTGGATGGCCTTTCCCTCAGTCTCTACTCCACAATTTGTCTCTATATCCTCCTGGGAGTACTTTGTTCTCCTTTCTAAGAAGGACCAAAGCATCCACACTTTGAATCTTTACCTACCCTACATCTGATTGAGGACTAATATCCAATATAAACAAAGAACTCAAGAAGTTAGACTCCAGAGAACCAAATAATACTATTTAAAAATGGGGAACGTATCTAAAAAGAGAATTCTCAAGTGAGGAAACTCAAATGGCCAAGAAGCACCTAAAGAAATGTTCAACATTCTTAGTCATCAGGGAAATGCAAATCAAAACAACCCTGAGATTCCATCTCACACCAGTCAGAATGGCTAAGATCAAAAACACAGGAGACAGCAGTTGTTGGCAAGGATGTGGAGAAAGAGGAACACTCCTCCATTGTTGGTGGGATTGCAAGCTGGTACAATCACTCTGGAAAGCAGTCTGGCGGTTCCTCAGAAAACTGGGCATGACACTCCCGGAGGATCCGGCTATACCACTCCTGGGCATATACCCAGAGACTTTACCTGCATGCAATAAGGACACATGCTCCACTATGTTCATAGCAGCCTTATTTATAATAGCCAGAAGCTGGAAAGAACCCAGATGTCCTAAATGTCCTCCAACAGAGGAATGGATACAGAAAATGTGGTACATTGACACAATGGAGTACTACGTAGCTATTAAAAACAATGAATTCATGAAATTCTTAGGCAAAAGGGTGGAACTGGAAATATCATCCTGAGTGAGTTACCACAATCATAAAAGACCACCATGGTATGCACTCACTGATAAGTGAATATTAGCCCAAAATTTCGGAATACCCAAGATAAAATTCACAGACCACAGGAAGCTCAAGAAGGAAGTTCCTTTAACTTTCATCCTGCTTAGTTTTTGTCACGCTATCATTGTGTCAGGGTCAATATCTGATTTAAGCTGTAGTAGTGTTTCTTTTTTGAACTTGGGTACCCTTGTGCTTGGGGTATAATGTTAAGAATTGAAATGTACTCTTGGTAGATTTTTTTCCATTGATGAGTATGTAGTTTCCTTCCCAATTTCTGACTCATTTTGGTTGAAGTCTATTTTCTGAGATATTAATATGGCTTCACCACCTATTTTCCTAGGTCCATTTGCATGAAATTTCACTTGTCATCGTTTTATTTCAGGTATTTTCCATCCTTGATATCTATCCCTATGTTTCTTGGATGGAGCAGAAGTTTGGACACTGTGTTTGCATCCATTTCTTAGTCTGTATCTTCATATTGGGTAATTGAGGCCACTGATGATTAGAGATATCATTGATCAAAATTTCTTGATTCATTTTTTTTGATGGTGGTAGAAGTAGTTGTGGTGCTTGTGTGTGTGTGTGTGTGTGTGTTTCCATTCTTTTGATTTGCTTGTCTGGGATTAATTATTCCTTGAATTTGGGGGCTGTCATAACCTCTTTAGGGTTGAGTTCCCTTCTAGTGCCTTCTGTACGCTAGATTTGTAGATAGATATTGTTTAACATTTGGTTTTATCATATCTTTCATCATGTTGATTGAAACTGTTGCTGGGAATATTAGTCAGGAATGGTATCTGTGAGTTTGTAAAACTCCTAGAGTTGTAGAACTTTTGGCCAGGCCATTCTGAATTAGAGCATCAATTGAGAAGTTGGGTTTTATTTATTTTAAGTTACCTAGTCATAAGGACCAGGAGAGAAGAACTTCAGGAATACAGATGACATAGTAACATATAGGCTACTTTGTGTTTTAGTGGCAAAATCAAAGTCTGCCATCTCAACTATTTGTTTTATTATTTTCTAAATTTTTTTATTTACATTCCCAATGATTTCCCCTTTCCCGTTTCCTCCCTCCCCGAAAGTCCCATAAGCCCTCTTCCCTCCCTCTGTTCCCCATTCAACCCCCTCTCGCTTCTCTGTCCTGGTATTCCCCTATATCCAGTCTTTCCAGGATCAGGGGTCTCTCCTTCCATCTTCTTGGAAATCTATTGATATGTGAATTGTGTCTTGGGTATTCCGAGATTCTGGGTTAATATCCCCTTATCAGTGACTGCATACCATGTGTGTTCTTTTGTGATTGGGTTACCATACTAAGGATGATATTTTTCAGTTCTGACCATGTGCCTAAGAATTTCGTGAATTCATTTTTTTTAATTGCAGAGTAGTATTCCATTGTGTAAATATACCACATCTTCTGAATCCATTCCTCCTTTGAGGGACATCTGGAGTTTAGAACCTATATCTATCTGTTGTTGTCCTGGACAAGAAGAAAACAAAAAGTTGAGTAGTGCCTCAAACATAAGAAATCTCTGGTTCCAGTGGAACATACAATTTAAAAACCTGCTCCAACAGAACAGAGAAATCATTCCCTTGATATAATACATTTCCTTTCTAATTGAAATACTGTATGCATGGTCATTTACCTTTTTTTGTCTTTTTGTATATATGTTTCTGTGGGGAAGTGGTTGTTCATAATGTTGCCAATTTGTTCAAGAGTATGTGCTGGTATATGTGTATGTTTGCTCCTGTTTGTGGAGGACACAAGACAACCTTCAGTCGGAGGTATCATGCATTGTTTTGGGAAATGGATTCCTCCTGACAAGCTCAGGGATGACAAAATATACCACCACACCATGCTGTTTTATATGGGCTCTGGGGATTGAACAGTTTTTCATGCATGAGTATTATGGACTATTTCTTCAGCCCTGAAGGGTTGTTTGTTTGTTTGATAGTGATAATGCAAATGAACCAAGTGCTTATTGGTTACTTGAAGTGAATGCAGGAATTTTAACAAGGGATTCTATTATAAGACAATGCACTTGTTCTTCATCAGAAAATATCAAATAATAGTTTAGACATTCTCAAAATTCCAAGATGAAATCTAAATGTCCTCAGTGCTGCCATATTCTCTTTTCACCATAAAAACTCATTTATCTTACAAATGATGTATATAGAGAATACCATGAAGAACTAATATTAATGCAAAAATGATTCTCAATCACTGAATGCTCAATTGTCTATATAGTTAATTATCGTATGCCAAATCTAAACACAGAGAGCCCTTGTTTTGAAGACATACATATTTTGCTGCTGTTTAACAGCTCTTCCCTTAGCTGTGTGACTAGTAATGCTCCCTGTACCTCAGACACTTTATCTATAAAATAGCAATAATGATTTATTTGCCAAGTTACTGTGAATATTAAACAAAATGGCATATAAAATACTTCTATTAAACAAAATGACAACTAAAACATGCTGTACCTTCAATAAGTGTAAATCATGACATCTTGTAATAGTCTGTGGGAAATTATATTTCTCTATAAAAGATTTTGGCAAATCAACTTGAAGATACAACCCATTTAAATAACTCATATATCCTGGAATGGATTCTGTATTTAACATAGAAATTTAGTGCTACTCAAGGAGTTGGTTAAGCACATGTGCTGCCCTTCCCCAGGACATGAGCTCATATACCTATATTAGGCAGCTCAAACATTCTGTAACTGTAACTCCAGGGGCAACCCCTCTCCTCTGTTGGCACCTCCACTTGTGTACACACACCCACATACACACATACATACATATTAATAATAATAATAATAAACATTTTGAAGATATGAGAAAATAAAAATAAATTTCCAAATATTCCTGTCTCGAATTTTGTTTATCAGTGATAAATCACAATGCACCCAGGGGTTCACATACTTATCAAATTCAACTCCCCACAAAAAGTTAGGCTACCCTAATTTGTCTAATTCACATATCATATCTCTATAGTACAGATATACAGCACACCTGTATCTATCAATGCTAGTAAAACTTATGGAGTATTTTTAATTAGAAAGTGTACTGGAGTCAGTAAACAAGCAGGAATTAGAATCTAGAGTGAGAGAAGAATATTGAGCATGAGTACAACTAAAATTCCTATTGACATTCTTTAAGTGGCCATAAATTATAGTCTGACAAGTAATTCACACTTATAGATTCTTGTGAAAATGGGGGTATCCAGTGGTCAGAAATCTCAGAAGAAATGCAAATCTTTTAATCCTGGCTATGTTGGTGGGAAGATGAAAGAGCTGAGCATAATAATCAACACACTTTGCCTTTACCTTTCAGCTCTCTTTCTTAGTGCCTCCTTTTGCTCTATACAAATTAGATAGAAGTGCTATAACTAAGCTAATTATTAACAATGCATTCTAATTTAATTATTATTGTACTAAATATATATTTAAAATTGACTTCTGTGTGCTCATGTTTTTGACAGTATGCATTTCTTTCTTTTTTGTGACAAACATTTTTTTGTTTATTTTATTTTCTGTATTCTTTATTTACATTCCAAATGATTTCCCCTTTCCAGTTTCCCCCCTCCCCGAAAGTCCCATAAGCCTACTTGCCTCACCTGTTCCATATTCAACCTCATACCATTTCTCTGTCCTAGTATTTCCCTAAATTGCTATATCCAGTCTTTCCAGGACCAGGGACCCCTCTTTCCTTCTTCTTGGGTATCATTTGATATGAGAATTGCGTCTTGGGTACTCTAAGCTTCTGGGCTAATATCCACTTATCAGTGGGTGCATACCATGTGTGTTCTTTTGTGATTGGGTTATATCACTTAATATTTTCCAGTTCCACCATTTGCCTAAGGATTTCATGAATTCATTGTTTTTAATTGCTGAGTAGTATTCCATTGTGTAAATATATCACATTTTCAGTATCCATTCCTCTGTTGAGGGACATCTGGGTTCTATGCAGCATCTGGCTATTATAAATAAGGCTGCTATGAACATAGTGGAGCATGTGTCCTTATTGCATGCGACTGAGTCCTCTTGGTATATGCCCAGGAGTGGTATAGCAGAGTCCTCTGGAATCTGGTCATGCCCAGATTGCTGAGGAAGCACCAAACTGATTTCCAGAGTTGTTGTAGCAGCTTGCAGTCCTACCAGCAGTGGAGGAGTGTTCCTCTTTCTCCACATCCTCGCCAACACCTGCTGTCTCCTGAGGTTTTGATCTTAACCATTCTAACTGGTATGAAGTGAAATTTCAGAGTTGTTTTGATTTGCATTTCCCTAATGACTATGGATGTTGAACATTTATTTTGATGCTTCTCAGGCATTAAATATTCTTCAGGTGAAAATTGTTTGTTTAGCTCTGTACCCCATTTTTAATAGGGTTATTTGGTTCTCTGGAGTCTAACTTCTTGAATTCTTTGTATATATTGGATATTAGCCTTCTGTCAGATGTAGGGTTGGTAAAGATCTTTTCCATATTTGTTGGTTGCCATTTTGTCCGATTGACAGTATCCTTGGCCTTACAGAAACTTTGTAATTTTATGAGGTCCCATTTGTCAGTTCTTGAACTTAGAGCATAAGCTATTGGGGTTCTATTCAGGAAATTTCCCCCTGTGCCCATGTGCTCAAGGTTTTTCCCCAGTTTATTTTCAATTAGTTTCAATGTGTCTGGTTTTATGTGGAGGTCCTTGATCCACTTGGAGTTGAGGTTAGTACAAGGAGATAAGAATGGATCAATTTGCATTCTTCTGCATGCTGACATCCAGTTGAAACAGCACCATCTATTGAAAAGGCTATCTTTTTTCCAGTGCATGGCTTTAGCTCCTTTGTCAAAGATCAAGTGACCATAGGTGTATGGGTTCATTTCTAGGTCTTTAGTTCTATTCCGTTGATCTACATGCCTGTCACTGTACCAATACCACGCACTTTTTAACACTATTGCTCAGTAGTACAGCTTGAGGTCCAGGATACTGATTCCCCCAGAAGTTCTTTTACTCTCGAGAAGAGTTTTAGCTAAGCTGGGTTTTCTGTTATTTCAGATGATTTTGAGAATTGCTCTTTCTTTTCCTTTTTTTTATTATTATTTTCTAAGTATTTTTATTTACATTCCAAATCATTTCCCCTTTCTCGTTTCCTCCGTCCCCGAAAGTCCCATAAGCCCCCTTCCCTCCCTCTTTTCCCCATTCAACCCCCTCTCGCTTCTCTGTCCTGGCATTCCCCTACATCCAGTCTTTCCAGGACCAGGGGTCTCTCCTTCCATCTTCTTGGAAATTTATTGATATGTGAATTGTGTCTTGGATATTCCGAGATTCTAGGTTAATATCCCCTTATCAGTGACTGCATACCATGTGTGTTCTTTTGTGATTGGGTTACCTCACTAAGGATGATATTTTCAAGTTCTGACCATTTGCCTAGGAATTTCGTGAGTTCATTGTTTTTAATTGCAGAGTAGTATTCCATTGTGTAAATATACCACAGCTTTTGAATCCATTCCTCCGTTGAGGGACATCTGGGTTCTTTCCAGCTTCTGGCTATTATAAATAAGGCTGCTATGAACATAGTGGAGCATGTGTCCTTATTGCATGCAGGTAAAGTCTCTGGGTATGTTCCCAGGAGTGGTATAGCCAGATCCTCTGGGAGTATCATGCCCAGTTTTCTGAGGAACCGCCAGACTGCTTTCCAGAGTGGTTGTATCAGTTTGCAATCCCACCAGCAGTGGAGGATTGTTCCTCTTTCTCCACATCCTCGCCAACAACTGCTGTCTCCTGTGTTTTTGATCTTAGCCATTCTGACTGGTATGAGGTGGAATCTCAGGGTTGTTTTGATTTGCATTTCCCTAATGACTAAGGATGATGAACATCTCTTTAGGTGCTTCTCAGCCATTAGATATTCTTCAGGTGAGAACTCTTTGTTTAGCCCTGTACCCAATTTTTTAAGAGGGTTACTTGCCTCTCTAGAGTCTAACTTCTTGAGTTCTTTGTATATATTGGATATTAGCCTTCTGTTGCATGTAGGGTTGGTAAAGATCATTTCCCAGTTAGTTGGTTGCCACTTTGTCTTTTTTATAGTTTCTTTTGCCTTACAGTAACTTTGTAATTTTATGAGGTCCCATTTGTCAGTTCTTGATCTTAAAGCATAAGCTATTGGAGTTCTGTTCAGGAAATTCTCCCCTGTGCCCATGTTTTCAAGGTTCTTCCCTAGTTTCCTTTCTATTAGTTTCAGTGTGTCTGGTTTTATGTAGAGGTCCTTGATCCACTTGGAATTGAGCTTAGTGCAAGGAGATAAGAATGGGTCAATTTGCATTCTTCTGCATGTTGACCTCCAGTTGAGCCAGCACCATTTGTTGAAAAGGCTTTTTTCCACTGGATGGTTTTAGCTCCTTTGTCAAAGATCAAGTGACCATTGGAGTGTGGATTCATTTCTGGGTCTTCAATTCAGTTCTAACTCTATGATGAATTGAGTTGGGATTTTGATGGGGATTGCATTGAATCTGTATATTGCTTTTGGCAAGATGGCCCTTTTTTCCTATATTAATCCTGCCAATCCATGACCATGGAAGATTTTTCCATCTTCTGAGGTTTTCTTCGATTTCCTTCTTCAGAGACTTGAAGTTCTTGTCTTACAGATCTTTCACTTGTTTGGTTAGAGTCACACTAAGATACTTTATATTGTTTGTGACTATTGTGAAGGGTGTCATTTCCCTAATTTCTTTTTCCGCCGACCTATCCTTTGAGTATAGGAAGGCTATTGATGTGCTTGATTTGATGTTATAGCCAGCCACTTTGCTGAAGTTGTTTATCAGCTGTAGGAGTTCTCTGGTGGAGTTTTTGTGTCACTTAAGAATAATATCATATCTTCTGCAAATAGTCATACTTTGACTTCTTCCTTTCCAATTTGTATCTCTTTGACCTCCTTATGCTGTCTAATTGCTCTAGCTAGAACTTCAAGTACTATATTGAAAAGATATGGAGAGAGAGGACAGTCTTGTCTAGTCCTTGATTTTACTGGGATTGATTCAAGTTTCTCTCCATTTAGTTTGATGTTGGCTACTGGTTTGCTGTATGTATATTGCATATTGAGGATTTTTTTGAACTTCCTCAGTTTCTGTTTCATTTCTGATTTTGTTAATTTGGATACTGTCTCTGTGCCCTCTGGTTAGTCTGGCTAAGGGTTTATCTATCTTATTGATTTTCTCAAAGAACCAGTTCCTAGTTTTGTTGGTTGTTTTTATGATTCTTTTTGTTTCTACTTTATTGATTTCAGCCCTGAGGGTGATGATTTCCTGCCTTCTACTCCTCTTGGGGGTATTTGCTTCTTTTTCTTCCAGGACTATCAGGTGTGACATTAAGCTGCTAGTGTATGCTCTCTCCAGTTTCCCCTGGCATGCATTGCTGAGGGGCTGCCCTGAACCTGGGTGCTGTTGGAGCCCTGGTGTGCCTTGCCCCAAGGGATGTTATACTCAGGATATCTCTGTGTTCCTGGTCGACCCTGTCTTTTCTATCACTAGAGCAAAGATGGTGGAGGCTGCTGAACTCCCTCCAGGTGTGGGTCATCCTGCAGGGCAAATGACCCATGGCAGGGCTGGCGCACAGACAACCACAGAGCTGCCCAGCTCTTGGGTGCAGGCGGAACCACAGCGGGCTGTGTCCCAAGTGATGTTATCCTCGGGATATCTCTGTGTACCTGGTCGTCTCTGTCTGGTTCATCACTGGAGCAAAGATCAACAGTATACATTTCTAACAGGCTACCTTAATACCAACTTAGTCAAAATCATAAAGTAAAATAATTCTTACTGTCATTTTGAATATTAGAAAAACCGAAATACTTTGATGTCTTCTAGTCTTATTACTTACTCACTTTATGGACATAACTATACTTTATCTCATACTGATGTAATTGTCTTATTGTATATGAACATATGAAATTGCTAAAACTGAAGGAAGCTCACCAATTGTGAATTGGAAATACGTCAGAGATGTATTAGACCTGAATATTGACAACTTGAAAAGAAGGATGTATGAGAAATATGTTTAAATGTTTTAATTTTTAGAGAATTCCATACATGAGTGCTGCATCTATATTGTTTCCACCCCTGCCAACAACTCTTATGTCACCTATACTCCTCATATTTATGACCTTTTTTTACCTTTAATTAATACTGTTACATGTATAAGCATATGTTTATATTTTAATAACAGAACTTGAAGTGCAAATACAAAAGTTCTCAGGCATCTTTGCACACAAAAATAAGTTTCAAGTGAAGCAACTGTGTAGGAAGACATGAAAATTGATCACTTTTATCCATTTTATTCAGTGTGCTAACTTTATGCACTTCATTTCTAACGAACACAAAATTCATATGTATCAGTATATATTCGATATGTATACCTCAACCATTTTTCTCATAAAGTGTAAAGTTTACTGAAATATTTGGATTTTCATGTCTTGAATTTTGGCATTCACAGTAAGGTAGGTAGTTGTGCCAAAACTAGGAATCATATTAGCTTGATTATCAATTTGTAAACTTATGATACTTTTATAAACATTATGTAAATTAAAAATATTAGCATAACCCTAGCAAAAGTTAGTTTATAAAGTTTTTCTTATTTCTCAATTCTATTTATCATTAAAAAAGACTATTAAAAAGTTATGGTGGTGATGCATACTTATAATTCAAGCACCAGGGAAGCTGAGGCAAGAGAATTTCTGAAAGTTCAATAATAAACTGCAATACATGATAAGTTTGAGGACAGTTAGGCTACACATCAAGATCTTGTATCAAAACAAATGTGAAAAAGTTATTGATTTGTTTCTCTAGAAAATGAAAAGCAAAATATTTTATGACCATCCTTTAGGTAATAGTGTTCTCTCTCATTTTTTAAGTTCATTTGATATCCTGAATGCTGCATGTGTTCCCAGTCACCACCTCCCACAATTCCTACCCCAGCTCCCTCCACTTACCCTGGTATCTCCCTACCCTAGTACATCAAGTCTCTACAGGGCTAGGCACATCCTCTTCCACAAGGAGGCCCAGATAGAAGAACATATCCTACAGACAGGCAGCCACTTTATGATAACCCCTGCTCCAGTTGTTCGGCACTCATATGAAGGTCAAGCTACACATCTGCCACATATGTTCAGGGGACTTAGTCCAGCTCTCTGTATACTCTTTAGTTGGTGGTTCAGTATCTGAGAGTCCACAGTATCTGGACATGCTGACTTTGTTGGTCTTCCTGTAGAGTTTCAATCCCCTTCTAGGCACCCATTCCTTCCTGCAACAATTTCATCAGAATCTGCAAACTCCATCTACTGTTTAGTGGTGGATATCTGCATTTCTGAGTCAGTTGATGGATGGATCCTCTCAGAGGACAGCCATGTTAGACTCCGGTCTGCAAGCATAACAGAGTATCATTAATAGTGTCAGGGACTGGGGCTTGGCCATGGGATGGTTCTCTACTTGGGTCAATTATTACTTGGCTATTCCTTTAGTCTCTGCCTTACTCCATGTTGTTGCATTTTTTGTAGACAGGATAAATTTGGAGTTGAAAATTTTGTGGGTGTGTTGCTGTCCCTATCAATCAACTATGGTTTCCGCCAGTCTATAGGAGGTGTCCTCTTCAGTTTTCATATCCCCAGTGCTGTGGGTCACAGGTAAGATCATTCCCATTGGCTGTTGGGAGTCTCCCCTATCCCAGATCTCTGACATATCCTCAAGATGACCCCAACCTCCCCACCCCCACCAGTGACAGAGATCAATTCATTCTCATGGCCATCTGACGATATCTCTTCTGTCTCTCTAGACACCTGATCCTGACCTCCACATTCCCCTCCCTATGCCCTCTCCTAGCTTGTTCCCTCCCTCCATTTTCCTCGTATAACTAGTGTTTCTCATTTCCTAAGAAGATTCAGCATTCCTTCCTTGGGTCTTCCTTGTTATTTAGCTTCTTTGGGTCTGTGCAGGAAGTATAGTGAGGATATTGTTTATTTATGGCTGATATATTCTTATCAGTGAGTACACACCATGAGTGTGCTTTTGAGTCTGTATCATCTCACACAGGATAATTTTCTCACATTACACCCATTTGCTGCAAAATTCATGATGTCTTTTTTTAAATAACTGAATAGTATTCCATTGTGTACATGTATCATATTTTCTTCTTTTCTCCCCATTTTCACTGATGTATTGCACAACCCAGAAGAGACTGACTAATGAATAAACAGGGTCCTGTCAAAACACACAGGATTTTAAAAATGATAGTAAATACCGAGATGTTCTAGTAACATGACATTATCACATCTATCTGAAGATCAAAGTATTTTAATGTCAATATAGTTGACTGAAACTGTTTTTCTCAGACATTACCAACAAAGACTTGGACCAAGTTGCAGAGCCATGGAGTTGTCAGTTTCCCACTATTAAAGAGAAAACAAACTTTCAATTTCCTTCGAGATATTGAATTTTTCCTTTAAAGGGAATTATTCTACATCCTTACCCAACACAGTTGACACTTAATCAGTAATTCTTGGACTGTTTCTGTCTTGATTTCCTCCTCTCAAAGAATCACTCTTGCCTCATAAAACACAAGTCTAACAAACTAAGTTTACAAGTATAGTTATGTGTCTGTGTCTGCAGTGGTCACTTATTAAGAACTCCTTAAATATTCATGCCCCAAACTGTGCACTGTTTTATGAATTTTCGATTATTTCATGATTTTTTTCAAACTTTTAAATGTTCAATTATTTTCTTCAGTGTGTATGTGGTGTATGCCTACATTGGTATGTGTGGCTCTACTCATCCATAGGAAATTCATGCAGGTCAGAGGTGGATCTCGCCGGGCGGTGGTGGCGCACGCCTTTAATCCTAGCACTTGGGAGGCAGAGGCAGGCGGATTTCTGAGTTCGAGGCTAGCCTGGTCTACAGAGCGGATTCCAGGACTATGCAGATAAGACCTGTCTCGAAAAACCTAAAATAAAAAACAAAAAACAAAAAACAGAGGTGGATCTCAGGCATTTTCCACAGTCACTCTCCTCATTTCTTGAGAGGATCTCTCATAAAACCTAGAGCTCTCCATTTAAGCTAGAGTGGCTAGCCAGTGAATTCTCTGACCAGTCCCCCATATGTGGCTTTCTAGATGTATGCTCCCTTGCCCAGCTTTCAACGGAGTGTTCAAAATACTAAGCCAGGAACTCAGGCTTATACAACAAGCTTTCAACTCTTAGAGGTACCTCCCCACCCTTGTTTCACTTAGTCTTTTTTTTTCAATTTTTATTTATTCACTCTACATCCTGCTCGATGCCCCTTCTCCCAGTCACCTGTCCCAAAATCCCCCCCCGCACCTCCCTTTCACCTCAGAGAGAGTGGAAGCCCCTCGATATCCACCTACCCTGACATATCAAGTCCCTGTAGGACCAGGAACATCTACTCCCACTAGAGACAGACATGGCAGCCCAGCTAGAAGAGCATATCCCACAGTCAGGCAACAGCTTTGAGATAGCCCCTGCTCCAGTTGTTTGATAGGAAAATCAAGCTGTGCATCTGCTTCATATGTGTAGACGTTAGGCCCAACCAATGTATACTCTTTAGTTGGTGGTTCAGTCTCTGAGAGACCTAAGAGTCCAGGTTTGTTGACTCTATTCATCTTCTTGTGGAGTTACTATCCCTTTCTTTACTCCCAATCCTTCCCCCATCATTTCTATAGGAGTCCCCAAGCTCTGTTTGGCTGTGGGTGTCTGCATTTGTCTGAGTTAGCTGCTGTGTGGAGCTTTTCAGAGGACAGCCATGCTAGATCTCTGACTGCAAGCATAAGAGAGTACCATTATTAGTGTTAGGGATTGGTGCTTAAACATGGAATGGGTTGCAAGTTGGGCAGGTTATTGGCTGTCTATTCTGTAAGTCTCTGTTCCATTCCTATCTCTGCATTTCTTGTAGCAGGATAAATTTTTCGTCAAGTTTTTGTGGATGGGTTGTTGTTCCAATCACTCCACTAGGGTTCTGGCCTGGCTATAGAAGATGCCTTCTTCAGGATCTGTATCCACAGTGCTGGATGTCACAGCTAAGGTCATCCCACTGACTTGTGGGAGCCTCCCCTATCTCAGGTATCTGTCTCTTCCTTGACATGCATCCACCATCCAATAAGCCAATTGCAGATTTTCATTCATTCTCATGGCCTTCTGGCCATTTCTCTTATCAGTCCTCACAACTGACCCTGAACTCTTCTCCCCATCCCCTGTACCACCCAGTTTCCTCCTTTCCTCTGCCTCCTATGACTATCCCCCCCCCCCCCTTCTAAGGGAGATTCAAACATCCTCACTTGGACCTTTCTTTTTGTTTAGCTTCTTTGGGTCTGTGGATTATAGCAAGGGTATTTTATTGCTAATATCCAATTATAAGCAAGTACATACCATACATATCCTTGGGGGATTGTGTAATCTCACTCAGGATGATATTAGCAAATTCCATCAATTTGCCTGCAAAATGTATGACATCTTTTTTTAATAGCTTAATAGTATTCCATTGTGTAGATATAAGACATTTTTAAAATCTATTCCACAAAATGGAAGCACACACAAAAACACATACACATTAGCACCACCAACATCAAAATAACTGGGATTAACAGTTAATGGTTGTTAATATCTCTCAAAATCAATGGACTCAATTGCCCCACTAAAAAGACAAAGGCTAATAGAATGGAGATTAGAAAGTTCTCATACCAGCTACTTAAATGTACACCTTTTAAGTTCTACAAAACAGAAGAAGGAGAAGGAAGAGGGGGAAGGAGAAGGAGGGGAAGGAGGAAGAAGAGAAGAAGAAGAAGAAGAAGAAGAAGAAGAAGAAGAAGAAGAAGAAGAAGAAGAAGAAGAAGAAAGCAGACCAAAAGAACCAGAAAGTTTCCCATCCCATCTTCAAGATACACTTTTGTGTTTTCTTCATTGCTTCTATTTACAGTTTCCAGTCTTGAACAGTTTTATTTATTTCCTTCATCTGTTTAATTGTGTTTTCCTGTATTTCTTTAAGGGATTCATTTATTTCTTCTTTAAAGGCCTCTATCATCTTTAAAATATTGGATTTAATGTCATTATTTGTACTTGTTAGGTTATCCAGGGCTTCCTGTAGTAGGGTAGTTCATCTTTGAAGATGTCCTATTGCCTTGGCTTTTGATGATTGTGTTCTTTAGAGGGCCTTTAAACCATCTAGATGATGCTTATCCCTGGATATGTCTGTCATAGTAGATATTGGAAGGGGGCTATCCTCCATGGTTCCAGTGTGGCAGGCTTCTGATGTACCCCTGTGCTGTATGGTTCCATATCAGCAGGTCTGTATAGTTCAGGATCCAGAGGTTTGTATGGTTTATGATCCTTAGGTCTCATGAAGGTGAGTGGAAAGTTGGCTGGATAATGGAGGTCCACTCTGGATATCAGAGTGCTCAGGGTAGCTGAGGTGGCTTAGAGGACTCAGCCAGCCCACTGTCCTCATTTTAAATTTTCTGAGAGGTATAATTAACTGTGAGTGAAAAGTACATACATGTGTAAGTTGCTGGTCCTTCTCTTCAGCTATTTTAATGTGTAAAAGTCATTTAAAGAAGTGAGTGCCTATTGATTTCCCTTAGCTTCCACTCTGCAACATGTAACCTATCGTTACTGAACATGCTGCAAGCAACTTTTTTCCTTAGTTTTATATGTTTTTCTATTATTTTGTATTTCTACCACTTCACTACACATATAAATGAAATTTAAAAATCCATTAACTTATCCCTTTTTATCAATGTTTGTTATGTTTTCTGTAGAATTTTTCTCTCTCCAAATATATAAAACATTCTCAAAGTAATATATATATAGTAATTTCTACAAAAAATGTCTTTAAGCAATTTAGTTTGCATTTTCACATTGTTCTCTTATATAGAAAATTTGATAAAAAATTATTGATGTTAAAGTTCAGTCTGACTGATGCTTTCTTGCTTACACTAATTGTCTTGGGCAATACATTAGTAGAAGGGGTGTAGAAATGTATCATTGCAGATAATGCAAAGTTTCTCCAATTTTCTTTTTAGGTAGTCATTCTTTAAGAAAAAATTTTAATAAACACGGCATCTGGTAGAAGGGGTGAGAAATAGTTCCCATACTTGAGGTTCTAAACAAATACAGACAGTTAATTAGTATGTAAGTGGCATGGAAAACAATAGTTGTAACAATATGTACTTTTTTCTACATTTTGTGTAATTCACATTGTCCCAATATGAGAAAACAAATTAAAATTACAGATCTATTGGATAATACCTACCAGTATGTGAGCTTTACCTCGTCATTATATGCACACATACAAGCATCAAGTTGAATTAAATACATACAGCTGTCTCTCAGTGTTTATACAGTATTGATTTCAGGCTCCTGTAGACCCCAGAGTAGGTGGATAGTCAAGTTCTCTATTGGAAATTGGATAGCATTTATGTGAAAACTTCATATACTCACCTGTACATTTAAATTATCAGTACATTACTTGTACAATGCAGGTGCTATATAAATAGTCATGATCCTTTATTGATTAGGACATAATGACAAGAAAAATGTAGATATTCAGTACAAATAGTTATTTCTTCTTAAGCACGTAAGGATGATTGACCACACACCAACACACATACATAAACCTTCTCATTATTTAACAATTTTATACACACACACACATATATATGATTATATTTGTATGCAAAAATATGTATGTGTTTATGTATGAATCTTGATAAATTCCAAATGCTAATTCCACAAATATAAAGTGCTAAACATTATTCATCATTCAAACTTAAATTATGGATAAAGTTAAAAATATATTTTAAATAATTTTGAGAAAAGAAGTATTGTTCTTCCCATAGTTAATTGCTTGGCTATAAATTGAAGTAAGAATTGATTATTAAATATAGTGTTTTTTTAACATAGAAGACATCTATAACATCTCTCATAGTGTAAAGTAATGTCTTATTAACTGTTCTAATGCTATGATGAAACACCATGACAAAGCCCTCTAATTGATTTGCATTTATGTAGCTTTTCATTGTTGGTGTTGTTGTCTGTTATCCTGGTTTATAAGGAAGAAATCACTCTGGCCTTTTCCTTTTATGTGTTGTTGGATTAGCTCGGCAGGGTGTCACTATGAGGGTACAACTTCCTTAATTCTAGTTTGCATCAGCACTTTCTTTTTCTCATCTCCTTCAGCTTAGGCCTTAGCTCTAACCTTACATTCCCTAGCTTTCTTTTTTCTTCAAACTGTGTGTTTTGTATTTATTTTGTCCTGCTTGCTCTTTTTCATTGTAGGTCTGAATAATAGCCATCACTGATAACCAGGAAGTCAATACTACACTGCCTTAAAATCTGTGCTGCTAATGATGTTAATCCAAACCTCTTCAATGCAGCCTCAGGTATATTTTTAGGACAAGAGCAAAATGCAGCCATATTGTTTGCTAATGTCACAAGAATGGTCTCTAATATTACTCGCCTCTCAAACCTCTTTAGCTGGGTCTCCAGTTTGCATTGCTCACAGCACTACTGTCTTCCAAGCTCTCATTGAATGGACCATTAATCTCTGCTTAGCATATTCGATCATTTTTCTAGTCCAGATTCCCAAAGTCTTCCCTATTTCTCCACTAAACACCATTATTAGGTTTGTCACAGAAATACTTCACTTTTAGTACCAACTTTTCTCTTATTGTTCTACTGCTGTGATCAAATATAATGGTCAAGTCTCCTTATAAAAGGAAGCATTTAATTTGGAGCTTGCTTGCAATTCAGAGTGTTGGTCCATGATTATCAAAGCCAGGAGTGGTAGCCATGATGCTGAGACTAATAGCTGAATGCTTACATTCTTATCCCTAGACAGAAAGCAGAAACAGTGAAATTGAGCCAGGGGTGAAATTCTGAAACCTCAAAGCCTATCCATCCTAAATGGCATACCTATTGCAATAAGATCATACTTCCTAATTATTCCCAAATAGTAAAAGTAACATTTATTCACTAGATGTAATTATTCTCTTAGAGACTTACAGCTATAACCTCACCCTTTCTAGCTCTATCTGAACTCAGACTGCCTGGTTCAGCTCAGCTTTTCTGGCTCAAACTGACTGGCTTCTCTTAGCTACCCAAGGTATTGTTCTTCTTGGCCTCAAACTCAGGCAATTTGTTTTAATCTTCTGGCTCTTTCTTATTCTCTTGCTTCAACTGCCTCTACTGACCTCCACCAAACTGCATGAACTCATGGATGAACTCAACTCCACTAAACAGTGTCACTCTGAACTGACTCTCTCTCCTTACACTGTTCTTAAATAGCTCATCTTTACTGTGCTGTTCTAGTGAGAGTTGGGTGTATCCTATCTGGCTAATTCTGTCAAATTTTTCTCTGATTTTGTGTGCCCCTCAGTTAGTTGTCATTGTTTGGGATTAAAGTTGTGTACTAAAAGATTTCAGCCAAGTGGATTAAAACTATGTACTATGTACTATGTACTATGTACTATGTACCATGTACTATGTACTGTGTACTGTGTACTATGTATTCTAGCCCGTGGGATTGAATGTGTGTGGTGTGCCTGCTTTGTAGCCTGATCATATGGACCTAAGTCTATATGTGATCCCTTGCCAGAGCAGTCATTTTGCTAGATTAAAATTCCTCTACACAAAACAGTTCCACTCACAGGGAAGCAAACATTCACATATGTGAACCTATAGGGTCATCCGTATTCAAATCACCACAGGTAAGAAGTATAACTGAAGATTAAGCAATTATATAACTTCCACTGGTGGCAAACTTTGAAAGTATCCATCTATTGTATGTCAGATGAAGCCCACGTCACTAGAAATGAAACAATAAACAATGTGCTTGGGTTGTGTTGAAGTTCTGACCTATTTAACAAGAAAGAACATGAAATAAAATATATTTATGGTACATTAAATGGTAATAAATAGCTGGGAGAAAGATCACAAAGGAATGAGGGTTACAAGTACCTTCCTTTGCAATATTTATTGAAACTATTGTACACCATGAATTACAGTGTGTTTTTTTCTGTACACACAAAGGATTATAACCTTATAGAAAAATAATGGTTTGATTATAGGAAGCAAAGGCTTGTGATATTTTTCCATTATTTTCTAGTATGTGTATTTAAAAGCACTATCTCTGTGTTGTATCATAATAGAATGCGATCTAAAACATTCCTGAAGATAACTGACAGGAGTTTCTACACAGTTATAAAATGTATTTGGGCTTGGAATTAGGACAGAATTTCCAATAATTTCTGAAATGGCATAAACAAGCTTGTCATTTTGTACTATATGTTCATGGAAACAGATATTCTCATGATTAACAATTATTAGTTCAAAATATTGATACAACTGAAAAATTGTGATAATGTCCCATATAAATCCATATCAAATATTCAGTCAGTATTTAACATAAAAATTAAAAACACTTCATCTCAGTAGTATATAAATTTTCTCCCTTCTTTAATAAGTCATAAATTGTATGTATACCAAAGAGCTTTAACATGTATTTAATAATGATTATCAGTCACATTTCAATTTTATAGATCTGTACACATGGGGTCTCATGAAATTTTCTCTGTCAACAAGGACTCATAAGCAAAAACAAGAATACTAAGTCTTGTTCTAGAGAATATTCCATGAATATATTTATACCAAGATGAACATGAATGTTATACTATATTTTATCAAGAAATTATATGAAAACATGGTAAGTGTCTTCAGGGTTAATCACTGGCATTCTATATTTCACTGAATGTTTTCAAAAGAACAAAACTAGTGATTTCAAATTCATCTATGTGTGCCTTATAATGGAGAGAGATGCACATAGTTTTTAAATGTAGACTCTTAAATTTATAAATGTCATGTGCATTTCCTCATATAACATAATATAGCAGGGCAACTAAAAAAAGGGTTAAATCGAATCGATTCAAAGCATGATTTTAAATGGCCACATTTCTTGTACTGGCACTTTACAAAGTAATTGGAGAACGATTTTCTATTCAAAATAAATTAGATTACAGCATACTAGTGGCATAATTTACAAATAGTATGCTACTGACACCAGTAGGTAGTCACTTCAATAGTGATACAACCTAGGTACAATAAGATGGGATTTTTCTCAAAATTTATCACTTAACATACTGAGAATTGTTTTTTTATTATCTTGCAGATAATGAGAACACTTCTAGTATAGTACAGACTAATTAAAAGTAGGTTTATTTTTCTAGTATTTTTAATAAGTGTTGAAGCTAGGAGCAAACCTAAATTATATTGTTCTATAATGATAAAAAGAACAGTGGAATTCTCTCATTTGATCTACTCCCTCTCCTGCACACAGAGGATCATCAATGGTGGAAGGAGGCTTTCAGGCAGGCAGGTTTTCAGGCAGTCATGCCATTGTGTATGATGTCAAAATACATGGCAATTGGAATATTTGGAGACACTCACTTTCCTATTAAAGGAAGAACTGAAGAAAATATAAAAGAACATAAGAAAATCTTAAATTTAATATTTATTTTTCAATTTAATTCTAAAAGTTAATGAAATAGTTCAAATATGATAAAGCTGAGTACCTCATATTTACAGAAATCTAGTTTTTATAAGCTATCTTCACATTGGGGTAATATTTTTACTTAGAGAAAGGAACGGTATCTCTAGAAAGAATTATTTGAAAAGTTATATTATATGGACATGATGCATGCAGATGCCTGCAAAGGGAAAATAGAATGCCTTTAAGTTTTTGGAATCAAGAAAATTATCAAGAATCATAGAAAAATTTGGCTATAAAGATGGATCAGTACTTGGTGCTCTTGAAGAGAACTAAAATGTAGTTCCTGGCGCACATATCAAGTGTCTAATAACTCCTGTAACTACCTCCGTGGAATTTTATGCTCTCTTCTAGCCTCTCAAGGTCTTGCACTCATGCTTGCATGGTTACACAGGCATTTACATACATATATACATACATACATACATACATACACACATACATACAAATAAGTAAATATCTCTTTATAATCATAGTACTGATTTTATATTAATAGCACTTAGTAGTGAATATGAAGAAAGTGTATAGACAAAAATAAAAAGAACTACTTACATGACTAATAGGTGAAGCAATATTACAGCTCCCACTCTATGGAACTATCATCTCTACCTCTATGTGGAATTTATTTATCTCTAAAATCATAGATGTTTATATGAGATTTCTACATTTTTAAATAAACAAATATAAATTATAATATATTTGCTCCTGTATCTATCATCAGTGATAAAGCAGAGAGAAGATAGGCAACCAAGAAAAGGGGAAATTTCCCTACACAAACTAACGCAATGAAGAAGATCCCAGGAGTACAATAAAAATTTGAAACTCTGTCCTGTTTTTGAATAAAGGAATTGGACTTCCATTCTAAAATTTTATTACTCAGTGAATAGTTCCCAGAAGGTGGAAGATATAAAATTTATCAGGCACTCTTAGACTGCCAGACTTACTCTTGTGCCCTGAATACTAATCAATATGCTCAAGATAGAAGCTTTAGAACAAAACATATAGGAACTGGAGACAGATTAGCACAGAGCTAATAAAAGTGGCCATCTTAACGGGAGTATCAGTCCTGTTTCTATCTGACCTATTCCCTAAATAAGAACTCATTTCAGTCTTCCTTTGTACATTTTTAATGTATATAGTGATTTTAGTTTTTTGGTGTTTAACATTGACTGATCTATATTATTATTCACTATATGTGGTTATTCTAGGGGTTGTTCAAACTTTTGTGCTATAAAATAGTATCTAAGTGGTTATATTATAAAAGAGAATACATTTTAATGTTCACTTACTCTTTGCCACACGCAGGTTAAACACAGTAATTAGTGTCAATTTACCTTTCAACTTAGAGCCCACGATGATTTGAAAGTGACATATCCCCCACAGGTTCATGTGTTTGAATGTGTGATCTCCAGGTTTTGGCACTGGTTGAGAGATGTTATAACTTTTCTTGTATTAAGCATGGATCAAGTTGGGTGGAACTTTGAAGGCTATAGCCCAACCCCAGTTCTGCCCTGCCCTGTTAGTCTTCTGATCTGTGGACATATTGTGAAATTACACAAATTTAATAATAAAAAAGACCCTAGACCTACATTCAAAACACTATCTATTAATTGATCTTTCCAAGGAAAGTAAGCCTCCATTTTCAGGCAAGCTTCCTGTCACCAATATCCCCAACATGAGACTAGCGCATAACAATATGTTAACACTGCAATATGTTAATAACAGCAATATGTTAATACTAATTTGTTGATGCTATAACTGAATCCTAGTGGTTTAAAATCCAATGAATAATATATTATCACATTCAGTATAAGTTGAATGTGCATACCTGCTAGCTTTTAAATCTCAGTAACAAGTACACATAGATATAAATATTTAAAGAAGTATTTTTAAAATTTTAGATTATAGTTTCAGAAGTTGTAGTTCACTGTCATTTGGATAGTTTTAACTTTTTGTTTTGTTTTTCATTCCTTCCTTTCTTACTTTGTATTTTTAAGACAGAATTTCATGCTGGTGAAACTCACCAAACTGTCTTGGAACTCATTTTGTAGGATCCTGCTTCAGCTTCTCCTGTGTTTGAATTACAGGTGTGAGCATAGCTTCAATTGTTGATTTTATTATTATTGGATTGTGCCTCAAGAGCATATCATGATGCAGAGCATCTGAAAAGGAGTCAGAGAGAGACCTGGAACTAGAAATAGCTCCTTAAGTTAACAGAATCTCAAAAATAGTATCTCCAAGACTTCAGAAATGCACCTGTGAGGGATACTTCATATCCAAACCACATCAGCATATACATTCATACACACACACACACACACACACACACACACACACACACACACACATATATATATATATATATATATATAGTCTATGAAGACTATATAAATTTTATTTATATTAACATTAACCATTTTAACAATCTCCTTTAAGTGTTTACTCCAGGAAAAAAATACTCTGACATATATTTTTAAATGAAATTTCAAGTGTAAATGCTTTTCCTACTAGATTTATTTTTGATGGGTGACATTCCATTTTTTTTTTCATTTTTCAAATCTCTATTGTGACTGATTATACTTTCAGTCCAAAATAGCTACTCAAAATATTCAGGTTTGTCTTCACACTTCAATTTTACACTGCTGACTGTGTAACCTATTCATTATGAACAATTAATGTTGATTTGGGGTTTTCATTTTCTGTTAAAGTAGGTGTCCATTATTAGGGTAAAAAAACAAGTATCTTAGAATACTGAAGACATAGCTCTTCTGAAAATCTGCAAAGTAATTGTTCATTACCACAAATGAAATCATTAAATTCGGCTACTTAGAAATAAAAGAGTGATATTAGTTTTAATTAAAGCTTGTACTCAGGATCATGCTATAGAATGACAATGAAGTCCAATTTTGCCCGATTTTAGAACAAGAAGTTTAAATTTTGCATAAAGAATTGATGCACATACTCAGTATATGAACTATTATTACACATGCCTTCAAAAGTTCTCATTATATACATAATTCTTCATTTCTATTACATATGCTTCATATATTGAATACACATAGATTAGTGATTCAGAACTTGAGGAATATTTAGTCACAGTCCTGACCAAACCCGCTCAGTCAGTCAACAGGTTCTCCGGCACAGGAGCGAGGATTAAAAGAAAGAGACAATGAGACAATGCTGCAGCATGACCCCAGTCAATTTTGAAACTGAAGAAAAATAATAAAAAATAAATTAAAAAATAAAAAATAAAAAAAATAAACTGAAGGTGGGTTTAATAATTTCCAATCCTCTTTTATACCAATTTAATTACATGCAAGTATTAAGATTGATAGTAGTACAATGAGGAACAAACAAGACAGTAAACACAAAATTGTCAACGCAATAAGCAAAGCCCCATGATTACTTCACAGTGACAGTTGTTTGAGCTCACCTCCTCATCCAATCCCAAAACCTTGCCTGAAGCCTGCTTCTTTTGTTCCACCCTAAGATTAAAATTCCTGCCTTAACCTACTTCCCTATTATAGCCTAATGTGAGATTCTTGCCTAAACTTAACTTCCTCAACTTGCCCTAATAGCAGATTCCTGCTTGAGCTTACTCCCTTGTCATTGCCTAATGTCAGATTCCTTCCTGAAGCCCATTTCCTTGCCTTTGGTCAATGTCAAGCTCCTGCCAGGCAGCACGGCACCCCAATAAGGCTCTCTACACAGATCACAATTCACAAAAATTTTGCATAGTGCTATCATCTACAGGGTTGAAGCTAAAGATTACGGACTATTCACTAGGTTTGTGTAGATAATGCTGATGCTGATGGATCAGAGACCACAATTTAGTAACCATTTTTCTAATGCATCTTAAGTATCAACTCATCCTAATCTAGTTTTAAGTCACCTTTTTATGGCAACCACATTAGCATACTAACTTATATTAGTGCTTCAAGATTTACTTTTCTTTCTGTATTATAATATCCACACAAAAGCCTGAGAGTTTTTGTTAAACATATACTAGTTTATTTAATCCACTGGCACCCAATCAGCATGAAAAAATTTTAAATTGCATATCATACTTATTTTATATGAGATTTGGTTGTCCATTATACCTAATTTCCTATGACTTTCATTCTAGATTATGGTCCTCCAGGTACATTGTCTCGTTTAATTTTCCTCAACTGTGCCCACCATGTTTCTAAACTAGTATCTCACCACTTAATTTTCACTTTGTGTAAGATGAATACCCTACCAGACTCTTCGAGAAAGATCATTCTCCGTTCAGGCAGTCCAGGACTATCCCATCCAACATACTACGGACTTCCTAGCTCTTCATCCTATGTCTTTCATTTACAAATGCAAGATTCTTCACAATTAAAATGTGCTCTTCTAGTTTCAGTGTGTTTGGTTTTATGTGGAGGTCCTTGATCCACTTGGAATTGAGCTTAGTGCAAGGAGATAAGAATGGGTCAATTTGCATTCTTCTGCATGTTGACCTCCAGCTGAGCCAGCACCATTTGTTGAAAAGGCTATCTTTTTTCCACTGGATGGTTTTAGCTCCTTTGTCAAAGATCAAGTGACCATAGGAGTGTGGATTCATTTCTGGGTCTTCAATTCTGTTCCATTGATCTACATGCCTGTCACTGTACCAATACCATGCGGTTTTTAACACTATTGCTCTGTAGTACAGCTTGAGGTCCGGGATACTGATTCCCCCAGAGGTTCTTTTACTCTTGAGAATAGTAGAAAGGAAACTAGGGAAGAACCTTGAACATATGGGCACAGGGGAGAATTTCCTGAATAGAACTCCAATAGCTTATGCTCTAAGATCAAGAATTAACAAATGGGACCTCATTAAATTGCAAAGTTTTTGCAAGGCAAAAGACACTGTCAAAAAGACAAAGTGGCAGCCGACTAACTGGGAAATGATCTTTACCAACCCTACATCCTACAGAGGGCTAATATCCAATATATACAAAGAACTCAAGAAGTTAAACTCCAGAGAGGCAAGTAACCCTATTAAAAAATGGGGTACAGAGCTAAACAAAGAGTTCTCACCTGAAGAATATCTAATGTCTGAGAAGCACCTAAAGAGATGTTCATCATCCTTAGTCATTAGGGAAATGCAAATCAAAACAACCCTGAGATTCCATCTCACACCAGTCAGAATGGCTAAGATCAAAAACACAAGAGACAGCAGTTGTTGGCGAGAATGTGGAGAAAGAGGAACACTCCTCCACTGCTGGTGGGATTGCAAGCTGGTACAACCACTCTGGAAAGCTGTCTGGCGGTTCCTCAGTAAACTGGGCATGACACTCCCGGAGGATCCGGCTATACCACTCCTGGGCATATAACCAGAGGCTTTACCTGCATGCAATAAGGACACATGCTCCACTATGTTCATAGCAGCCTTATTTATAATAGCTAGAAGCTGGAAAGAACCCAGATGTCCCTCAACGGAGGAATGGATTCAGAAGATGTGGTATATTTACACAATGGAATACTACTCTGCAATTAAAAACAATGAATTCACGAAATTCCTAGGCAAATGGTCAGAACTTTTAGTGAGGTAACCCAATCACAAAAGAACACACGTGGTTTGCAGTCACTGATAAGGGGACATTAACCCAGAATCTCGGAATACCCTAGACACAATTTGCATATCAATAGATTTCCAAGAAGATGGAAGGAGAGACTCCTGGTCCTGGAAAGACTTTATGTAGGGGAATGCCAAGACAGAGAAGCGAGCGGGGGTTGAATGGGGAAAAGAGGGAGGGAAGGGGGCTTATGGGACTTTTGGGGAGGGAGGAAACGGGAAAGGGGAAATGATTTTGAATGTAAATAAAAAAAACTTAGAAAATAAAATTTTAAAAAAATGTGCTCTTTTCACTGGTATAACTTATAAAATGTTCTCCAGGATTTATGGTATATTTAGAGTAAATACATATAGTAGTAGATGCATAAATATTCCCAGTTGGCCTATTCTTCCATTTAGTTCTTTCTTTCTTTCTTTAGTCAATCATTCATTCATTCATTCATTTTATGTATTCTTTCTTATATGTGAGTAGGTAAATGTATAGAAGTCAGTAGACAACTTGGAAGAGTTGGTTCTTTTCTTCCACTCTGTGTGTCCTGTGGATTATCTTGACTCCCAAGACTTGGTAACATGTATCTTTAGCAATTGAGCTATCTCATTTTGCCCTACCTCCAGATAATTATGTTGCCTGGAAATTGGTCTATCTCTGCTGCCAAAAGAACCTCATGTATTCTGGGGTACAAGCCCTCTCAGTCAGTTTTCCCATATGTAAATTGTATTTAGTCTGACTACCTCAATTGATATTAAATCCTTGGTTATTCAGAAGACCCTAAACACTCAGAAGCACACACACACATACATACATACACATGCACACACACACACACACAAATACACTCCTGCAACAACAGATTTATGTATATATACATGCATATAAATATGCATGCATACCTGCACATGAAAAATGAGAGTACTTAATTTTGATTTTAGAAGCACTAGTTGTTAAATTATGTATACTACCTTATTTGTGGTATGTACATTTATTTATTTATTTATTTATTTATTTACTTGCTTGTTTAGCATTTGTAAAGCTCCATATTTTTATTCAGGAACTGCACTCTTCATGGGCAATATAGGACAGACAGGGGCATGGGAGCATCTTTATTGGCTCCAGTGCTTCCTGAGGCATCTCTTCAGTTGTGGAATGGAGGGCAGTATCTGTAGACATTCACTGTATAGAGGAGGCACCATAAAGAGTTGAGATGTCCTACCTTGAGCAGTCATTTTTCCAGCCTATAGAACCATTTTGGTCACAGTTTGCAATTCCCTTAAGTATTTTTGTATTAAAATAATTCTTTTCTTTTTTCTTTCTTCCTTCTTTTTCTTTCTTTCTTCCTTTCTTCCATTATTCTTCTTTCCCTTATGGCGAGGAGAATAAAAATCTTGGTTGATCAAATCAAGATTGCACAGGTGTCACTCTGGGAATGGCACAGGAGCCCAATTAGAAGTGAAGTTTGATGCTTTCAGTAAAATCAGCAATCACCTTTTCCCTCACACTGTGCATTTTTTCCGAGAAAGACAATGGTCATAGCCTTCAGACTGAAAATGGAAACCCAACAAAAGATTAGCCAGTGATGACAGGACCTGAGCTATTTATTCTTAATCACTTCCACGTGGCTATCTTGGTAAACCTGCATTTGGGATCCTTCATAGAAATCTTCAAGTCATGACTCCAGTGGAACAGGATTCCATGTGGAAAACCTGTTCAGGCTATAGCCTCATCTCTTATTCCTTCCCTTCCCAATGATGACTGAGTCAATGTTGGTGGGACTGACCATTCTACATGCTTGATTTAACATATCTCTTGGAACAGTCAGCTTTCAATTTGCTATCAAACATATTTCTTATTCAGTCTTGGCCTCGGGGCTCTGTCTAATCACAATAGTTTCCAATTGGAGAAGTTTGACTCCCTGGTTCCAGTCTATCTCACCAACCAGCATGCCCACAATCATCACTCTCAACAACAGACACCTGAATTTTCACTAATATGTACATTTTAAACACAGTAGTGTTCCAACTTACTGTTCTACTTCTTAGACTGGCAGGATAGAATATTGACTGTCATCTTTAGGTTTGGACTTTTTGGTATGACAATCGTGTAGATATAGAACCATAAAGGTGCTTTAAAAATTTATTCCCCAAAGGTCCAGTCAGGCCATCTTCTTTAACATGATTTCTTCTTAATTATTTCTGGTATCAAGAAGTACATCCCAAACAGCCAAGTATGGTAATTTTACCTAAAATGCTTATGAAATACTACCTTCAAATTGAACATCAAACTTCACTTAAATAATGACTCTGGTTCCACTAAGAGGTTATTAATAATTTAACATGAAAACATGTTATTATATACAGAAATGGACAAAGGTAAAATTGCTAGGACATGTAAAACAATATTTAAGTAGCATGTGCAATTTCTATATCATTATATAATGAGCCTTTCATTATCAAATAAAATGACTTTCTTCATAAATCAAAAAAAGGAAAAAATTAGCATTTTGGTATAAAATATGTGCTAAGGATATACAGAGAGATAGACTGGGATAAATTGCAAGGACATGTTAGAGAATACTTAAGTAGCATATGCAATTTCTGAACTATATCATTATATATTGATTCCATCATTGTCAAAATAACATGACTTTCATAAGTTTGATACACAAATAACTACTTTTATTTAGTATATATTATGTAAGCATGAATTTTCCATCTTTTAGAATCACATTAAAATATATAATCATCAAATGATTATTGATGAGATCTTACTTTCCTATACTTTAACATGATATTTAAGATTTCAAATTAACCTTGGGGTCAGTCATAGTTAAACTAGTATTTTGGAGGCATAGACTAACTTTTCCATAATGTATATACCAATGTAAGAGTCTATGAGGACATACTGCAAGCTGTATTGAAATTCCTTTAAATATTTTTGTATTGAAATAATTCTTTTCTTTCTTTCTTTCTTTCTTTCTTTCTTTCTTTCTTTCTTTCTTTCTTTACTCCTTCCTTCCTTTTTTCTTTCTTCCTTTCTTCCTTTCTTCTTTATTCTTTACATAATACTTTGAGTTTTTCAATTGTGGAAACAATTGTATCTCAAGATAATTTCTGTTGCAGTGATTTGCACAGATATTCATGTAATTATGTACTCCCTGGACATATTTGTCATGTTCATTTATGTCAGATAATTTGGTCCTGGGATCCCACTGTACAATTTTGAATATTGGATTAGCATGAGCTGACTGAAAATGCTAGCTATTCAAAATCAGAATAATGCAGAACAGAT
Source organism: Tokudaia tokunoshimensis (assembly GCA_036184795.1). Classification (NCBI taxonomy): domain Eukaryota; kingdom Metazoa; phylum Chordata; class Mammalia; order Rodentia; family Muridae; genus Tokudaia; species Tokudaia tokunoshimensis. Next base: position 42,087,728 of record BTHU01000023.1, read on the forward strand.
GGAAGGGCCAAATGCACAGAGCATGTAACACCTGTGAATTATATCCAGATCAGTTACCAATCAGATTCTGGGCTCCAATAAAGGTGTTGATGTTGATCTTTTGCCAACTGTAAATGTTTTATCCAAAACAACTGTAATTTTGGCATAAAAGTTTTGGTAGTCTAAATAAAGGTCATTTCAGTACTGTTGCTATGTAGATGATAAGAGAAACCTTCAAGTTTGTAATTGTAAGCAAACATAAATATCTAAAAATATGCTTGTAAATCTTGGCTTATAATCAAAATGTGTGTGTGTGTGTTGTTTTCTAAGACACCATAACAATTATCATTGACTCAAAACGTGTATTGCTTTGGACAGGTCTCATCTTAAGATCTGCTATAAATGTTGGGAACGTAGAAGCTAAAATGTAAGCTTAGCTTTGTGTTCGAGTATTTATTCTTGACTGCTCTCATTTCTTGACAGGAAAACTCGATTATAGCTAGCTTCATGTTCTAATTATACATGGTATCTGTATTTGGGTACTTAGCAAAAAATCATGCTGAAGTGAAATTAACTGTGTTGCAACATGATTGTTTGATAGTTCTGTATATATTTGTGACATCGTTTCTTATACAAGACACAATCCCATCAACTTGACATCACTTGGAGGGGTGTGTTTATATTTTCCTACTGTTCTTAAAATTTTTAGTTACTGAATTTTGTATGCTTATGATTAAAGGGAGCAATATTAAATTCTGGCAATCACACAATGTAATGTGTATCACCATACTGACTACTGTGGCCAGTTTGACTAATATGACAGTTCTGACAGTAATATGTACCTTCTTTATTTCTCCATTATATATTTATTCCTAAGCCAATATGCATGCACCTTCCAGTCATTTGAAAATTTTGACAACTAAATTGCTGGGACACCTCACCAAAAGTTGTGTAGCAATGATATCATTAGTCTCTAATAATATTAATACAGATGATAGATGAATATAAATGATAAGGAGATAAGAAATGGAGGTGTCAATGGGAAAATGCTTTGATGACTATTAAATGAATCTCTTAGGAATATAACACTAAAATGATTGACTTTCATTTCTTTAATATGTTAATCATTGTGTTCCATTCTCATATATTAAGTAAATGTAACTAATTCATATTTGGTGTCATGGATACTATGGATTAAATTATTTGAAGTGAATGAAAGGTCCACATGTTCCCCTTTATAGAAAATTATTTTCTCATAAAATGTAACCTGATTACAATTTCCCTTCCCTCTTCTCCCAGTTCCCCCACCTCTCCACCAATCCAGATCTACTATTTTTTCTCTCTTATTAGAAAACATATGCTGACAGATAACAACCAAACATGAAAAACAAATATAGGAAGATAAAGGAAAATCTATCATATTGATCCTGGATAAGATAACTCAACAGGAAAAAGAGAGTCTCCAAATAAGGCACAAGGGTAAAAGACCCTCTCATTCTCAAATGCTAGAGTCCCAAAGTAATGTTAAACTGAAAGCAATAATAAATACCAGAGGACCTGGTGCAGACCCTTGCAGGTCCTTTGCTTGCTGCCTCTGTCTCTGTGAGTTTATATTTGCCTTGCGTTGTTAACTCAGAGGTCCGTTTTATCCCAGTGTCCTCTATCTTCTCTGGCTATTACAGTCTTTCCACTTCCTCTTCCTCAGGGTTCTCTGAGCTCCAGGTGGAGGAATTTGATGAAGACATACCATTTGGAGCTGTGTGTTGCAAGGACTATCTCCTTGTAATGTCTGGTTGTGGGTTTCTGCATCTGTTCCTGTCTGTTGTTACACAAGAATCTTCTCTGATGATTACTGAATAAAAGCACTGATCTATGTGTATAAGAGAATATCATTAAGAGTCATTCTATTGATACCTTTTTGTTTTATAGTCTCATAATATTGGGTTTTACTAAAGGTCTCTGGGCTATCTAGTTTCTGATTTTTGGTCCCCCAAGAAGTGTTATGTATGGGATCTTTCTCGTAGAATGGGCCTTAAGTCAAATCAGACATTATTTGGCCCTTTTGACTGTGGGTCAAAGGTTTTGTGGCTAGGTTGGTGTTTTTGTTTCTCTTTTGGTAGACTGAACAATATCTATCAGCAACAAAGACAATAGAATATTGGAATGAAGCTCCTAAGTAGGCACCAGCTCAACTTCTCAATGTTGTCTGCGTTTTGCCTTTGGTAATGTCTCTCCCTCCCCCTTTTCCCCACAGAACAACCCATTGTCTTAAGAACTGAGTAGGTTTGGGGTTTCCACGGAACCACCTATTCCAACAACTCAATTAAATGCAGCTCAGTCAGGACACTGGAAGAGTCAGGGTAGGGAGGTTAAGAGAGGATGGTCTGTGGGATCCACAGATGTGCGTGGGGTGAGAGGAGGAAGGCTGCAGCAGGTATTACTACGTTGTAGATCTAGGGATGAGAGGGATTGATTGGATTTGGAGGAGAGGAGGGAGAAGCAGAGGTCTTCAGTTAGCTTACCAGTTTCCTGGCCTGCTCTCCTGGTGTGTTTCCAAGGGATACCTTCTGGTTTTGGAGGCTGGGTTAGTGGTATTAGTTGGGGGAAGGAAAGTTGCAGGAGGATGGATTCCTGATCCACTGGAAATGGTAACAGAGAGAAAAAGGAGACCACAGCAGGTGTTCTGCTACAGAACTGTGGATGCAATTAGGGGATTGCATCTGGAAGAGCAGAAGGAGAAGGGTAGATCTGTAATCTGCATTCCTGTTTTTCTGGCAGAAATGGCCTATTGGCTAGAAGGGAACGCCTGTTTTAGTTGGGAACTGGGATAAATTAACAAGTGGGAGAGGGGTTAGAAAGAAAAGATCTATGAGATATGCTAGAGATGGGGTTGGGGGAGGCTGCATTGGCTTTTCTGCTGAAAAGCTGAACATGGGACTCAGGAATTGAATTTGACAGAAAGAGGGAGAGGTAAAAATCTCCAGTCAGCCTACATGGTTCCATGGCAGGAGTTGAGGTATACATTTCTATTACATCTATTGTGATGAGCATTGACAAATAATTGTTTATGGAATTCAATGTCTTGTCTTAATTTTTATAAAACTGTAGAAAGATTGAATTGAGATAATATGTATCATCTTACCAAATTATCATTTTTGTAGTAAGAACTTTATTATATTATGCCATTTGAATCAGAAATCATTAAGTATGATAACCACATGGTTGAGCAATGCCAAAGTACATTTCTCCAGCTTATTTCAAGTCTGTGCCCTTTCAATCAAGATTTTGCCTTTCTCAAATCTCCCTCTTTTATATTTCCTATAGAACCTCCACTTACAATATGTATTTTCATGAGTCAGATTTTGTATTCTTTAATTGAAAATTCTTTTCATATAATAAGTTCTCATTACTCCCTCTACTCCCCACAGTTCCTCCCCACCTTGCCTCCATCTGGACCTACCAGGTTTCTAAGGTATAATAATAAAATAGATAAAACAAAATCAAATGCATCAGAATGAGACAGAAGAAATGAACAGAAAGAAAAGAACTCAAGAACAAAGACAAAAAATAGAGACCATGCAAAGATAGCTCATTTATATACTTAGTATTCCCATGAATATACAATAAAAGAAACCTTATTTATGTGAAGGACCTATAGAGAGGAAGTGAAAAATAAGAAGCTAAAAGTTAAATAAGTTAAAATTAAAAATAAAAGGCTACAATACAGCATTATGAGATGAGGAACTTCCAAAGATGGAACTGAATTTATTTTCTGTTGGCCATCTACTGCTGGGCATATGGTCTTTTCTTAAGACTAGTTTGTTTGCCCAGTGATCTTCCCTTGGAGAAAACTAATATTTTCATTTGCAAGTGGTTATGGATTGAAGATAGTTTCTGGGTTAGGGATGGAGGCATGTGCCCATTTCTCCTTTCAGCTCTAGGACCACAACTGGTGAAGAACCATGTGTACTCTGTGGAAGACTCTTAGTTCACATAACCTTTGGTCCTGCTACATTTAGGAGATCATATTTGCTTGTTATCCTCTGTCTCCTCTGACTCTTACACAGCTTCAGCCTCCTCTTCCTCAGAGTTCTCTGATCCCTGAGCTGAGAAATTTGATAAAAACATCTAATTTAGGGCAGAATGTTCCAAGGACTCTCAATTTCTGCATATTGTATGGTAGTGGGTTGTAATAGTAACTGTTATTCTCCAGATGTAATTATTGTCTTGGAGGCTTACTCCTGAACAAGCTAACTTGTCTTAGCTAAGGTTTCCATTGCTCTGAAGAGACGCCACGAACAGGGCAACTCATAAAGTTCAACATTTAATCAGGACTGGCTTACAGGTTCAGTCGACTATCAGGCATGTCAAGGGAAGAGCTAAGAGTTCTACATCTTGATCCCAAGGCTGCCAAGAGAAGACTGGCCTCCAGGCAGCTAGGAAGAGGGTCTCAAAGCCCACCCCCACAGTTACACAATTTCTCCAAATAGGCCCCACCTACACCAACAAGGTCACACCACCCAATAGTTCCACTCCCTGGGTGACACCATACCCACCCTAGAAAGCTAGAAAAAGCTAGAAAGCTCTTTTTGAACTCTGGCTGGCTTTTTCAACCCAGTTGTTCTAGGTCAAACTCCTCGCCAAGTTGACTGATTTCAATCTGGCTTCTGCCAGCTTCTCACTGAATTGTTTTGCTTCACTTCAAACTAATTCTGGCAATTTGTTTTAATCTTCTGGCTCTTTTTATTCTCTGCTTTCAACTGCCAATGTTGCATGAACTGAATGGAACTGAACTCAACTCTACTGCACTGCCTCCTGTGTTGACAGACTGAACAGAACTGACTGATATATCTCAACTGAACTCCACCTAACTGAACCGACTGCCTCTCTCTCCTTGTATTTCTCTTAAGTAGACTCGCTTTCCAATGCTGTTCTCATGAGAGTTGAGCATATCCTATCTCTAACTCATTCTGTCAATTTATTCTCTGAATTGTCTCTTTATCTGCTCCTCAATTAGAAGTTACTTTCAAACATATTTTTTTTCAAACATATTTTTTACATCGTTTGAGATTGAAGGTGTATACTAAGGGTGTGTCTGTATTCTAGACAGAGCAACCATGTTAATGAATTAAAACTCCTCTCCAGTGAATCTCTGTATTTTTCTACTGTAGAAAAAAAGCTTCTCTGATGATGGCTGAGCAAGGTTCTGATATATAACAGAATGTCATTAGGAGTCATGTTATTGCTATCCTCCTTTAGTAAAAGAATACTATTCTGTTTCAGGTGTCTGGGCTATCTAGACTTTGATACTTGGTCACCCAAATCTCTTCAGGTATGGGATCTTTCTTATGGAATGTGCCTTAAGTTAAATCAGATATTGGTTGGTTACTCCCACAGGCTTTGTAACACCATGGCACTAGCATATTTTAAAGTAATGAAGAGATCATTTTCAAACTAAAGTTTTATAGCTAAGTTGATGTTTCTGTTTCTCATTTAATAGCATGAAGAGTAACTTCTGTTAACAAAATCATTAGCCCATAGGGGTGCAGACTTTAGGTAGGCACCAGCTCAAATACTCTGTGTTGAATAAGTTGTATAAGTGTTGTCTTCAGCAATAGGGCATTACCATCAGTTTTTGGAAAGAAACCTGTAGTTGCTATAGAGTTGCAAACTATATTGACAACAGTCTTGGTTTGGGGGGAATTTCCATGGGACCTCTTTATCCAACAACTCAACTAGGTGTGTCCGAATTCTAGTATTATTTGGTGATAAGAGATGTTCACTTGGAACTCTGTCTCCTTCATTATTTGTCAATTTTCTTTAGATTACCTTCATATATGTATATTATAAGAAGCTTCTACTCTATTCTTTTTCTGTAATATATCTTAAATGACAAATATCCAAACAATGCTTCATTGTACCACAAAGACATTTGCTCAATCATGTTTATTGCTGTTGTATTTATAACAGCCAGGAATTGGAAAAAACTTAAATGTCCTACAACAGATGAAAGGATAAAGAAACTATAGTGCATTTACACAAAGGACTATTACTCAGCTGCTTAACAAAATGAAATCATGAAATTCACAGGTAAGTGGATGGAAAAAAAAATCATCCTAAGTAAGATATCCTAAAACCAGAGAGCCAAGTTTGGTACGTATTCACTTATATGTGGATATTAGAAGTTAAGTTAATGATAACCAAGTGAAAATTTATAGAACCACAAAGGTTTTGTATAGAAGCAGGGGCAAGGGACATAGACAGATCTCTATAGTAAAAAAAAAAATTGAGTAGATAGGAAAGGATCGTGGAGCTGTAATAGGAAGATCAAGTGAGAATGTGGAATAGGAGGATGAAAGGGGAAATGAAGAAAGAGATATGTGCTATTTTCAGGACAGTATGCAAACCTAATATATCAGATGCTTTAAATAAGACTGATTTTTTTTTCTTTCTTTATGTTGTTTTTTTATTTTTTTTTTAATTTAATTTAATTTTATTTTTTTAATTTACATTCCAAATCACTTCCCCTTTCCCGTTTCCTCCCTCCCCGAAAGTCCCATAAGCCCCCTTCCCTCCCTCTTTTCTCCGTTCAACCCCCTCTCATTACTCTGTCCTGGCGTTCCCCTACATCCAGTCTTTCCAGGACCAGGGGTCTCTCCTTCCATCTTTTTAGAAATCTATTGATATGCTGATTGTGTCTAGGGTATTCTGAGATTCTGGGTCAATATCCCCTTATCAGTGACTTCATACCATGTGTGATCTTTTGTGATTGGGTTACCTCACTAAGGATGATATTTTCAAGTTCTGACCATTTGCCTAGGAATTTCGTGAATTCATTGTTTTTAATTGCAGAGTAGTATTCCATTGTGTAAATATACCACATCTTCTGAATCCATTCCTCCGTTGAGGGACATCTGGGTTCTTTCCAGCTTCTGGCTATTATAAATAAGGCTGCTATGAATATAGTGGAGCATGTGTCCTTATTGCATGCAGGTAAAGTCTCTGGGTATATGCCCAGGAGTGGTATAGCCGGATCCTCCGGAAGTGTCATGCCCAGTTTTCTGAGGAGCCGCCAGACTGCTTTCCAGAGTGGTTGTACCAGCCTGCAATTCCACCAGCAGTGGAGGAGTGTTCCTCTTTCTCCACATCCTCGCCAACAACTGCTGTCTCCTGTGTTTTTGATCTTAGCCATCCTGACTGGTGTGAGATGGAATCTCAGGGTTGTTTTGATTTGCATTTCCCTAATGACTAAGGATGATGAACATCTCTTTAGGTGCTTCTCAGCCATTAGATATTCTTCAGGTGAGAACTCTTTGTGGAGCTCTGTACCCCATTTTTTAATAGGGTTACTTGCCTCTCTGGAGTTTAACTTCTTGAGTTCTTTGTATATCTTGGATATTAGCCCTCTGTCGGATGTAAGGTTGGTAAAGATCATTTCCCAGTTAGTTGGTTGCCGCTTTGTCTTTTTGACGGTGTCTTTTGCCTTGCAAAAACTTTGTAATTTAATGAGGTCCCATTTGTCTATTCTTGATCTTAGAGTATAAGCTATTGGAGTTCTGTTCAGGAAATTCTCCCCTGTGCCCATATGTTCAAGGTTCTTCCCTAGTTTCCCTTCTATTAGTGTCAGTGTGTCTGGTTTTATGTGGAGATCTTTGATCCACTTAGAATTGAGCTTAGTGCAAGGAGATAAGGATGGGTCAATTTGCATTCTTCTGCATGTTGACCTCCAGCTGAGCCAGCACCATTTGTTGAAAAGGCTATCTTTTTTCCACTGGATGGTTTTAGCTCCTTTGTCAAAGATCAAGTGACCATAGGAGTGTGGATTCATTTCTGGGTCTTCAATTCTGTTCCATTGATCTACATGTCTGTTACTGTACCAATACCATGCAGTTTTTAACACTATTGCTCTGTAGTACAGCTTGAGGTCCGGGATACTGATTCCCCCAGAGGTTCTTTTACTCTTGAGAATAGTTTTAGCTATTCTAGGTTTTCTGTTATTCCAGATGAATTTTTGAATTGCTCTTTCTAACTCTATGAAGAATTGAGTTGGGATTTTGATGGGGATTGCATTGAATCTGTGTATTACTTTTGGTAAGATGCTCATTTTTACTATATTAATCCTGCCAATCCATGAGCATGGCAGATTTTTCCATCTTCCGAGGTCTTCTTCAATTTCTTTCTTCAGAGACTTGAAGTTCTTGTCATACAGATCTTTCACTTGTTTGGTTAGCGTCACGCCAAGATACTAAAGCCCTGGAACAAAAAGAAGCAAATACACCAAAGAGGAGTAGAAGGCAGGAAATCATCAAACTCAGGGCTGAAATCAATCAAGTAGAAACAAATAAAACCATACAAAGAATCAACAAAACGAGGAGTTGGTTCTTTGAGAAAATCAACAAGATAGATAAGCCCTTAGCCAGACTAACCAGAGGGCACAGAGATAGTATCCAAATTAATAAAATCAGAAACGAAAAGGGAGAGATAACAACAGAAACTGAGGAAATTCAAAAAATCATCAGATCCTACTACAAAAACCTGTATTCAACACAACTAGAAAATCTTGAGGAAATGGACAATTTCCTTGACAGATACCAAGTACCAAAATTAAATCAGGATCAAATAGACCATCTAAACCGTCCTATAACCCCTGAAGAAATAGAAGTTGTCATTGGAAGTCTTCCAACCAAAAAAAGCACAGGTCCAGATGGTTTTAGTGCAGAATTCTATCAGACCTTCAAAGAAGACCTAACACCAATACTCTTCAAACTGTTCCACAAAATAGAAACAGAAGGAACACTACCCAACTCGTTCTATGAAGCCACAATTACACTAATACCAAAAGCACACAAAGATCCGACAAAGAAAGAGAATCTCAGGCCAATCTCTCTTATGAATATCGATGCAAAAATACTCAATAAAATTCTTGCCAACCGAATCCAAGAACACATCAAAACGATCATTCACCACGATCAAGTAGGCTTCATCCCAGGGATGCAGGGATGGTTCAATATAAGGAAATCCATCAATGTAATCCACTACATAAACAATCTCAAAGAAAAAAACCACATGGTCATCTCATTAGATGCTGAGAAAGCATTTGACAAAATTCAGCATCCTTTCATGCTAAAGGTCTTGGAAAGATCAGGAATTCAAGGCCCATATCTAAACATAGTAAAAGCAATTTACAGCAAACCAGTAGCCAGCATCAATCTAAACGGAGAGAAACTTGAAGCAATCCCACTAAAATCAGGGACTAGACAAGGCTGCCCTCTCTCTCCATATCTTTTCAATATAGTACTTGAAGTTCTAGCTAGAGCAATTAGACAAGAAAAAGAGGTCAAAGGGATACAAATTGGAAAGGAAGAAGTCAAACTATCACTATTTGCAGACGATATGATAGTATATTTAAGCGACCCAAAGAACTCCACCAGAGAACTCCTACAGCTGATAAACGACTTCAGCAAAGTGGCCGGATATAAAATCAACTCAAGCAAGTCAGAAGCCTTCCTATACTCAAAGGATAAGCAGGCTGAGAAAGAAGTAAGAGAAATAATACCCTTTACGATAGCCACAAACCATATTAAGTATCTTGGCGTGACGCTAACCAAACAAGTGAAAGATCTGTATGACAAGAACTTCAAGTCTCTGAAGAAAGAAATTGAAGAAGACCTCGGAAGATGGAAAAATAAGACTGATTTTTAATTTTACATATAAATGATATCATACAGTGTGTGTGTCTTTTTGTTTTTGCACTCCTTCACTAAACAATATTTTCTAATTTAAGACATGCCATCACAAATGAAAGGATCTTTTATATATTGTGTTAATGAGCATTCTTGAGAGGAACAGAGCTTATAAAAATATTAAAAGTGGGTGTTAATTTATACGACACAGCATGGAAATCTCAACAATGCCTGTCTGTATGCAAGAGTAGTTGAAAACCTGGTAGATGTTCAGTCCGTGAGGCTGAATGCTACTACCATTCCCATTCCAGTATGATGCTAAAGGCTTAGAGATTTTCTGGAGAGCCACTTGTCTTTAGCCTACATTCAATGGCTCTAGAAACAGGATTCTGAAGTCAGGAAAGAACAATAGTCATGGCAGCAGCAGTAGTGCAGATGTACTCACCAGCAAGGAATGAATGCACATATACATAGCATAAATTTTCACTAGACTTTTAAAGGTGATTCTCCATCTATGGGAAGTTCTTATGTCTTTATGTAGTCTTTTGAGGAAACAAAAACATAGGTGATAATGGGTCAGATTAAGTTTGCAACAAGATTTATTATCATAAGCCAAACATAGAATCACACTAGTATATATACATAGGCTTACATTATTTGTTTACAAGACAAATCATCATAACCATAATACAAATATACATGCTCATAGCATTTGTCTTTCTGTGTCTAGTTGCTTTCACTTAACAAAATAAATGCATCTGATATACACACATTTACATTGTAAACATTAGGAAACCAGGAGAGTTTGTATCATTGCCTTCTGTGATTAATGTCATCACAATGAGTAATACTAAACTTCTTCATTTTCTACTTTATATCATAAAGTATTAACCATGGAAAACAATGGGAATAAGTGCAAAATATTAGCCCTCTCTTGTATTCTTAGAACTATAAGAGATTTATAAATTCCTGTCAAATAAAATATAGATTATTATATAATTTTTCAAGATTTTAAACATCAACTTGGGGAGACTATTTTTCTTACCTTGAGAGTCTTCAGGGAAAATAATTGTTATGTAAAGAAATTTTTATGAGTTATTCTGTGTTCTTTTATTTTAGGATTCATTCCATTGAATCTTGGGTAGTGAATAGAATATTTTTTCTATTTTCTATAAAGAAGCAAAGGAAGAAAATATATAGCAGGCCTTGAAGATAACCATCAAAATTCTAGAAAATCATTTGAATGCTAACAATGCATAAGGGTTAAGATAGGTTTTTTTATTTTTTTAACTTATATTTTATTGGGTATTTTCTAAATTTACATTTCAAATGTTATCTCCTTTCCTGGTTCCCCCCTCCCCCAAAAAAAGCAAAGGACACTGTCAATAGGACAAAATGGCAACCAACAAATTGGGAAAAGATATTTACTCACCCTATATCCTGCTGAATCAGAAATGAAAAGGGAAATATAACAACAGAAACTGAAGAAATTCAAAAAAAATCATCAAATCCTACTACAAAGGCCTATACCTAACACAACTGGAAAATCTGGATGAATGGACAATTTCCTAGACAGATACGAAATACCAAATTTAAATCAGGATCAGATAGACCATCAAAGCAGTCCAATATCACCTGAAGAAATAGAATTGGTCATTGACAGTATCCCAATCAAAAAAAGGACAGGACCAGATGGTTTTAGTGCAGAATTCTATCAGACCTTCAAAGAAGACCTAACACCAATACTCTTCAAACTATTCCACCAAATAGAAACAGAAGGAACACTACCCAACTCATTCTATGAGGCCAAAATTTCACTCATACCAAAACCACACAAAGATACAACAAAGACAGAGAACTTCAGACCAATTTCCCTTGTGAATATCGATGCAAAAATATTCAAAAAATTCTTGCCAACCGAATCCAAGAACACATGAAAACGATCATTCACCTTGATCAATTAGGCTTCATTCCAGTGATGCAGGGTTGGTTCAATATATGCAAATCCATCAATGTAATCCACTACTTAAACCAACTCAAAGAAAAAAACCACATGATCATTTCATTAGATGCTGAAAAAGCATTTGACATAATTCAGTATCCTTTCATGTTAAAAGTCTTGGAAAGAACAGGAATTCAAGGCCCATGCCTAAACATAGAAAAAGCAATATATAGCAAACCAGTAGCCAACATATAACTAAATGGAGAGAAACCTGAAGTAATCCCACTAAAATCAGGGACTAGACAAGACTGCCCTCTCTCTCCATATTCATTCAATATAGTACTTGAATTTCTAGCTAGAACAATTAAACAACAAAAGGAGGTCAAAGGGATACAAATTGGAAAGGAAGAAGTCAAACTATCACTATTTGCAGATGATACGACAGTATACTTAAATGACCCAAAATCTCCACAGCAGAATTCCTACAGCTGGTAAACAACTTCAGCAAAGTGTCCAGATATAAAATTAACTCAAAGAAATCAGTAGCCTTCCTATACTCAAAGGATAAACAGGTTGAGATAGAAATTAGGGAAATGATCCCATTCAAAATAGCCACAAACAATATAAAGTATCTTGGTGTGACTCTAACCAAACAATTGAAAGGTCTGTATGACAAGAACTTCAAGACTCTGAAGAAAGAAATCAAAGAAGACCTCAGAAGATGGAAAAATATTCCATGCTCATAGATTGGCAGGATTAATATAGTAAAAATGACCATCTTGCCAAAAGCAATATACAGATTCAATACATCTCTCATCAAAATCCGAACTCAATTCTTCACAGAGTTAGAAAGAGCAATTCTCAAAATCATCTGGAATAACAAAAAACCCAGGATAGCTAAAACTATTCTCAACAATAAAAGAACTTCTGGGGGAATCAGCTTCCCAGACCTCAAGCTGTTCTATGGAGTAATAGTAATAAAAACTGCATGGTATTGGTATAGTGACAGGCAGGGAGATCAATGGAATAGAATTGAAGACCCAGAAATGAACCCCCACACCTATGGTCACTTGATCTTTGACAAAGGAGCAAAAACCATCCAGTGGAAAAAAAGATAACCTTTCAACAAATGATGCTGCTTCAACTGGCGGCTAGTAATCAGAAGAATGCAAATCAATCCATTCTTATTTTCTTGTATTTAGCTCTACTTGAATAGCAGTAGCACTAGTTATAAGAATAATACTTCAGGGCTTATTGCATTAGTTGAAGCTACCAGGAAAAATTTTAAAGTGTATACACAAAGGTGCTTAGCCTTGTTAAATGTGATATTTTTTGTCAGTAGATGATGACCTGATTTATACATTGAGACACAATCTCTTCACTCACTGAGAGTTAAGTCATATGCCTACTCTTTGTCATCCATCTAAAAGGTAGAATATCTTCTGCTTTGGATTTCCAAAATATTCCAGTTTGTATGGCAGCTGTTACCTCTTTATGACTTCTGACAGATGCCTCAGGTATGATATAGATACCAGGTCCTAAGTAGAAGTGACTGTTGATTTAATATTGGACTACATTTTTATCTTTTCTTTTTTTTTAATTTTATTTTCAAAGTTTTTTTTTTATTTACATTCAAGATCATTTCCCCTTTCCCGTTTCCTCCCTCCCCGAAAGTCCCATAAGCCCCCTTCCCTCCCTCTGTTCACCATTCATCCCCCTCTTGCTTCTCTGTCCTGGCATTCCCCTACATCCAGTCTTTCCAGGACCAGGGGTCTCTCCTTCCATCTTCTTAGAAATCTATTGATATGCGAATTGTGTCTAGGATATTCTGAGATTCTGGGTTAATATCCCCTTATCAAAGACTGCATACCATGTGTGTTCTTTTGTGATTGGGTTGCCTCACTAAGGATGATATTTTCAAGTTCTGACCATTTGCCTAGGAATTTCGTGAATTCACTTTTTTTTTGATTGCAGAGTAGTATTCCCTTGTGTAAATATACCACATCTTCTGAATCCATTCCTCCATTGAGGGACATCTGGGTTCTTTCCAGCTTCTGGCTATTATAAATAAGGCTGCTATGAACATAGTGGAGCATGTGTCCTTATTGCATGCAGGTAAAGCCTCTGGGTATATGCCCAGGAGTGGTATAGCCGGATCCTCCGGGAGTGGCATGCCCAGTTTTCTGAGGAACCGCCAGACTGCTTTCCAGAGTGGTTGTACCAGCTTGCAATTCCACCAGCAGTGGAGGAGTGTTCCTCTTTCTCCACATCCTCGCCAACAACTGCTGACTCCTGTGTTTTTGATCTTAGCCATTCTGAATGGTGTGAGATGGAATCTCAGGGTTGTTTTGATTTGCATTTTCCTAATGACTAAGGATGATGAACATCTCTTTAGGTCCTTCACAGCCATTAGATATTCTTCAGGTGAGAACTCTTTGTTTAGCTCTGTACCCCATTTTTTAATAGGGTTATTTCCTCTCTGGAGTTTAACTTCTTGAGTTCTTTGTATATATTGGATATTAGCCCTCTGTCGGATGTAGGGTTGGCAAAGATCATTTCCCAGTTAGTTGGTTGCCGCTTTGTCTTTTTGACAGTGTCTAATCAACTCAAGCAAGTCAGTAGCCTTCCTATACTCAAAGGATAAGCAGGCTGAGAAAGAAGTAAGAGAAATGATATACTTCACGATAGCCACAAACCATATAAAGTATCTTGGCATGACACTAACCAAACAAGTGAAAGATCTGTATGACAAGAACTTCAAGTCTCTGAAGAAAGAAATTGAAGAAGACCTCAGAAGATGGAAAAATCTGCCATGCTCATAGATTGGCAGGATTAATATAGTAAAAATGAGCATCTTACCAAAAGTAGTACACAGATTCAATGCAATCCCCATCAAAATCACAACTCAATTCTTCATAGAGTTAGAAAGAGCAATTCAAAAATTCATCTGGAATAACAGAAAACCCAGAATAGCTAAAACTATTCTCAAGAGTAAAAGAACCTCTGGGGGAATCAGTATCCCGGACCTCAAGCTGTACTACAGAGCAATAGTGTTAAAAACTGCATGGTATTGGTACAGTAACAGACATGTAGATCAATGGAACAGAATTGAAGACCCAGAAATGAATCCACACTCCTATGGTCACTTGATCTTTGACAAAGGAGCTAAAACCATCCAGTGGAAAAAAGATAGCCTTTTCAACAAATGGTGCTGGCTCAGCTGGAGGTCAACATGCAGAAGAATGCAAATTGACCCATTCTTATCTCCTTGCACTAAGCTCAATTCCAAGTGGATCAAGGACCTCCACATAAAACCAGACACACTGAAACTAATAGAAAGGAAACAAGGGAAGAACCTTGAACATATGGGCTCAGGGGAGAATTTCCTGAACAGAACTCCAATAGCTTATGCTCTAAGATCAAGAATAGACAAATGGGACCTCATTAAATTACTTCTTTTTTTCGATATTTTTTATTTACATTCCCAATGATTTCCCCTTTCCCGGTACCCCCCTTCCCCGAAAGTTTCATAAGCCCTCTTCCCTCCCCCTGTTCCCCATTCAACCCTCTCTCACTTCTCTGTCCTGGTATTCCCCTACGCTGCTACATCCAGTCTTACAAAACAAAATTTATGTCCTAAAAGATATTTTTATAGTTTTAGTTAGATGTCTTTAGCAAAACATAGTAAGATTAACCTAGTCTGTGTCATTGTATCACTCTAACACAATGTCTTTGCTATTATTCTGAAACATATTTTTCTTGACTTGTAAGCTTCTAAACACAAAATCTTGGAAACTTAAAAAAGTAGTTTTTTTAAATATTTATTTATTTATTTATTCATTTATCTATCTATTATTCTTTAATCCTTCTTCACAGTCCAGTCCTCATCCCTCCCATTATCTCACTCCTCCTCCCTCCATCTCCAAGTAGATGTTCCCACTCACCCCCACTCCCCATCCCACCAAATTTCCCCACTCCCTGGGGCCTCAAGTTTCTCAAGGGTGAGGTGCTTCTTCTCTCACTGAGGCCACACCTGGCAGTCCTCTGTTTTATATGTGTCTGGGACCTCATATCAGCTGCCTGGTTGGTGGCTTAGTGTCTGAGAGATCTCAGAGGTTCAGATCACTTGAGAAGGCTGATCTTCATATAGGGTTGACCTCCTCTTCAGCCTCTTCCAGCTTTTCCCCAATTCAACCACAAGGATTCCCAGGATTCTGTCCATTGGTTGGGTGCTAGTATCTATATCTGACTCTTTCAGCTGCTCATTGGGTCTGTAGAAGGGAAGCCATTTTTACAATGACAGCCCTTTTTTGTTTTTGTTTTTGTTTTTTAAAAAACAATTCATATATATGGACCACAAAGAAAAATTAAGGTACAAACTGGTTGTTAAATGTTTGTAAGCATCTATTAATAGAGATGGTAAACTTATGATGTTCAAATTATTTAAGATATGCTTAGTAAATATGACCTAAAGTTACAAGCAACCTAACAATTATAGAAAGAACCTTACTTGGGAATTACTTTTCTTCTGGAAAAGTAATGAAAACAAAAGTAAAATGTGGGCAAAGAATGAACTCCAGGACAAATCAACAGAGACTATTCAAAGGATGTGTATTATACTTTTCTGCTCATTAATTTGTCCACCTGTTTCATTTGCATTTATTCAATTCCAGTGTATGTCAAATAACGTACAGATTTTAATATATGTTTTCTTTCAACAGGTTCATTTTTTAAAAGACTTATTAATTTTGTGTCTAGTATCAAGGTAAAGGCTTCCTTAACAACCTAGGAAGAATTACTGTTCCTACTTTCTATTTTAAGAAATCAGCAATTAGGTGCTGGAGAGAAGGCACAGCAGCTAAGAGCATGAACAGTTCTTCTAGCAGTCCTGAGTTCAATTCCCAGTAGACTCATGCTGACTTACAACACCTGTAATGGGATATGATGCCATCTTCTAGTGTCACTTAAGACAGAACACTCGAAGGAGAGACCCCTGGTCCTGGAAAGACTGGATGTAGGGGAACGCCAGGACAGAGTAATGAGAGGGGGTTGAACGGAGAAAAGAGGGAGGGAAGGGGGCTTATGGGACCTTCGGGGAGGGAGGAAACGGGAAAGGGGAAGTGATTTGGAATGTAAATTAAAAAAATAAAATAAAATTAAATTAAAAAAAAAAAAAAAAGACAGAACACTCATGTATATAAAATATATAAATAAATGTTTTTTTAATTATATATATATATATATATATATATATATATACACACACATATCAGAAAACCAGTATTATGAATTAACTAACCAAGATCTCACAACAGTAAATATTAGAATCTGAAGATCTACTACTTCCACCTTCATGATGCTGCTTTTCTGTTCAGCATAATATTTATCCAGTATCTGAAATTGTGGCAGAAGATGAGGCACATGTGGGAGATCATTTCATGTAGCAGAGTTGGATATCTTCCTAAAATATATGTACTTTCATAGCTCTTATTACTAATTACTTCATCTGGCTGTTACCTGCCCTGAGGAGGATAGCAACTTTGGAACAAGATAGCAGAGTAATATTTCACTACCCTCTGGATAGGCTGAACGAACCACATTAACCCCACAGTGCCTCACAAAATCAAAAGACAAAAACTGGTGTCTAATCTATAATAAGTCAATTATGATAGTATTCTTCTGGGCTATAGAAATCAATATAAGTATACATTTTGAAATATAATAGTTTCTTCAGTTACATTTTCTTGCCCTTCATTAGAGCCTCTAAATATACCTAGTCTTTTTTCCTTATATATATTTTAAAAGTTTACCTCTCTCACAAAATAGTTTGCTTCATCAGAATCCAATAGAATAAGGTCTACAAAATAGGTGCAGCACAAAGTATAGAATTCTTATAATTATTTCTATTGTTATATCTAGTTCTGTTAATATAAAAAAGCATCTTCTTAAGAAGAGAATCAAGATTTCTTAGCTGAATTTCAAAATGTTTCTCAATCTTTAAATGCTATAATTGAATTCGGTGTTGATAATATCTCTTCTTTACAAATAAGAAAACATCTCATATGTTCATATGATCAAATAAACATGCAGTTCACAGTAAATGTTCTTCGGACTTTCTATGTGGCCCAGAAAATGTGAAAGAATTCTCATGAGGAGGTGTAATAGCTTCCATATTTATAAGGGAAATTAAAAGACTCCAACAACCACTTTGCATCTTCAAGTCTCTGAATATAAATAAATGTTAAAAGAACACACATGGTATGCAGTCACTGATAAGGAGATATTAATCCAGAATCTCGGGATACCCTAGACACAATTCGCATATCAATAGATTTCCAAGAAGATGGAAGGAGAGACCCCTGGTCCTGGAAAGACTGGATGTAGGGGAATGCCAGGACAGAGAAGCGAGAGGGGGTTGAAAGGGGAAAAGAGGGAGGGAAGGGGGCTTATGAGACTTTCGGAGAGGGAGGAAACGGGAAAGGGGAAATGATTTGGAATGTAAATAAAAAAAAACTTAGAAAATGAAATAAAATTAAAAAAAATAAATGTTAAAAATAAATGAACTCAGTTTTGCTAAAACCTAATTCTTCACACTGTAACCATCTATAAGTTTGTTGTTCCTTTTGTCCATTCAACATAAGACATAATCTTGCAATTTATAGATGAATTGTAGAAATGTATTTATATTTTAGAAGGTTATCCTTTTCCTCAAAGACATTCTACCCTTCTGTAAATTTCATTTTCCTGTCTTCTCCATATAGTTTACCATATATTGGGAAAGTTATTAGGATCAAGACAGAAGACAAATTGTCAAGACTTTGTTGTCAGGGAAAACCTATAGCAGTCCATTGCTTAGACATCTCTGCATCTCTCCTGGATAACATGGGAAATTTATGTAATTTCTTGGCAGATATATATGCTATTGTCTCATGAGTAATCATTTTTATATGTTCTTTGTCATCACTTATTGAACACAGGTATCATGCTATACAGAAATGAAGCAATTCACTGTAAGAGGTACATCTTCTTTACCTAGATGATGAATCATAATTCCACTCTGCTCTTAAATCATCTAAACCTGTCTACAGCTTTCATCATTCTGTGACAGAACGATAACCCTCTCACACAGGAACTCTTTACCTCAGATTCTATGATTTTTGTCTAATTTTTAATTATAAGGGAATTTGAAGTTTAGTATATCTTTTGCAAATCTATCATTAAGGTACATATATCTTACTCAGAGTTTCCAGGCTTAAATATTCTGAAATGCATTATGCATAACTTAAAAATAATATAATTTGGGTTTTAGGATTTTTCCCTCTATACTTTAAATTTACTTTCATAATTTAGCAGCCAAGTTGGGTTTTGTGTTTCACACTAATTCCATGAATGCAGAGATCATACTGGAGATAAAAATACCAACATAGAAACAGGAAGGCAGGCAGACAGGCAGAGGAAGGAAAAATGGGAAGAAATCTGTTTCAAAAATTGGTTATGTGTGCTTCTAACATGTTCTTAGGAATGTAAAGATTTTAATAAGAACAAGAGTGTATGCAGGACATTCGTAATGTGAAGGTTTTTATACTTGGATCTATTGCTATAAAGGAGCTTGCTTTAGAATCCATCCTGTGCTTTTTGGGTCTTCGGCAGCATGTGTTCCCTGGGTTCCAATATCACCTGTTTATTCTTGTCCCACTTACATCCCTATCCTACTAAAATTTTGTAAGGGTTCTTATATATGAACATGTGTGTTTCTTTTTTTATTTTTTTTTCAAGACAGGGTTTCACTGTGTTGCACTGGATGTCCCGGAACTCACTCTGTAGACCAGACTGGCCCCAAACTCACAGAGAGTCACCTACTTCTGATTCCCACATGTTGGGATTAAAAGTCATGGACTACCACGACTCCACTATCTCCACTATATATGTATTCTTAATATCTGGGATTTTCTTGGACAGGAGATTGAATCTCAATGTAATTTCAAAATTTATGTAGTTTTAATTCTCCTGTCTTAGCCTCTTGAGTGCTGGAATTATAGGCAGGCATAGACATACTAGCTATAAATACTAAAGGCTAAGTCAAGTCAATATTTGTTTATAATGATTTAATTGAAATGTAACGTGATTCATGATAAAATAATTGATTTCTTCAGCTGGGCGTGATGGTGTACTTCTTTAATCCCAGCACTCAGGAGGCAGAGGCAGACAGATATCTGAATTCGAGGCCAGACTTATGTTTAGAGCCATATATATATACCTGAAGGACACTCTGTCAGCATAACACAGAGATATTTCCACACCAGATGCACTAGTCATCTAATAGAAATAACCTATAGGTACCTATCAAGAGAAGAATGGACAAAGAAAACATCTTTATATATCCCAGTACCATGAACAATGAATACACACTATTTGATGGGGGTAGATTGGAAACAACTCAAGCAAGAGTAGGATAACCTGTGAAATATTTAAGTATGCATAATTCAAACCATGACTTATTATGACATGGTCCTGTAACAAAGACAGACACTACCTCAGAGTAGAAGGCTGGAAGAAAATAAGTCTTCCAAGCAAATAGTCCCAAGAAACAAGAAACAAGCGGGAGTTGCCATTCAAATATTGAAGAAAATAGACTTTCAACCAAAAGTTATGAAGTAAAATGGGGAAGGACACTTCATACATATTCATCAAAGGAAAAATCCACAAAGAGAAAATCTCAATTATGAACATCTATGCCCCAAATTCAAGGGCGCCCACTTTTATAAAAGAAATTTCACTAAAGTGGAAAACACACATTGTACCCCACACAATAATAGTAGGAAACTTTAACACCCCATTCTCACCAATGGACAGGTCATTGAAACAGAAACTGGACAAAAACACAGTGAAACTAATAGAGGTTCTGAACCATATGGATTTGACAGATATCTACAGAATATTTCACCCTAAAACAAAAGAATATACCTTCTTCTCAGCACCTTATGGTACCTTCTCCAAAATTATCCATTGTCACAAAACAAGTCTCAACAATACAGGAAGAGTGACACAATCTGATGCATCTTATCAGATCACCAAGGACTAAGTCTCAACTTCAGTAACAAAAATAACAGAAAACCCACATGTCCATGGAAACTGAACAACTCTCTACTTAATGATAACTTGGTCAGGGAAAAAATAAAGAAATTAATGGCTTCCTATAATTCTATGATAATGTTGACACAGCATACCCAAACTTATGGGACACAATGAAAGCAGTGAGAAGAGGAAAATTCATAGCACTAAGTGACCTCGTAAAGAAATTGGAGAGATCCTATTCTAGCAACTTAACAGCAAACCTTAAAGCCCTAGAACAAAAAGAAACAAACACACCCTATGTATCAAACTTTTTTAAATGTTTGTTCAAAAATAAGTTAAGACCAATAATCTAGAGTATGTTTTAAAAAATTGTTCCTCCTTCAGCTCATTCTAAACTTACTGTAACAGACTACAGAGGCAGATTCACAGGCATCTTCATGTTTACCAAGCTTGTCAACAAGTTCTGTTATAATCGTAACTCATAAGAGACAAATAGAATAAAGATTTTTTTGTAGGGTTATGTCATACAATTAAATTTTTATAGAAGTGATCTCTATAAAACAGAAAAGGTATTTAAGGGCTTAATGTGAGCAATACAGAGAAAATACCATGGAAGTTGAGAACTAGTATATACAAGTAATACACAGAATAAACATAATTTATTGCTTTGTCATCTCTTCTTTTTTTCTTCTTGATACCCAGTAATAACCAATTTTACCATGCTCACAAGCTACTCAGTTTAGTAGGAAAAAATCATTGACTTCTACCCACTTATTTCCTATGTGTCAAAATATCTTGATTATGTAAATAAATGATAGCACTGAGAAAATTAAAATAATTAAATTACTAAAGTAACACATATTCTATTCTCATCAGATCACAGTAAATTGATTTCTGTAAATTAATATGCTGTGTTTTTTGATGTGGTCAGAGACATCTATATCAATTTTCAGGTATCTAAGTACCATGTTTCATCACTTGAGGAACACCCCAATGTGGGAGAGCAGAGTTATATTGTTTCTGTCAGAATTCAAAGCATATCTGTCTTTAAAAAATCACTTTATTTCAATAATATCAATAAAGTTGTATATCTGTAGAGGAATT
Source organism: Tokudaia tokunoshimensis (assembly GCA_036184795.1). Lineage (NCBI taxonomy): Eukaryota > Metazoa > Chordata > Mammalia > Rodentia > Muridae > Tokudaia > Tokudaia tokunoshimensis. The sequence goes on from BTHU01000023.1 coordinate 42,109,511, forward strand.
TTAATCCAGCAACATGGCTGCTTTGGCAAGAGATCACAGACAAAGACCTTCTAGGTATATATGATCTGGCTGCAATGCAGACAGGCCCTTATTTCATACCTTTAATCCCAAACATAGGTAAGGTTAGTTTGTAGAAGGAAACAACCATGTTTGTAAGTGACATCTAGTTAAGTAGCTGACAAAGTAATGAATCACAGAAAAATGTGACAGAATGAGTAAGAGATAGAACACCCCCAACTATCAGAATATCAAACAGGAAACAGAGGCTACTTAAGGCAGTGAAGGGTAGAGCAGTCCAGTCAGTTGGGAGTTCAGTTCAGTGGAGTTGAGTTAGGTGCAGTTGAGTGAGTCCAGAGTACTGAAGTTGAGTTCATACATGAGTTGTGCAGAAGGCAGTTGAACCCAGAGAATAAGAAGGAGACAGATTAGAAAAAAAATGCCAGAATTAGTTTGAGCCAAACAGATCAAATCAGCAAGAAGCAAAGACAAGCTAGTTTGAATCAGTCATCTTGGAGAGGAATTTTTAAGCCAGAACAGCTGAGTTGAACCAGTCAGCCAAAGTTCAGAAAGAGCTTGAAAAGATGAGTTTATTCAGCAGTATGTCTCTGAGACAACAATTACATCTAGAGAATAAAAGTTACATTTACATATGATGCCCAGCTTCATGTTGTGTAATGCTTAAAAAATAAGGTATCAATATTCATATTTGTCATCCTTAAATTTATAAGTTTTAAACCAGGTGATATGAGAGAAGCAAAATTATGAAAATGTCAAGAAAAAAATGAAAAATCAGGAAAGTATCAACGCTTATGAGGAAGATTAATCTAATCATTTAGAAAACAGTTCATCTTAGAAATACAAAAAAGTAAATGACATTGTAGAATAGCAGTGTGATTGAGAAATTGCACTGGTGAAACCTACTTTTCTATTGATATATAATTAGACCATGAATCAAGAGTTGTATGATGCTAATGTGAATGTTCTTGAGGCATTGTATTTATGTACTGTAGTGGTAATTTTAGCTACACTGCTTTGGCTGCCAGAGGGTCGACCTCCCAGGAACCTGCACAGGAGCTCTTTGGATTCACAAACTAAACACACACACACACACACACACACACACACACACACACATCAGTTAATTATTGATGTGCAGTGACTACCTCAAAGGCTGAGCACTTCTAAACCTTCCCCTGCTAGAGAATGCTCTCTGCTGGTCCTCCTGAGACTCCTAAATCTTTCCCTGTTACCACAGACCCAATTGGGGAAATGACCAGTGGCCACTTGCCCGAATTCTTACATGGCTGGTTGGTTTTGTCTCCTGCAGCTCTTACAACCCACCCTTCTCCCCTGAGTCAAGGCAATTCCTCCTTTCTCTCTCCCAGTCCCTAGTGTCTGCAAATCTAAAGGTCGTGCCTGAGTGTATCTGCCCAGGCAGTAGCCATTGTCTCTTTGTTGATCAATCAAAAACCAATTGGGGACAAGGATGTTTAGCATTTGGGCAGGCAGATTCTTGGTTTGACAGCCCGGATTAATTCAAAGTATTAGAACTAATCCCCAACAATGTACCATGAGATATTTGGTAAATTACAGAAAAGCATTACATATAAGAACTAAATGTTTAGGCAATGCCAAGGAGGAGACTACATCTTAAATGTACTAGATCTTAGTTTGATTTGGGTGGGGGTGGGGGCGGGACAGGGTGATTTCTGTCCTTTAGCTCAGAATAGCTGAGTATACACATTTTGAAAGAAGTTGTATTTCAAATTTAGAAGAATCATTGGAACTACGTGAATTAAGGGAATATATCTGAGAATATTTTATCTTCTATTTTTAAATGTATATATGTGTTCTACTTGTCATTTTTCCCCTGACTTGGAGTTAAGGTCAACATTTCTTACCAAATTCCCAAGAAACACACCTTCACAGCTAATAATAATGGAACATTCATTTTAGGGATATAACTATGAATTACTGATCCTTCTTATTGTGCCCCAACATACATGCAAATAATTCAGCATTTGTTACCACTAAAACACAGATTCCTATCTTTTGTGATTTTTTCTTAAGAAAATTGCACATATGTGTGTTTTGTGTGTATCTATGTATATATATGTATATATATATATATATATATATATATATATATATATATATATATATATATATAAAATGTACACTGTGTACATGTATCTTTATTTATGATGGACAGATTCATATATAGATGATGGACAGATAGGCAGATAGATATGAAAAGCCAATTATTTCCTAATTAAAAATGGACTTTTGAAAAGTCTCATTACCCACCCCCCAAAAGCCCAAAGAACAAAAATAAAAACAAACAAAAATCTGTTAGGTAACAAATCTTTTTCTGTTGTTGAATGTAGTCTAGATAACATTAAAATTTCCAGCTAGTAAATAATTTAATGTGCATTTATCTTGCTATCACACTCAACATCTTATAATTTTTTTACTTTTTCCGTTATATCATGTTTTATTTCACAATCTCTTTTTTCTAATACTTCATTTCTTTGACTTGGTCTAGGTTTTTAATCTTCAATATTTCCCTCTTTGTAGCAATTACTATGTATAACTTTAACATGAATTGATGCACATTACTCCCATAGACTACATGCCTTAAAAGTTTGATATCATTGTTTTCTGGTAATATACCTAAAGTCTCTAGAGTAGGAGTGAAAATATGAATTATTTATGAATTGGAGTAGGAAGAAAGAAATGAGTTTGTGGTATATGGTGTATATTAGAGATTGAGTTTGAAGAAAATATAAATTTAATCCATTATACAATGCCTGTTAGAGCCCAGATCAACTCACATTTGTCTGATGTGTTCCTAAATAATTTCCTTCTACAACCATATGGTCAATGCTGTTTCATTTTTCTCATATAACCTTTTCACAAAAATATATACATTAAAACATTTGGATAATCAAATCATACTCAGAAAAAATAAAGGATATTTTCCCTTACCTTAAACTTAACCATATTTTCATGGGTTTTCTAAGCATCGCTTTTCACATGTAACCTTTGTCTTAGCTATCCTTGACTGTATCTATCTGTGTTTTGACAGTTTTTAAACTGTCCTGATGGCTCTTCTTTAAAGCCTAATTAAATTGTTCATGAGAATCTTAATATTAATAATTTTTATTCATATTTTATAATAAATTGTCTTGATTTTATGTGATTTATGTTGCCCAAAATTTATATTTGTTGAAATTAATTCTTTTTTTAATTTAAGATGTACATAACTACTTTGTGAAGCCTTTTTAAGAATAAAAATACATTGAAAACTAAAAATGAATATTTTTTGGCCCTATTATTTCTTAATTAGAAATGAAAAAGGAACTAACACTTAAGAAAATTAGAAATGGTACAAAAGTAATATAGGGCTTAAAAATTTTATAGATTATCATAAGTAAACTGAAATCTGATATGTAATATTGTTCCAACCCTAGCAACTTTATAAACAGTATCTACCAGAAATGCTGATGAAAGCTAACTTAATTCACTTACAGTATTTTCATGGTCTCTTTTGTAACTGCAACTCATTTTCTATCTCCAACTTACGCTATGGAAACAACTGTGTTCTTCGTGCTTAATTTTGAAGTTTCACTCAAAAATAAAGGGCATCATTAAACATTCTAAGTCGTCATTAATATTTTTGGATTGAATCTGGGAAAAGATGGAGGAATATACAAATTTTGCATAGAACTAATAAAAATTAAATACAGTAAAAGTTAAAAAAAGCAACTTTCATACTAAAAAATATCTTTTTTTTGATAACTCACAATTTTTATTTTGTAATTTAAGAAAGTGACAGTTTCACATACTTAGAGGGTACAGTGTGTTAGTTTCATACATGCATATGCATCAAGTGTGAAATGGTTGCAGTACAGTAATTAACATGTTGATCACTTTACATAGTGACACCATTTACATCTAGTCTCATAACAGCTTTGAAATATATAGTACATATCCACTTTAGTTGCGTTTTCCTGTAATAAGTCCTGAGAAAAATCAATAGAAAAACAAAAAGAACACGTAAAGGTCACACTGTGACCTACTCTTAGTTGCTTCATATTATAACGTAAAAGAAATTTTCAGAACATCCTTTGCCCTGGTAGACACAATTTTAAGTACAAACACAGAAACAGGTTGTTCTGCACCTTGTTGGGCATGTAAATATCACTATTTATGTTTCACCACTCATGAGGCACAGATTGATAAATCATTTATTCCAAATGTTAAAAACTGTACCACCACATTAAAATAGGATTCAAGTTGAAACATAAGATTATAAGATAGTAATGTAGCATTATAAGATGGTAATATATTGCCCATTGTTGTTATTCATACTTACAATCTCAACTATTTGTGAGGTTAAAATGAAAGGTTTCTCGGTTTGAGGATAAAATAAGGTTATAAAAGAACTGATGGTGCATGTCCCTGGAAAGCAGTTGCCTAGCATGTTTGAAACCCTGGCTTCTATCTCTGTGCCACAGAAAACAAAAGATAAATCTGATTCTTGGAAATCCTTTTCAAAAACTCTGAAAGTTTGCTATTGATCACATTGAAAATCATGCTTTATAAATTTATATAAAA